>OX388346.1:31856745-33102508 GCA_947579665.1 Sympetrum striolatum
CAGGTTTTTGGCCATATTTTGCTAACAATTGAGCAAAACTATACAAATGTGTTCTCATTTTAAACTTTGTGTCGAGATCTATCCAAATTCAGAAGAAATATTTCATAATTCATAGCAGTTTTCCCAGAAAACGTCGAAAACCCGAAAAATATCGGTGAAATTTCAGATTTTTGGCCATATTTTGCTAAAAATGGAGCAAAATTATAATTATTTGTACTCTTTTCAAAGGTATCGACGAGATCTATCCAGAATTATTTGAAATATTTAATTATTCATAGCAGTTACCCCAGAAAACGTCCAAAACTCGAAAAATATGTGTGAAATTTCAGGTTTTTGGCCATATTTTGCTAAAAATAGCGCATAACTATAAATATTTGTACTCATTATAAAGGTATTGGCGAGATATATCCAATTTTAGAAGTATAATTTAATATTTCGTAGCAGTTAATCAAAAATCGACGAAAACTCGAAAAATATTGGTGAAATTTCAGGTTTTTGGCTATATTATGCTAAACATTGAGCAAAACTAGTAAATATTTATTTCATATTTAACTTTTTGACGAGATCAAACCAAATTCTCTACTATTATTCCATTTTTCTCAGCAGTAAACCGAAAAAAACGTCGAAAACCCGAAAAAAATCGGTGAAAATTTCATGTTTTTGGCCTTCTTATGCTAAACATTGAGCAAAACTACTAAATATTTCTTTCATCCTTAATTTTTTGACGATATCAAACCAAATTCACCACAATTATTCCAGTTTTCTAAGCAGTTTATCCAAAAATCGACGAAAACACGAAAAAAAACGGGAAAATTTCAGGTTTTTGGCCATATTTTGCTAACAATTGAGCAAAACTATACAAATGTGTTCTCATTTTAAACTTTGTGACGAGATCTATCCAAATTCAGAAGAAATATTTCATAATTCATAGCAGTTTTCCCAGAAAACGTCGAAAACCCGAAAAATATCGGTGAAATTTCAGATTTTTGGCCATATTTTGCTAAAAATGGAGCAAAATTATAATTATTTGTACTCTTTTCAAAGGTATCGACGAGATCTATCCATAATTATTTGAAATATTTAATTATTCATAGCAGTTACCCCAGAAAACGTCCAAAACTCGAAAAATATTTGTGAAATTTCAGGTTTTTGGCCATATTTTGCTAAAAATAGCGCATAACTATAAATATTTGTACTCATTATAAAGGTATTGGCGAGATATATCCAATTTTAGAAGTATAATTTAATATTTCGTAGCAGTTAATCAAAAATCGACGAAAACTCGAAAAATATTGGTGAAATTTCAGGTTTTTGGCTATATTATGCTAAACATTGAGCAAAACTAGTAAATATTTATTTCATATTTAACTTTTTGACGAGATCAAACCAAATTCTCTACTATTATTCCATTTTTCTCAGCAGTAAACCGAAAAAACGTCGAAAACCCGAAAAAAATCGGTGAAAATTTCATGTTTTTGGCCTTCTTATGCTAAACATTGAGCAAAACTACTAAATATTTCTTTCATCCTTAATTTTTTGACGATATCAAACCAAATTCACCACAATTATTCCAGTTTTCTAAGCAGTTTATCCAAAAATCGACGAAAACACGAAAAAAAACGGGAAAATTTCAGGTTTTTGGCCATATTTTGCTAACAATTGAGCAAAACTATACAAATGTGTTCTCATTTTAAACTTTGTGACGAGATCTATCCAAATTCAGAAGAAATATTTCATAATTCATAGCAGTTTTCCCAGAAAACGTCGAAAACCCGAAAAATATCGGTGAAATTTCAGATTTTTGGCCATATTTTGCTAAAAATGGAGCAAAATTATAATTATTTGTACTCTTTTCAAAGGTATCGACGAGATCTATCCATAATTATTTGAAATATTTAATTATTCATAGCAGTTACCCCAGAAAACGTCCAAAACTCGAAAAATATTTGTGAAATTTCAGGTTTTTGGCCATATTTTGCTAAAAATAGCGCATAACTATAAATATTTGTACTCATTATAAAGGTATTGGCGAGATATATCCAATTTTAGAAGTATAATTTAATATTTCGTAGTAGTTAATCAAAAATCGACGAAAACTCGAAAAATATTGGTGAAATTTCAGGTTTTTGGCTATATTATGCTAGACATTGAGCAAAACTAGTAAATATTTATTTCATATTTAACTTTTTGACGAGATCAAACCAAATTTTCTACAATTATTCCATTTTTCTCAACAGTAAACCGAAAATAACGTCGAAAACCCGAAAAAAATCGGTGAAAATTTCAGGTTTTTGGCCATAATTAGCTAAAAAATGAGCAAAATTAGTCTACCTTGGACTTCTTTCTAAAGTATTTGACGAGATATTTATATATTCATTAGAAATATTACACTTTTCGAAACATTTTACTCAAAAAACGTCGAAAACTCAAACAAATCGGTGAAATTTGAGGTTTTTGACCATATTTTGCTAAAATTTGAGCAAAACTATGGAATTGTGTTCTCATTTTAAAGTTTTTGACGAGATCTATCCAAATTCATAAGAAATTTTCAATAATTCATAGTAGTTTCACCAGAAAACGTCGAAGACTCGAAAAATATCGGTGAAATTTCAGATTTTTGGCCATATTTTGCTAAAAATGGAGCAAAATTATAAAAATTTGTACTCTTTTTAAAGGTTTCGACGAGATCCATCCATAATTATTTCAAATATTTAATAATTCTTAGAAGTTATCCCAGAAAACGTTGCAAACTCGAAAAAATATCGGTTAAATTTCAGCTTTTTGGCCATATTTTGCTAAAAATGGAGCAAAACTATGAATATTTGTGCTCCTTATAAAGGTTTTGACGAGATCTATCCAAATTAAGAAGTATAATTTAATATTTCGTAGCAGTTAACCCAAAAATCTCCAAAAAATCGAAAAATAATGGTGAAATTTCAGGTTTTTGGCTTTCTTATGATAAACATTGAGCAAAACTACTAAATATTTCTTTCATTCTTAATTTTTTGACGAGATCAAACCAAATTCACCACAATTATTCCAGTTTTCTAAGCAGTTTATCCAAAAATCGACGAAAACAAGAAAAAAAACGGGAAAATTTCAGGTTTTTGGCCATATTTTGCTAACAATTGAGCAAAACTATACAAATGTGTTCTCATTTTAAACTTTGTGACGAGATCTATCCAAATTCAGAAGAAATATTTCATAATTCATAGCAGTTTTCCCAGAAAACGTCGAAAACCCGAAAAATATCGGTGAAATTTCAGATTTTCGGCCATATTTTGCTAAAAATGGAGCAAAATTATAATTATTTGTACTCTTTTCAAAGGTATCGACGATATCTATCCATAATTATTTTAAATATTTAATTATTCATAGCAGTTACCCCAGAAAACGTCCAAAACTCGAAAAATATTTGTGAAATTTCAGGTTTTTGGCCATATTTTGCTTAAAATAGCGCATAACTATAAATATTTGTACTCATTATAAAGGTATTGGCGAGATATATCCAATTTTAGAAGTATAATTTAATATTTCGTAGCAGTTAATCAAAAATCGACGAAAACTCGAAAAATATTGGTGAAATTTCAGGTTTTTGGCTATATTATGCTAAACATTGAGCAAAACTAGTAAATATTTATTTCATATTTAACTTTTTGACGAGATCAAACCAAATTCTCTACAATTATTCCATTTTTCTCAACAGTAAACCGAAAATAACGTCGAAAACCCGAAAAAAATCGGTGAAAATTTCAGGTTTTTGGCCATAATTAGCTAAAAAATGAGCAAAATTAGTCTACTTTGGACTTCTTTCTAAAGTATTTGACGAGATATTTATATATTCATTAGAAATATTACACTTTTCGAAACATTTTACTCAAAAAACGTCGAAAACTCAAACAAATCGGTGAAATTTCAGGTTTTTGACCATATTTTGCTAAAATTTGAGCAAAACTATGCAATTGTGTTCTCATTTTAAAGTTATTGACGAGATCTATCCAAATTCATAAGAAATTTTCAATAATTCATAGTAGTTTCACCAGAAAACGTCGAAGATTCGAAAAATATCGGCGAAATTTCAGATTTTTGGCCATATTTTGCTAAAAATGGAGCAAAATTATAAAAATTTGTACTCTTTTTAAAGGTTTCGACGAGATCCATCCATAATTATTTCAAATATTTAATAATTCTTAGAAGTTATCCCAGAAAACGTTGCAAACTCGAAAAAATATCGGTTAAATTTCAGCTTTTTGGCCATATTTTGCTAAAAATGGAGCAAAACTATGAATATTTGTGCTTCTTATAAAGGATTTGACGAGATCTATCCAAATTAATAAGTATAATTTAATATTTCGTGGCAGTTAACCCAAAAATCTCCAAAAACTCGAAAAATAATGGTGAAATTTCAGGTTTTTGGCCTTCTTATGATAAACATTGAGCAAAACTACTAAATATTTCTTTCATTCTTAATTTTTTGACGAGATCAAACCAAATTCACCACAATTATTCCAGTTTTCTAAGCAGTTTATCCAAAAATCGACGAAAACACGAAAAAAAACGGGAAAATTTCAGGTTTTTGGCCATATTTTGCTAACAATTGAGCAAAACTATACAAATGCGTTCTCATTTTAAACTTTGTGACGAGATCTATCCAAATTCAGAAGAAATATTTCATAATTCATAGCAGTTTTCCCAGAAAACGTCGAAAACCCGAAAAATATCGGTGAAATTTCAGATTTTCGGCCATATTTTGCTAAAAATGGAGCAAAATTATAATTATTTGTACTCTTTTCAAAGGTATCGACGATATCTATCCATAATTATTTTAAATATTTAATTATTCATAGCAGTTACCCCAGATAACGTCCAAAACTCGAAAAATATTTGTGAAATTTCAGGTTTTTGGCCATATTTTGCTTAAAATAGCGCATAACTATAAATATTTGTACTCATTATAAAGGTATTGGCGAGATATATCCAATTTTAGAAGTATAATTTAATATTTCGTAGCAGTTAATCAAAAATCGACGAAAACTCGAAAAATATTGGTGAAATTTCAGGTTTTTGGCTATATTATGCTAAACATTGAGCAAAACTAGTAAATATTTATTTCATATTTAACTTTTTGACGAGATCAAACCAAATTCTCTACAATTATTCCATTTTTCTCAACAGTAAACCGAAAATAACGTCGAAAACCCGAAAAAAATCGGTGAAAATTTCAGGTTTTTGGCCATAATTAGCTAAAAAATGAGCAAAATTAGTCTACTTTGGACTTCTTTCTAAAGTATTTGACGAGATATTTATATATTCATTAGAAATATTACACTTTTCGAAACATTTTACTCAAAAAACGTCGAAAACTCAAACAAATCGGTGAAATTTCAGGTTTTTGACCATATTTTGCTAAAATTTGAGCAAAACTATGCAATTGTGTTCTCATTTTAAAGTTTTTGACGAGATCTATCCAAATTCATAAGAAATTTTCTATAATTCATAGTAGTTTCACCAGAAAACGTCGAAGACTCGAAAAATATCGGCGAAATTTCAGATTTTTGGCCATATTTTGCTAAAAATAGAGCAAAACTATAAACATTTGCACTCTTTTCAAAGGTTTCAACGAGATCTATCCATATTTAATTGAAATGTTTAATAATTCGTAGCAGTTACCCCAGATAACGTCGCAAACTCGAAAAATATTGGTTAAATTTCAGATTTTTGGCCATATATTGCTAAAAATCGAGCATAACTATGAATATTTGTACTCAATTTAAAGGTTTTGACGAGATCTATCAATATGTTTTCGAAATATTTAATAATTCGTAGCAGTTACTCCAGAAAACATCAAAAACTCGAAAAATACCGGTGAATTTTTAGATTTTTAACAATATATTGATAAAAATTGAGCAAAACTATGCAAATTTTTGTACCCATTTTAAAGTTTTTGACAAAATATATCCAAATTTAGAAGTAATATTTAATATTACGTAGCAGTTAACCAAAAAAACGTTGAAAACTCAAACAAATCGGTGAAATTTCAGGTTTTTGACCATATTTTGCTAAAATTTGAGCAAAACTATGCAATTTTGTTCTCATTTTAAAGTTATTGACGAGATCTATCCAAATTCATAAGAAATTTTCAATAATTCATAGTAGTTTCACCAGAAAACGTCGAAGATTCGAAAAATATCGGCGAAATTTCAGATTTTTGGCCATATTTTGCTAAAAATGGAGCAAAATCATAAAAATTTGTACTCTTTTTAAAGGTTTCGACGAGATCCATCCATAATTATTTCAAATATTTAATAATTCTTAGAAGTTATCCCAGAAAACGTTGCAAACTCGAAAAAATATCGGTTAAATTTCAGCTTTTTGGCCATATTTTGCTAAAAATGGAGCAAAACTATGAATATTTGTGCTCCTTATAAAGGTTTTGACGAGATCTATCCAAATTAAGAAGTATAATTTAATATTTCGTGGCAGTTAACCCAAAAATCTCCAAAAACTCGAAAAATAATGGTGAAATTTCAGGTTTTTGGCCTTCTTATGATAAACATTGAGCAAAACTAGTAAATATTTCTTTCATTCTTAATTTTTTGACGAGATCAAACCAAATTCACCACAATTATTCCAGTTTTCTAAGTACTTTATCCAAAAATCGACGAAAACACGAAAAAAAACGGGAAAATTTCAGGTTTTTGGCCATATTTTGCTAACAATTGAGCAAAACTATACAAATGTGTTCTCATTTTAAACTTTGTGACGAGATCTATCCAAATTCAGAAGAAATATTCAATAATTCATAGCAGTTTATCCAGAAAACGTCGAAAACTCGAAAACTATCGGTGAAATTACAGGTTTTTGGCCATATTTTGCTTAAAATGGTGAAAAACTATAAACATTTGTACTTTTTTTAAAGATTTCGACGATATCTATCCATATTTATTTGAAATATTTAATAATTCGTAGCAGTTACCCCAGAAAACGTCGCAAACTCGAAAAATATTGGTTTAATTTCAGATTTTTGGCCATATTTTGCTAACAATGGAGCAAAACTATAAATATTTGTACTCATTTTAAAGGTATTGACGAGATATATCCATACGTTTTTGAAATATTTAATAATTCGTAGCAGTTACTCCAGAATTCATCAAAAACTCGAAAAATACCGGTTAATTTTTAGGTTTTTAACAATATTTTAATAAGAATTGCGCAAAACTATGCAAATTTTTGTACCCATTTTAAAATTTTTGAAAAATATATCCAAATTTAGAAGTAATATTTAATATTACGTAGCAGTTAACCCAAAAAGCGTCAAAAACTCGAAAAATATTGGTGAAATTTCAGGTTTTTGGCCTTCTTATGCTAAACATTGAGCAAAACTACTAAATATTTCTTTCATTCTTAATTTTTTGACGAGATCAAACCAAATTCACCACAATTATTCCAGTTTTTTAAGCAGTTAATCCAAAATTCGACGAAAACCCGAAAAAAAACGGGAAAATTTCAGGGTTTGGGCCATATTTTGCTAACAATTGAGCAAAACTATACAAATGTGTTCTCATTTTAAACTTTGAGACGAGATCTATCCAAATTCAGAAGAAATATTTCATAATTCATAGCAGTTTTCCCAAAAAACGTCGAAAACCCGAAAAATATCGGTGAAATTTCAGATTTTTGGCCATATTTTGCTAAAAATCGAGCAAAATTATAATTATTTGTACTCTTTTCAAAGGTATCGACGAGATCTATCCATAATTATTTGAAATATTTAATTATTCATAGCAGTTACCCCAGAAAACGTCCAAAACTCGAAAAATATTTGTGAAATTTCAGGTTTTTGGCCATATTTTGCTAAAAATAGCGCATAACTATAAATATTTGTACTCATTATAAAGGTATTGGCGAGATATATCCAATTTTAGAAGTATAATTTAATATTTCGTAGCAGTTAATCAAAAATCGACGAAAACTCGAAAAATATTGGTGAAATTTCAGTTTTTTGGCTATATTATGCTAAACATTGAGCAAAACTAGTAAATATTTATTTCATATTTAACTTTTTGACGAGATCAAACCAAATTCTCTACAATTATTCCATTTTTCTCAACAGTAAACCGAAAAAAACGTTTAAAACCCGAAAAAAATCGGTGAAAATTTCAGGTTTTTGGCCATAATTAGCTAAAAAATGAGCAAAATTAGTCTACCTTGGACTTCTTTCTAAAGTATTTGACGAGTTATTTATATATTCATTAGAAATATTACACTTTTCGAAACATTTTACTCAAAAAACGTCGAAAACTCAAACAAATCGGTGAAATTTCAGGTTTTTGACCATATTTTGCTAAAATTTGAGCAAAACTATGCAATTGTGTTCTCATTTTAAAGTTTTTGACGAGATCTATCCAAATTCATAAGAAATTTTCAATAATTCATAGTAGTTTCACCAGAAAACGTCGAAGACTCGAAAAATATCGGCGAAATTTCAGATTTTTGGCCATATTTTGCTAAAAATGGAGCAAAATTATAAAAATTTGTACTCTTTTTAAAGGTTTCGACGAGATTCATCCATAATTATTTCAAATAATTAATAATTCTTAGAAGTTATCCCAGAAAACGTTGCAAACTCGAAAAAATATCGGTTAAATTTCAGCTTTTTGGCCATATTTCGCTAAAAATGGAGCAAAACTATGAATATTTGTGCTCCTTATAAAGGTTTTGACGAGATCTATCCAAATTAAGAAGTATAATTTAATATTTCGTAGCAGTTAACCCAAAAATCTCCAAAAACTCGAAAAATAATGGTGAAATTTCAGGTTTTTGGCCTTCTTATGATAAACAATGAGCAAAACTACTAAATATTTCTTTCATTCTTAATTTTTTGACGAGATCAAACCAAATTCACCACAATTATTCCAGTTTTCTAAGCAGTTTATCCAAAAATCGACGAAAACACGAAAATAAACGGGAAAATTTCAGGTTTTTGGCCATATTTTGCTAACAATTGAGCAAAACTATACAAATGTGTTCTCATTTTAAACTTTGTGACGAGATCTATCCAAATTCAGAAGATATATTCAATAATTCATAGCAGTTTATCCAGAAAACGTCGAAAACTCGAAAACTATCGGTGAAATTACAGGTTTTTGGCCATATTTTGCTTAAAATGGTGAAAAACTATAAACATTTGTACTTTTTTTAAAGGTTTCGACGATATCTATCCATATTTATTTGAAATATTTAATAATTCGTAGCAGTTACCCCAGAAAACGTCGCAAACTCGAAAAATATTGGTTTAATTTCAGATTTTTGGCCATATTTTGCTAACAATGGAGCAAAACTATAGATATTTGTACTCATTTTAAAGGTTTTGACGAGATATATCCATACGTTTTTTAAATATTTAATAATTCGTAGCAGTTACTCCAGAAATCATCAAAAACTCGAAAAATACCGGTTAATTTTTAGGTTTTTAACAATATTTTGATAAAAATTGAGCAAAACTGTGCAAATTTTTGTACCCATTTTAAAGTTCTTGACAAAATATATCCAAATTTAGAAGTAATATTTAATATTACGTAGCAGTTAACCCAAAAAGCGTCAAAAACTCGAAAAATATTGGTGAAATTTCAGGTTTTTGGCTATATTATGCTAAACATTGAGCAAAACTACTAAATATTTATTTCATATTTAACTTTTTGACGAGATCAAACCAAATTCTCTACTATTATTCCATTTTTCTCAGCAGTAAACCGAAAAAACGTCGAAAACCCGAAAAAAATCGGTGAAAATTTCAGGTTTTTGGCCTTCTTATGCTAAACATTGAGCAAAACTACTAAATATTTCTTTCATTCTTAATTTTTTGACGAGATCAAACCAAATTCACCACAATTATTCCAGTATTCTAAGCAGTTTATCCAAAAATCGACGAAAACACGAAAAAAAACGGGAAAATTTCAGGTTTTTGGCATATTTTGCTAACAATTGAACAAAACTATACAAATGTGTTCTCATTTTAAACTTTGTGACGAGATCTATCCAAATTCAGAAGAAATATTTCATAATTCATAGCAGTTTTCCAAGAAAACGTCGAAAACCCGAAAAATATCGGTGAAATTTCAGATTTTTGGCCATATTTTGCTAAAAATGGAGCAAAATTATAATTATTTGTACTCTTTTCAAAGGTATCGACGATATCTATCCATAATTATTTTAAATATTTAATTATTCATAGCAGTTACCCCAGAAAACGTCCAAAACTCGAAAAATATTTGTGAAATTTCAGGTTTTTGGCCATATTTTGCTTAAAATAGCGCATAACTATAAATATTTGTACTCATTATAAAGGTATTGGCGAGATATATCCAATTTTAGAAGTATAATTTAATATTTCGTAGCAGTTAATCAAAAATCGACGAAAACTCGAAAAATATTGGTGAAATTTCAGGTTTTTGGCTATATTATGCTAAACATTGAGCAAAACTAGTAAATATTTATTTCATATTTAACTTTTTGACGAGATCAAACCAAATTCTCTACAATTATTCCATTTTTCTCAACAGTAAACCGAAAAAAACGTCGAAAACCCGAAAAAAATCGGTGAAAATTTCAGGTTTTTGGCCATAATTAGCTAAAAAATGAGCAAAATTAGTCTACCTTGGACTTCTTTCTAAAGTATTTGACGAGTTATTTATATATTCATTAGAAATATTACACTTTTCGAAACATTTTACTCAAAAAACGTCGAAAACTCAAACAAATCGGTGAAATTTCAGGTTTTTGACCATATTTTGCTAAAATTTGAGCAAAACTATGCAATTGTGTTCTCATTTTAAAGTTATTGACGAGATCTATCCAAATTCATAAGAAATTTTCAATAATTCATAGTAGTTTCACCAGAAAACGTCGAAGATTCGAAAAATATCGGCGAAATTTCAGATTTTTGGCCATATTTTGCTAAAAATGGAGCAAAATTATAAAAATTTGTACTCTTTTTAAAGGTTTCGACGAGATCCATCCATAATTATTTCAAATATTTAATAATTCTTAGAAGTTATCCCAGAAAACGTTGCAAACTCGAAAAAATATCGGTTAAATTTCTGCTTTTTGGCCATATTTTGCTAAAAATGGAGCAAAACTATGAATATTTGTAATCCTTATTAAGGTTTTGACGAGATCTATCCAAATTAAGAAGTATAATTTAATATTTCGTAGCAGTTAACCCAAAAATCTCCAATAACTCGAAAAATAATGGTGAAATTTCAGGTTTTTGGCCTTCTTATGCTAAACATTGAGCAAAACTACTAAATATTTCTTTCATTCTTAATTTTTTGACGAGATCAAACCAAATTCACCACAATTATTCCAGTTTTCTAAGCAGTTTATCCAAATATCGACGAAAACACGAAAAAAAACGGGAAAATTTCAGGTTTTTGGCCATATTTTGCTAACAATTGAGCAAAACTA
This sequence comes from Sympetrum striolatum, assembly GCA_947579665.1. NCBI lineage: Eukaryota > Metazoa > Arthropoda > Insecta > Odonata > Libellulidae > Sympetrum > Sympetrum striolatum. The sequence goes on from OX388346.1 coordinate 31,868,212, forward strand.
TACAAATGTGTTCTCATTTTAAACTTTGTGACGAGATCTATCCAAATTCAGAAGAAATATTCAATAATTCATAGCAGTTAATCAAAAATCGACGAAAACTCGAAAAATTTTGGTGAAATTTCAGGTTTTTGGCTATATTATGCTAAACATTGAGCAAAACTAGTAAATATTTATTTCATATTTAACTTTTTGACGAGATTAAACCAAATTCTCTACAATTATTCCATTTTTCTCAACAGTAAACCGAAAATAACGTCGAAAACCCGAAAAAAATCGGTGAAAATTTCAGGTTTTTGGCCATAATTAGCTAAAAAATGAGCGAAATTAGTCTACCTTGGACTTCTTTCTAAAGTATTTGACGAGATATTTATATATTCATCAGAAATATTACACTTTTTGAAACATTTTACTCAAAAAACGTCGAAAACTCAAACAAATCGGTGAAATTTCAGGTTTTTGACCATATTTTGCTAAAATTTGAGCAAAACTATGGAATTGTGTTCTCATTTTAAAGTTTTTGACGAGATCTATCCAAATTCATAAGAAATTTTCAATAATTCATAGTAGTTTCACCAGAAAACGTCGAAGACTCGAAAAATATCGGCGAAATTTCAGATTTTTGGCCATATTTTGCTAAAAATGGAGCAAAATTATAAAAATTTGTACTCTTTTTAAAGGTTTCGACGAGATCCATCCATAATTATTTCAAATATTTAATAATTCTTAGAAGTTATCCCAGAAAACGTTGCAAACTCGAAAAAATATCGGTTAAATTTCTGCTTTTTGGCCATATTTTGATAAAAATGGAGCAAAACTATGAATATTTGTAATCCTTATTAAGGTTTTGACGAGATCTATCCAAATTAAGAAGTATAATTTAATATTTCGTAGCAGTTAACCCAAAAATCTCCAATAACTCGAAAAATAATGGTGAAATTTCAGGTTTTTGGCCTTCTTATGCTAAACATTGAGCAAAACTACTAAATATTTCTTTCATTCTTAATTTTTTGACGAGATCAAACCAAATTCAACACAATTATTCCAGTTTTCTAAGCAGTTTATCCAAATATCGACGAAAACACGAAAAAAAACGGGAAAATTTCAGGTTTTTGGCCATATTTTGCTAACAATTGAGCAAAACTATACAAATGTGTTCTCATTTTAAACTTTGTGACGAGATCTATCCAAATTCAGAAGAAATATTCAATAATTCATAGCAGTTTATCCAGAAAACGTCGAAAACTCGAAAACTATCGGTGAAATTACAGGTTTTTGGCCATATTTTGCTTAAAATGGTGAAAAACTATAAACATTTGTACTTTTTTTAAAGGTTTCGACGATATCTATCCATATTTATTTGAAATATTTAATAATTCGTAGCAGTTACCCCAGAAAACGTCGCAAACTCGAAAAATATTGGTTTAATTTCAGATTTTTGGCCATATTTTGCTAACAATGGAGCAAAACTATAAATATTTGTACTCAATTTAAAGGTTTTGACGAGATATATCCATACGTTTGTGAAATATTTAATAATTCGTAGCAGTTACTCCAGAAATCATCAAAAACTCGAAAAATACCGGTTAATTTTTAGGTTTTTAACAATATTTTGATAAAAATTTAGCAAAACTATGCAAATTTTTGTACCCATTTTAAAGTTTTTGACAAAATATATCCAAATTTAGAAGTAATATTTAATATTACGTAGCAGTTATCCCAAAAAGCCTCAAAAACTCGAAAAATATTGGTGTAATTTCAGGTTTTCGGCTATATTATGCTAAACATTGAGCAAAACTAGTAAATATTTATTTCATATTTAACTTTTTGACGAGATCAAACCAAATTCTCTACTATTATTCCATTTTTCTCAGCAGTAAACCGAAAAAACGTCGAAAACCCGAAAAAAATCGGTGAAAATTTCAGGTTTTTGGCCTTCTTATGCTAAACATTGAGCAAAACTACTAAATATTTTTCTTTCATTCTTAATTTTTTGACGAGATCAAACCAAATTCACCACAATTATTCCAGTTTTCTAAGCAGTTTATCCAAAAATCGACGAAAACACGAAAAAAAACGGGAAAATTTCAGGTTTTTGGCCATATTTTGCTAACAATTGAGCAAAACTATACAAATGTGTTCTCATTTTAAACTTTGTGACGAGATCTATCCAAATTCAGAAGAAATATTTCATAATTCATAGCAGTTTTCCCAGAAAACGTCGAAAACCCGAAAAATATCGGTGAAATTTCAGATTTTTGGCCATATTTTGCTAAAAATGGAGCAAAATTATAATTATTTGTACTCTTTTCAAAGGTATCGAAGAGATCTATCCATAATTATTTGAAATATTTAATAATTCATAGCAGTTACCCCAGAAAACGTCCAAAACTCGAAAAAAATTTGTGAAATTTCAGGTTTTTGGCCATATTTTGCTAAAAATAGCGCATAACAATAAATATTTGTACTCATTATAAAGGTATTGGCGAGATATATCCAATTTTAGAAGTATAATTTAACATTTCGTAGCAGTTAATCAAAAATCGACGAAAACTCGAAAAATATTGGTGAAATTTCAGGTTTTTGGCTATATTATGCTAAACATTGAGCAAAACTAGTAAATATTTATTTCATATTTAACTTTTTGACGACATCAAACCAAATTCTCTACAATTATTCCATTTTTCTCAACAGTAAACCGAAAATAACGTCGAAAACCCGAAAAAAATCGGTGAAAATTTCAGGTTTTTGGCCATAATTAGCTAAAAAATGAGCAAAATTAGTCTACCTTGGACTTCTTTCTAAAGTATTTGACGAGATATTTATATATTCATTAGAAATATTACACTTTTCGAAACATTTTACTCAAAAAACGTCGAAAACTCAAACAAATCGGTGAAATTTCAGGTTTTTGACCATATTTTGCTAAAATTTGAGCAAAACTATGCAATTATGTTCTCATTTTAAAGTTTTTGACGAGATCTATCCAAATTCATAAGAAATTTTCAATAATTCATAGTAGTTTCACCAGAAAACATCGAAGACTCAAAAATATCGGCGAAATTTCAGATTTTTGGCCATATTTTGCTAAAAATGGAGCAAAATTATAAAAATTTGTACTCTTTTTAAAGGTTTGGATGAGATCCATCCATAATTATTTCAAATATTTAATAATTCTTAGAAGTTATCCCAGAAAACGTTGCAAACTCGAAAACATATCGGTTAAATTTCAGCTTTTTGGCCATATTTTGCTAAAAATGGAGCAAAACTATGAATATTTGTGCTCCTTATAAAGGTTTTGACGAGATCTATCCAAATTAAGAAGTATAATTTAATATTTCGTAGCAGTTAACCCAAAAATCTCCAAAAACTCGATTAATATTGGTAAAATTTCAGGTTTTTGGCCTTCTTATAATAAACATTGATCAAAACTAGTAAATATTTCTATCATTCTTGATTTTTTGACGAGATCAAACCAAATTTACCACAATTATTCCAGTTTTTTAAGCAGTTAATCCAAAATTCGACGAAAACCCGAAAAAAAACGGGAAAATTTCAGGTTTTTGGCCATATTTTGCTAACAATTGAGCAAAACTATACAAATGTGTTCTCATTTTAAACTTTGTGACGAGATCTATCCAAATTCAGAAGAAATATTCAATAATTCATAGCAGTTTCCCCAGAAATCGTCATAAACTCGAAAACTATCGGTGCAAATTCAGGTTTTTGGCCATATTTTGCTAAAAATGGTGCAAAACTATAAACAATTGTACTCTTTTTAAAGGTATCGACGAGATCTATCCATGTTTGTTTAAAATATATTTAATAATTCGTAGCAGTTACCCCAGATAACGTCGCAAACTCGAAAAATATTCCCTCCAGGGAAAAAGACTCCCGGAGTCGACCCGGAGTCGAGTCGACGACCTCTGGTCATCGATCTCGAGTCATCGACCTCAGGTCATCGACCTCTCGTTATCTACCTTGGGTCATCGACCTTGCGTCATCTACCTGGGGTCATTGACCTCGGGTCATGGACCTTGGGTCATCGACCTCGGGTCATGGATCTCGGATCATTCACCTCGTGTCAATCACCCAAGGTAGATAACGAGAGGTCGATGACCTGAGGTCGATGACTCGAGATGGATGACCAGAGGTCGTCGACTCGACTCCGGTTAGACTAGTGGAGGTCGACTCCGGGAGGTCGACTCCGGGAGGTCGAATCCGGGAGGTCGACTCCGGGAGGCCGACTCCGGGAGGTCGACTCCGGAAGGCCGTCTCCGGGAGGCCGACTCCGGGAGGCCGACTCCGGGAGGCCGACTCCGGGAGGCCGACTCCGGGGTGTGGACTCCGGGTGGTCGACTCCGGGCGATCGACTCCGGGCGTTTGACTCCGTGAGGTCACCCCCGGGAGATCGACTCTGGGTGGTAGACTCCGGAAGTCGTCTCCGGGAGGTAACCTCCGGGAGGTCACCTGCGGGAGGTCGATGATCCGAAATCCCGAAGGGACCCTAGGTCATTGACCCAAGGTCATAGACCCAAGGTCATTGACCCGAGGTCATAGACCAAAGTTCATTGAACCGAGGTCATTGACCCGAGGTCATTGACCCGAGGCCGATGGCCCGAGGTCGATGACCCAATGTCGATGACCCGTGGTCGAAGACCCAGAGTCGTTGACTCGAGGTCGATCACATGAAGTCGATGTCTCGAGGTAGATCACCCGAGGTCGATGACCCCTGGTCGATGACCTGAGGTTGACTCCGGGAGTTCTACTGAATTAGAACGACTCCGGTAGGACATTTCTGAGAGCTCGACTCCGGTAGTTAAACTCGGTGTGGTCAAATTCGGAAAGTCAGTAGTGGTCCGAAAAGTCGATTTCGATAATCGACTTATGGAGGCCGACTCCAGAATTTCGGCAACATATGGTCGACTCCGGAGAGTTGGACCCTTAAACCGAACTCAATATCCGGAGGTCGATGACTCAATTTCTATGACCCGAGGATAAACACCCGCTGATGGTGACTTGTACAATTGTACCAAGGTAATTTCAGCTTATTGGCCATATTTTGCTAAAAAATAGAGCAAAACTATGAATATTTGTGCTCCTTATAAAGATTTTGACAAGATCTATCGGAATTAAGAAGTATAATTTAATATTTCGTAGCAGTTAACCCAAAAATCTCCAAAAACTCGAAAAATAATGGTGAAATTCAAAGTTTTTGGACTTCTTATGCTAAACATTGAGCAAAACTACGAAATATTTCTTTCATTCTTAATTTTTTGACGAGATCAAACCAAATTTGCCACAATTATTCCAGTTTTCTAAGCAGTTTATCCAAAAATCGACGAAAACTCGAAAAAAAAACGGGTAAATTTCAGGTTATTGGCCATATTTTGCTAACAATTGAGCAAAACTATACAAATGTGTTCTCATTTTTAAGTTTGTGACGAGAACTATACATATTCAGAAGAAATATTCAATAATTCATAGCAGTTTCCCCAGAAAACGTCGCAAACTCGAAAAATATTGGTTAAATTTCACATTTTTGGCCATATATTGCTAAAAATGGAGCATAACTATGAAAATTTGTACTCAATTTAAAGGTTTTGACGAGATCTATCTATACGTTTTCGAAATATTTAATAATTCGTAGCAGTTACTCCAGAAAACATCAAAAACTCGAAAAATACCGGTGAATTTTTAGATTTTTGACCATATTTTGCTAAAATTTGAGCAAAACTATGCAATTGTGTTCTCATTTTAAAGTTTTTGACGAGATCTATCCAAATTCATAAGAAATTTTCAATAATTCATAGTAGTTTCACCAGAAAACGTCGAAGACTCAAAAATATCGGCGAAATTTCAGATTTTTGGCCTTCTTATGCTAAACATTGAGCAAAACTATACAAATGTGTTCTCATTTTAAACTTTGTGACGAGATCTATCCAAATTCAGAAGAAATATTCAATAATTCATAGCAGTTTATCCAGAAAACGTCGAAAACTCGAAAACTATCGGTGAAATTACAGGTTTTTGGCCATATTTTGCTTAAAATGGTGAAAAACTATAAACATTTGTACTTTTTTTAAAGGTTTCGACGATATCTATCCATATTTATTTGAAATACTTAATAATTCGTAGCAGTTACCCCAGAAAACGTCGCAAACTCGAAAAATATTGGCTTAATTTCAGATTTTTGGCCATATTTTGCTAACAATGGAGCAAAACTATAATAATTTTACTCTTTTCAAAGGTATCGACGAGATCTATCCATAATTATTTGAAATATTTAATTATTCATAGCAGTTACCCCAGAAAACGTCCAAAACTCGAAAAATATTTGTGAAATTTCAGGTTTTTGGCCATATTTTGCTAAAAATAGCGCATAACTATAAATATTTGTACTCATTATAAAAGTATTGGCGAGATATATCCAATTTTAGAAGTATAATTGAATATTTCGTAGCAGTTAATCAAAAATCGACGAAAACTAGAAAAATATTGGTGAAATTTCAGGTTTTTGGCTATATTATGCTAAACATTGAGCAAAACTAGTAAATATTTATTTCATATTTAACTTTTTGACGAGATCAAACCACATTCTCTAAAATTATTCCATTTTTCTCAACAGTAAACCGAAAATAACGTCGAAAACCCGAAAAAAAATCGGTGAAAATTTCAGGTTTTTGGCCATAATTAGCTAAAAAATGAGAAAAATTAGTCTACCTTGGACTTCTTTCTAAAGTATTTGACGAGATATTTATATATTCATTAGAAATATTACACTTTTCGAAACATTTTACTCAAAAAACGTCGAAAACTCAAACAAATCGGTGAAACTTCAGGTTTTTGACCATATTTTGCTAAAATTTGAGCAAAACTATGCAATTGTGTTTTCATTTTAAAGTTTTTGACGAGATCTATCCAAATTAATAAGAAATTTTCAATAATTCATAGTAGTTTCACCAGAAAACGTCGAAGACTCGAAAAATATCGGCGAAATTTCAGATTTTTGGCCATATTTTGCTAAAAATGGAGCAAAATTATAAAAATTTGTACTCTTTTTAAAGGTTTCGACGAGATCCATCCATAATTATTTCAAATATTTAATAATTCTTAGAAGTTATCCCAGAAAACGTTGCAAACTCGAAAAAATATCGGTTAAATTTCAGCTTTTTGGCCATATTTTCCTAAAAATGGAGCAAAACTATGAATATTTGTGCTCCTTATAAAGGTTTTGACGAGATCTATCCAAATTAAGAAGTATAATTTAATATTTCGTAGCAGTTAACCCAAAAATCTCCAAAAACTCGAAAAATAATGGTGAAATTTCAGGTTTTTGGCCTTCTTATGCTAAACATTGAGCAAAACTACTAAATATTTCTTTCATTCTTAATTTTTTGACGAGATCAAACCAAATTCACCACAATTATTCCAGTTTTCTAAGCAGTTTATCCTAAAATCTACGAAAACACGAAAAAAAACGGGAAAATTTCAGGTTTTTGGCCATATTTTGCTAACAATTGAGCAAAACTATACAAATGTGTTCTCATTTTAAACTTTGTGACGAGATCTATCCACATTTAGAAGAAATATTCAATAATTCATAGCAGTTTATCCAGAAAACGTCGAAAACTCGAAAACTATCGGTGAAATTACAGGTTTTTGGCCATATTTTGCTTAAAATGGTGAAAAACTATAAACATTTGTACTTTTTTTAAAGGTTTCGACGATATCTATCCATATTTATTTGAAATATTTAATAATACTTAGCAGTTACCCCAGAAAACGTCGCAAACTCGAAAAATATTGGTTTAATTTCAGATTTTTGGCCATATTTTGCTAACAATGGAGCAAAACTATAAATTTTTGTACTCATTTTAAAGGTTTTGACGAGATATATCCATACGTTTTTGAAATATTTAATAATTCGTAGCTGTTACTTCAGAAATCTTCAAAAACTCGAAAAATACCGGTTAATTTTTAGGTTTTTAACAATATTTTGATAAAAATTGAGCAAAACTATGCAAATTTTTGTACCCATTTTAAAGTTTTTGACAAAATATATCCAAATTTAGAAGTAATATTTAATATTACGTAGCAGTTAACCCAAAAAGCGTCAAAAACTCGAAAAATATTGGTGAAATTTCAGGTTTTTGGCTATATTATGCTAAACATTGAGCAAAACTAGTAAATATTTATTTCATATTTAACTTTTTGACGAGATCAAACCAAATTCTCTACTATTATTCCATTTTTCTCAGCAGTAAACCGAAAAAACGTCGAAAACCCGAAAAAAATCGGTGAAAATTTCAGGTTTTTGGCCTTCTTATGCTAAACATTGAGCAAAACTATACAAATGTGTTCTCATTTTAAACTTTGTGACGAGATCTATCCAAATTCAGAAGCAATATTTCATAATTCATAGCAGTTTTCCCAGAAAACGTCGAAAACCCGAAAAATATCGGTGAAATTTCAGATTTTTGGCCATATTTTGCTAAAAATGGAGCAAAATTATAATTATTTGTACTCTTTTCAAAGGTATCGACGAGATCTATCCATAACTATTTGAAATATTTAATTATTCATAGCAGTTACCCCAGAAAACGTCCAAAACTCGAAAAATATTTGTGAAATTTCAGGTTTTTGGCCATATTTTGCTAAAAATAGCGCATAACTATAAATATTTGTACTCATTATAAAGGTATTGGCGAGATATATCCAATTTTAGAAGTATAATTTAACATTTCGTAGCAGTTAATCAAAAATCGACGAAAACTCGAAAAATATTGGTGAAATTTCAGGTTTTTGGCTATATTATGCTAAACATTGAGCAAAACTATGAATATTTGTGCTCCTTATAAAGGTTTTGACGAGATCTATCCAAATTAAGAAGTATAATTTAATATTTCGTAGCAGTTAACCCAAAAATCTCCAAAAACTCGAAAAATAATGGTGAAATTTCAGGTTTTTGGCCTTCTTATGCTAAACATTGAGCAAAACTACTAAATATTTCTTTCATTCTTAATTTTTTGACGAGATCAAACCAAATTCACCACAATTATTCCAGTTTTCTAAGCAGTTTATCCTAAAATCTACGAAAACACGAAAAAAAACGGGAAAATTTCAGGTTTTTGGCCATATTTTGCTAACAATTGAGCAAAACTATACAAATGTGTTCTCATTTTAAACTTTGTGACGAGATCTATCCACATTTAGAAGAAATATTCAATAATTCATAGCAGTTTATCCAGAAAACGTCGAAAACTCGAAAACTATCGGTGAAATTACAGGTTTTTGGCCATATTTTGCTTAAAATGGTGAAAAACTATAAACATTTGTACTTTTTTTAAAGGTTTCGACGATATCTATCCATATTTATTTGAAATATTTAATAATACTTAGGAGTTACCCCAGAAAACGTCGCAAACTCGAAAAATATTGGTTTAATTTCAGATTTTTGGCCATATTTTGCTAACAATGGAGCAAAACTATAAATTTTTGTACTCATTTTAAAGGTTTTGACGAGATATATCCATACGTTTTTGAAATATTTAATAATTCGTAGCTGTTACTTCAGAAATCTTCAAAAACTCGAAAAATACCGGTTAATTTTTAGGTTTTTAACAATATTTTGATAAAAATTGAGCAAAACTATTCAAATTTTTGTACCCATTTTAAAGTTTTTGACAAAATATATCCAAATTTAGAAGTAATATTTAATATTACGTAGCAGTTAACCCAAAAAGCGTCAAAAACTCGAAAAATATTGGTGAAATTTCAGGTTTTTGGCTATATTATGCTAAACATTGAGCAAAACTAGTAAATATTTATTTCATATTTAACTTTTTGACGAGATCAAACCAAATTCTCTACTATTATTCCATTTTTCTCAGCAGTAAACCGAAAAAACGTCGAAAACCCGAAAAAAATCGGTGAAAATTTCAGGTTTTTGGCCTTCTTATGCTAAACATTGAGCAAAACTATACAAATGTGTTCTCATTTTAAACTTTGTGACGAGATCTATCCAAATTCAGAAGAAATATTTCATAATTCATAGCAGTTTTCCCAGAAAACGTCGAAAACCCGAAAAATATCGGTGAAATTTCAGATTTTTGGCCATATTTTGCTAAAAATGGAGCAAAATTATAATTATTTGTACTCTTTTCAAAGGTATCGACGAGATCTATCCATAACTATTTGAAATATTTAATTATTCATAGCAGTTACCCCAGAAAACGTCCAAAACTCGAAAAATATTTGTGAAATTTCAGGTTTTTGGCCATATTTTGCTAAAAATAGCGCATAACTATAAATATTTGTACTCATTATAAAGGTATTGGCGAGATATATCCAATTTTAGAAGTATAATTTAACATTTCGTAGCAGTTAATCAAAAATCGACGAAAACTCGAAAAATATTGGTGAAATTTCAGGTTTTTGGCAATATTATGCTAAACATTGAGCAAAACTAGTAAATATTTATTTCATATTTAACTTTTTGACGAGATCAAACCAAATTCTCTGCAATTATTCCATTTTTCTCAACAGTAAACCGAAAATAACGTCGAAAACCCGAAAAAAATCGGTGAAAATTTCAGGTTTTTGGCCATAATTAGCTAAAAAATGAGCAAAATTAGTCTACCTTGGACTTCTTTCTAAAGTATTTGACGAGATATTTATATATTCATTAGAAATATTACACTTTTCGAAACATTTTACTCAAAAAACGTCGAAAACTCAAACAAATCGGTGAAATTTCAGGTTTTTGACCATATTTTGCTAAAATTTGAGCAAAACTATGCAATTGTGTTCTCATTTTAAAGTTTTTGACGAGATCTATCCAAATTCATAAAAAATTTTCAATAATTCATAGTAGTTTCACCAGAAAACGTCGAAGACTCAAAAATATCGGCGAAATTTCAGATTTTTGGCCATATTTTGCTAAAAATGGAGCAAAATTATAAAAATTTGTACTCTTTTTAAAGGTTTCGACGAGATCCATCCATAATTATTTCAAATATTTAATAATTCTTAGAAGTTATCCCAGAAAACGTTGCAAACTCGAAAACATATCGGTTAAATTTCAGCTTTTTGGCCATATTTTGCTAAAAATGGAGCAAAACTATGAATATTTGTGCTCCTTATTAAGGTTTTGACGAGATCTATCCAAATTAAGAAGTATAATTTAATATTTCGTAGCAGTTAACCCAAAAATCTCCAAAAACTCGAAAAATATTGGTAAAATTTCAGGTTTTTGGCCTTCTTATGATAAACATTGAGCAAAACTAGTAAATATTTCTATCATTCTTGATTTTTTGACGAGATCAAACCAAATTTACCACAATTATTCCTGTTTTTTAAGCAGCTAATCCAAAATTCGACGAAAACCCGAAAAAAAACGGGAAAATTTCAGGTTTTTGGCCATATTTTGCTAACAATTGAGCAAAACTATACAAATGTGTTCTCATTTTAAACTTTGTGACGAGATCTATCCAAATTCAGAAGAAATATTCAATAATTCATAGCAGTTTCCCCAGAAATCGTCATAAACTCGAAAACTATCGGTGCAAATTCAGGTTTTTGGCCATATTTTGTTAAAAATGGTGCAAAACTATAAACAATTGTACTCTTTTTAAAGGTATCGACGAGATCTATCCATATTTGTTTAAAATATATTTAATAATTCTTAGCAGTTACCCCAGATAACGTCGCAAACTCGAAAAATATTCCCTCCAGGGAAAAAGACTCCCGGAGTCGACCCGGAGTCAAGTCGACGACCTCTGGTCATCGATCTCGAGTCATCGACCTCAGGTCATCGACCTCTCGTTATCTACCTTGGGTCATCCACCTTGCGTCATCTACCTGGGGTCATTGACCTCGGGTCATGGACCTTGGGTCATCGACCTCGGGTCATGGACCTCGGGTCATTCACCTCGTGTCAATCACCCAAGGTAGATAACGAGAGGTCGATGACCTGAGGTCGATGACTCGAGATCGATGACCAGAGGTCGTCGACTCGACTCCGGGTCGACTAGGGGAGGTCGACTCCGGGAGGTCGACTCCGGGAGGTCGACTCCGGGAGGCCGACTCCGGGAGGCCGACTCCGGGAGGCCGACTCCGGGAGGCCGACTCCGGGGTGTGGACTCCGGGTGGTCGACTCCGGGCGATCGACTCCGGGCGTTTGACTCCGTGAGGTCGCCCCCGGGAGATCGACTCTGGGTGGTAGACTCCGGAAGTCGTCTCCGGGAGGTAACCTCCGGGAGGTCACCTGCGGGAGGTCGATGATCCGAAATCCCGAAGGGACCCTAGGTCATTGACCCAAGGTCATAGACCCGATGTCATTGACCCGAGGTCATAGACCCGAGATCATTGACCCGAGGTCTTAGACCAAAGGTCATTGAACCGGGGTCATTGACCCGAGGTCATTGACCCGAGGCCGATGGCCCGAGGTCGATGACATAATGTCGATGACCCGTGGTCGATGACCCAGAGTCGTTGACTCGAGGTCGATAACATGAAGTCGATGTCTCGAGGTAGATCACCCGAGGTCGATGACCCCTGGTCGATGACCCCTGGTTGATGACCTGAGGTTGACTCCGGGAGTTCTACTGAATTAGAACGACTCCGGTAGGTCATTTCTGAGAGCTCGACTCCGGTAGTTAAACTCGGTGTGGTCAATTTCGGGAAGTCAGTAGTAGTCCGAAAAGTCGATTTCGATAATCGACTTATGGAGGCCGACTCCAGAATTTCGGCAACATATGGTCGACTCCGGAGAGTTGGACCCTTAAACCGAACTCAATATCCGGAGGTCGATGACTCAATTTCTATGACCCGAGGATAAACACCCGCTGATGGTGACTTGAACAATTGTACCAAGGTAATTTCATCTTATTGGCCATATTTTGCTAAAAAATAGAACAAAACTATGAATATTTGTGCTCCTTATAAAGATTTTGACAAGATCTATCGGAATTAAGAAGTATAATTAATATTTCGTAGCAGTTAACCCAAAAATCTCCAAAAACTCGAAAAATAATGGTGAAATTCAAAGTTTTTGGACTTCTTATGCTAAACATTGAGCAAAACTAGGAAATATTTCTTTCATTCTTAATTTTTTGACGAGATCAAACCAAATTTGCCACAATTATTCCAGTTTTCTAAGCAGTTTATCCAAAAATCGACGAATACAAAGAATATACAAATGTGTTCTCATTTTTAACTTTGTGACGAGAACTATCCATATTCAGAAGAAATATTCAATAATTCATAGCAGTTTCCCCAGAAAACGTCGCAAACTCGAAAAATATTGGTTAAATTTCAGATTTTTGGCCATATTTTGCTAACAATGGAGCATAACTATGAATATTTGTACTCACTTTAAAGGTTTTGACGAGATCTATCTATATGTTATCGAAATATTTAATAATTCGTAGCAGTTACTCCAGAAAACATCAAAAACTCGAAAAATACCGGTGAATTTTTAGATTTTTGACCATATTTTGCTAAAATTTGAGCAAAACTATGCAATTGTGTTCTCATTTTAAAGTTTTTGACGAGATCTATCCAAATTCATAAGATATTTTCAATAATTCATAGTAGTTTCACCAAAAAACGTCGAAGACTCGAAAAATATCGGCGAAATTTCAGATTTTTGGCCATATTTTGCTAAAAATTGAGCAAAATTATAAAAATTTGTACTCTTTTTAAAGGTTTCGACGAGATCCATCCAAAATTATTTCAAATATTTAATAATTCTTAGAAGTTATCCCAGAAAACGTTGCAAACTCGAAAAAATATCGGTTAATTTTTAGCTTTTTGGCCATATTTTGCTAAAAATGGAGCAAAACTATGAATATTTGTGCTCCTTATTAAGGTTTTGACGAGATCTATCCAAATTAAGAAGTATAATTTAATATTTCGTAGCAGTTAACCCAAAAATCTCCAAATACTCGAAAAATAATGGTGAAATTTCAGGTTTTTGGCCTTCTTATGATAAACATTGAGCAAAACTACTAAATATTTCATTCATTCTTAATTTTTTAGACGAGATCAAACCAAATTCACCACAATTATTCCAGTTTTCTAAGCAGTTTATCCTGAAATCTACGAAAACACGAAAAAAAACGGGAAAATTTCAGGTTTTTGGCCATATTTTGCTAACAATTGAGCAATACTATACAAATGTGTTCTCATTTTAAACTTTGTGACGAGATCTATCCAAATTCAGAAGAAATATTCAATACTTCATAGCAGTTTATCCAGAAAACGTCGAAAACTCGAAAACTATCGGTGAAATTACAGGTTTTTGGCCATATTTTGCTTAAAATGGTGAAAAACTATAAACATTTGTACTTTTTTTAAAGGTTTCGACGATATCTATCCATATTTATTTGAAATATTTAATAATTCGTAGCAGTTACCCCAGAAAACGTCGCAAACTCGAAAAATATTGGTTTAATTTCAGATTTTTGGCCATATTTTGCTAACAATGGAGCAAAACTATAAATATTTGTACTCATTTTAAAGTTTTTGACGAGATATATCCATACGTTTTTGAAATATTTAATATTTCGTAGCAGTTACTCCAGAAATCATCAAAAACTCGAAAAATACCGGTTAATTTTTAGGTTTTTAACAATATTTTGATAAAAATTGAGCAAAACTATGCAAATTTTTGTACCCATTTTAAAGTTTTTGACAAAATATATCCAAATTTAGAAATAATATTTAATATTACGTAGCAGTTAACCCAAAAAGCGTCAAAAACTCGAAAAATATTGGTGAAATTTCAGGTTTTTGGCTATATTATGCTAAACATTGAGCAAAACTAGTAAATATTTATTTCATATTTAACTTTTTAACGAGATCAAACCAAATTCTCTACTATTATTCCATTTTTCTCAGCAGTAAACCGAAAAAACGTCGAAAACCCGAAAAAAATCGGTGAAAATTTCAGGTTTTTGGCCTTCTTATGCTAAACATTGAGCAAAACTACTAAATATTTCTTTCATTCTTAATTTTTTGACGAGATCAAACCAAATTCACCACAATTATTCCAGTTTTCTAAGCAGTTTATCCAAAAATCGACGAAAACACGAAAAAAAACGGGAAAATTTCAAGTTTTTGGCCATATTTTGCTAACAATTGAGCAAAATTATACAAATGTGTTCTCATTTTAAACTTTGTGACGAGATCTATCCAAATTCAGAAGAAATATTTCATAATTCATAGCAGTTTTCCCAGAAAACGTCGAAATCCCGAAAAATATCGGTGAAATTTCAGATTTTGGCCATATTTTGCTAAAAATGGAGCAAAATTATAATTATTTGTACTCTTTTCAAAGGTATCGACGAGATCTATCCATAATTATTTGAAATATTTAATTATTCATAGCAGTTACCCCAGAAAACGTCAAAAACTCGAAAAATATTTATGAAATTTCAAATTTTTGGCCATATTTTGCTAAAAAAAGCGCATAACTATAAATATTTGTACTCATTATAAAGGTATTGGCGAGATATATCCAATTTTAGAAGTATAATTTAATATTTCGTAGCAGTTAATCAAAAATCGACGAAAACTCGAAAAATATTGGTGAAATTTCAGGTTTTTGGCTATATTATGCTAAACATTGAGCAAAACTAGTAAATATTTATTTCATATTTAACTTTTTGACGAGATCACACCAAATTCTCTACAATTATTCCATTTTTCTCAACAGTAAACCGAAAATAACGTCGAAAACCCGAAAAAAATCGGTGAAAATTTCAGGTTTTTGGCCATAATTAGCTAAAAAATGAGCAAAATTAGTCTACCTTGGACTTCTTTCTAAAATATTTAACGAGATATTTATATATTCATTAGAAATATTACACTTTTCGAAACATTTTAGTCAAAAAACGTCGATAACTCAAACAAATCGGTGAAATTTCAGGTTTTTGACCATATATTGCTAAAATTTGAGCAAAACTATGCAATTATAATCTCATTTTAAAGTTTTTGACGAGATCTATCCAAATTCATAAGAAATTTTCAATAATTCATAGCAGTTTTCCCAGAAAACGTCTAAAAAACCCGAAAAATATCGGTGAAATTTCAGATTTTTGGCCATATTTTGCTAAAAATGGAGCAACATTATAATTATTTGTACTCTTTTCAAAGGTAACGACGAGAGCTATCCATGATTATTTGACATATTTAATTATTCATAGCAGTTACCCCAGAAAACGTCCAAAACTCGAAAAGTATTTGTGAAATTTCAGGTTTTTGGCCATATTTTGCTAAAAAAAGCGCATTACTATAAATATTTGTACTCATTATAAAGGTATTGGCGAGATATATCCAATTTTAGAAGTATAATTTAATATTTCGTAGCAGTTAATCAAAAATCGACGAAAACTCGAAAAATATTTGGGAAATCTCAGGTTTTTGGCTATATTATGCTAAACATTGAGCAAAACTAGTAAATATTTATTTCATATTTAACTTTTTGACGAGATCAAACCAAATTCTCTACAATTATTCCATTTTTCTCAACAGTAAACCGAAAATAACGTCGAAAACCCGAAAAAAATCGGTGAAAATTTCAGGTTTTTGGCCATAATTAGCTAAAAAATGAGCAAAATTAGTCTACCTTGGACTTCTTTCTAAAGTACTTGACGAGATATTTATATATTCATTAGAAATATTACACTTTTCGTAACATTTTACTCAAAAAACGTCGAAAACTCAAACAAATCGGTGAAATTTCAGGTTTTTGACCATATTTTGCTAAAATTTGAGCAATACTATGCAATTGTGTTCTCATTTTAAAGTTTTTGACGAGATCTATCCAAATTCATAAGAAATTTTCAATAATTCATAGTAGTTTCACCAAAAAACGTCGAAGACTCGAAAAATATCGGCGAAATTTCAGATTTTTGGCCATATTTTGCTAAAAATGGAGCAAAATTATAAAAATTTGTACTCTTTTTAAAGGTTTCGACGAGATCCATCCATAATTATTTCAAATATTTAATAATTCTTAGAAGTTATCCCAGAAAACGTTGCAAACTCGAAAAAATATCGGTTAAATTTCAGCTTTTTGGCCATATTTTGCTAAAAATGGAGCAAAACTATAAATATTGGTGCTCCTTATAAAGGTTTTGACGAGATCTATCAAAATTAAGAAGTATAATTTAATATTTCGTAGCAGTTAACCCAAAAATCTCCAAAAACTCGAAAAATAATGGTGAAATTTCAGGTTTTTGGCCTTCTTATGATAAACATTGAGCAAAACTACTAAATATTTCTTTCATTCTTAATTTCTTGACGAGATCAAACCAAATTCACCACAATTATTCCAGTTTTCTAAGCAGTTTATCCAAAAATCGACGAAAACACGAAAAATAACGGGAAAATTTCAGGTTTTTGGCCATATTTTGCTAACAATTGAGCAAAACTATACAAATGTGTTCTCATTTTAAACTTTGTGACGAGATCTATCCAAATTCAGAAGAAATATTTCATAATTCATAGCAGTTTTCCCAGAAAACGTCGAAAACCCGAAAAATATCGGTGAAATTTCAGATTTTTGGCCATATTTTGCTAAAAATGGAGCAAAATTATAATTATTCGTACTCTTTTCAAAGGTATCGACGAGATCTATCCATATTTATTTGAAATATTTAATAATTCGTAGCAGTTACCCCAGAAAACGTCGCAAACTCGAAAAATATTGGTTTAATTTCAGATTTTTGGCCATATTTTGCTAACAATGGAGCAAAACTATAAATATTTGTACTCATCTCTAAGGTTTTGACGAGATATATCCATACGGTTTTGAAATATTTAATAATTCGTAGCAGTTACTCCAGAAATCATCAAAAACTCGAAAAATACCGGTTAATTTCTAGGTTTTTAACAATATTTTGATAAAAATTGAGCAAAACTATGCAAATTTTTGTACCCATTTTAAAGTTTTTGATGAAATATATCCAAATTTAGAAGTAATATTTCATATTACGTAGCAGTTAACCCAAAAAGCGTCAAAAACTCGAAAAATATTCGTGAAATTTCAGGTTTTCGGCTATATTATGCTAAACATTGTGCAAAACTAGTAAATATTTATTTCATATTTATCTTTTTGACGAGATCAAACCAAATTCTCTACTATTATTCCACTTTTCTCAGCAGTAAACCGAAAAAACGTCGAAAACCCGAAAAAAATCGGTGAAAATTTGAGGTTTTTGGCCTTCTTATGCTAAACATTGAGCAAAACTAGTAAATATTTCTATCATTCTTGATTTTTTGACGAGATCAAACCAAATTTACCACAATTATTCCAGTTTTCTAAGCAGTTAATCCAAAATTCGACGAAAACCCGAAAAAAAACGGGAAAATTTCAGGTTTTTGGCCATATTTTACTAAAAATTGAGCAAAACTAAACAAATGTGTTCTCATTTTAAACTTTGTGACGAGATCTATCCAAATTCAGAAGAAATATTCAATAATTCATAGCAGTTTCCCCAGAAATCGTCATAAACTCGAAAACTATCGGTGCAAATTCAGGTTTTTGGCCATATTTTGCTAAAAATGGTGCAAAACTATAAACAATTGTACTCTTTTTAAAGGTATCGACGAGATCTATCCATATTTGTTTGAAATATTTAATAATTCGTAGCAGTTACCCCAGATAACGTCGCAAACTCGAAAAATATTCCCTCCCGGGAAAAAGGCTCCCGGAGTCGACCCGGAGTCGAGTCGACGACCTCTGGTCATCGATCTCGAGTCATCGACCTCAGGTCATCGACCTCTCGTTATCTACCTTGGGTCATCGACCTTGCGTCATCTACCTGGGGTCATTGACCTCGGGTCATGGACCTTGGGTCATCGACCTCGGGTCATGGACCTTGGGTCATTCACCTCGTGTCAATGACCCAAGGTAGATAACGAAAGGTCGATGACCTGAGGTCGATGACTCGAGATCGATGACCAGAGGTCATCGACTCGACTCCGGGTCGACTAGGGGAGGTCGACTCCGGGAGGTCGACTCCGGGAGGTCGACTCCGGGAGGTCGAGTCCGGGAGGCCGTCTCCGGGAGGCCGACTCCGGGAGGCCGAATCCGGGAGGCCGACTCCGGGAGGCCGAATCCGGGAGGCCGACTCCGGGAGGTCGACTCCGGGATGTGGACTCCGGGTGGTCGACTCCGGGCGATCGACTCCGGGCGTTTGACTCCGTGAGGTCACCCCCGGGAGATCGACTCTGGGTGGTAGACTCCGGAAGTCGTCTCCGGGAGGTAATCTCCGGGAGGTCACCTCCGGGAGGTCACCTCCGGGAGGTCGATGATCCGAAATCCCGAAGGGACCCTAGGTCATTGACCCAAGGACATAGACCCGAGGTCATTGACCCGAGGTCATAGACCCGAGGTCATTGACCCGAGGTCATAGACCAAAGGTCATTGAACCGAGGTCATTTACCCGAGGTCATTGACCCGAGGCCGTTGGCCCGAGGTCGATGACCCAATGTCGATGACCCGTGGTCGAAGACCCAGAGTCGTTGACTCGAGGTCGATAACATGAAGTCGATGTCTCGAGGTAGATCACCCGAGGTCGATGACCCCTGGTCGATGACCTGAGGTTGACTCCGGGAGTTCTACTGAATTAGAACGACTCCGGTAGGACATTTCTGAGAGCTCGACTCCGGTAGTTAAACTCGGTGTGGTCAAATTCGGGAAGTTAGTTGGAGTTCGAAAAGTCGATTTCGATAATCGACTTATGGAGGCCGACTCCAGAATTTCGGCAACATATGGTCGACTCCGGAGAGTTGGACCCTTAAACCGAACTCAATATCCGGAGGTTGATGACTCAATTTCTATGACCCGAGGATGAACACCTGCTGATGGTGACTTGTACAATTGTACCAAGGTAATTTCAGCTTATTGGCCATATTTTGCTAAAAAATGGAGCAAAACTATGAATATTTGTGCTCCTTATAAAGGTTTTGACAAGCTCTATCCAAATTAAGAAGTATAATTTAATATTTCGTAGCAGTTAACCCAAAAATCTCCAAAAACTCGAAAAATAATGGTGAAATTCAAAGTTTTTGGACTTCTTATGCTAAACATTGAGCAAAACTACGAAATATTTCTTTCATTCTTAATTTTTTGACGAGATCAAACCACATTTGCCACAATTATTCCAGTTTTCTAAGCAGTTTATCCAAAAATCGACGAAAACTCGAATAAAACGGGTAAATTTCAGGTTATTGGCCATATTTTACTAACAATTGAGCAAAACTATACAAATGTGTTCTCATTTTTAACTTTGTGACGAGAACTATCCATACTCAGAAGAAATATTCAATAATTCATAGCAGTTTCCCCAGAAAACGTCGAAAACTAGAAAACTATCGGTGAAATTTCAGGTTTTTGGCCATATTTTGCTAAAAATAGAGCAAAACTATAAACATTTGTACTCTTTTCAAAGGTTTCGACGAGATCTATCCATATTTATTTGAAATATTTAATAATTCGTAGCAGTTACCCAAGATAACGTCGCAAACTCGAAAAATATTGGTTAAACTTCAGATTTTTGGCCATATATTGGTTAAAAATGGAGCATAACTATGAATATTTGTACTTAATTTAAAGGTTTTGACGAGATCTATCAATACATTTTCGAAATATTTAATAATTCGTAGCAGTTACTCCAGAAAACATCAAAAACTCGAAAAATACCGGTGAATTTTTAGATTTTTAACAATATTTTGATAAAAATTGAGCAAAACTATGCAAATTTTTGTACCCATTTTAAAGTTTTTGACAATATATATCCAAATTTAGAAGTAATATTTAATATTACGTAGCAGTTAACCCAAAAAACGTCGAAAACTCAAACAAATCGGTGAAATTTCAGGTTTTTGACCATATTTTGCTAAAATTTGAGCAAAACTATGCAATTGTGTTCTCATTTTAAAGTTTTTGACGAGATCTATCCAAATTCATAAGAAATTTTCAATAATTTATAGTAATTTCACCAGAAAACGTCGAAGACTCGAAAAATATCGGCGAAATTTCAGATTTTTGGCCATATTTTGCTAAAAATAGAGTAAAATTATAAAAATTTGTACTCTTTTTAAAGGTTTCGACGAGATCCATCCATAATTATTTCAAATATTTAATAATTCTTAGAAGTTATCCCAGAAAACGTTGCAAACTCGAAAAAATATCGGTTAAATTTCAGCTTTATGGCCATATTTTGCTAAAAATGGAGCAAAACTATGAATATTTGTGCTCCTTATAAAGGTTTTGACGAGATCTATCCAAATTAAGAAGTATAATTTAATATTACGTAGCAGTTAACCCAAAAATCTCCAAAAACTCGAAAAATAATGGTGAAATTTCAAGTTTTTGGTCTTCTTATGATAAACATTGAGCAAAACTACTAAATATTTCTTTCATTCTTAATTTTTTGACGAGATCAAACCAAATTCACCACAATTATTACAGTTTTCTAAGCAGTTTATCCAAAAATCGACGAAAACACGAAAAAAAAAACGGGAAAATTTCAGGTTTTTGGCCATATTTTGCTAACAATTGAGCAAAACTAAACAAATGTGTTCTCATTTTAAACTTTGTGACAAGATCTATCCAAATTCAGAAGAAATATTCAATAATTCATAGCAGTTTATCCACAAAACGTCGAAAACTCGAAAACTATCGGTGAAGTTACAGGTTTTTGTCCATATTTTGCTTAAAATGGTGAAAAACTATAAACATTTGTATTTTTTTTAAAGGTTTCGACGATATCTATCCATATTTATTTGAAATATTTAATAATTCGTAGCAGTTACCCCAGAAAACGTCGCAAACTCGAAAAATATTGGTTTAATTTCAGATTTTTGGCCATATTTTGCTAACAATGGAGCAAAACTATAAATATTTGTACTCGTTTTAAAGTTTTTGACGAGATATATCCATACGTTTTTGAAATATTTAATAATTCGTAGCAGTTACTCCAGAAATATTTAAAAACTCGAATAATACCGGTTAATTTCTAGGTTTTTAACAATATTTTGATAAAAATTGAGCAAAACTATGCAAATTTTTGTACCCATTTTAAAGTTTTTGACGAAATATATCCAAATTTAGAAGTAATATTTCATATTACGTAGCAGTTAACCCAAAAAGCGTCAAAAACTCGAAAAATATTCGTGAAATTTCTGTTTTTTGGCTATATTATGCTAAACATTGTGCAAAACTAGTAAATATTTATTTCATATTTATCTTTTTGACGAGATCAAACCAAATTCTCTACTATTATTCCATTTTTCTCAGCAGTAAACCGAAAAAACGTCGAAAACCCGAAAAAAATCGGTGAAAATTTCAGGTTTTTGGCCTTCTTATGCTAAACATTGAGCAAAACTACTAAATATTTCTTTCATTCTTAATTTTTTGACGAGATCAAACCAAATTCACCACAATTATTCCAGTTTTCTAAGCAGTTTATCCAAAAATCGACGAAAACACGAAAAAAACGGGAAAATTTCAGGTTTTAGGCCATTATTTGCTAACAATTGAGCAAAACTATACAAATGTGTTCTCATTTTAAACTTTGTGACGAGATCTATCCAAATTCAGAAGAAATATTTCATAATTCATAGCAGTTTTCCCAGAAAACGTCGAAAACCCGAGAAATATCGGTGAAATTTCAGATTTTTGGCCATATTTTGCTAAAAATGGAGCAAAATTATAATTATTTGTACTCTTTTCAAAGGTATCGACGAGATCTATCCATATTTATTTGAAATATTTAATAATTCGTAGCAGTTACCCCAGATAACGTCGCAAACTCGAAAAATATTGGTTAAATTTCAGATTTTTGGCCATATATTGCTAAAAATGGAGCATAACAATGAATATTTGTACTCAATTTAAAGGTTTTGACGAGATCTATCAATACATTTTCGACATATTTAATAATTCATAGCAGTTACTCCAGAAAAAATAAAAAACTCGAAAAATACCGGTGAATTTTTAGATTTTTAACAATATTTTGATAAAAATTGAGCAAAACTATGCAAATTTTTGTACCCATTTTAAAGTTTTTGACAAAATATATCCAAATTTAGAAGTAATATTTAATATTACGTAGCAGTTAACCCAAAAAACGTCGAAAACTCAAACAAATCGGTGAAATTTCAGGTTTTTGACCATATTTTGCTAAAATTTGAGCAAAACTATGCAATTATGTTCTCATTTTAAAGTTTTTGACGAGATCTATCCAAATTCATAAGAAATTTTCGAAAATTCATAGTAGTTTCACCAGAAAACGTCGATGACTCGAAAAATATCGGCAAAATTTCAGATTTTTGGCCATATTTTGCTAAAAATGGAGCAAAACTATGAATATTAGTGCTCCTTATAAAGGTTTTGACGAGATCTATCCAAATTAAGAAGTATAATTTAATATTTCGTAGCAGTTAACCCAAAAATCTCCAAAAACTCGAAAAATAATGGTGAAATTTCAAGTTTTTGGCCTTCTTATGATAAACATTGAGCAAAACTACTAAATATTTCTTTCATTCTTAATTTTTTGACTAGATCAAACCAAATTCACCACAATTATTCCAGTTTTCTAAGCAGTTTATCCAAAAATCGACGAAAACACGAAAAAAAAACGGGAAAATTTCAGGTTTTTGGCCATATTTTGCTAACAATTGAGCAAAACTATACAAATGTGTTCTCATTTTAAACTTTGTGACGAGATCTATCCAAATTCAGAAGAAATATTCAATAATTCATAGCAGTTTATCCTCTAAACGTCGAAAACTCGAAAACTATCGGTGAAATTACAGGTTTTTGGCCATATTTTGCTTAAAATGGTTTAAAACTATAAACATTTGTATTTGTTTTAAAGGTTTCGACGATATCTATCCATATTTATTTGAAATATTTAATAATTCGTAGCAGTTACCCCAGAAAACGTCGCAAACTAGAAAAATATTGGTTTAATTTCAGATTTTTGGCCATATTTTGCTAACAATGGAGCAAAACTATAAATATTTGTACTCAATTTAAAGGTTTTGACGAGATATATCCATACGTTTTTGAAATATTTAATAATTCGTAGCAGTTACTCCAGAAATCATCAAAAACTCGAAAAATACCGGTTAATTTTTAGGTTTTTAACAATATTTTGATAAAAATTGAGCAAAACTATGCAAATTTTTGTACCCATTTTAAAGTTTTTGACGAAATATATCCAAATTTTGAAGTAATATTTCATATTACGTAGCACTTAACCCAAAAAGCGTCAAAAACTCGAAAAATATTCGTGAAATTTCTGGTTTTTGGCTATATTATGCTAAACATTGTGCAAAACTAGTAAATATTTATTTCATATTTATCTTTTTGACGAGATCAAACCAAATTCTCTACTATTATTCCATTTTTCTCAGCAGTAAACCGAAAAAACGTCGAAAACCCGAAAAAAATCGGTGAAAATTTCAGGTTTTTGGCCTTCTTATGATAAACATTGAGCAAAACTACTAAATATTTCTTTCATTCTTAATTTTTTGACGAGATCAAACCAAATTCACCACAATTATTCCAGTTTTCTAAGCAGTTTAACCAAAAATCGACGAAAACACTAAAAAAAACGGGAAAATTTCAGGTTTTTGGCCATATTTTGCTAACAATTGAGCAAAACTATACAAATGTGTTCTCATTTTAAACTTTGTGACGAGATCTATCCAAATTCAGAAGAAATATTTCATAATTCATAGCAGTTTTCCCAGAAAACGTCGAAAACTAGAGAAATATCGGTGAAATTTCAGATTTTTGGCCATATTTTGCTAAAAATGGAGCAAAATTATAATTATTTGTACTCTTTTCAAAGGTATCGACGAGATCTATCCATAATTATTTGAAATATTTAATTATTCATAGCAGTTACCCCAGAAAACGTCCAAAACTCGAAAAATATTTGTGAAATTTCAGGTTTTTGGCCTTATTATGCTAAAAATAGCGCATAACTATAAATATTTGTACTCATTATAAAGGTATTAGCGAGATATACCCAATTTTAGAAGTATAATTTAATATTTCGTAACAGTTAATCAAAAATCGACGAAAACTCCAAAAATATTGGTAAAATTTCAGGTTTTTGGCCTTATTATGCTAAACATTGAGCAAAACTAGTAAATATTTCTATCATTCTTGATTTTTTGACGAGATCAAACCAAATTTACCACAATTATTCCAGTTTTCTAAGCAGTTAATCCAAAATTCGACGAAAACCCGAAAAAAAACGGGAAAATTTCAGGTTTTTGGCCATATTTTGCTAAAAATTGAGCAAAACTAAACAAATGTGTTCTCATTTTAAACTTTGTGACGAGATCTATCCAAATTCAGAAGAAATATTCAATAATTCATAGCAGTTTCCCCAGAAATCGTCATAAACTCGAAAACTATCGGTGCAAATTCAGGTTTTTGGCCATATTTTGCTAAAAATGGTGCAAAACTATAAACAATTGTACTCTTTTTAAAGGTATCGACGAGATCTATCCATATTTGTTTGAAGTATTTAATAATTCGTAGCAGTTACCCCAGATAACGTCGCAAACTCGAAAAATATTGGTTAAATTTAAGCTTTGCGGCCATATTTTGCTAAAAATGGAGCTTTACTATAAATATGTGTACTTATTATAAAGGTTTTGACGAGATCTATCCATACGTTTTTGATATATTTAATAATTCGTAGCAGTTACTCCAGAAAACATCAAAAACTCGAAAAATACCTGTGAATTTTTAGGTTTTTAACAATATTTTGCTAAAAATTGAGCAAAACTATACAAATTTTTGTACCCATTTTAAAGTTTTTGACGAAATATATCCAAATTTAGAAGTAATATTTAATATTACGTAGCAGTTAACCCAAAAAGTGTCAAAATCTCGAAAAATATTGGTGAAATTTCAGGTTTTTGGCCATATTATGCTAAACATTGAGCAAAACAAGTAAATATTTATTTCATATTTAACCTTTTGACATGATCAAACCAAATTCACTACAATTATTACATTTTTCTCAGAAGTAAACCAAAAAAACGTCGAAAAGCCGAAAAAAATCGGTGAAAATTTCAAGTTTTTGGCCATAACTAGCTAAAAATTGAGCAAAATTAGTCTACTCTTGACTTCTTTTTAAATTATATGACAGGATATTTATAAATTCATTAGAAATATTACACTTTTTGAAACATTTTACTAAAAAAACGTCGAAAACTCAAAAAAATCGGTGAAATTTCAGGTTTTGGCCATATTTTGCTAATAATGGAGCAAAACTATAAATATTTGTACTCATTATAAAGGTTTTGACGAGATCTATGCAAATTAAGAAGTATAATTTAATATTTCTTAGCAGTTAACCCAAAAATCATCGAAATCTCGAAAAATAATGGTGAAATTTCAGGTTTTTGGCCATACTTAGCTAAAAATTAAGCAAAATTAGTCTACTTTGGACTTCTTTTTAAAGTATATGACGAGATATTTATAAATTCATTAGAAAAATTACACTTTTCGAAACATTTTACTCAAAAAACGTCGAAAACTCAAAAAAATCGGTGAAATTTCAGGTTTTTGACCATATTTTGCTAAAATTTCAGCAAAACTATACAAATGTGTTCTCATTTTAAAGTTTTTGACAGGATCTATCCAAAATCATAAGAAATTTTTAATATTTCATAGTAGTTTCCCCAGAAAACGTCGAAAACTCGAAAAATACCGGTGAAATTTCAGATTTTTTGCCATATATTGCTAAATATGGAGCAAAATTATAAACATTTGTACTCTTTCTAAAGGATTCGACGAGATCTGTGCATAATTATTTGAAATATTTAATAATTCATAGCAGTTACCCCAGAAAACGTCGAAAACTCGAAAATGATTTGTGAAATTACAGGTTTTTTTGCCATATTTTGCTTAAAATTGAGCAAAACTTTAATAATTTGGACACTTTCAAAAGGTTTTTACAGGATCCATCCATACTTATTTGAAGCATTTAATAATTCTTAGAAGTTATCCCAAAAAACGTTACAAATTCGAAAATATATTTGTTAAATTTCAGCTTTTTGGCCATATTTTGCTAAAAATGGAGCAAAACTATGAATATTTGTGCTCCTTATAAAGGTTTTGACGAGATCTATCCAAATTAAGAAGTATAATTTAATATTTCGTAGCAGTTAACCCAAAAATCTCCAAAAACTCGAAAAATAATGGTCAAATTTCATGTTTTTGGCCATATTTTGCCAACAATTGAGCAAAACTATATAAATGTGTTCTCATTTTAAACTTTGTGACGAGATCTATCCCTACGTTTTTGAAATATTTAATAATTCGTAGCAGTTACTCCAGAAAACATCAAAAACTCGAAAAATACCGGTGAATTTTTAGGTTTTTAACAATAATTTGCTAAGAATTGAGCAAAACTATACAAATTTTTCTACCCATTTTAAAGCTTTTGACGAAATATATCCAAATTTAGAAGTATTTTTTAATATTACGTAGCAGTTAACCCAAAAAGTGTAAAAAACTCGAAAAATATTGGTGAAACTTCAGGTTTTTGGCCATATTATGCTAAACATTGAGCAAAACTAGTAAATATTTATTTCATATTTAACTTTTTGACGAGATCAAACCAAATTCTCTACAATTATTCCATTTTTTTCAACAGTAAACCGAAAAAACGTCGAAAACCCGAAAAAAATCGGTGAAATTTTCAGGTTTTTGGCAATAATTAGCTAAAAAATGAGCAAAATTAGTCTACCTTGGACTTCTTTCTAAAGTATATGACGAGATATTTATATATTCATTAGAAATATTACACTTTTCGAAACATTTTACTCAAAAAACGTCGAAAACTCAAACAAATCGGTGAAATTTCAGGTTTTTGACCATATTTTGCAAAAATTTGAGCAAAACTATGCAATTGTGTTCTCATTTTAAAGTTTTTGACGAGATCTATCCAAATTCATAAGAAATTTTCAATAATTCATAGTAGTTTCACCAGAAAACGTCGAAGACCCGAAAAATATCGGCGAAATTTCAGATTTTTGGCCATATTTTGCTAAAAATGGAGCAAAACTATGAATATTTGTGCTCCTTATAAAGGTTTTGACGAGATCTATCCAAATTAAGAAGTATAATTTAATATTTCGTAGCAGTTAACCCAAAAATCTCCAAAAACTCGAAAAATAATGGTGAAATTTCAGGTTTTTGGCCTTTTTATGATAAACATTGAGCAAAACTACTAAATATTTCTATCATTCTTAATTTTTTGACGAGATCAAACCAAATTCACCACAATTATTCCAGTTTTCTAAGCAGTTTATCCAAAAATCGACGAAAACACGAAAAAAAACGGGAAAATTTCAGGTTTTTGGCCATATTTTGCTAAAAATTGAGCAAAACTAAACAAATGTGTTCTCATTTTAAACTTTGTGACGAGATCTATCCAAATTCAGAAGAAATATTCAATAATTCATAGCAGTTTATCCAGAAAACGTCGAAACCTCGAAAACTATCGGTGAAATTACAGGTTATTGGCCATATTTTGCTTAAAATGGTGAAAAACTATAAATATTTGTACTTTTTTTAAAGGTTTCGACAAGATCTATCCATATTTATTTGAAATATTTAATAATTCGTAGCAGTTACCCCAAAAAACGTCGCAAACTAGAAAAATATTGGTTTAATTTCAGATTTTTGGCCATATTTTGCTAACAATGGAGCAAAACTATAAATATTTGTACTCATTTTAAAGGTTTTGACGAGATATATCCATACGTTTTTGAAATATTTAATAATTCGTAGCAGTTACTCCAGAAATCATCAAAAACTCGAAAAATACCGGTTAATTTTTAGGTTTTTAACAATATTTTGATAAAAATTGAGCAAAACTATGCAAATTTTTGTACCCATTTTAAAGTTTTTGACGAAATATATCCAAATTTTGAAGTAATATTTCATATTACGTAGCAGTTAACCCAAAAAGCGTCAAAAACTCGAAAAATATTCGTGAAATTTCTGGTTTTTGGCTATATTATGCTAAACATTGTGCAAAACTAGTAAATATTTATTTCATATTTATCTTTTTGACGAGATCAAACCAAATTCTCTACTATTATTCCATTTTTCTCAGCAGTAAACCGAAAAAACGTCGAAAACCCGAAAAAAATCGGTGAAAATTTCAGGTTTTTGGCCTTCTTATGCTAAACATTGAGCAAAACTACTAAATATTTCTTTCATTCTTAATTTTTTGACGAGATCAAACCAAATTCACCACAATTATTCCAGTTTTCTAAGCAGTTTATCCAAAAATCGACGAAAACACGAAAAAAAACGGGAAAATTTCAGGTTTTTGGCCATATTTTGCTAACAATTGAGCAAAACTATACAAATGTGTTCTCATTTTAAACTTTGTGACGAGATCTATCCAAATTCAGAAGAAATATTTCATAATTCATAGCAGTTTTCCCAGAAAACGTCGAAAACCCGAGAAATATCGGTGAAATTTCAGTTTTTTGGCCATATTTTGCTAAAAATGGAGAAAAATTATAATTATTTGTACTCTTTTCAAAGGTATCGACGAGATCTATCCATAATTATTTGAAATATTTAATTATTCATAGCAGTTACCCCAGAAAACGTCCAAAACTCGAAAAATATTTGTGAAATTTCAGGTTTTTGGCCATATTATGCTAAAAATAGCGCATAACTATAAATATTTGTACTCATTATAAAGGTATTGGCGAGATATATCCAATTTTAGAAGTATAATTTAATATTTCGTAGCAGTTAATCAAAAATCGACGAAAACTCCAAAAATATTGGTAAAATTTCAGGTTTTTGGCCTTATTATGCCTAACATTGAGCAAAACTAGTAAATATTTCTATCATTCTTGATTTTTTGACGAGATCAAACCAAATTTACCACAATTATTCCAATTTCTAAGCAGTTAATCCAAAATTCGACGAAAACCCGAAAAAAAACGGGAAAATTTCAGGTTTTTGGCCATATTTTGCTAAAAATTGAGCAAAACTAAACAAATGTGTTCTCATTTTAAACTTTGTGACGAGATCTATCCAAATTCAGAAGAAATATTCAATAATTCATAGCAGTTTCCCCAGAAATCGTCATAAACTCGAAAACTATCGGTGCAAATTCAGGTTTTTGGCCATATTTTGCTAAAAATGGTGCAAAACTATAAACAATTGTACTCTTTTTAAAGGTATCGACGAGATCTATCCATATTTGTTTGAAATATTTAATAATTCGTAGCAGTTACCCCAGATAACCTCGGGTCATTGACCCGAGGTCATTGACCCGAGGCCGATGGCCCGAGGTCGATGACCCAATGTGTTTGACCCGTGGTCGAAGACCCAGAGTCGTTGACTCGAGGTCGATAACATGAAGTCGATGTCTTGAGGTAGATCACCCGAGGTCGATGACCCCTGGTCGATGACCTGAGGTTGACTCCGGGAGTTCTACTGAATTAGAACGACTCCGGTAGGACATTTCTGAGAGTTCGACTCCGGTAGTTAAACTCGGTGTGGTCAAATTCGGGAAGTCAGTTGGAGTCCGAAAGTCGATTTCAATAATCGACTTATGGAGGCCGACTCCAGAATTTTGGCAACATATGGTCGACTCCGGAGAGTTGGACCCTTAAACCGAACTCAATATCCGGAGGTCGATGACTCAATTTCTATGACCCGAGGATAAACACCCGCTGATGGTGACTTGTACAATTGTACCAAGGTAATTTCAGCTTATTGGCCATATTTTGCTAAAAAATGGAGCAAATCTATGAATATTTGTGCTCCTTATAAAGGTTTTGACAAGATCTATCCAAATTAAGAAGTATAATTTAATATTTCGTAGCAGTTAACCCAAGAATCTCCAAAAACTCGAAAAATAATGGTGAAATTCAAAGTTTTTGGACTTCTTATGCTAAACATTGAGGAAAACTACGAAATATTTCTTTCATTCTTAATTTTTTGACGAGATCAAACCAAATTTGCCACAATTATTCCAGTTTTCTAAGCAGTTTATCCAAAAATCGACGAAAACTCGAAAAAAAACGGGTAAATTTCAGGTTATTGGCCATATTTTGCTAACAATTGAGCAAAACTATACAAATGTGTTCTCATTTTTAACTTTGTGACGAGAACTATCCATACTCAGAAGAAATATTCAATAATTCACAGCAGTTTCCCCAGAAAACGTCGAAAACTAGAAAACTATCGGTGAAATTTCAGGTTTTTGGCCATATTTTGCTAAAAATAGAGCAAAACTATAAACATTTGTACTCTTTTCAAAGGTATCGACGAGATCTATCCATATTTATTTGAAATATTTAATAATTCGTAGCAGTTACCCCAGATAACGTCGCAAACTCGAAAAATATTGGTTAAATTTCAGATTTTTGGCCATATATTGCTTAAAATGGAGCATAACTATGAATATTTGTACTCAATTTAAAGGTTTTGACGAGATCTATCAATACATTTTCGAAATATTTAATAATTCGTAGCAGTTACTCCAGAAAACATCAAAAACTCGAAAAATACCGGTGAATTTTTAGATTTTTAACAATATTTTGATAAAAATTGAGCAAAACTATGCAAATTTTTGTACCCATTTTAAAGTTTATGACAAAACTAGTGGAGTGCCCGTTGATTCTCAACGGAAAATGAATGTAAATCGAAAGTAATGAAATTTAGATTTGAAGAAATTTTGATATGAAAAGTCTTAAATTAATGAAAAAACAATACTTCTCTTCATCCTATGTGACTTACGAAATCACAAAAATAGCTACACAAATTTAAATCACAGACTAAACTAATGATGCACCAGTCTCTACAACAAATAGAGGAAACTACTGAGTACCAAATGAATTTAGTCGATATCACAAAAATAGCCACACAAATCTTGTGAATCACAAACGAAAACGAATGAACCAGTCGCTCAGCACATCCAAGATTTCCGTTAGATAGCGAGTCAGTGAAATCATCGTAACTATCAAATAAACGAATTAACACATAAACGCCGCAAACGAATTACGATGTATAGTAGTTAATCTAATTAGAAATCATTCTTTTATGAATTTACACCTAATATCCTTAAGATGGCGTCGGCCGTTTTCTTAATTTAATTACTTAACACTTAATAAATAACCCTCTGCTGTTTAATCAACTGTATGAATTGTGTAGAATTTTTTTATCCTATTGATAATGTAAGCGGCGCATCTGTTTATTTATATCGCAATAATAATTTGACCTTTATGTTGCAAAATCAGAGTGAACTCTTACCTCTTCTCTTGAATAGGATTTAATTTAATTTCAATGTTTTCAGATACCGTTGATGAAAAATATTGTCTTCCGATATTTTTATAAACGTGGAATGAGGAGGAGGTGGAATTTTCAAGGCTGTTTTTCCTTGGAAATTTTCCTGGGTGCACGCCCTTAAGTGAAAAGTCACCTTAACCCTTTCCTTATTCAAAGATGATATGTTCATGTATAGAGTAGCATATCTGAAAAAAGTTCCCGAGTTTATTATTGGACTGAAGGAAAACCATATACCAGCAATACTTGATTCTAGAGGGAATTTCTATAGTATATGTAACTGTAAATGAGAAGTAAATTAACGAAAAAGACTTCGAAAGTTAAATATCTTGTTAGAGGTCATACTTCGAAATGATGCTTATTCGACTAAATTCTTATTCAGTTTATCCAATTTGTCCTTGCCTGGACATAGAATCTATTAGGTACAGCAATGAAAATAATAGATGTATATTTTATCTCCTTTTATACTTGTCTAGAGTCCGTAAAATGAATACTACTTTGATTTTTTGGAATAATTAAACCCTGCAACATACAACATACATATTGAGGCGTATTTCTAATGATAATATTTGAGCAGCCAGCATAGAACCGAAGCATAAAAATAAAGGACAGCCGCCCATAATCTGAGAGAGGTGTTCCATATTTTATAGTCTAAAAAACTTAATAACGTATCGGCAATCGCTTAACACGAACATTTAAACATATTATTTAAGATATAACAAAATACCAATATGTATGATTATCACTATCAAGAAAAGATATAGGTGGATAGTACCTGTACTTAAACACACCAATAGATGATCCACTAAAACATTTCTTAGTTTAATTTCCAATTCTATATCTAAAAACACAAAATCCATTTACCTTTCCAGTCCGGCACAAAAGGATTGAGATTCCTTGCTGCTTAAATTCCAATTCTTTACACTTCAAAGAAAGCAATCACTGAATTCAGGGGTATTTCAACGATCTTGATTGCTTCATTAAATGCACGGCGGGACGCTATATGAAACAATTAGTATTTAGATCGGAAATTAAGAATGAGAAAGTTATCAACTTACCAAGCTAAGAATATATAATTACTTTATATGAGAAAAGAAGATTCATTTAATACGACGATAAACATTAATTTCACGTAAATAATCAATACATATTGGCGTTGCTATAAACAAAGCTTGATTGTTGCAGTCGCGCGTATGCTAACGAATTTGAATTCAAATTTAAAGATATCGAGTAGGTGGATGTAGGTGGACAGTAACTATACTTAAACACACCAATAGATGATCCAATAAAAAATTTCTTGGTTTAATTTCCCATTCTATATCTAAAAGTACAAAATACGTTTACCTTTCAAGTCAGCTATCAAAGGCTTGTCATTCCTTGCTGCTTATTAAGCCCAATTATTGACACTTCAATGGAAGCAATCACTGAATTCAGGGATATTTCAAATATCTTGATTGATTTATTCTTCAGCGTTAAAGATTAAATTCACAGCGGGACGCTAAATAAAACTATTATTATTTAGAGCGGAAAATAAGAATGAGAAAGTTATCAACTTACCAAGCTAAGAAGATATAATTACTTTATATGAGGAAAGAAGATTAATTTAAGTAGTAGTAGTAATTATGAAGGTGCCTCGACAGCTGAGGTCATTTCGCACCTTTTCCTTTTGATTCATTTAATACGACGATAAACATCAATTTCACGTAAAGAATCAACAAACACTGGTGTTGCTATAAACAAAGCTTGGTTGTTGATGATGCGCTAGCGCTAACGAATTTGAATTTAAAGATATCGAGATTGGCCTTGACGACGGGTTGTTTAGAATATCAGATTCTCATAAAATTTTCGTATTTAACTCACTAATTCTCACAACTTCGAAGTGAAAGCAATATTCTACGACCAAAATAAGAAACTTTATTCTATTTCCTTTGTTTTGGTGTTAGTTTTAGTTTCAAAGGACCTTTATTTCTAATTTAATTTTGTTAAAGAAACGTTTCGTGCAAATGAAAAAATGTCTTCCCATGTATTTCTTATGGAAACTATTCGACCCTCTGGAGTTGAACCGAGTACAGTTGGGTCAACAAAAATTAGCCTATCATTTGCGCTAGGGAGACTTTTAATATTGTACAAATTTTGAAATTTTATAAATAATTAACTTTAGAGTTATAGCGTGAAATAGATTTTTGACCCCAACTGGGGACGAACTGGGGACAGCTAGGTG
Organism: Sympetrum striolatum; assembly: GCA_947579665.1. Taxonomy (NCBI): domain Eukaryota; kingdom Metazoa; phylum Arthropoda; class Insecta; order Odonata; family Libellulidae; genus Sympetrum; species Sympetrum striolatum. The sequence continues at coordinate 31,902,807 of OX388346.1, forward strand.
GATAAAAGGTAGCCTATGTCACTCCCCGGATGACAAATGACCATCATACCAAATTTCATCAAAATCGGTTGGATAGTTTTTGAGTGATGCTGTAACAGACAGACATCCAGACAGACAGACAGACAGACAGACGGACAGACAGACAGACAGACAGACATGAAAATTTCTAAAACGTGTTTCGAACTCAGGAACAACCCTAGTATCCAGCAATACAACTTTTTTTGAAATCGGATCAATGTACAGACACGACCACCTCTACAGATTTATTATATACTAGCGGAGTGCCCGTTGATTCTCAACGGAAAAATGAATGTAAATCGAAAGTAATGAAATTTTGATATGAAAAAATTTAGATATGAGAACTCTTAAATTTATAAAAAAACAATAATTCTCTTCATCCTATGTGTCTTACGAAATCACAAAAACAGCTACACAAATGTAAATCACAGAATAAACTAATGCACCGGTCGCTACAACAAATAGAGGAAACAACTGAGTACCAAATGAATGGAGACGAAATCACAAAAATAGCCACACAAATCTTGTAGTCACAAACGAAAACGAATGAACCAGTCGCTTAGAATGGGCAATATGTTCGTTAGACAGCGAGTCAGTGAAATCATCGAAACTATCAAATAAACGAATTAACAAATAAACGCCGCAAACGAATTACGATGTATAGCAGTTAATCTAATTAGAACTCGTCCTTTTATGAATTAACACCTAATATCCTTAAGATGGCGTCGGCCGTTTTCTTAATTTAATTACTTAACACTTAATAATTAACCCTCTGCTGTTTAATTAACTGTATGAATTGTGTAGAATTTTTTATCCTATTGATAATGTAAGCGGCGCATCTGTTTATTTATATCGCAATAATAATTTGACCTTTATGTTGCAAAATCAGAGTGAACTCTTACCTCTTCTCTTGAATAGGATTTAATTTAATTTCAATGTTTTCAGATACCGTTGACGAAAAATATTGTCTTCCGATATTTTTATAAACGTGGAATGAGGAGGAGGTGGAATTTTCAAGTCCGTTTTTCCTTGGGAATTTTCCTGGGTGCACGCCCTTATGTGAAAAGTCACCTTAACCCTTTCCTTATTCAAAGATGATATTTTCATGTATAGAGTAACATATCTGAAAAAAAGTTCCCGAGTTTAATATTGTACTGAAGGAAAACCATATACCAGCAATACTTCATTTAAGAGGGAATTCCTATAGTATATGTAACTGAAAATGAGAAGTAAATTAACGAAAAAGACTTCGAAAGTGAAATATCTTGTTAGAGGTCATACTTCGAAATGATGCTTATTCGACTAAATTCTTATTCAGTTTATCCAATTTGTCCTTGCCTAGACATAGAATCTATTAGTTACAGCAATGAAAATAATACATGTATATTTTATCTCCTTCGATACTTGTCTATAGTCCGTAAAATGAATACTACTTTGATTATTTGGAATAATTAAACCCTGCAACATACAACATACATATTGAGGCGTATTTCTAATGATAATATTTGAGCAGCCAGCATAGAACCGAAGCATAAAAATAAAGGACAGCCGCCCATAATCTGAGAGAGGTGTTCCATATTTTATAGTCTAAAATACTTAATAACGTATCGGCAATCGCTTAACACGAACATTTAAACATATTATTTAAGATATAACAAAATACCAATATGTATGATTATCACTATCACGAAAAGATATAGGTGGATAGTACCTATACTTAAACACACCAATAGATGATCCAATATAACATTTCTTGGTTTAATTTCCAATTCTATATCTAAAAACACAAAATTCGTTTACCTTTCCAGTCCGGCATAAAAGGATTGAGATTCCTTGCTGCTTAAATTCCAATTCTTTACACTTCAAAGAAAGCAATCACTGAATTCAGGGGTATTTCAACGATCTTGATTGATTTATTAAATGCACGGCGGCACGCTATATGAAACAATTAGTATTTAGATCGGAAATTAAGAATAAGAAAGTTATCAACTTACCTAGCTAAGAAGATATAAATACTTTATATGAGAAAAGAATATTCATTTGATACGACGATAAACATTAATTTCACGTAAATAATCAATACATATTGGTGTTGCTATAAACAAAGCTTGATTGTTGCAGTCGCGCGTATGCTAACGAATTTAAATTCTAATTTAAAGATATCGAGTAGGTGGATGTAGGTGGACAGTAACTATACTTAAACACACCAATAGATGATCCAATAAAATATTTCTTGGTTTAATTTCTCATTCTATATCTAAAAGTACAAAATTCGTTTACCTTTCAAGTCAGCTATAAAAGGCTTGTCATTCCTTGCTGCTTATTAAGCCCAATTATTGACACTTCAATGGAAGCAATCACTGAATTCAGGGATATTTCTACGATCTTCATTGATTCATTAAATGCACGGTGGGACGCTAAATGAAACGATTAGTACTTAGATCGGAATATAAGAATGAAAAAGTTATCAACTTACCAAGCTAAGAAGCTATAATTACTTTATATGAGAAAAGAAAATTCATTTAGTACGACGATGACCATTCATTTCACGTAAAGAATCAACAAACATTGGTGTTGCTATAAACAAAGCTTGGTTGTTGATGATGCGCTAATGCTAACGAATTTGAATTTAAAGATATCGAGATTGGCCTTGACGACGGGTTGTTTAGAATATCAGATTCTCATAAAATTTTCGTATTTAACTTACTAATTCTCACAACTTCGAAGTGAAAGCAATATTCTACGACCAAAATAAAAAACTTTATTCTATTTCCTTTGTTTTGGTGTTAGTTTAAGTTTCAAAGGACCATTATTTCTAATTTAATTTTATTAAAGAAAAGTACCGTGCAAATGATAAAAATGTCTTCCCATGTATTTCTTATGGAAACTATTCGACCCTCTGGAGTCGAACCGAGTACAGTTGGGTCAACAAAAATTAGCCTATCATTTGCGCTAGGGAGACTTTTAATATCGTACAAATTTTGAAATTTTATAAATAATTAACTTTAGAGTTATAGCGTGAAATAGATTTTTGACCCCGACTGGGGACGAACTGGGGACAGCTAGGTGGATAAAAGGTAGCCTATGTCACTCCCCGGATGACAAATGACCATCATACTAAATTTCAACAAAATCGGTCGGATAGTTTTTGAGTGATGCTGTAACATCCAGACAGACAGACATCCAGACAGACAGACATCCAGACAGACAGACAGACAGACAGACATGAAAATTTCTAAAACCTGTTTCGGACTCGGGAACAACCCCAGTATCCAGCAATACAACTTTTTTTGAAATCGGATCAATGTACAGACACGACCCCCTCTACAGATTTATTATATACTAGCGGAGTGCCCGTTGATTCTCAACGGAAAAATGAATGTAAATCGGAAGTAATGAAATTTACATATGAAAAAATTTAGATATGAGAACTCTTAAATTTATGAAAAAACAATACTTCTCTTCATCCTAAGTGACTTACGAAATCACAAAAACAGCTAAACAAATGTTAATCACAGAATAAACTAATGCAGCAGTCGCTACAACAAATAGAGGAAACCACTGAGTACCAAATGAATGGAGACGAAATCACAAAAATAGCCACACAAATCTTGTGAACCACAAACGAAAACGAATGAACCAGTCGCTTAGCACGTCCAATATGTCCGTTAGACAGCGAGTCAGTGAAATCATCGAAACTATATAATAAACGAATTAACAAATAAACGCCGCAAACGAATTACGATGTGTAGCAGTTAATCTAATTAGAACTCGTCCTTTTATGAATTAACACCTAATATCCTTAAGATGGCGTCGGCCGTTTTCTTAATTTAATTACTCAACACTTAATAAATGACCCTCTGCTGTTTAATTAACTGTATGAATTGTGTAGAAAATTTTTATCCTATTGATAATGTAAGTGGCGCATCTGTTTAATTATATCGCAATAATAATTTGACCTTTATGTTGCAAAATCAGAGTGAACTCTTACCTCTTCTCTTGAATAGGATTTAATTTAATTTCAATGTTTTCAGATACCGTTGACGAAAAATATAGTCTTCCGATATTATTATAAACGTGGAATGAGGAGGGGGTGGAATTTTCAAGTCCCTTTTTCCTTGGGAATATTCCTGGGTGCACGCCCTTATGTGAAAAGTCACCTTAACCCTTTCCTTATTCAAAGATGATATTTTCATGCATAGAGTAACATACCTGAAAAAAGTTCCCGAGTTTAATATTGGACTGAAGGAAAACCATATACCAGCAATACTCCATTCTAGAGGGAATTTCTAAATAATAACTATAATAATAAAATAATAATAAATAAACATTTCTTGGTTTCATTTCCAATTCTATATCTAAAAACATAAAATCCGTTTACCTTCCCAGTCCGGCATAAAAGGATTGTGATTCCTTGCAGCTTTAATTCCAATTCTTTACACTTCAAAGAAAGCAATCACTGAATTCAGGGGTATTTCAACGATCTTGTTTGATTCATTAAATGCACGGCGGGATGCTAAATGAAACGATTAGTATTTAGATCGGAAAATAAGAATGAGAAAGTTATCAACTTACCAAGCTAAGAAGATATAATTACTTTATATGAGAAAAGAAGATTGATTTAAGTAGTAGTAGTAATTATGAAGGTGCCTCGACAGCTGAGGTCATTTCGCACCTTTTCCTTTTGATTCATTTAATACGACGATAAACATTCATTTCACGTAAAGAATCAACAAACACTGGTGTTGCTATAAACAAAGCTTGGTTGTTGATGATGCGCTAATGCTAACGAATTTGAATTTAAAGATATCGAGATTGGCCTTGACGACGGGTTGTTTAGAATATCAGATTCTCATAAAATTTTCGTATTTAACTTACTAATTCTCACAACTTCGAAGTGAAAGCAATATTCTACGACCAAAATAAAAAACTTTATTCAGTTTCCTTTATTTTGGTGTTAGTTTTAGTTTCAAAGGGCCTTTATTTCTAATTTAATTTTGTTAAAGAAAAGTTTCGTGCAAATGATAAAAATGTCTTCCCATGTATTTCTTATGGAAACTATTCGACCCTCTTGAGTCGAACCGAGTACAGTTGGGTCAACAAAAATTAGCCTATCATTTGCGCTAGGGAGACTTTTAATATTGTACAAATTTTGAAATTTTATAAATAATTAACTTTAGAGTTATAGCGTGAAATAGATTTTTGACCCCGACTGGGGAAGAACTGGGGACAGCTAGGTGGATAAATGGTAGCCTATGTCACTCCCCGGATGACAAATGACCATCATACCAATTTTCATCAAAATCGGTTGGATAGTTTTTGAGTGATGCTGTAACAGACAGACAGACAGACAGACAGACAGACAGACATGAAAATTTCTAAAACCTGTTTCGGACTCGGGAACAACCCCAGTATCCAGCAATACAACTTTTTTTGAAATCGGAGCAATGTACAGACACGACCCCCTCTACAGATTTATTATATACTAGCGGAGTGCCCGTTGATTCTCAACGGAAAAATTAATGTAAATCGGAAGTAATGAAATTTACACATGAAAAAATTTAGATATGAGAACTCTTAAATTTATGAAAAAACAATACTTCTCTTCATCTTAAGTGACTTACGAAATCACAAAAACAGCTACACATATGTAAATCACAGAATAAACTAATGCACCAGTCGCTACAACAAATAGAGGAAACCACTGAGTACCAAATGAATAGAGACGAAATCACAAAAATAGCCACACAAATCTTGTGAACCGCAAACGAAAACGAATGAACCAGTCGCTTAGCACGTCCAATATGTCCGTTAGACAGCGAGTCAGTGAAATCATCGAAACTATATAATAAACGAATTAACAAATAAACGCCGCAAACGAATTACGATGTATAGCAGTTAATCTAATTAGAACTCGTCCTTTTATGAATTAACACCTAATATACTTAAGATGGCGTCGGCCGTTTTCTTAATTTAATTACTTAACACTTAATAAATGACCCTCTGCTGTTTAATTAACTGTATGAATTGTGTAAAAAATTTTTATCCTATTGATAATGTAAGCGGCGCATCTGTTTAATTATATCGCAATAATAATTTGACCTTTATGTTGCAAAATCAGAGTGAACTCTTACCTCTTCTCTTGAATAGAATTTAATTTAATTTCAATGTTTTCAGATACCGTTGACGAAAAATATTGTCTTCCGATATTTTTATAAACGTGGAATGAGGAGGAGGTGGAATTTTCAAGACCGTTTTTCCTTGGGAATTTTCCTTGGTGCACGCCCTTATGTGAAAAGTCACCTTAACCCTTTCCTTATTCAAAGATGATATTTTCATGTATAGAGTAACATATCTGAAAAAAGTTCCCGAGTTTAATATTGGACTGAAGGAAAACCATATACCAGCAATACTTCATTCTAGAGGGAATTTCTATAGTATATGTAACTGAAAATGAGAAGTAAATTAACGAAAAAGACTTCGAAAGTGAAATATCTTGTTAGAGGTCATACTTCGAAATGATGCTTATTCGACTAAATTCTTATTCAGTTTATCCAATTTGCCCTTGCCTAGACATAGAATCTATTAGTTACAGCAATGAAAATAATACATGTATATTATATCTCCTTCGATACTTGTCTAGAGTCCGTAAAATGAATACTCCTTTGATTTTTTGGAATAATTAAACCCAGCAACATACAAAATGCATATTGAATCGTATTTCTAATGATAATATTTGAGCAGCCAGCATAGAACCGAAGCATAAAAATAAAGGACAGCCGCCCATAATCTGAGAGAGGTGTTCCATATTTTATAGTCTAAAAAACTTAATAACGTATCGGCAATCGCTTAACACGAACATTTAAACATATTATTTAAGATGTAACAAAATACCAATATGTATGATTATCACTATCAAGAAAAGATATAGGTGGATAGTACCTATACTTAAACACAGCAATAGATGATCCACTAAAACATTTCTTGGTTTCATTTCCAATTCTATATCTAAAAACACAAAATCCGTTTACCTTTCCAGTCCGGCATAAAAGGATTGAGATTCCTTGCTGCTTTAATTCCAATTCTTTACACTTCAAATAAAGCAATCACTGAATTCAGGGGTATTTCAACGATCTTGATTGATTCATTAAATGCACGGCGGGACGCTATATGAAACAATTAGTATTTAGATCGGAAATTAAGAATGAGAAAGTTATCAACTTATCAAGCTAAGAAGATATAATTACTTTATATGAGAAAAGAAGATTCATTTAATACGACGATAAACATTAATTTCACGTAAATAATCAATACATATTGGCGTTGCTATAAACAAAGTTTGATTGTTGCAGTCACGCGTATGCTAACGAATTTAAATTCTAATTTAAAGATATCGAGTAGGTGGATGTAGGTGGACAGTAACTATACTTAAACACACCAATAGATGATCCAATAAAACATTTCTTGGTTAAATTTCCCATTCTATATCTAAAAGTACACAATTCATTTACCTTTCAAGTCAGCTATAAAAGGCTTGTCATTCCTTGCTGCTTATTAAGCCCAATTATTGACACTTCAATGGAAGCAATCACTGAATTCAGGGATATTTCAAATATCTTGATTGATTTATGCTTCAGCGTTAAAGATTAAATTCACAGCGGGACGCTAAATAAAACGATTATTATTTAGAGCGGAAAATAAGAATGAGAAAGTTATCAACTTACCAAGCTAAGAAGATATAATTACTTTATATGAGGAAAGAAGATTAATTTAAGTAGTAGTAGTAATTATGAAGGTGCCTCGACAGCTGAGGTCATTTCGCACCTTTTCCTTTTGATTTATTTAATACGACGATAAACATTCATTTCACGTAAAGATTCAACAAACACTGGTGTTGCTATAAACAAAGCTTGGTTGTTGATGATGCGCTAATGCTAACGAATTTGAATTTAAAGATATCGAGATTGGCCTTGACGACGGGTTGTTTAGAATATCAGATTCTCATAAAATTTTCGTATTTAACTTCCTAATTCTCACAACTTCGAAGTGAAAGCAATATTCTACGACCAAAATAAGAAACTTCATTCTATTTCCTTTGTTTTGGTGTTAGTTTTAGTTTCAAAGGACCATTATTTCTAATTTAATTTGATTAAAGAAAAGTTTCGTGCAAATGATAAAAAATGTCTTCCCATGTATTTCTTATGGAAACTATTCGACCCTCTGGAGTCGAACCGAGTACAGTTGGGTCAACAAAAATTAGCCTATCATTTGCGCTAGGGAGACTTTTAATATTGTACAAATTTTGAAATTTTATAAATAATTAACTTTAGAGTTATAGCGTGAAATAGATTTTTGACCCCAACTGGGGACGAACTGGGGACAGCTAGGTGGATAAAAGGTAGCCTATGTCACTCCCCGGATGACAAAAGACCATCATACCAAATTTCATCAAAATCGGTTGGATAGTTTTTGAGTGATGCTGTAACAGACAGACAGACAGACAGACAGACAGACAGACAGACAGACAGACATGAAAATTTCTAAAAAGTGTTTCGGACTCGGGAACAACCCTAGTATCCAGCAATACAACTTTTTTTGAAATCGGATCAATGTACAGACACGACCCCCTCTACAGATTTATTATATATATAGATATAGATATAGATATATCCAAATTTAGAAGTAATATTTAATATTACGTAGCAGTTAACCCAAAAAACGTCGAAAACTCAAACAAATCGGTGAAATTTCAGGTTTTTGACCATATTTTGCTAAAATTTGAGCAAAACTATGCAATTGTGTTCTCATTTTAAAGTTTTTGACGAGATCTATCCAAATTCATAAGAAATTTTAAATAATTCATAGTAGTTTCACCAGAAAACGTCGAAGACTCGAAAAATATCGGCGAAATTTCAGATTTTTGGCCATATTTTGCTAAAAATGGAGCAAAATTATAAAAATTTGTACTCTTTTTAAAGGTTTCGACGAGATCCATCCATAATTATTTCAAATATTTAATAATTCTTAGAAGTTATCCCAGAAAACGTTGCAAACTCGAAAACATATCGGTTAAATTTCAGCTTTTTGGCCATATTTTGCTAAAAATGGAGCAAAACTATGAATATTTGTGCTCCTTATAAAGGTTTTGACGAGATCTATCCAAATAAAGAAGTATAATTTAATATTTCGTAGCAGTTAACCCAAAAATCTCCAAAAACTCGAAAAATAATGGTGAAATTTCAGGTTTTTGGCCTTCTTATGATAAACATTGAGCAAAACTACTAAATATTTCTTTCATTCTTAATTTTTTGACGAGATCAAACCAAATTCACCACAATTATTCCAGTTTTCTAAGCAGTTTATCCAAAAATCGACGAAAACACGAAAAAAAACGGGAAAATTTCAGGTTTTTGGCCATATTTTGCTAATAATTGAGCAAAACTATACAAATGTGTTCTCATTTTAAACTTTGTGACGAGATCTATCCAAATTCAGAAGAAATATCCAATAATTCATAGCAGTTTATCCAGAAAACGTCGAAACCTCGAAAACTATCGGTGAAATTACAGGTTTTTGGCCATATTTTGCTTAAAATGGTGAAAAACTATAAATACTTGTACTTTTTTTAAAGGTTTCGACGATATCTATCCATATTTATTTGAAATATTTAATAATTCGTAGCAGTTACCCCAAAAAACGTCGCAAACTCGAAAAATATTGGTTTAATTTCAGATTTTTGGCCATATTTTGCTAACAATGGAGCAAAACTATAAGTATTTGTACTCATTTTAAAGGTTTTGACGAGATATATCCATACGTTTTTGAAATATTTAATAATTCGTAGCAGTTACTCCAGAAATCATCAAAAACTCGAAAAATACCGGTTAATTTTTAGGTTTTTAACAATATTTTGATAAAAATTGAGCAAAACTATGCAAATTTTTGTACCCATTTTAAAGTTTTTGACAAAATATATCCAAATTTTGAAGTAATATTTCATATTACGTAGCAGTTAACCCAAAAAGCGTCAAAAACTCGAAAAATATTCGTGAAATTTCTGGTTTTTGGCTATATTATGCTAAACATTGTGCAAAACTAGTAAATATTTATTTCATATTTATCTTTTTGACGAGATCAAACCAAATTCTCTACTATTATTCCATTTTTCTCAGCAGTAAACCGAAAAAACGTCGAAAACCCGAAAAAAATCGGTGAAAATTTCAGGTTTTTGGCCTTCTTATGCTAAACATTGAGCAAAACTACTAAATATTTCAATCATTCTTAATTTTTTGACGAGATCAAACCAAATTCACCACAATTATTCCAGTTTTCTAAGCAGTTTATCCAAAAATCGACGAAAACACGAAAAAAAACGGGAAAATTTCAGGTTTTTGGCCATATTTTGCTAACAATTGAGCAAAACTATACAAATGTGTTCTCATTTTAAACTTTGTGACGAGATCTATCCAAATTCAGAAGAAATATTTCATAATTCATAGCAGTTTTCCCAGAAAACGTCGAAAACCCGAGAAATATCGGTGAAATTTCAGATTTTTGGCCATATTTTGCTAAAAATGCAGAAAAATTATAATTATTTGTACTCTTTTCAAAGGTATCGACGAGATCTGTCCATAATTATTTGAAATATTTAATTATTCATAGCAGTTACCCCAGAAAACGTCCAAAACTCGAAAAATATTTGTGAAATTTCAGGTTTTTGGCCATATTTTGCTAAAAATAGCGCATAACTATAAATATTTGTACTCATTATAAAGGTATTGGCGAGATATATCCAATTTTAGAAGTATAATTTAATATTTCGTAGCAGTTAATCAAAAATCGACGAAAACTCGAAAAATATTGGTAAAATTTAAGGTTTTTGGCCTTATTATGCTAAACATTGAGCAAAACTAGTAAATATTTCTATCATTCTTGATTTTTTGACGAGATCAAACCAAATTTACCACAATTAATCCAGTTTTCTAAGCAGTTAATCCAAAATTCGACGAAAACCCGAAAAAAAAACGGGAAAATTTCAGGTTTTTGGCCATATTTTGCTAAAAATTGAGCAAAACTAAACAAATGTGTTCTCATTTTAAACTTTGTGACGAGATCTATCCAAATTCAGAAGAAATATTCAATAATTCATAGCAGTTTCCCCAGAAATCGTCATAAACTCGAAAACTATCGGTGCAAATTCAGGTTTTTGGCCATATTTTGCTAAAAATGGTGCAAAACTATAAACAATTGTACTCTTTTTAAAGGTATCGACGAGATCTATCCATATTTGTTTGAAATATTTAATAATTCGTAGCAGTTACCCCAGATAACGTCGCAAACTCGAAAAATATTGGTTAAATTTAAGCTTTGCGGCCATATTTTGCTAAAAATGGAGCATAACTATAAATATGTGTACTTATTATAAAGTTTTTGACGAGATCTATCCATACGTTTTTGAAATATTTAATAATTCGTAGCAGTTACTGCAGAAAACATCAAAAACTCGAAAAATACCTGTGAATTTTTAGGTTTTTAACAATATTTTGCTAAAAATTGAGCAAAACTATACAAATTTTTGTACCCATTTTAAAGTTTTTGACGAAATATATCCAAATTTAGAAGTAATATTTAATATTACGTAGCAGTTAACCCAAAAAGTGTCAAAATCTCGAAAAATATTGGTGAAATTTCAGGTTTTTGGCCATATTATGCTAAACATTGAGCAAAACAAGTAAATATTTATTTCATATTTAACCTTTTGACATGATCAAACCAAATTCACTACAATTATTACATTTTTCTCAGAAGTAAACCCAAAAAACGTCGAAAAGCCGAATAAAATCGGTGAAAATTTCAAGTTTTTGGCCATAACTAGCTAAAAATTGAGCAAAATTAGTCTACTCTTGACTTCTTTTTAAATTATATGACCGGATATTTATAAATTCATTAGAAATATTACACTTTTCGAAACATTTTACTAAAAAAACGTCGAAAACAAAAAAATCGGTGAAATTTCAGGTTTTGGCCATATTTTGCTAATAATGGAGCAAAACTATAAATATTTGTACTCATTATAAAGGTTTTGACGAGATCTATGCAAATTTAGAAGTATAATTTAATATTTCTTAGCAGTTAACCCAAAAATCATCGAAAACTCGAAAAATAATGGTGAAATTTCAGGTTTTTGGCCATACTTAGCTAAAAATTAAGCAAAATTAGTCTACTTTGGACTTCTTGCTAAAGTATATGACGAGATATTTATAAATTCATTAGAAAAATTACACTTTTCGAAACATTTTACTCAAAAAACGTCGAAAACTCAAAAAAATCGGTGAAAGTTCAGGTTTTTGACCATATTTTGCTAATATTTCAGCAAAACTATACAAATGTGTTCTCATTTTAAAGTTTTTGACAGGATCTATCCAAAATCATAAGGAATTTGCAATAATTCATAGTAGTTTCCCCAGAAAACGTCGAAAACTCGAAAAATACCGGTGAAATTTCAGATTTTTTGCCATATTTTGCTAAAAATGGAGCAAAATTATAATTATTTGTACTCCTTTCAAAGGTATCGACGAGATCTATCCATAATTATTTGAAATATTTAATTATTCATAGCAGTTACCCCAGAAAACGTCCAAAACTCGAAAAATATTTGTAAATTTCAGGTTTTTGGCCATATTTTGCTAAAAATAGCCCATTACTATAAATATTTGTACTCATTATAAAGGTATTGGCGAGATATATCCAATTTTAGAAGTATAATTTAATATTTTGTAGCAGTTAATCAAAAATCGACGAAAACTCGAAAAATATTGGTAAAATTTCAGGTTCTTGGCCATAATTACCTAAAAACTGAGCAAAATTAGTCTACTTTGGACTTCTTTTTAAAGTATATGACGAGATATTCATAAATTCATTAGAAATAATACACTTTTCGAAACATTTTACTGAAAAAATGTCAAAAACTCAAAAAATCAAAAAAATTGGTGAAATTTCAGGTTTTTGGCTATATTATGCTAAACATTATGCAAAACTAGTAAATATTTATTTCATATTTAACTTATTGACAAGATCAAACCAAATTCTCTACTATTATTCCATTTTTCTCAGCAGTAAACCGAAAAAACGTCGAAAACCCGAAAAAAATCGGTGAAAATTTCAGGTTTTTGGCCTTCTTATGATAAACATTGAGCAAAACTACTAAATATTTCTTTCATTCTTAATTTTTTGACGAGATCAAACCAAATTCACCACAATTATTCCAGTTTTCTAAGCAGTTTATCCAAAAATCGACGAAAACATGAAAAAAAACGGGAAAATTTCAGGTTTTTGGCCATATTTTGCTAATAATTGAGCAAAACTATACAAATGTGTTCTCATTTTAAACTTTGTGACGAGATCTGTCCAAATTCAGAAGAAATATCCAATAATTCATAGCAGTTTATCCAGAAAACGTCGAAACCTCGAAAACTATCGGTGAAATTACAGGTTTTTGGCCATATTTTGCTTAAAATGGTGAAAAACTATAAATACTTGTACTTTTTTTAAAGGTTTCGACGAGATCTATCCATATTTATTTGAAATATTTAATAATTCGTAGCAGTTACCCCAAAAAACGTCGCAAACTCGAAAAATATTGGTTAAATTTAAGCTTTGTGGCCATATTTTGCTAAAAATGGAGCATAACTATAAATATGTGTACTTATTATAAAGTTTTTGACGAGATCTATCCATACGTTTTTGAAATATTTAATAATTCGTAGCAGTTACTGCAGAAAACATCAAAAACTCGAAAAATACCTGTGAATTTTTAGGTTTTTAACAATATTTTGCTAAAAATTGAGCAAAACTATACAAATTTTTGTACCCATTTTAAAGTTTTTGACGAAATATATCCAAATTTAGAAGTAATATTTAATATTACGTAGCAGTTAACCCAAAAAGTGTCAAAATCTCGAAAAATATTGGTGAAATTTCAGGTTTTTGGCCATATTATGCTAAACATTGAGCAAAACAAGTAAATATTTATTTCATATTTAACCTTTTGACATGATCAAACCAAATTCACTACAATTATTACATTTTTCTCAGAAGTAAACCCAAAAAACGTCGAAAAGCCGAATAAAATCGGTGAAAATTTCAAGTTTTTGGCCATAACTAGCTAAAAATCGAGCAAAATTAGTCTACTCTTGACTTCTTTTTAAATTATATGACAGGATATTTATAAATTCATTAGAAATATTACACTTTTCGAAACATTTTACTAAAAAAACGTCGAAAACAAAAAAATCGGTGAAATTTCAGGTTTTGGCCATATTTTGCTAATAATGGAGCAAAACTATAAATATTTGTACTCATTATAAAGGTTTTGACGAGATCTATGCAAATTTAGAAGTATAATTTAATATTTCTTAGCAGTTAACCCAAAAATCATCGAAATCTCGAAAAATAATGGTGAAATTTCAGGTTTTTGGCCATACTTAGCTAAAAATTAAGCAAAATTAGTCTACTTTGGACTTCTTTTTAAAGTATATGACGAGATATTTATAAATTCATTAGAAAAATTACACTTTTCGAAACATTTTACTCAAAAAACGTCGAAAACTCAAAAAAATCGGTGAAAGTTCAGGTTTTTGACCATATTTTGCTAATATTTCAGCAAAACTATACAAATGTGTTCTCATTTTAAAGTTTTTGACAGGATCTATCCAAAATCATAAGGAATTTTCAATAATTCATAGTAGTTTCCCCAGAAAACGTCGAAAACTCGAAAAATACCGGTGAAATTTCAGATTTTTTGCCATATTTTGCTAAAAATGGAGCAAAATTATAATTATTTGTACTCCTTTCAAAGGTATCGACGAGATCTATCCATAATTATTTGAAATATTTAATTATTCATAGCAGTTACCCCAGAAAACGTCCAAAACTCGAAAAATATTTGTGAAATTTCAGGTTTTTGGCCATATTTTGCTAAAAATAGCGCATAACTATAAATATTTGTACTCATTATAAAGGTATTGGCGAGATATATCCAATTTTAGAAGTATAATTTAATATTTTGTAGCAGTTAATCAAAAATCGACGAAAACTCGAAAAATATTGGTAAAATTTCAGGTTCTTGGCCATAATTACCTAAAAACTGAGCAAAATTAGTCTACTTTGGACTTCTTTTTAAAGTATATGACGAGATATTCATAAATTCATTAGAAATAATACACTTTTCGAAACATTTTACTCAAAAAATGTCGAAAACTCAAAAAATCAAAAAAATTGGTGAAATTTCAGGTTTTTGGCTATATTATGCTAAACATTATGCAAAACTAGTAAATATTTATTTCATTCTTAATTTTTTGACGAGATCAAACCAAATTCACCACAATTATTCCATTTTTCTCAGCAGTAAACCAAAAAAACGTCGAAAACCCGAAAAAAATCGGTGAAAATTTCAGGTTTTTGGCCTTCTTATGCTAAACATTGAGCAAAACTACTAAATATTTCTTTCATTCTTAATTTTTTGACGAGATCAAACCAAATTCACCACAATTATTCCAGTTTTCTAAGCAGTTTATCCAAAAATCGACGAAAACACGAAAAAAAACGGGAAAATTTCAGGTTTTTGGCCATATTTTGCTAACAATTGAGCTAAACTATACAAATGTGTTCTCATTTTAAACTTTGTGACGAGATCTATCCATATTCAGAAGAAACATTTCATAATTCATAGCAGTTTTCCCAGAAAACGTCGAAAACCCGTCAAATATCGGTGAAATTTCAGATTTTTGGCCATATTTTGCTAAAAATGGAGCAAAATTATAATTATTTGTACTCTTTTCAAAGGTATCGACGAGATCTATCCATAATTATTTGAAATATTTAATTATTCATAGCAGTTACCCCAGAAAACGTCCAAAACTCGAAAAATATTTGTGAAATTTCAGGTTTTTGGCCATATTTTGCTAAAAATAGCGCATAACTATAAATATTTGTACTCATTATAAAGGTATTGGCGAGATATATCCAATTTTAGAAGTATAATTTAATATTTTGTAGCAGTTAATCAAAAATAGACGAAAACTCGAAAAATATTGGTAAAATTTCAGGTTTTTGGCCTTATTATGCTAAACATTGAGCAAAACTAGTAAATATTTCTATCATTCTTGATTTTTTGACGAGATCAAACCAAATTTACCACAATTATTCCAGTTTTCTAAGCAGTTAATCCAAAATTCGAAGAAAACCCGAAAAGAAACGGGAAAATTTCAGGTTTTTGGCCATATTTTGCTAAAAATTGAGCAAAACTAAACAAATGTGTTCTCATTTTAAACTTTGTGACGAGATCTATCCAAATTCAGAAGAAATATTCAATAATTCATAGCAGTTTCCCCAGAAATCGTCATAACCTCGAAAACTATCGGTGCAAATTCAGGTTTTTGGCCATATTTTGCTAAAAATGGTGCAAAACTATAAACAATTGTACTCTTTTTAAAGGTAGCGACGAGATCTATCCATATTTGTTTGAAATATTTAATAATTCGTAGACGTTACCCCAGATAACGTCGCAAACTCGAAAAATATTGGTTAAATTTAAGCTTTGCGGCCATATTTTGCTAAAAATGGAGCATAACTATAAATATGTGTACTTATTATAAAGGTTTGACGAGATCTATCCATACGTTTTTGAAATATTTAATAATTCGTAGCAGTTACTCCAGAAAACATCAAAAACTCGAAAAATACCTGTGAATTTTTAGGTTTTTAACAATATTTTGCTAAAAATTGAGCAAAACTATACAAATTTTTGTACCCATTTTAAAGTTTTTGACGAAATATATCCAAATTTAGAAGTAATATTTAATATTACGTAGCAGTTAACCCAAAAAGTGTCAAAATCTCGAAAAATATTGGTGAAATTTCAGGTTTTTGGCCATATTATGCTAAACATTGAGCAAAACAAGTAAATATTTGTTTTATATTTAACCTTTTGACGAGATCAAACCAAATTCTCTACAATTATCCCATTTTTCTCAACAGTAAACCGAAAAAACGTCGAAAACCCGAAAAAAATCGGTGAAAATTTCAGGTTTTTGGCCATAACTAGCTAAAAATTGAGCAAAATTAGTGAACTCTTGACTTCTTTTTAAAGTATATGACAGGATATCTATAAATTCATTAGAAATATTACACTTTTCGAAACATTTTACTAAAAAAAACGTCGAAAACTCAAAAAAATCGGTGAAATTTCAGGTTTTGGCCATATTTTGCTAATAATGGAGCAAAACTATAAATATTTGTACTCATTATAAAGGTTTTGACGAGATCTATGCAAATTTAGAAGTATAATTTAATATTTCTTAGCAGTTAACCCAAAAATCATCGAAATCTCGAAAAATAATGGTGAAATTTCAGGTTTTTGGCCATACTTAGCTAAAAATTAAGCAAAATTAGTCTACTTTGGACTTCTTTTTAAAGTATATGACGAGATATTTATAAATTCATTAGAAAAATTACACTTTTCCAAACATTTTACTCAAAAAACGTCGAAAACTAAAAAAAATCGGTGAAATTTCTGGTTTTTGACCATATTTTGCTAAACTTTCAGCAAAACAATAAAAATGTGTTCTCATTTTAAAGTTTTTGACAGGATCTATCCAAAATCATAAGAAGTTTTCAATAATTCATAGTAGTTTCCCCAGAAAACGTCGAAAACTCGAAAAATACAGGTGAAATTTCAGATTTTTTGCCATATATTGCTAAATATTGAGCAAAATTATAAACATTTGTATTCTTTTTAAAGGATTCGACGAGATCTGCGCATAATTATTTGAAATATTTAATAATTCATAGCAGTTACCCCAGAAAACGTCGAAAACTCGAAAATGATTTGTGAAATTACAGGTTTTTTTGCCATATTTTGCTTAAAATTGAGCAAAACTTTTATAATTTGGACACTTTTAAAAGGTTTTTACAGGATCCATCCATACTTATTTGAAGCATTTAATAAGTCTTAGAAGTTATCCCAGAAATCATCAAAAACTCGAAAAATACCGGTTAATTATTAGGTTTTTAACAATATTTTGCTAAAAATTGAGCAAAACTATACAAATTTTTGCACCCATTTTAAAGTTCTTGACAAAATATATCCAAATTTAGAAGTAATATTTAATATTACGTAGCAGTTAACCCAAAAAGCGTCAAAAACTCGAAAAATATTAGTGAAATTTCAGGTTTTTGGCTATATTATGCTAAACATTGAGCAAAACTAGTTAATATTTATTTCATATTTAACTTTTTGACGAGATCAAACCAAATTCTCTACAATTATTCCATTTTTCTCAGCAGTAAACCGAAAAAAACGTCGAAAACCCGAAAAAAATCGGTGAAAATTTCAGGTTTTTGGCCATAATTAGCTAAAAGATGAGCAAAATTAGTCTACCTTGGACTTCTTTCTAAAGTATTTGTTGAAATATTTATAAATTCATTAGAAATATTACACTTTTCGAAACATTTTACTCAAAAAACGTCAAAAACTCAAGCAAATCGGTGAAATTTCAGGTTTTTGACCATATTTTCCTAAAATTTGAGCAAAACTATGCAAATGTGTACTCATTTTAAAGTTTTTGACGAGATCTATCCAAATTCATAAGAAATTTTCAATAATTCATAGTAGTTTCACCAGAAAACGTCGAAGACTCGAAAAATAACGGCGAAATTTCAGATTTTTTTCCATATTTTGCTAAAAATGGAGCAAAATTATAAAAATTTGTACTCTTTTTAAAGGTTTCGACGAGATCCATCCATAATTGTTTCAAATATTTAATAATTCTTAGAAGTTATCCCAGAAAACGTTGCAAACTCGAAAAAAAATCGTTTAAATTTCACCTTTTTGGCCATATTTTGCTAAAAATAGAGCAAAACTATGAATATTTGTGCTCCTTATAAAGGTTTTGATGAGATCTATCCAAATTAAGAAGTATAATTTAATATTTCGTAGCAGTTAACCCAAACATCTCCAAAAACTCGAAAAATAAGGGTGAAATTTCAGGTTTTTGGCCTTCTTATGCTAAACATTGAGCAAAACTACTAAATATTTCTTTCATTCTTAATTTTTTGACGAGATCAAACCAAATTTACCACAATTATTCCAGTTTTCTAAGCTGTTTATCCTAAAATCGACGAAAACACGAAAAAAAACGGGAAAATTTCAGGTTTTTGACCATATTTTGCTAACAATTGAGCAAAACTATACAAATGTGTTCTCATTTTAAACTTTGTGACAAGATCTATCAAAACTCAGAGAAATATTCAATAAATTCATAGCAGTTTCTCCAGAAAACGTCGAAAACTCGAAAACTATCGGTGAAATTACAGGTTTTTGGAAATATTTTGCTTAAAATGGGGCAAAACTATAAACATTTGTACTTTTTTTAAAGGTTTTGATGATATCTATCCATTTTTATTTGAAATATTTAATAATTCGTAGCAGTTACCCCAGAAAACGTCGCAAACTCGAAAAATATTGGTTAAATTTAAGCTTTTTGGCCATATTTTGCTAACAATGGAGCAAAACTATAAATATTTGTACTCATTTTAAAGGTTTTGACGAGATCTATCCATACGTTTTTGAAATATTTAATAATTCGTAGCAGCTACTCCAGAAAACATCAAAAACTCGAAAAATACCGGTGAATTTTTAGGTTTTTAACAATATTTTGATAAAAATTGAGCAAAACTATGCAAATTTTTGTACCCATTTTAAAGTTTTTGACAAAATATATCCAAATTTAGAAGTAATATTTAATATTACGTAGCAGTTAACCCAAAAAGCGTCAAAAACTCGAAAAATATTGGTGAAATTTCAGGTTTTTGGCTATATTATGCTAAACATTGAGCAAAACTAGTAAATATTTATTTCATATTTAACTTTTTGATGAGATCAAACCAAATTCTCTACAATTATTCCATTTTTCTCAGCAGTAAACCGAAAAAAACGTCGAAAACCCGAAAAAAATTGGTGAAAATGTAGGTTTTTGGCCATAATTAGCTAAAAAATGAGCAAAATTAGTCTACCTTGCACTTCTTGCTAAAGTATATGACGAGATTATTATAAATTCATTAGAAATATTACACTTTTCGAAACATTTTACTCAAAAAATGTCGAAAACTCAAAAACTCAAAAAAATTGGTGAAATTTCAGGTTTTTGGCCATATTTTGCTAAAATTTGAGCAAAACTATACAAATGTGTTCTCATTTAGAAGTTTTTGACGAGATCTATCCAAATTCATAAGAAATATTCAATAATTCATAGTAGTTTTCCCAGAAAACGTTGCAAACTCGAAAAAATATCGTTTAAATTTCAGCTTTTTGGCCATATTTTGCTAAAAATGGAGCAAAACTATGAATATTTGTACTCATTATAAAGGTTTTGACGAGATTTATCCAAATTTAGAAGTATAACTTAATATTTCATAGCAGTTAACCCAAAAATCGCCGAGAACTCGAAAAATAATGGTGAAATTTCAGGTTTTTGGCCATAATTAGCTAAAAAATGAGCAAAATTAGTCTACCTTGGACTTCTTTCTAAAGTATTTGACGAGATATTTATATATTCATTAGAAATATTACACTTTTCGAAACATTTTACTCAAAAAACGTCGAAAACTCAAACAAATCGGTGAAATTTCAGGTTTTTGACCATATTTTGCTAAAATTTGAGCAAAACTATGCAATTATGTTCTCATTTTAAAGTTTTTGACGAGATCTATCCAAATTCATAAGAAATTTTCAATAATTCATAGTAGTTTCACCAGAAAACATCGAAGACTCAAAAATATCGGCGAAATTTCAGATTTTTGGCCATATTTTGCTAAAAATGGAGCAAAATTATAAAAATTTGTACTCTTTTTAAAGGTTTGGATGAGATCCATCCATAATTATTTCAAATATTTAATAATTCTTAGAAGTTATCCCAGAAAACGTTGCAAACTCGAAAACATATCGGTTAAATTTCAGCTTTTTGGCCATATTTTGCTAAAAATGGAGCAAAACTATGAATATTTGTGCTCCTTATAAAGGTTTTGACGAGATCTATCCAAATTAAGAAGTATAATTTAATATTTCGTAGCAGTTAACCCAAAAATCTCCAAAAACTCGATTAATATTGGTAAAATTTCAGGTTTTTGGCCTTCTTATAATAAACATTGATCAAAACTAGTAAATATTTCTATCATTCTTGATTTTTTGACGAGATCAAACCAAATTTACCACAATTATTCCAGTTTTTTAAGCAGTTAATCCAAAATTCGACGAAAACCCGAAAAAAAACGGGAAAATTTCAGGTTTTTGGCCATATTTTGCTAACAATTGAGCAAAACTATACAAATGTGTTCTCATTTTAAACTTTGTGACGAGATCTATCCAAATTCAGAAGAAATATTCAATAATTCATAGCAGTTTCCCCAGAAATCGTCATAAACTCGAAAACTATCGGTGCAAATTCAGGTTTTTGGCCATATTTTGCTAAAAATGGTGCAAAACTATAAACAATTGTACTCTTTTTAAAGGTATCGACGAGATCTATCCATGTTTGTTTAAAATATATTTAATAATTCGTAGCAGTTACCCCAGATAACGTCGCAAACTCTAAAAATATTCCCTCCAGGGAAAAAGACTCCCGGAGTCGACCCGGAGTCGAGTCGACGACCTCTGGTCATCGATCTCGAGTCATCGACCTCAGGTCATCGACCTCTCGTTATCTACCTTGGGTCATCGACCTTGCGTCATCTACCTGGGGTCATTGACCTCGGGTCATGGACCTTGGGTCATCGACCTCGGGTCATGGATCTCGGATCATTCACCTCGTGTCAATCACCCAAGGTAGATAACGAGAGGTCGATGACCTGAGGTCGATGACTCGAGATGGATGACCAGAGGTCGTCGACTCGACTCCGGTTAGACTAGTGGAGGTCGACTCCGGGAGGTCGACTCCGGGAGGTCGAATCCGGGAGGTCGACTCCGGGAGGCCGACTCCGGGAGGTCGACTCCGGAAGGCCGTCTCCGGGAGGCCGACTCCGGGAGGCCGACTCCGGGAGGCCGACTCCGGGAGGCCGACTCCGGGAGGCCGACTCCGGGAGGCCGACTCCGGGAGGCCGACTCCGGGGTGTGGACTCCGGGTGGTCGACTCCGGGCGATCGACTCCGGGCGTTTGACTCCGTGAGGTCGCCCCCGGGAGATCGACTCTGGGTGGTAGACTCCGGAAGTCGTCTCCGGGAGGTAACCTCCGGGAGGTCACCTGCGGGAGGTCGATGATCCGAAATCCCGAAGGGACCCTAGGTCATTGACCCAAGGTCATAGACCCAAGGTCATTGACCCGAGGTCATAGACCAAAGTTCATTGAACCGAGGTCATTGACCCGAGGTCATTGACCCGAGGCCGATGGCCCGAGGTCGATGACCCAATGTCGATGACCCGTGGTCGAAGACCCAGAGTCGTTGACTCGAGGTCGATCACATGAAGTCGATGTCTCGAGGTAGATAACCCGAGGTCGATGACCCCTGGTCGATGACCTGAGGTTGACTCCGGGAGTTCTACTGAATTAGAACGACTCCGGTAGGACATTTCTGAGAGCTCGACTCCGGTAGTTAAACTCGGTGTGGTCAAATTCGGAAAGTCAGTAGTGGTCCGAAAAGTCGATTTCGATAATCGACTTATGGAGGCCGACTCCAGAATTTCGGCAACATATGGTCGACTCCGGAGAGTTGGACCCTTAAACCGAACTCAATATCCGGAGGTCGATGACTCAATTTCTATGACCCGAGGATAAACACCCGCTGATGGTGACTTGTACAATTGTACCAAGGTAATTTCAGCTTATTGGCCATATTTTGCTAAAAAATAGAGCAAAACTATGAATATTTGTGCTCCTTATAAAGATTTTGACAAGATCTATCGGAATTAAGAAGTATAATTTAATATTTCGTAGCAGTTAACCCAAAAATCTCCAAAAACTCGAAAAATAATGGTGAAATTCAAAGTTTTTGGACTTCTTATGCTAAACATTGAGCAAAACTACGAAATATTTCTTTCATTCTTAATTTTTTGACGAGATCAAACCAAATTTGCCACAATTATTCCAGTTTTCTAAGCAGTTTATCCAAAAATCGACGAAAACTCGAAAAAAAAACGGGTAAATTTCAGGTTATTGGCCATATTTTGCTAACAATTGAGCAAAACTATACAAATGTGTTCTCATTTTTAAGTTTGTGACGAGAACTATACATATTCAGAAGAAATATTCAATAATTCATAGCAGTTTCCCCAGAAAACGTCGCAAACTCGAAAACTATCGGTGAAATTACAGGTTTTTGGCCATATTTTGCTTAAAATGGTGAAAAACTATAAACATTTGTACTTTTTTTAAAGGTTTCGACGATATCTATCCATATTTATTTGAAATACTTAATAATTCGTAGCAGTTACCCCAGAAAACGTCGCAAACTCGAAAAATATTGGCTTAATTTCAGATTTTTGACCATATTTTGCTAAAATTTGAGCAAAACTATGCAATTGTGTTCTCATTTTAAAGTTTTTGACGAGATCTATCCAAATTCATAAGAAATTTTCAATAATTCATAGTAGTTTCACCAGAAAACGTCGAAGACTCAAAAATATCGGCGAAATTTCAGATTTTTGGCCTTCTTATGCTAAACATTGAGCAAAACTATACAAATGTGTTCTCATTTTAAACTTTGTGACGAGATCTATCCAAATTCAGAAGAAATATTCAATAATTCATAGCAGTTTATCCAGAAAACGTCGAAAACTCGAAAACTATCGGTGAAATTACAGGTTTTTGGCCATATTTTGCTTAAAATGGTGAAAAACTATAAACATTTGTACTTTTTTTAAAGGTTTCGACGATATCTATCCATATTTATTTGAAATACTTAATAATTCGTAGCAGTTACCCCAGAAAACGTCGCAAACTCGAAAAATATTGGCTTAATTTCAGATTTTTGGCCATATTTTGCTAACAATGGAGCAAAACTATAATAATTTTACTCTTTTCAAAGGTATCGACGAGATCTATCCATAATTATTTGAAATATTTAATTATTCATAGCAGTTACCCCAGAAAACGTCCAAAACTCGAAAAATATTTGTGAAATTTCAGGTTTTTGGCCATATTTTGCTAAAAATAGCGCATAACTATAAATATTTGTACTCATTATAAAAGTATTGGCGAGATATATCCAATTTTAGAAGTATAATTGAATATTTCGTAGCAGTTAATCAAAAATCGACGAAAACTCGAAAAATATTGGTGAAATTTCAGGTTTTTGGCTATATTATGCTAAACATTGAGCAAAACTAGTAAATATTTATTTCATATTTAACTTTTTGACGAGATCAAACCACATTCTCTAAAATTATTCCATTTTTCTCAACAGTAAACCGAAAATAACGTCGAAAACCCGAAAAAAAATCGGTGAAAATTTCAGGTTTTTGGCCATAATTAGCTAAAAAATGAGAAAAATTAGTCTACCTTGGACTTCTTTCTAAAGTATTTGACGAGATATTTATATATTCATTAGAAATATTACACTTTTCGAAACATTTTACTCAAAAAACGTCGAAAACTCAAACAAATCGGTGAAACTTCAGGTTTTTGACCATATTTTGCTAAAATTTGAGCAAAACTATGCAATTGTGTTTTCATTTTAAAGTTTTTGACGAGATCTATCCAAATTAATAAGAAATTTTCAATAATTCATAGTAGTTTCACCAGAAAACGTCGAAGACTCGAAAAATATCGGCGAAATTTCAGATTTTTGGCCATATTTTGCTAAAAATGGAGCAAAATTATAAAAATTTGTACTCTTTTTAAAGGTTTCGACGAGATCCATCCATAATTATTTCAAATATTTAATAATTCTTAGAAGTTATCCCAGAAAACGTTGCAAACTCGAAAAAATATCGGTTAAATTTCAGCTTTTTGGCCATATTTTCCTAAAAATGGAGCAAAACTATGAATATTTGTGCTCCTTATAAAGGTTTTGACGAGATCTATCCAAATTAAGAAGTATAATTTAATATTTCGTAGCAGTTAACCCAAAAATCTCCAAAAACTCGAAAAATAATGGTGAAATTTCAGGTTTTTGGCCTTCTTATGCTAAACATTGAGCAAAACTACTAAATATTTCTTTCATTCTTAATTTTTTGACGAGATCAAACCAAATTCACCACAATTATTCCAGTTTTCTAAGCAGTTTATCCTAAAATCTACGAAAACACGAAAAAAAACGGGAAAATTTCAGGTTTTTGGCCATATTTTGCTAACAATTGAGCAAAACTATACAAATGTGTTCTCATTTTAAACTTTGTGACGAGATCTATCCACATTTAGAAGAAATATTCAATAATTCATAGCAGTTTATCCAGAAAACGTCGAAAACTCGAAAACTATCGGTGAAATTACAGGTTTTTGGCCATATTTTGCTTAAAATGGTGAAAAACTATAAACATTTGTACTTTTTTTAAAGGTTTCGACGATATCTATCCATATTTATTTGAAATATTTAATAATACTTAGCAGTTACCCCAGAAAACGTCGCAAACTCGAAAAATATTGGTTTAATTTCAGATTTTTGGCCATATTTTGCTAACAATGGAGCAAAACTATAAATTTTTGTACTCATTTTAAAGGTTTTGACGAGATATATCCATACGTTTTTGAAATATTTAATAATTCGTAGCTGTTACTTCAGAAATCTTCAAAAACTCGAAAAATACCGGTTAATTTTTAGGTTTTTAACAATATTTTGATAAAAATTGAGCAAAACTATGCAAATTTTTGTACCCATTTTAAAGTTTTTGACAAAATATATCCAAATTTAGAAGTAATATTTAATATTACGTAGCAGTTAACCCAAAAAGCGTCAAAAACTCGAAAAATATTGGTGAAATTTCAGGTTTTTGGCTATATTATGCTAAACATTGAGCAAAACTAGTAAATATTTATTTCATATTTAACTTTTTGACGAGATCAAACCAAATTCTCTACTATTATTCCATTTTTCTCAGCAGTAAACCGAAAAAAACGTCGAAAACCCGAAAAAAATCGGTGAAAATTTCAGGTTTTTGGCCTTCTTATGCTAAACATTGAGCAAAACTATACAAATGTGTTCTCATTTTAAACTTTGTGACGAGATCTATCCAAATTCAGAAGAAATATTTCATAATTCATAGCAGTTTTCCCAGAAAACGTCGAAAACCCGAAAAATATCGGTGAAATTTCAGATTTTTGGCCATATTTTGCTAAAAATGGAGCAAAATTATAATTATTTGTACTCTTTTCAAAGGTATCGACGAGATCTATCCATAACTATTTGAAATATTTAATTATTCATAGCAGTTACCCCAGAAAACGTCCAAAACTCGAAAAATATTTGTGAAATTTCAGGTTTTTGGCCATATTTTGCTAAAAATAGCGCATAACTATAAATATTTGTACTCATTATAAAGGTATTGGCGAGATATATCCAATTTTAGAAGTATAATTTAACATTTCGTAGCAGTTAATCAAAAATCGACGAAAACTCGAAAAATATTGGTGAAATTTCAGGTTTTTGGCTATATTATGCTAAACATTGAGCAAAACTATGAATATTTGTGCTCCTTATAAAGGTTTTGACGAGATCTATCCAAATTAAGAAGTATAATTTAATATTTCGTAGCAGTTAACCCAAAAATCTCCAAAAACTCGAAAAATAATGGTGAAATTTCAGGTTTTTGGCCTTCTTATGCTAAACATTGAGCAAAACTACTAAATATTTCTTTCATTCTTAATTTTTTGACGAGATCAAACCAAATTCACCACAATTATTCCAGTTTTCTAAGCAGTTTATCCTAAAATCTACGAAACCACGAAAAAAAACGGGAAAATTTCAGGTTTTTGGCCATATTTTGCTAACAATTGAGCAAAACTATACAAATGTGTTCTCATTTTAAACTTTGTGACGAGATCTATCCACATTTAGAAGAAATATTCAATAATTCATAGCAGTTTATCCAGAAAACGTCGAAAACTCGAAAACTATCGGTGAAATTACAGGTTTTTGGCCATATTTTGCTTAAAATGGTGAAAAACTATAAACATTTGTACTTTTTTTAAAGGTTTCGACGATATCTATCCATATTTATTTGAAATATTTAATAATACTTAGCAGTTACCCCAGAAAACGTCGCAAACTCGAAAAATATTGGTTTAATTTCAGATTTTTGGCCATATTTTGCTAACAATGGAGCAAAACTATAAATTTTTGTACTCATTTTAAAGGTTTTGACGAGATATATCCATACGTTTTTGAAATATTTAATAATTCGTAGCTGTTACTTCAGAAATCTTCAAAAACTCGAAAAATACCGGTTAATTTTTAGGTTTTTAACAATATTTTGATAAAAATTGAGCAAAACTATTCAAATTTTTGTACCCATTTTAAAGTTTTTGACAAAATATATCCAAATTTAGAAGTAATATTTAATATTACGTAGCAGTTAACCCAAAAAGCGTCAAAAACTCGAAAAATATTGGTGAAATTTCAGGTTTTTGGCTATATTATGCTAAACATTGAGCAAAACTAGTAAATATTTATTTCATATTTAACTTTTTGACGAGATCAAACCAAATTCTCTACTATTATTCCATTTTTCTCAGCAGTAAACCGAAAAAAACGTCGAAAACCCGAAAAAAATCGGTGAAAATTTCAGGTTTTTGGCCTTCTTATGCTAAACATTGAGCAAAACTATACAAATGTGTTCTCATTTTAAACTTTGTGACGAGATCTATCCAAATTCAGAAGAAATATTTCATAATTCATAGCAGTTTTCCCAGAAAACGTCGAAAACCCGAAAAATATCGGTGAAATTTCAGATTTTTGGCCATATTTTGCTAAAAATGGAGCAAAATTATAATTATTTGTACTCTTTTCAAAGGTATCGACGAGATCTATCCATAACTATTTGAAATATTTAATTATTCGTAGCAGTTACCCCAGAAAACGTCCAAAACTCGAAAAATATTTGTGAAATTTCAGGTTTTTGGCCATATTTTGCTAAAAATAGCGCATAACTATAAATATTTGTACTCATTATAAAGGTATTGGCGAGATATATCCAATTTTAGAAGTATAATTTAACATTTCGTAGCAGTTAATAAAAAATCGACGAAAACTCGAAAAATATTGGTGAAATTTCAGGTTTTTGGCTATATTATGCTAAACATTGAGCAAAACTAGTAAATATTTATTTCATATTTAACTTTTTGACGAGATCAAACCAAATTCTCTGCAATTATTCCATTTTTCTCAACA
This sequence comes from Sympetrum striolatum, assembly GCA_947579665.1. Lineage (NCBI taxonomy): Eukaryota > Metazoa > Arthropoda > Insecta > Odonata > Libellulidae > Sympetrum > Sympetrum striolatum. Next base: position 31,931,199 of record OX388346.1, read on the forward strand.
GTAAACCGAAAATAACGTCGAAAACCCGAAAAAAATCGGTGAAAATTTCAGGTTTTTGGCCATAATTAGCTAAAAAATGAGCAAAATTAGTCTACCTTGGACTTCTTTCTAAAGTATTTGACGAGATATTTATATATTCATTAGAAATATTACACTTTTCGAAACATTTTACTCAAAAAACGTCGAAAACTCAAACAAATCGGTGAAATTTCAGGTTTTTGACCATATTTTGCTAAAATTTGAGCAAAACTATGCAATTGTGTTCTCATTTTAAAGTTTTTGACGAGATCTATCCAAATTCATAAAAAATTTTCAATAATTCATAGTAGTTTCACCAGAAAACGTCGAAGACTCAAAAATATCGGCGAAATTTCAGATTTTTGGCCATATTTTGCTAAAAATGCAGCAAAATTATAAAAATTTGTACTCTTTTTAAAGGTTTCGACGAGATCCATCCATAATTATTTCAAATATTTAATAATTCTTAGAAGTTATCCCAGAAAACGTTGCAAACTCGAAAACATATCGGTTAAATTTCAGCTTTTTGGCCATATTTTGCTAAAAATGGAGCAAAACTATGAATATTTGTGCTCCTTATTAAGGTTTTGACGAGATCTATCCAAATTAAGAAGTATAATTTAATATTTCGTAGCAGTTAACCCAAAAATCTCCAAAAACTCGAAAAATATTGGTAAAATTTCAGGTTTTTGGCCTTCTTATGATAAACATTGAGCAAAACTAGTAAATATTTCTATCATTCTTGATTTTTTGACGAGATCAAACCAAATTTACCACAATTATTCCTGTTTTTTAAGCAGCTAATCCAAAATTCGACGAAAACCCGAAAAAAAACGGGAAAATTTCAGGTTTTTGGCCATATTTTGCTAACAATTGAGCAAAACTATACAAATGTGTTCTCATTTTAAACTTTGTGACGAGATCTATCCAAATTCAGAAGAAATATTCAATAATTCATAGCAGTTTCCCCAGAAATCGTCATAAACTCGAAAACTATCGGTGCAAATTCAGGTTTTTGGCCATATTTTGTTAAAAATGGTGCAAAACTATAAACAATTGTACTCTTTTTAAAGGTATCGACGAGATCTATCCATATTTGTTTAAAATATATTTAATAATTCTTAGCAGTTACCCCAGATAACGTCGCAAACTCGAAAAATATTCCCTCCAGGGAAAAAGACTCCCGGAGTCGACCCGGAGTCAAGTCGACGACCTCTGGTCATCGATCTCGAGTCATCGACCTCAGGTCATCGACCTCTCGTTATCTACCTTGGGTCATCCACCTTGCGTCATCTACCTGGGGTCATTGACCTCGGGTCATGGACCTTGGGTCATCGACCTCGGGTCATGGACCTCGGGTCATTCACCTCGTGTCAATCACCCAAGGTAGATAACGAGAGGTCGATGACCTGAGGTCGATGACTCGAGATCGATGACCAGAGGTCGTCGACTCGACTCCGGGTCGACTAGGGGAGGTCGACTCCGGGAGGTCGACTCCGGGAGGTCGACTCCGGGAGGTCGACTCCGGGAGGTCGACTCCGGGAGGCCGACTCCGGGAGGCCGACTCCGGGAGGCCGACTCCGGGAGGCCGACTCCGGGGTGTGGACTCCGGGTGGTCGACTCCGGGCGATCGACTCCGGGCGTTTGACTCCGTGAGGTCGCCCCCGGGAGATCGACTCTGGGTGGTAGACTCCGGAAGTCGTCTCCGGGAGGTAACCTCCGGGAGGTCACCTGCGGGAGGTCGATGATCCGAAATCCCGAAGGGACCCTAGGTCATTGACCCAAGGTCATAGACCCGATGTCATTGACCCGAGGTCATAGACCCGAGATCATTGACCCGAGGTCTTAGACCAAAGGTCATTGAACCGGGGTCATTGACCCGAGGTCATTGACCCGAGGCCGATGGCCCGAGGTCGATGACATAATGTCGATGACCCGTGGTCGATGACCCAGAGTCGTTGACTCGAGGTCGATAACATGAAGTCGATGTCTCGAGGTAGATCACCCGAGGTCGATGACCCCTGGTCGATGACCCCTGGTTGATGACCTGAGGTTGACTCCGGGAGTTCTACTGAATTAGAACGACTCCGGTAGGTCATTTCTGAGAGCTCGACTCCGGTAGTTAAACTCGGTGTGGTCAATTTCGGGAAGTCAGTAGTAGTCCGAAAAGTCGATTTCGATAATCGACTTATGGAGGCCGACTCCAGAATTTCGGCAACATATGGTCGACTCCGGAGAGTTGGACCCTTAAACCGAACTCAATATCCGGAGGTCGATGACTCAATTTCTATGACCCGAGGATAAACACCCGCTGATGGTGACTTGAACAATTGTACCAAGGTAATTTCATCTTATTGGCCATATTTTGCTAAAAAATAGAACAAAACTATGAATATTTGTGCTCCTTATAAAGATTTTGACAAGATCTATCGGAATTAAGAAGTATAATTAATATTTCGTAGCAGTTAACCCAAAAATCTCCAAAAACTCGAAAAATAATGGTGAAATTCAAAGTTTTTGGACTTCTTATGCTAAACATTGAGCAAAACTAGGAAATATTTCTTTCATTCTTAATTTTTTGACGAGATCAAACCAAATTTGCCACAATTATTCCAGTTTTCTAAGCAGTTTATCCAAAAATCGACGAAAACTCGAAAAAAAACGGGTAAATTTCAGGTAATTGGCCATATTTTGCTAACAATTGAGCAAAACTATACAAATGTGTTCTCATTTTTAACTTTGTGACGAGAACTATCCATATTCAGAAGAAATATTCAATAATTCATAGCAGTTTCCCCAGAAAACGTCGCAAACTCGAAAAATATTGGTTAAATTTCAGATTTTTGGCCATATTTTGCTAACAATGGAGCATAACTATGAATATTTGTACTCACTTTAAAGGTTTTGACGAGATCTATCTATATGTTATCGAAATATTTAATAATTCGTAGCAGTTACTCCAGAAAACATCAAAAACTCGAAAAATACCGGTGAATTTTTAGATTTTTGACCATATTTTGCTAAAATTTGAGCAAAATTATAAAAATTTGTACTCTTTTTAAAGGTTTCGACGAGATCCATCCAAAATTATTTCAAATATTTAATAATTCTTAGAAGTTATCCCAGAAAACGTTGCAAACTCGAAAAAATATCGGTTAATTTTTAGCTTTTTGGCCATATTTTGCTAAAAATGGAGCAAAACTATGAATATTTGTGCTCCTTATTAAGGTTTTGACGAGATCTATCCAAATTAAGAAGTATAATTTAATATTTCGTAGCAGTTAACCCAAAAATCTCCAAATACTCGAAAAATAATGGTGAAATTTCAGGTTTTTGGCCTTCTTATGATAAACATTGAGCAAAACTACTAAATATTTCATTCATTCTTAATTTTTTAGACGAGATCAAACCAAATTCACCACAATTATTCCAGTTTTCTAAGCAGTTTATCCTGAAATCTACGAAAACACGAAAAAAAACGGGAAAATTTCAGGTTTTTGGCCATATTTTGCTAACAATTGAGCAATACTATACAAATGTGTTCTCATTTTAAACTTTGTGACGAGATCTATCCAAATTCAGAAGAAATATTCAATACTTCATAGCAGTTTATCCAGAAAACGTCGAAAACTCGAAAACTATCGGTGAAATTACAGGTTTTTGGCCATATTTTGCTTAAAATGGTGAAAAACTATAAACATTTGTACTTTTTTTAAAGGTTTCGACGATATCTATCCATATTTATTTGAAATATTTAATAATTCGTAGCAGTTACCCCAGAAAACGTCGCAAACTCGAAAAATATTGGTTTAATTTCAGATTTTTGGCCATATTTTGCTAACAATGGAGCAAAACTATAAATATTTGTACTCATTTTAAAGTTTTTGACGAGATATATCCATACGTTTTTGAAATATTTAATATTTCGTAGCAGTTACTCCAGAAATCATCAAAAACTCGAAAAATACCGGTTAATTTTTAGGTTTTTAACAATATTTTGATAAAAATTGAGCAAAACTATGCAAATTTTTGTACCCATTTTAAAGTTTTTGACAAAATATATCCAAATTTAGAAATAATATTTAATATTACGTAGCAGTTAACCCAAAAAGCGTCAAAAACTCGAAAAATATTGGTGAAATTTCAGGTTTTTGGCTATATTATGCTAAACATTGAGCAAAACTAGTAAATATTTATTTCATATTTAACTTTTTAACGAGATCAAACCAAATTCTCTACTATTATTCCATTTTTCTCAGCAGTAAACCGAAAAAAACGTCGAAAACCCGAAAAAAATCGGTGAAAATTTCAGGTTTTTGGCCTTCTTATGCTAAACATTGAGCAAAACTACTAAATATTTCTTTCATTCTTAATTTTTTGACGAGATCAAACCAAATTCACCACAATTATTCCAGTTTTCTAAGCAGTTTATCCAAAAATCGACGAAAACACGAAAAAAAACGGGAAAATTTCAAGTTTTTGGCCATATTTTGCTAACAATTGAGCAAAATTATACAAATGTGTTCTCATTTTAAACTTTGTGACGAGATCTATCCAAATTCAGAAGAAATATTTCATAATTCATAGCAGTTTTCCCAGAAAACGTCGAAATCCCGAAAAATATCGGTGAAATTTCAGATTTTGGCCATATTTTGCTAAAAATGGAGCAAAATTATAATTATTTGTACTCTTTTCAAAGGTATCGACGAGATCTATCCATAATTATTTGAAATATTTAATTATTCATAGCAGTTACCCCAGAAACGTCAAAAACTCGAAAAATATTTATGAAATTTCAAATTTTTGGCCATATTTTGCTAAAAAAAGCGCATAACTATAAATATTTGTACTCATTATAAAGGTATTGGCGAGATATATCCAATTTTAGAAGTATAATTTAATATTTCGTAGCAGTTAATCAAAAATCGACGAAAACTCGAAAAATATTGGTGAAATTTCAGGTTTTTGGCTATATTATGCTAAACATTGAGCAAAACTAGTAAATATTTATTTCATATTTAACTTTTTGACGAGATCACACCAAATTCTCTACAATTATTCCATTTTTCTCAACAGTAAACCGAAAATAACGTCGAAAACCCGAAAAAAATCGGTGAAAATTTCAGGTTTTTGGCCATAATTAGCTAAAAAATGAGCAAAATTAGTCTACCTTGGACTTCTTTCTAAAATATTTAACGAGATATTTATATATTCATTAGAAATATTACACTTTTCGAAACATTTTAGTCAAAAAACGTCGATAACTCAAACAAATCGGTGAAATTTCAGGTTTTTGACCATATATTGCTAAAATTTGAGCAAAACTATGCAATTATAATCTCATTTTAAAGTTTTTGACGAGATCTATCCAAATTCATAAGAAATTTTCAATAATTCATAGCAGTTTTCCCAGAAAACGTCGAAAACCCGAAAAATATCGGTGAAATTTCAGATTTTTGGCCATATTTTGCTAAAAATGGAGCAACATTATAATTATTTGTACTCTTTTCAAAGGTAACGACGAGAGCTATCCATGATTATTTGACATATTTAATTATTCATAGCAGTTACCCCAGAAAACGTCCAAAACTCGAAAAGTATTTGTGAAATTTCAGGTTTTTGGCCATATTTTGCTAAAAAAAGCGCATTACTATAAATATTTGTACTCATTATAAAGGTATTGGCGAGATATATCCAATTTTAGAAGTATAATTTAATATTTCGTAGCAGTTAATCAAAAATCGACGAAAACTCGAAAAATATTTGGGAAATCTCAGGTTTTTGGCTATATTATGCTAAACATTGAGCAAAACTAGTAAATATTTATTTCATATTTAACTTTTTGACGAGATCAAACCAAATTCTCTACAATTATTCCATTTTTCTCAACAGTAAACCGAAAATAACGTCGAAAACCCGAAAAAAATCGGTGAAAATTTCAGGTTTTTGGCCATAATTAGCTAAAAAATGAGCAAAATTAGTCTACCTTGGACTTCTTTCTAAAGTACTTGACGAGATATTTATATATTCATTAGAAATATTACACTTTTCGTAACATTTTACTCAAAAAACGTCGAAAACTCAAACAAATCGGTGAAATTTCAGGTTTTTGACCATATTTTGCTAAAATTTGAGCAATACTATGCAATTGTGTTCTCATTTTAAAGTTTTTGACGAGATCTATCCAAATTCATAAGAAATTTTCAATAATTCATAGTAGTTTCACCAAAAAACGTCGAAGACTCGAAAAATATCGGCGAAATTTCAGATTTTTGGCCATATTTTGCTAAAAATGGAGCAAAATTATAAAAATTTGTACTCTTTTTAAAGGTTTCGACGAGATCCATCCATAATTATTTCAAATATTTAATAATTCTTAGAAGTTATCCCAGAAAACGTTGCAAACTCGAAAAAATATCGGTTAAATTTCAGCTTTTTGGCCATATTTTGCTAAAAATGGAGCAAAACTATAAATATTGGTGCTCCTTATAAAGGTTTTGACGAGATCTATCAAAATTAAGAAGTATAATTTAATATTTCGTAGCAGTTAACCCAAAAATCTCCAAAAACTCGAAAAATAATGGTGAAATTTCAGGTTTTTGGCCTTCTTATGATAAACATTGAGCAAAACTACTAAATATTTCTTTCATTCTTAATTTCTTGACGAGATCAAACCAAATTCACCACAATTATTCCAGTTTTCTAAGCAGTTTATCCAAAAATCGACGAAAACACGAAAAATAACGGGAAAATTTCAGGTTTTTGGCCATATTTTGCTAACAATTGAGCAAAACTATACAAATGTGTTCTCATTTTAAACTTTGTGACGAGATCTATCCAAATTCAGAAGAAATATTTCATAATTCATAGCAGTTTTCCCAGAAAACGTCGAAAACCCGAAAAATATCGGTGAAATTTCAGATTTTTGGCCATATTTTGCTAAAAATGGAGCAAAATTATAATTATTCGTACTCTTTTCAAAGGTATCGACGAGATCTATCCATATTTATTTGAAATATTTAATAATTCGTAGCAGTTACCCCAGAAAACGTCGCAAACTCGAAAAATATTGGTTTAATTTCAGATTTTTGGCCATATTTTGCTAACAATGGAGCAAAACTATAAATATTTGTACTCATCTCTAAGGTTTTGACGAGATATATCCATACGGTTTTGAAATATTTAATAATTCGTAGCAGTTACTCCAGAAATCATCAAAAACTCGAAAAATACCGGTTAATTTCTAGGTTTTTAACAATATTTTGATAAAAATTGAGCAAAACTATGCAAATTTTTGTACCCATTTTAAAGTTTTTGATGAAATATATCCAAATTTAGAAGTAATATTTCATATTACGTAGCAGTTAACCCAAAAAGCGTCAAAAACTCGAAAAATATTCGTGAAATTTCAGGTTTTCGGCTATATTATGCTAAACATTGTGCAAAACTAGTAAATATTTATTTCATATTTATCTTTTTGACGAGATCAAACCAAATTCTCTACTATTATTCCACTTTTCTCAGCAGTAAACCGAAAAAACGTCGAAAACCCGAAAAAAATCGGTGAAAATTTGAGGTTTTTGGCCTTCTTATGCTAAACATTGAGCAAAACTAGTAAATATTTCTATCATTCTTGATTTTTTGACGAGATCAAACCAAATTTACCACAATTATTCCAGTTTTCTAAGCAGTTAATCCAAAATTCGACGAAAACCCGAAAAAAAACGGGAAAATTTCAGGTTTTTGGCCATATTTTACTAAAAATTGAGCAAAACTAAACAAATGTGTTCTCATTTTAAACTTTGTGACGAGATCTATCCAAATTCAGAAGAAATATTCAATAATTCATAGCAGTTTCCCCAGAAATCGTCATAAACTCGAAAACTATCGGTGCAAATTCAGGTTTTTGGCCATATTTTGCTAAAAATGGTGCAAAACTATAAACAATTGTACTCTTTTTAAAGGTATCGACGAGATCTATCCATATTTGTTTGAAATATTTAATAATTCGTAGCAGTTACCCCAGATAACGTCGCAAACTCGAAAAATATTCCCTCCCGGGAAAAAGACTCCCGGAGTCGACCCGGAGTCGAGTCGACGACCTCTGGTCATCGATCTCGAGTCATCGACCTCAGGTCATCGACCTCTCGTTATCTACCTTGGGTCATCGACCTTGCGTCATCTACCTGGGGTCATTGACCTCGGGTCATGGACCTTGGGTCATCGACCTCGGGTCATGGACCTTGGGTCATTCACCTCGTGTCAATGACCCAAGGTAGATAACGAAAGGTCGATGACCTGAGGTCGATGACTCGAGATCGATGACCAGAGGTCATCGACTCGACTCCGGGTCGACTAGGGGAGGTCGACTCCGGGAGGTCGACTCCGGGAGGTCGACTCCGGGAGGTCGAGTCCGGGAGGCCGACTCCGGGAGGCCGTCTCCGGGAGGCCGACTCCGGGAGGCCGAATCCGGGAGGCCGACTCCGGGAGGCCGAATCCGGGAGGCCGACTCCGGGAGGTCGACTCCGGGATGTGGACTCCGGGTGGTCGACTCCGGGCGATCGACTCCGGGCGTTTGACTCCGTGAGGTCACCCCCGGGAGATCGACTCTGGGTGGTAGACTCCGGAAGTCGTCTCCGGGAGGTAATCTCCGGGAGGTCACCTCCGGGAGGTCACCTCCGGGAGGTCGATGATCCGAAATCCCGAAGGGACCCTAGGTCATTGACCCAAGGACATGGACCCGAGGTCATTGACCCGAGGTCATAGACCCGAGGTCATTGACCCGAGGTCATAGACCAAAGGTCATTGAACCGAGGTCATTTACCCGAGGTCATTGACCCGAGGCCGTTGGCCCGAGGTCGATGACCCAATGTCGATGACCCGTGGTCGAAGACCCAGAGTCGTTGACTCGAGGTCGATAACATGAAGTCGATGTCTCGAGGTAGATCACCCGAGGTCGATGACCCCTGGTCGATGACCTGAGGTTGACTCCGGGAGTTCTACTGAATTAGAACGACTCCGGTAGGACATTTCTGAGAGCTCGACTCCGGTAGTTAAACTCGGTGTGGTCAAATTCGGGAAGTTAGTTGGAGTTCGAAAAGTCGATTTCGATAATCGACTTATGGAGGCCGACTCCAGAATTTCGGCAACATATGGTCGACTCCGGAGAGTTGGACCCTTAAACCGAACTCAATATCCGGAGGTTGATGACTCAATTTCTATGACCCGAGGATGAACACCTGCTGATGGTGACTTGTACAATTGTACCAAGGTAATTTCAGCTTATTGGCCATATTTTGCTAAAAAATGGAGCAAAACTATGAATATTTGTGCTCCTTATAAAGGTTTTGACAAGCTCTATCCAAATTAAGAAGTATAATTTAATATTTCGTAGCAGTTAACCCAAAAATCTCCAAAAACTCGAAAAATAATGGTGAAATTCAAAGTTTTTGGACTTCTTATGCTAAACATTGAGCAAAACTACGAAATATTTCTTTCATTCTTAATTTTTTGACGAGATCAAACCACATTTGCCACAATTATTCCAGTTTTCTAAGCAGTTTATCCAAAAATCGACGAAAACTCGAATAAAACGGGTAAATTTCAGGTTATTGGCCATATTTTACTAACAATTGAGCAAAACTATACAAATGTGTTCTCATTTTTAACTTTGTGACGAGAACTATCCATACTCAGAAGAAATATTCAATAATTCTAAGCAGTTTCCCCAGAAAACGTCGAAAACTAGAAAACTATCGGTGAAATTTCAGGTTTTTGGCCATATTTTGCTAAAAATAGAGCAAAACTATAAACATTTGTACTCTTTTCAAAGGTTTCGACGAGATCTATCCATATTTATTTGAAATATTTAATAATTCGTAGCAGTTACCCAAGATAACGTCGCAAACTCGAAAAATATTGGTTAAACTTCAGATTTTTGGCCATATATTGGTTAAAAATGGAGCATAACTATGAATATTTGTACTTAATTTAAAGGTTTTGACGAGATCTATCAATACATTTTCGAAATATTTAATAATTCGTAGCAGTTACTCCAGAAAACATCAAAAACTCGAAAAATACCGGTGAATTTTTAGATTTTTAACAATATTTTGATAAAAATTGAGCAAAACTATGCAAATTTTTGTACCCATTTTAAAGTTTTTGACAATATATATCCAAATTTAGAAGTAATATTTAATATTACGTAGCAGTTAACCCAAAAAACGTCGAAAACTCAAACAAATCGGTGAAATTTCAGGTTTTTGACCATATTTTGCTAAAATTTGAGCAAAACTATGCAATTGTGTTCTCATTTTAAAGTTTTTGACGAGATCTATCCAAATTCATAAGAAATTTTCAATAATTTATAGTAATTTCACCAGAAAACGTCGAAGACTCGAAAAATATCGGCGAAATTTCAGATTTTTGGCCATATTTTTCTAAAAATAGAGTAAAATTATAAAAATTTGTACTCTTTTTAAAGGTTTCGACGAGATCCATCCATAATTATTTCAAATATTTAATAATTCTTAGAAGTTATCCCAGAAAACGTTGCAAACTCGAAAAAATATCGGTTAAATTTCAGCTTTATGGCCATATTTTGCTAAAAATGGAGCAAAACTATGAATATTTGTGCTCCTTATAAAGGTTTTGACGAGATCTATCCAAATTAAGAAGTATAATTTAATATTACGTAGCAGTTAACCCAAAAATCTCCAAAAACTCGAAAAATAATGGTGAAATTTCAAGTTTTTGGTCTTCTTATGATAAACATTGAGCAAAACTACTAAATATTTCTTTCATTCTTAATTTTTTGACGAGATCAAACCAAATTCACCACAATTATTACAGTTTTCTAAGCAGTTTATCCAAAAATCGACGAAAACACGAAAAAAAAAACGGGAAAATTTCAGGTTTTTGGCCATATTTTGCTAACAATTGAGCAAAACTAAACAAATGTGTTCTCATTTTAAACTTTGTGACAAGATCTATCCAAATTCAGAAGAAATATTCAATAATTCATAGCAGTTTATCCACAAAACGTCGAAAACTCGAAAACTATCGGTGAAGTTACAGGTTTTTGTCCATATTTTGCTTAAAATGGTGAAAAACTATAAACATTTGTATTTTTTTTAAAGGTTTCGACGATATCTATCCATATTTATTTGAAATATTTAATAATTCGTAGCAGTTACCCCAGAAAACGTCGCAAACTCGAAAAATATTGGTTTAATTTCAGATTTTTGGCCATATTTTGCTAACAATGGAGCAAAACTATAAATATTTGTACTCGTTTTAAAGTTTTTGACGAGATATATCCATACGTTTTTGAAATATTTAATAATTCGTAGCAGTTACTCCAGAAATATTTAAAAACTCGAATAATACCGGTTAATTTCTAGGTTTTTAACAATATTTTGATAAAAATTGAGCAAAACTATGCAAATTTTTGTACCCATTTTAAAGTTTTTGACGAAATATATCCAAATTTAGAAGTAATATTTCATATTACGTAGCAGTTAACCCAAAAAGCGTCAAAAACTCGAAAAATATTCGTGAAATTTCTGTTTTTTGGCTATATTATGCTAAACATTGTGCAAAACTAGTAAATATTTATTTCATATTTATCTTTTTGACGAGATCAAACCAAATTCTCTACTATTATTCCATTTTTCTCAGCAGTAAACCGAAAAAACGTCGAAAACCCGAAAAAAATCGGTGAAAATTTCAGGTTTTTGGCCTTCTTATGCTAAACATTGAGCAAAACTACTAAATATTTCTTTCATTCTTAATTTTTTGACGAGATCAAACCAAATTCACCACAATTATTCCAGTTTTCTAAGCAGTTTATCCAAAAATCGACGAAAACACGAAAAAAACGGGAAAATTTCAGGTTTTTGTCCATTATTTGCTAACAATTGAGCAAAACTATACAAATGTGTTCTCATTTTAAACTTTGTGACGAGATCTATCCAAATTCAGAAGAAATATTTCATAATTCATAGCAGTTTTCCCAGAAAACGTCGAAAACCCGAGAAATATCGGTGAAATTTCAGATTTTTGGCCATATTTTGCTAAAAATGGAGCAAAATTATAATTATTTGTACTCTTTTCAAAGGTATCGACGAGATCTATCCATATTTATTTGAAATATTTAATAATTCGTAGCAGTTACCCCAGATAACGTCGCAAACTCGAAAAATATTGGTTAAATTTCAGATTTTTGGCCATATATTGCTAAAAATGGAGCATAACTATGAATATTTGTACTCAATTTAAAGGTTTTGACGAGATCTATCAATACATTTTCGACATATTTAATAATTCATAGCAGTTACTCCAGAAAAAATAAAAAACTCGAAAAATACCGGTGAATTTTTAGATTTTTAACAATATTTTGATAAAAATTGAGCAAAACTATGCAAATTTTTGTACCCATTTTAAAGTTTTTGACAAAATATATACAAATTTAGAAGTAATATTTAATATTACGTAGCAGTTAACCCAAAAAACGTCGAAAACTCAAACAAATCGGTGAAATTTCAGGTTTTTGACCATATTTTGCTAAAATTTGAGCAAAACTATGCAATTATGTTCTCATTTTAAAGTTTTTGACGAGATCTATCCAAATTCATAAGAAATTTTCGAAAATTCATAGTAGTTTCACCAGAAAACGTCGATGACTCGAAAAATATCGGCAAAATTTCAGATTTTTGGCCATATTTTGCTAAAAATGGAGCAAAACTATGAATATTAGTGCTCCTTATAAAGGTTTTGACGAGATCTATCCAAATTAAGAAGTATAATTTAATATTTCGTAGCAGTTAACCCAAAAATCTCCAAAAACTCGAAAAATAATGGTGAAATTTCAAGTTTTTGGCCTTCTTATGATAAACATTGAGCAAAACTACTAAATATTTCTTTCATTCTTAATTTTTTGACTAGATCAAACCAAATTCACCACAATTATTCCAGTTTTCTAAGCAGTTTATCCAAAAATCGACGAAAACACGAAAAAAAAACGGGAAAATTTCAGGTTTTTGGCCATATTTTGCTAATAATTGAGCAAAACTATACAAATGTGTTCTCATTTTAAACTTTGTGACGAGATCTATCCAAATTCAGAAGAAATATTCAATAATTCATAGCAGTTTATCCTCTAAACGTCGAAAACTCGAAAACTATCGGTGAAATTACAGGTTTTTGGCCATATTTTGCTTAAAATGGTTTAAAACTATAAACATTTGTATTTTTTTTAAAGGTTTCGACGATATCTATCCATATTTATTTGAAATATTTAATAATTCGTAGCAGTTACCCCAGAAAACGTCGCAAACTAGAAAAATATTGGTTTAATTTCAGATTTTTGGCCATATTTTGCTAACAATGGAGCAAAACTATAAATATTTGTACTCAATTTAAAGGTTTTGACGAGATATATCCATACGTTTTTGAAATATTTAATAATTCGTAGCAGTTACTCCAGAAATCATCAAAAACTCGAAAAATACCGGTTAATTTTTAGGTTTTTAACAATATTTTGATAAAAATTGAGCAAAACTATGCAAATTTTTGTACCCATTTTAAAGTTTTTGACGAAATATATCCAAATTTTGAAGTAATATTTCATATTACGTAGCACTTAACCCAAAAAGCGTCAAAAACTCGAAAAATATTCGTGAAATTTCTGGTTTTTGGCTATATTATGCTAAACATTGTGCAAAACTAGTAAATATTTATTTCATATTTATCTTTTTGACGAGATCAAACCAAATTCTCTACTATTATTCCATTTTTCTCAGCAGTAAACCGAAAAAACGTCGAAAACCCGAAAAAAATCGGTGAAAATTTCAGGTTTTTGGCCTTCTTATGATAAACATTGAGCAAAACTACTAAATATTTCTTTCATTCTTAATTTTTTGACGAGATCAAACCAAATTCACCACAATTATTCCAGTTTTCTAAGCAGTTTAACCAAAAATCGACGAAAACACTAAAAAAAACGGGAAAATTTCAGGTTTTTGGCCATATTTTGCTAACAATTGAGCAAAACTATACAAATGTGTTCTCATTTTAAACTTTGTGACGAGATCTATCCAAATTCAGAAGAAATATTTCATAATTCATAGCAGTTTTCCCAGAAAACGTCGAAAACTAGAGAAATATCGGTGAAATTTCAGATTTTTGGCCATATTTTGCTAAAAATGGAGCAAAATTATAATTATTTGTACTCTTTTCAAAGGTATCGACGAGATCTATCCATAATTATTTGAAATATTTAATTATTCATAGCAGTTACCCCAGAAAACGTCCAAAACTCGAAAAATATTTGTGAAATTTCAGGTTTTTGGCCTTATTATGCTAAAAATAGCGCATAACTATAAATATTTGTACTCATTATAAAGGTATTAGCGAGATATACCCAATTTTAGAAGTATAATTTAATATTTCGTAACAGTTAATCAAAAATCGACGAAAACTCCAAAAATATTGGTAAAATTTCAGGTTTTTGGCCTTATTATGCTAAACATTGAGCAAAACTAGTAAATATTTCTATCATTCTTGATTTTTTGACGAGATCAAACCAAATTTACCACAATTATTCCAGTTTTCTAAGCAGTTAATCCAAAATTCGACGAAAACCCGAAAAAAAACGGGAAAATTTCAGGTTTTTGGCCATATTTTGCTAAAAATTGAGCAAAACTAAACAAATGTGTTCTCATTTTAAACTTTGTGACGAGATCTATCCAAATTCAGAAGAAATATTCAATAATTCATAGCAGTTTCCCCAGAAATCGTCATAAACTCGAAAACTATCGGTGCAAATTCAGGTTTTTGGCCATATTTTGCTAAAAATGGTGCAAAACTATAAACAATTGTACTCTTTTTAAAGGTATCGACGAGATCTATCCATATTTGTTTGAAGTATTTAATAATTCGTAGCAGTTACCCCAGATAACGTCGCAAACTCGAAAAATATTGGTTAAATTTAAGCTTTGCGGCAATATTTTGCTAAAAATGGAGCTTTACTATAAATATGTGTACTTATTATAAAGGTTTTGACGAGATCTATCCATACGTTTTTGATATATTTAATAATTCGTAGCAGTTACTCCAGAAAACATCAAAAACTCGAAAAATACCTGTGAATTTTTAGGTTTTTAACAATATTTTGCTAAAAATTGAGCAAAACTATACAAATTTTTGTACCCATTTTAAAGTTTTTGACGAAATATATCCAAATTTAGAAGTAATATTTAATATTACGTAGCAGTTAACCCAAAAAGTGTCAAAATCTCGAAAAATATTGGTGAAATTTCAGGTTTTTGGCCATATTATGCTAAACATTGAGCAAAACAAGTAAATATTTATTTCATATTTAACCTTTTGACATGATCAAACCAAATTCACTACAATTATTACATTTTTCTCAGAAGTAAACCAAAAAAACGTCGAAAAGCCGAAAAAAATCGGTGAAAATTTCAAGTTTTTGGCCATAACTAGCTAAAAATTGAGCAAAATTAGTCTACTCTTGACTTCTTTTTAAATTATATGACAGGATATTTATAAATTCATTAGAAATATTACACTTTTTGAAACATTTTACTAAAAAAACGTCGAAAACTCAAAAAAATCGGTGAAATTTCAGGTTTTGGCCATATTTTGCTAATAATGGAGCAAAACTATAAATATTTGTACTCATTATAAAGGTTTTGACGAGATCTATGCAAATTAAGAAGTATAATTTAATATTTCTTAGCAGTTAACCCAAAAATCATCGAAATCTCGAAAAATAATGGTGAAATTTCAGGTTTTTGGCCATACTTAGCTAAAAATTAAGCAAAATTAGTCTACTTTGGACTTCTTTTTAAAGTATATGACGAGATATTTATAAATTCATTAGAAAAATTACACTTTTCGAAACATTTTACTCAAAAAACGTCGAAAACTCAAAAAAATCGGTGAAATTTCAGGTTTTTGACCATATTTTGCTAAAATTTCAGCAAAACTATACAAATGTGTTCTCATTTTAAAGTTTTTGACAGGATCTATCCAAAATCATAAGAAATTTTTAATATTTCATAGTAGTTTCCCCAGAAAACGTCGAAAACTCGAAAAATACCGGTGAAATTTCAGATTTTTTGCCATATATTGCTAAATATGGAGCAAAATTATAAACATTTGTACTCTTTCTAAAGGATTCGACGAGATCTGTGCATAATTATTTGAAATATTTAATAATTCATAGCAGTTACCCCAGAAAACGTCGAAAACTCGAAAATGATTTGTGAAATTACAGGTTTTTTTGCCATATTTTGCTTAAAATTGAGCAAAACTTTAATAATTTGGACACTTTCAAAAGGTTTTTACAGGATCCATCCATACTTATTTGAAGCATTTAATAATTCTTAGAAGTTATCCCAAAAAACGTTACAAATTCGAAAATATATTTGTTAAATTTCAGCTTTTTGGCCATATTTTGCTAAAAATGGAGCAAAACTATGAATATTTGTGCTCCTTATAAAGGTTTTGACGAGATCTATCCAAATTAAGAAGTATAATTTAATATTTCGTAGCAGTTAACCCAAAAATCTCCAAAAACTCGAAAAATAATGGTCAAATTTCATGTTTTTGGCCATATTTTGCTAACAATTGAGCAAAACTATATAAATGTGTTCTCATTTTAAACTTTGTGACGAGATCTATCCCTACGTTTTTGAAATATTTAATAATTCGTAGCAGTTACTCCAGAAAACATCAAAAACTCGAAAAATACCGGTGAATTTTTAGGTTTTTAACAATAATTTGCTAAGAATTGAGCAAAACTATACAAATTTTTCTACCCATTTTAAAGCTTTTGACGAAATATATCCAAATTTAGAAGTATTTTTTAATATTACGTAGCAGTTAACCCAAAAAGTGTAAAAAACTCGAAAAATATTGGTGAAACTTCAGGTTTTTGGCCATATTATGCTAAACATTGAGCAAAACTAGTAAATATTTATTTCATATTTAACTTTTTGACGAGATCAAACCAAATTCTCTACAATTATTCCATTTTTTTCAACAGTAAACCGAAAAAACGTCGAAAACCCGAAAAAAATCGGTGAAATTTTCAGGTTTTTGGCAATAATTAGCTAAAAAATGAGCAAAATTAGTCTACCTTGGACTTCTTTCTAAAGTATATGACGAGATATTTATATATTCATTAGAAATATTACACTTTTCGAAACATTTTACTCAAAAAACGTCGAAAACTCAAACAAATCGGTGAAATTTCAGGTTTTTGACCATATTTTGCTAAAATTTGAGCAAAACTATGCAATTGTGTTCTCATTTTAAAGTTTTGACGAGATCTATCCAAATTCATAAGAAATTTTCAATAATTCATAGTAGTTTCACCAGAAAACGTCGAAGACCCGAAAAATATCGGCGAAATTTCAGATTTTTGGCCATATTTTGCTAAAAATGGAGCAAAACTATGAATATTTGTGCTCCTTATAAAGGTTTTGACGAGATCTATCCAAATTAAGAAGTATAATTTAATATTTCGTAGCAGTTAACCCAAAAATCTCCAAAAACTCGAAAAATAATGGTGAAATTTCAGGTTTTTGGCCTTTTTATGATAAACATTGAGCAAAACTACTAAATATTTCTATCATTCTTAATTTTTTGACGAGATCAAACCAAATTCACCACAATTATTCCAGTTTTCTAAGCAGTTTATCCAAAAATCGACGAAAACACGAAAAAAAACGGGAAAATTTCAGGTTTTTGGCCATATTTTGCTAAAAATTGAGCAAAACTAAACAAATGTGTTCTCATTTTAAACTTTGTGACGAGATCTATCCAAATTCAGAAGAAATATTCAATAATTCATAGCAGTTTATCCAGAAAACGTCGAAACCTCGAAAACTATCGGTGAAATTACAGGTTATTGGCCATATTTTGCTTAAAATGGTGAAAAACTATAAATATTTGTACTTTTTTTAAAGGTTTCGACAAGATCTATCCATATTTATTTGAAATATTTAATAATTCGTAGCAGTTACCCCAAAAAACGTCGCAAACTAGAAAAATATTGGTTTAATTTCAGATTTTTGGCCATATTTTGCTAACAATGGAGCAAAACTATAAATATTTGTACTCATTTTAAAGGTTTTGACGAGATATATCCATACGTTTTTGAAATATTTAATAATTCGTAGCAGTTACTCCAGAAATCATCAAAAACTCGAAAAATACCGGTTAATTTTTAGGTTTTTAACAATATTTTGATAAAAATTGAGCAAAACTATGCAAATTTTTGTACCCATTTTAAAGTTTTTGACGAAATATATCCAAATTTTGAAGTAATATTTCATATTACGTAGCAGTTAACCCAAAAAGCGTCAAAAACTCGAAAAATATTCGTGAAATTTCTGGTTTTTGGCTATATTATGCTAAACATTGTGCAAAACTAGTAAATATTTATTTCATATTTATCTTTTTGACGAGATCAAACCAAATTCTCTACTATTATTCCATTTTTCTCAGCAGTAAACCGAAAAAACGTCGAAAACCCGAAAAAAATCGGTGAAAATTTCAGGTTTTTGGCCTTCTTATGCTAAACATTGAGCAAAACTACTAAATATTTCTTTCATTCTTAATTTTTTGACGAGATCAAACCAAATTCACCACAATTATTCCAGTTTTCTAAGCAGTTTATCCAAAAATCGACGAAAACACGAAAAAAAACGGGAAAATTTCAGGTTTTTGGCCATATTTTGCTAACAATTGAGCAAAACTATACAAATGTGTTCTCATTTTAAACTTTGTGACGAGATCTATCCAAATTCAGAAGAAATATTTCATAATTCATAGCAGTTTTCCCAGAAAACGTCGAAAACCCGAGAAATATCGGTGAAATTTCAGTTTTTTGGCCATATTTTGCTAAAAATGGAGAAAAATTATAATTATTTGTACTCTTTTCAAAGGTATCGACGAGATCTATCCATAATTATTTGAAATATTTAATTATTCATAGCAGTTACCCCAGAAAACGTCCAAAACTCGAAAAATATTTGTGAAATTTCAGGTTTTTGGCCATATTATGCTAAAAATAGCGCATAACTATAAATATTTGTACTCATTATAAAGGTATTGGCGAGATATATCCAATTTTAGAAGTATAATTTAATATTTCGTAGCAGTTAATCAAAAATCGACGAAAACTCCAAAAATATTGGTAAAATTTCAGGTTTTTGGCCTTATTATGCCTAACATTGAGCAAAACTAGTAAATATTTCTATCATTCTTGATTTTTTGACGAGATCAAACCAAATTTACCACAATTATTCCAATTTCTAAGCAGTTAATCCAAAATTCGACGAAAACCCGAAAAAAAACGGGAAAATTTCAGGTTTTTGGCCATATTTTGCTAAAAATTGAGCAAAACTAAACAAATGTGTTCTCATTTTAAACTTTGTGACGAGATCTATCCAAATTCAGAAGAAATATTCAATAATTCATAGCAGTTTCCCCAGAAATCGTCATAAACTCGAAAACTATCGGTGCAAATTCAGGTTTTTGGCCATATTTTGCTAAAAATGGTGCAAAACTATAAACAATTGTACTCTTTTTAAAGGTATCGACGAGATCTATCCATATTTGTTTGAAATATTTAATAATTCGTAGCAGTTACCCCAGATAACCTCGGGTCATTGACCCGAGGTCATTGACCCGAGGCCGATGGCCCGAGGTCGATGACCCAATGTGTTTGACCCGTGGTCGAAGACCCAGAGTCGTTGACTCGAGGTCGATAACATGAAGTCGATGTCTTGAGGTAGATCACCCGAGGTCGATGACCCCTGGTCGATGACCTGAGGTTGACTCCGGGAGTTCTACTGAATTAGAACGACTCCGGTAGGACATTTCTGAGAGTTCGACTCCGGTAGTTAAACTCGGTGTGGTCAAATTCGGGAAGTCAGTTGGAGTCCGAAAGTCGATTTCAATAATCGACTTATGGAGGCCGACTCCAGAATTTTGGCAACATATGGTCGACTCCGGAGAGTTGGACCCTTAAACCGAACTCAATATCCGGAGGTCGATGACTCAATTTCTATGACCCGAGGATAAACACCCGCTGATGGTGACTTGTACAATTGTACCAAGGTAATTTCAGCTTATTGGCCATATTTTGCTAAAAAATGGAGCAAATCTATGAATATTTGTGCTCCTTATAAAGGTTTTGACAAGATCTATCCAAATTAAGAAGTATAATTTAATATTTCGTAGCAGTTAACCCAAGAATCTCCAAAAACTCGAAAAATAATGGTGAAATTCAAAGTTTTTGGACTTCTTATGCTAAACATTGAGGAAAACTACGAAATATTTCTTTCATTCTTAATTTTTTGACGAGATCAAACCAAATTTGCCACAATTATTCCAGTTTTCTAAGCAGTTTATCCAAAAATCGACGAAAACTCGAAAAAAAACGGGTAAATTTCAGGTTATTGGCCATATTTTGCTAACAATTGAGCAAAACTATACAAATGTGTTCTCATTTTTAACTTTGTGACGAGAACTATCCATACTCAGAAGAAATATTCAATAATTCACAGCAGTTTCCCCAGAAAACGTCGAAAACTAGAAAACTATCGGTGAAATTTCAGGTTTTTGGCCATATTTTGCTAAAAATAGAGCAAAACTATAAACATTTGTACTCTTTTCAAAGGTATCGACGAGATCTATCCATATTTATTTGAAATATTTAATAATTCGTAGCAGTTACCCCAGATAACGTCGCAAACTCGAAAAATATTGGTTAAATTTCAGATTTTTGGCCATATATTGCTTAAAATGGAGCATAACTATGAATATTTGTACTCAATTTAAAGGTTTTGACGAGATCTATCAATACATTTTCGAAATATTTAATAATTCGTAGCAGTTACTCCAGAAAACATCAAAAACTCGAAAAATACCGGTGAATTTTTAGATTTTTAACAATATTTTGATAAAAATTGAGCAAAACTATGCAAATTTTTGTACCCATTTTAAAGTTTATGACAAAACTAGTGGAGTGCCCGTTGATTCTCAACGGAAAATGAATGTAAATCGAAAGTAATGAAATTTAGATTTGAAGAAATTTTGATATGAAAAGTCTTAAATTAATGAAAAAACAATACTTCTCTTCATCCTATGTGACTTACGAAATCACAAAAATAGCTACACAAATTTAAATCACAGACTAAACTAATGATGCACCAGTCTCTACAACAAATAGAGGAAACTACTGAGTACCAAATGAATTTAGTCGATATCACAAAAATAGCCACACAAATCTTGTGAATCACAAACGAAAACGAATGAACCAGTCGCTCAGCACATCCAAGATTTCCGTTAGATAGCGAGTCAGTGAAATCATCGTAACTATCAAATAAACGAATTAACACATAAACGCCGCAAACGAATTACGATGTATAGTAGTTAATCTAATTAGAAATCATTCTTTTATGAATTTACACCTAATATCCTTAAGATGGCGTCGGCCGTTTTCTTAATTTAATTACTTAACACTTAATAAATAACCCTCTGCTGTTTAATCAACTGTATGAATTGTGTAGAATTTTTTTATCCTATTGATAATGTAAGCGGCGCATCTGTTTATTTATATCGCAATAATAATTTGACCTTTATGTTGCAAAATCAGAGTGAACTCTTACCTCTTCTCTTGAATAGGATTTAATTTAATTTCAATGTTTTCAGATACCGTTGATGAAAAATATTGTCTTCCGATATTTTTATAAACGTGGAATGAGGAGGAGGTGGAATTTTCAAGGCTGTTTTTCCTTGGAAATTTTCCTGGGTGCACGCCCTTAAGTGAAAAGTCACCTTAACCCTTTCCTTATTCAAAGATGATATGTTCATGTATAGAGTAGCATATCTGAAAAAAGTTCCCGAGTTTATTATTGGACTGAAGGAAAACCATATACCAGCAATACTTGATTCTAGAGGGAATTTCTATAGTATATGTAACTGTAAATGAGAAGTAAATTAACGAAAAAGACTTCGAAAGTTAAATATCTTGTTAGAGGTCATACTTCGAAATGATGCTTATTCGACTAAATTCTTATTCAGTTTATCCAATTTGTCCTTGCCTGGACATAGAATCTATTAGGTACAGCAATAAAATAATAGATGTATATTTTATCTCCTTTTATACTTGTCTAGAGTCCGTAAAATGAATACTACTTTGATTTTTTGGAATAATTAAACCCTGCAACATACAACATACATATTGAGGCGTATTTCTAATGATAATATTTGAGCAGCCAGCATAGAACCGAAGCATAAAAATAAAGGACAGCCGCCCATAATCTGAGAGAGGTGTTCCATATTTTATAGTCTAAAAAACTTAATAACGTATCGGCAATCGCTTAACACGAACATTTAAACATATTATTTAAGATATAACAAAATACCAATATGTATGATTATCACTATCAAGAAAAGATATAGGTGGATAGTACCTGTACTTAAACACACCAATAGATGATCCACTAAAACATTTCTTAGTTTAATTTCCAATTCTATATCTAAAAACACAAAATCCATTTACCTTTCCAGTCCGGCACAAAAGGATTGAGATTCCTTGCTGCTTAAATTCCAATTCTTTACACTTCAAAGAAAGCAATCACTGAATTCAGGGGTATTTCAACGATCTTGATTGCTTCATTAAATGCACGGCGGGACGCTATATGAAACAATTAGTATTTAGATCGGAAATTAAGAATGAGAAAGTTATCAACTTACCAAGCTAAGAATATATAATTACTTTATATGAGAAAAGAAGATTCATTTAATACGACGATAAACATTAATTTCACGTAAATAATCAATACATATTGGCGTTGCTATAAACAAAGCTTGATTGTTGCAGTCGCGCGTATGCTAACGAATTTGAATTCAAATTTAAAGATATCGAGTAGGTGGATGTAGGTGGACAGTAACTATACTTAAACACACCAATAGATGATCCAATAAAAAATTTCTTGGTTTAATTTCCCATTCTATATCTAAAAGTACAAAATACGTTTACCTTTCAAGTCAGCTATCAAAGGCTTGTCATTCCTTGCTGCTTATTAAGCCCAATTATTGACACTTCAATGGAAGCAATCACTGAATTCAGGGATATTTCAAATATCTTGATTGATTTATTCTTCAGCGTTAAAGATTAAATTCACAGCGGGACGCTAAATAAAACTATTATTATTTAGAGCGGAAAATAAGAATGAGAAAGTTATCAACTTACCAAGCTAAGAAGATATAATTACTTTATATGAGGAAAGAAGATTAATTTAAGTAGTAGTAGTAATTATGAAGGTGCCTCGACAGCTGAGGTCATTTCGCACCTTTTCCTTTTGATTCATTTAATACGACGATAAACATCAATTTCACGTAAAGAATCAACAAACACTGGTGTTGCTATAAACAAAGCTTGGTTGTTGATGATGCGCTAGCGCTAACGAATTTGAATTTAAAGATATCGAGATTGGCCTTGACGACGGGTTGTTTAGAATATCAGATTCTCATAAAATTTTCGTATTTAACTCACTAATTCTCACAACTTCGAAGTGAAAGCAATATTCTACGACCAAAATAAGAAACTTTATTCTATTTCCTTTGTTTTGGTGTTAGTTTTAGTTTCAAAGGACCTTTATTTCTAATTTAATTTTGTTAAAGAAACGTTTCGTGCAAATGAAAAAATGTCTTCCCATGTATTTCTTATGGAAACTATTCGACCCTCTGGAGTTGAACCGAGTACAGTTGGGTCAACAAAAATTAGCCTATCATTTGCGCTAGGGAGACTTTTAATATTGTACAAATTTTGAAATTTTATAAATAATTAACTTTAGAGTTATAGCGTGAAATAGATTTTTGACCCCGACTGGGGAAGAACTGGGGACAGCTAGGTGGATAAAAGGTAGCCTATGTCACTCCCCGGATGACAAATGACCATCATACCAAATTTCATCAAAATCGGTTGGATAGTTTTTGAGTGATGCTGTAACAGACAGACATCCAGACAGACAGACAGACAGACAGACGGACAGACAGACAGACAGACAGACATGAAAATTTCTAAAACGTGTTTCGAACTCAGGAACAACCCTAGTATCCAGCAATACAACTTTTTTTGAAATCGGATCAATGTACAGACACGACCACCTCTACAGATTTATTATATACTAGCGGAGTGCCCGTTGATTCTCAACGGAAAAATGAATGTAAATCGAAAGTAATGAAATTTTGATATGAAAAAATTTAGATATGAGAACTCTTAAATTTATAAAAAAACAATAATTCTCTTCATCCTATGTGTCTTACGAAATCACAAAAACAGCTACACAAATGTAAATCACAGAATAAACTAATGCACCGGTCGCTACAACAAATAGAGGAAACAACTGAGTACCAAATGAATGGAGACGAAATCACAAAAATAGCCACACAAATCTTGTAGTCACAAACGAAAACGAATGAACCAGTCGCTTAGAATGGGCAATATGTTCGTTAGACAGCGAGTCAGTGAAATCATCGAAACTATCAAATAAACGAATTAACAAATAAACGCCGCAAACGAATTACGATGTATAGCAGTTAATCTAATTAGAACTCGTCCTTTTATGAATTAACACCTAATATCCTTAAGATGGCGTCGGCCGTTTTCTTAATTTAATTACTTAACACTTAATAATTAACCCTCTGCTGTTTAATTAACTGTATGAATTGTGTAGAATTTTTTATCCTATTGATAATGTAAGCGGCGCATCTGTTTATTTATATCGCAATAATAATTTGACCTTTATGTTGCAAAATCAGAGTGAACTCTTACCTCTTCTCTTGAATAGGATTTAATTTAATTTCAATGTTTTCAGATACCGTTGACGAAAAATATTGTCTTCCGATATTTTTATAAACGTGGAATGAGGAGGAGGTGGAATTTTCAAGTCCGTTTTTCCTTGGGAATTTTCCTGGGTGCACGCCCTTATGTGAAAAGTCACCTTAACCCTTTCCTTATTCAAAGATGATATTTTCATGTATAGAGTAACATATCTGAAAAAAAGTTCCCGAGTTTAATATTGTACTGAAGGAAAACCATATACCAGCAATACTTCATTTAAGAGGGAATTCCTATAGTATATGTAACTGAAAATGAGAAGTAAATTAACGAAAAAGACTTCGAAAGTGAAATATCTTGTTAGAGGTCATACTTCGAAATTATGCTTATTCGACTAAATTCTTATTCAGTTTATCCAATTTGTCCTTGCCTAGACATACAATCTATTAGTTACAGCAATGAAAATAATACATGTATATTTTATCTCCTTCGATACTTGTCTAGAGTCCATAAAATGAATACTACTTTGATTTTTTGGAATAATTAAACCCTGCAACATACAACATACATATTGAGGCGTATTTCCAATGATAATATTTGAGCAGCCAGCATAGAACCGAAGCATAAAAATAAAGGACAGCTGCCCATAATCTGAGAGAGGTGTTCCATATTTTATAGTCTAAAAAACTTAATAACGTATCGGCAATCACTTAACACGAACATTTAAACATATTATTTAAGATATAACAAAATACCAATATGTATGATTATCACTATCAAGAAAAGATATAGGTGGATAGTACCTATACTTAAACACACCAATTGATGATCCACTAAAACATTTCTTGGTTTAATTTCCAATTCTATATCTAAAAACACAAAATCCGTTTACCTTTCCAGTCCGGCATAAAAGGATTGAGATACCTTGCTGCTTAAATTCCAATTCTTTACACTTCAAAGAAAGCAATCACTGAATTCAGGGGTCTTTCAACGATCTTGATTGATTCATTAAATACACGGCGGGACGCTATATGAAACAATTAGTATTTAGATCGGAAAATAAGAATGAGAAAGTTATCAACTTACCAAGCTAAGAAGATATAATTACTTAATATGAGAAAAAAAGATTCATTTAATACGACGATAAACATTAATTTCACGTAAATAATCAATACATATTGGCGTTGCTATAAACAAAGCTTGATTGTTGCAGTCGCGCGTATGCTAACGAATTTGAATTCAAATTTAAAGATATCGAGTAGGTGGATGTAGGTGGACAGTAACTATACTTAGACACACCAATAGATGATCCAATAAAACATTTCTTGGTTTAATTTCCCATTCTATATCTAAAAGTACAAAATTCGTTTACCTTTCAAGTCAGCTATCATTCTTAAATTGTCTTGTCATTCCTTGCTGCTTACTAAGCCCAATTATTGACACTTCAATGGAAGCAATCACTGAATTCAGGGATAATTCAAATATATTGATTGATTCATTCTTCAGCGTTAAAGATTAAATTCACAGCGGAACGCTAAATAAAACGATTTTTATTTAGAGCGGAAAATAAGAATGAGAAAGTGATCAACTTACCATGCTAAGATGATATAATTACTTTATATGAGGAAAGAAGATTAATTTAAGTAGTAGTAGTAATTATGAAGGTGCCTCGACAGCTGAGGTCATTTCGCACCTTTTCCTTTTGATTCATTCAATACGACGATAAACATCAATTTCACGTAAAGAATCAACAAACACTGGTGTTGCTATAAACAAAGCTTGGTTGTTGATGACGCGCTAATGCTAACGAATTTGAATTTAAAGATATCGAGATTGGCCTTGACGACGGGTTGTTTAGAATATCAGATTCTCATAAAATGTTCGTATTTAACTTAATAATTCTCACAACTTCGAAGTGAAAGCAATATTCTACGACGAAAATAAAAAACTTTATTCTATTTCCTTTGTTTTGGCGTTAGTTTAAGTTTCAAAGGACCATTATTTCTAATTTAATTTTATTAAAGAAAAGTACCGTGCAAATGATAAAAATGTCTTCCCATGTATTTCTTATGGAAACTATTCGACCCTCTGGAGTCGAACCGAGTACAGTTGGGTCAACAAAAATTAGCCTATCATTTGCGCTAGGGAGACTTTTAATATCGTACAAATTTTGAAATTTTATAAATAATTAACTTTAGAGTTATAGCGTGAAATAGATTTTTGACCCCGACTGGGGACGAACTGGGGACAGCTAGGTGGATAAAAGGTAGCCTATGTCACTCCCCGGATGACAAATGACCATCATACCAAATTTCAACAAAATCGGTCGGATAGTTTTTGAGTGATGCTGTAACATCCAGACAGACAGACAGACAGACAGACAGACAGACAGACAGACAGACAGACAGACAGACATGAAAATTTCTAAAACCTGTTTCGGACTCGGGAACAACCCCAGTATCCAGCAATACAACTTTTTTTGAAATCGGATCAATGTACAGACACGACCCCCTCTACAGATTTATTATATATATAGACTAGCGGAGTGCCCGTTGATTCTCAACGGAAAAATGAATGTAAATCGGAAGTAATGAAATTTAGATATTAAAAAAATTTAGATATGAGAACACTTAAATTTATGAAAAAACAATACTACTCTTCATCCTAAGGGACTTACGAAATCACAAAAACAGCTACACAAATGTAAATCACAGAATAAACTAATGCACCAGTCGCTACAACAAATAGAGGAAACAACTGAGTACCAAATGAATGGAGACGAAATCACAAAAATAGCTACACAAATCTTGTGAATCACAAACGAAAACGAATGAACCAGTCGCTTAGCACGTCCAATATGTTCGTTAGACAGCGAGTCAGTGAAATCATCGCAACTATCAAATAACCGAATTAACAAATAAACGCCGCAAACGAATTACGATGTATAGCAGTTAATCTAATTAGAACTCGTCCTTTTATGAATTAACACCTAATATCCTTAAGATGGCGTCGGCCGTTTTCTTAATTTAATTACTTAACACTTAATAAATAACCCTCTGCTGTTTAATTAACTGTATGAATTGTGTAGAATTTTTTTATCCTATTGATAATGTAAGCGGCGCATCTGTTTATTTATATCGCAATAATAATTTGACCTTTATGTTGCAAAATCAGAGGGAACTCTTACCTCTTCTCTTGAATAGGATTTAATTTAATTTCAATGTTTTCAGATACCGTTGACGAAAAATATTGTCTTCCGATATTTTTATAAAGGTGGAATGAGGAGGAGGTGGAATTTTCAAGTCCGTTTTTCCTTGGGAATTCTCCTGGGTGTACGCCCTTATGTGAAAAGTCACCTTAACCCTTTCCTTATTCAAAGATGATATTTTCATGTGCAGAGTAATATATCTGAAAAAAGTTACCGAGTTTAATTTTGGACTGAAGGAAAACCACATACCAGCAATACTTCATTCTAGAGGGAATTTCTATAGTATATGTAACTGAAAATGAGAAGTAAATTAACGAAAAAGACTTCGAAAGTGAAATATCTTGTTAGAGGTCATACTTCGAAATGATGCTTATTCGACTAAATTCTTATTCAGTTTATCCAATTTGTCCTTGCCTAGACATAGAATCTATTAGTTACAGCAATGAAAATAATACATGTATATTTTATCTCCTTCGATACTTGTCTATAGTCCGTAAAATGAATACTACTTTGATTATTTGGAATAATTAAACCCTGCAACATACAACATACATATTGAGGCGTATTTCTAATGATAATATTTGAGCAGCCAGCATAGAACCGAAGCATAAAAATAAAGGACAGCCGCCCATAATCTGAGAGAGGTGTTCCATATTTTATAGTCTAAAATACTTAATAACGTATCGGCAATCGCTTAACACGAACATTTAAACATATTATTTAAGATATAACAAAATACCAATATGTATGATTATCACTATCACGAAAAGATATAGGTGGATAGTACCTATACTTAAACACACCAATAGATGATCCAATATAACATTTCTTGGTTTAATTTCCAATTCTATATCTAAAAACACAAAATTCGTTTACCTTTCCAGTCCGGCATAAAAGGATTGAGATTCCTTGCTGCTTAAATTCCAATTCTTTACACTTCAAAGAAAGCAATCACTGAATTCAGGGGTATTTCAACGATCTTGATTGATTTATTAAATGCACGGCGGCACGCTATATGAAACAATTAGTATTTAGATCGGAAATTAAGAATAAGAAAGTTATCAACTTACCTAGCTAAGAAGATATAAATACTTTATATGAGAAAAGAATATTCATTTGATACGACGATAAACATTAATTTCACGTAAATAATCAATACATATTGGTGTTGCTATAAACAAAGCTTGATTGTTGCAGTCGCGCGTATGCTAACGAATTTAAATTCTAATTTAAAGATATCGAGTAGGTGGATGTAGGTGGACAGTAACTATACTTAAACACACCAATAGATGATCCAATAAAATATTTCTTGGTTTAATTTCTCATTCTATATCTAAAAGTACAAAATTCGTTTACCTTTCAAGTCAGCTATAAAAGGCTTGTCATTCCTTGCTGCTTATTAAGCCCAATTATTGACACTTCAATGGAAGCAATCACTGAATTCAGGGATATTTCTACGATCTTCATTGATTCATTAAATGCACGGTGGGACGCTAAATGAAACGATTAGTACTTAGATCGGAATATAAGAATGAAAAAGTTATCAACTTACCAAGCTAAGAAGCTATAATTACTTTATATGAGAAAAGAAAATTCATTTAGTACGACGATGACCATTCATTTCACGTAAAGAATCAACAAACATTGGTGTTGCTATAAACAAAGCTTGGTTGTTGATGATGCGCTAATGCTAACGAATTTGAATTTAAAGATATCGAGATTGGCCTTGACGACGGGTTGTTTAGAATATCAGATTCTCATAAAATTTTCGTATTTAACTTACTAATTCTCACAACTTCGAAGTGAAAGCAATATTCTACGACCAAAATAAAAAACTTTATTCTATTTCCTTTGTTTTGGTGTTAGTTTAAGTTTCAAAGGACCATTATTTCTAATTTAATTTTATTAAAGAAAAGTACCGTGCAAATGATAAAAATGTCTTCCCATGTATTTCTTATGGAAACTATTCGACCCTCTGGAGTCGAACCGAGTACAGTTGGGTCAACAAAAATTAGCCTATCATTTGCGCTAGGGAGACTTTTAATATCGTACAAATTTTGAAATTTTATAAATAATTAACTTTAGAGTTATAGCGTGAAATAGATTTTTGACCCCGACTGGGGACGAACTGGGGACAGCTAGGTGGATAAAAGGTAGCCTATGTCACTCCCCGGATGACAAATGACCATCATACTAAATTTCAACAAAATCGGTCGGATAGTTTTTGAGTGATGCTGTAACATCCAGACAGACAGACATCCAGACAGACAGACAGACAGACAGACATGAAAATTTCTAAAACCTGTTTCGGACTCGGGAACAACCCCAGTATCCAGCAATACAACTTTTTTTGAAATCGGATCAATGTACAGACACGACCCCCTCTACAGATTTATTATATACTAGCGGAGTGCCCGTTGATTCTCAACGGAAAAATGAATGTAAATCGAAAGGTAATGAAATTTAGATATGAAAAAATTTAGATATTAGAACTCTTAAATTTATGAAAAAACAATACTTCTCTTCATCCTATGTGTCTTACGAAATCACAAAAACAGCTACACAAATGTAAATCACAGAATAAACTAATGCACCAGTCGCTACAACAAATAGAGGTAACAACTGAGTACCAAATGAATGGAGACGAAAATACAAAAATAACCACACAAATCTTGTGAATCACAAACGAAAACGAATGAACCAGTCGCTTAGCACGTCTAATATGTCCGTTACACAGCGAGTCAGTGAAATCATCGCAACTATCAAATAAACGCCGCAAATTAATGACGATATATAGTAATTAATCTAATTAGAAATCGTCCTTTTATGAATTAACACCTAATTTATCCTTAAGATGGCGTCGGCTGTTCTTTAATTTAATTACTTAACTCTTAATAAATAACCCTCTGCTGTTAAATTGACTGTAAGAATTGTGAAGAAAATTTTTATCCTATTGATAATGTAAGCGGCGCATCTGTTTAATTATATCGCAATAATAATTTGACCTTTATGTTGCAAAATCAGAGTTAACTCTTACCTCTTCTCTTGAATAGGATTTAATTTAATTTCAATGTTTTCAGATACCGTTGACGAAAAATATTGTCTTCCGATATTTTTATAAACGTGGAATGAGGAGGAGGTGGAATTTTCAAGTCCGTTTTTCCTTGGGAATTTTCCTGGGTGCACACCCTTATGTGAAAAGTCACCTTAACCCTTTCCTTATTCAAAGATGATATTTTCATGTATAGAGTAACATATCTGAAAAAATTTTCCGAGTTTAATATTGGACTGAAGGAAAACCATATACCAGCAATACTTCATTCTAGAGGGAATTTCTATAGTCTATGTAACTGAAAATGAGAAGTAAATTAACGAAAAAGACTTCGAAAGTGAAATATCTTGTTAGAGGTCATACTTCGAAATTATGCTTATTCGACTAAATTCTTATTCAGTTTATCCACTTTGTCCTTGCTTAGACATAGAATCTATTAGTTACAGCAATGAAAATAAAACATGTATATTTTATCTCCTTCGATACTTGTCTAGAGTCCGTAAAATTAATACTACTTTGATTTTTTGGAATAATTAAACCCTGCAACATACAACATACATATTGAGGAGTATTTCTAATGATAATATTTGAGCAGCCAGCATAGAACCGAAGCATAAAAATAAAGGACAGCTGATCATAATCTGAGAGAGGTGTTCCATATTTTATAGTCTAAAAAACTTAATAACGTATCGGCAATCGCTTAACACGAACATTTAAACATATTATTTAAGATATAACAAAATACCAATATGTATGATTATCACTATCAAGAAAAGATATAGGTGAATGGTACCTATACTTAAACAAACCAATAGATGATCCACTAAAACATTTCTTGGTTTAATTTCCAATTCTATATCTAAAATCACAAAATCCGTTTACCTTTCCAGTCCGGCATAAAAGGATTGAGATTCCTGGCTGCTTAAATTCCAATTCTTTACACTTCAGAGAAAGCAATCACTGAATTCAGGGGTATTTCAACGATCTTGATTGATTCATTAAATGCACGGTGGGACGCTATATGAAACAATTAGTATTTAGATCGGAAATTAAGAATGAGAAAGTTATCAACTTACCAAGCTAAGAAGATATAATTACTTTATATGAGAAAAGAAGATTCATTTAATACGACGATAAACATTAATTTCACGTAAATAATCAATACATATTGGCGTTGCTATAAACAAAGCTTGATTGTTGCAGTCGCGCGTATGCTAACGAATTTGAATTCAGATTTAAAGATATCGAGTAGGATGATGTAGGTGGACATTAACTATACTTAAACACACCAATAGATGATCCAATAAAACATTTCTTGGTTTAATTTCCCATTCTATGTCTAAAAGTACAAAATTCGTTTACTTTTCAAGTCAGCTATAAAAGGCTTGTCATTCCTTGCTGTCATTATTAAGCCCAATTATTGACACTTCAGTGGAAGCAATCACTGAATTCAGGGATATTTCAAATATCTTGATTGATTTATTCTTCAGCGTTAAAGATTAAATTCACAGCGGGACGCTAAATAAAACGATTTTTATTTAGAGCGGAAAATAAGAATGAGAAAGCTATCAATTTACCAAGCTAAGAAGATATAATTACCTTATATGAGGAAAGAAGATTAATTTAAGTAGTAGTAGTAATTATGAAGGTGCCTCGACAGCTGAGGTCATTTCGCACCTTTTCCTTTTGATTCATTTAATACGACGATAAACATCAATTTCACGTAAAGAATCAACAAACACTGGTGTTGCTATAAACAAAGCTTGGTTGTTGATGATGCGCTACTGCTTACGAATTTGAATTTAAAGATATCGAGATTGGCCTTGACGACGGGTTGTTTAGAATATCAGATTCTTATAAAATTTTCGTATTTAACTTACTAATTCTCACAACTTCGAAGTGAAAGCAATATTCTACGACCAAAATAAAAAACTTTATTCTATTTCCTTTGTTTTGGTGTTAGTTTTAGTTTCAAAGGACCTTTATTTCTAATTTAATTTTGTTAAAGAAAAGTTTCGTGCAAATGATAAAAATGTCTTCCCATGTATTTCTTATGGAAACTATTCGACCCTCTGGAGTCGAACCGAGTACAGTTGGGTCAACAAAAATTAGCCTATCATTTGCGCTAGGGAGACTTTTAATGTTGTACAAATTTTGAAATTTTATGATTAATTAACTTTAGAGTTATAGCGTGAAATAGATTTTTGACCCCGACTGGGGACGAACTGGGGACAGCTAGGTGGATAAAAGGTAGCCTATGTCACTCCCCGGATGACAAATGACCATCATACCAAATTTCAACAAAATCGGTCGGATAGTTTTTGAGTGATGCTGTAACATCCAGACAGACAGACAGACAGACAGACAGACAGACAGACAGACAGACAGACAGACAGACAGACAGACATGAAAATTTCTAAAACCTGTTTCGAACTCGGGAACAACCCCAGTATCCAGCAATACAACTTTTTTTGAAATCGGATCAATGTACAGACACGACCCCCTCAACAGATTTATTATATATATAGATATAGACTAGCGGAGTGCCCGTTGATTCTCAACGGAAAAATGAATGTAAATCGGAAGTAATGAAAGGTAGATATGAAAAAATTTAGATATGAGAACTCTTAAATTTATGAACAAACAATACTTCTCTTCATCCTATGTGTCTTACGAAATCACAAAACAGCTACACAAATGTAAATCACAGAATAAACTAATGCACCAGTCGCTACAACAAATAGAGGAAACAACTGAGTACCAAATGAATGGAGACGAAATCACAAAAATAGCCACACAAATCTTGTGAACCACAAACGAAAACGAATGAACCAGTCGCTTAGCACGTCCAATATGTTCGTTAGACAGCGAGTCAGTGAAATCATCGAAACTATCAAATAAACGAAAAAAAAAAAAAAGGCCGCAAACGAATTACGATGTATAGCAGTTAATCTAATTAGAACTCGTCCTTTTATGAATTAACACCTAATATCCTTAAGATGGCGTCGGCCGTTTTCTTAATTTAATTACTTAACACTTAATAAATAACCCTCTGCTGTTTAATTAACTGTATGAATTGTGTAGAATTTTTTTATCCTATTGATAATGTAAGCGGCGCATCTGTTTATTTATATCGCAATAATAATTTGACCTTTATGTTGCAAAATCAGAGTGAACTCTTACCTCTTCTCTTGAATAGGATTTAATTTAATTTCAATGTTTTCAGATACCGTTGACGAAAAATATTGTCTTCCGATATTTTTATAAACGTGGAATGAGGAGGAGGTGGAATTTTCAAGTCCGTTTTTCCTTGGGAATTTTCCTGGGTGCACGCCCTTATGTGAAAAGTCACCTTAACCCTTTCCTTATTAAAAGATGATATTTTCATGCATAAAGTAATATATCTGAAAAAAGTTCCCGAGTTTAATATTGGACTGAAGGAAAACCATATACCAGCAATACTTCATTCTAGAGGGAATTTCTATAGTATATATAACTGAAAATGAGAAGTAAATTAACGAAAAAGACTTCGAAAGTGAAATATCTTGTTAGAGGTCATACTTCGAAATGATGCTTATTCGACTAAATTCTTATTCAGTTTATCCAATTTGTCCTTGCCTAGACATAGAATCTATTAGTTACAGCAATGAAAATAATACATGTATATTTTATCTCTTTCGATACTTGTCTAGAGTCCGTAAAATGAATAATACTTTGATTTTTTGGAATAATTAAACCCTGCAACATACAACATACATATTGAGGCGTATTTCTAATGATAATGTTTGAGCAGCCAGCATAGAACCGAAGCATAAAAATAAAGGACAGCCGCCCATAATCTGAGAGAGGTGTTCCATATTTTATAGTCTAAAATACTTAATAACGTATCGGCAATCGCTTAACACGAACATTTAAACATATTATTTAAGATATATCAAAATACCAATATGTATGATTATCACTATCAAGAAAAGATATAGGTGGATAGTACCTATACTTAAACACACCAATAGATGATCCACTAAAACATTTCTTGGTTTAATTTCCCATTCTATATCTAAAAGTATAAAATTCGTTTACCTTTCAAGTCAGCTATAAAAGGCTTGTCATTCCTTGCTGCTTATTAAGCCCAATTATTGACACTTCAATGGAAGCAATCACTGAATTCAGGGATATTTCTACGATCTTCATTGATTCATTAAATGCACGGTGGGACGCAAAATG
Source organism: Sympetrum striolatum (assembly GCA_947579665.1). Classification (NCBI taxonomy): domain Eukaryota; kingdom Metazoa; phylum Arthropoda; class Insecta; order Odonata; family Libellulidae; genus Sympetrum; species Sympetrum striolatum. Next base: position 31,966,590 of record OX388346.1, read on the forward strand.
AAACGATTAGTACTTAGATCGGAATATAAGAATGAAAAAGTTATCAACTTACCAAGCTAAGAAGCTATAATTACTTTATATGAGAAAAGAAAATTCATTTATTACGACGATGACCATTCATTTCACGTAAAGAATCAACAAACATTGGTGTTGCTATAAACAAAGCTTGGTTGTTGATGATGCGCTAATGCTAACGAATTTGAATTTAAAGATATCGAGATTGGCCTTGACGACGGGTTGTTTAGAATATCAGATTCTCATAAAATTTTCGTATTTAACTTACTAATTCTCACAATTTCTAAGTGAAAGCAATATTCTACGACCAAAATAAAAAACTTTATTCTATTTCCTTTGTTTTGGTGTTAGTTTTAGTTTCAAAGGACCATTATTTCTAATTTAATTTTATTAAAGAAAAGTACCGTGCAAATGATAAAAATGTCTTCCCATGTATTTCTTATGGAAACTATTTGACCCTCTGGAGTCGAACCGAGTACAGTTGGGTCAACAAAAATTAGCCTTTCATTTGCGCTAGGGAGACTTTTAATATTGTACAAATTTTGAAATTTTATAAATAATTAACTTAAGAGTTATAGCGTGAAATAGATTTTTGACCCCGACTGGGGACGAACTGGGGACAGCTAGGTGGATAAAAGGTAGCCTATGTCACTCCCCGGATGACAAATGACCATCATACCGAATTTCAACAAAATCGGTCGGATAGTTTTTGAGTGATGCTGTAACATCCAGACAGACAGACAGACAGACAGACAGACAGACAGACAGACAGACAGACAGACATGAAAATTTCTAAAACCTGTTTCGGACTCGGGAACAACCCCAGTATCCAGCAATACAACTTTTTTTGAAATCGGATCAATGTACAGACACGACCCCCTCTACAGATTTATTATATACTAGCGGAGTGCCCGTTGATTCTCAACGGAAAAATGAATGTAAATCGGAAGTAATGAAATTTACATATGAAAAAATTTAGATATGAGAACTCTTAAATTTATGAAAAAACAATACTTCTCTTCATCCTAAGTGACTTACGAAATCACAAAAACAGCTAAACAAATGTTAATCACAGAATAAACTAATGCAGCAGTCGCTACAACAAATAGAGGAAACCACTGAGTACCAAATGAATGGAGACGAAATCACAAAAATAGCCACACAAATCTTGTGAACCACAAACGAAAACGAATGAACCAGTCGCTTAGCACGTCCAATATGTCCGTTAGACAGCGAGTCAGTGAAATCATCGAAACTATATAATAAACGAATTAACAAATAAACGCCGCAAACGAATTACGATGTGTAGCAGTTAATCTAATTAGAACTCGTCCTTTTATGAATTAACACCTAATATCCTTAAGATGGCGTCGGCCGTTTTCTTAATTTAATTACTCAACACTTAATAAATGACCCTCTGCTGTTTAATTAACTGTATGAATTGTGTAGAAAATTTTTATCCTATTGATAATGTAAGTGGCGCATCTGTTTAATTATATCGCAATAATAATTTGACCTTTATGTTGCAAAATCAGAGTGAACTCTTACCTCTTCTCTTGAATAGGATTTAATTTAATTTCAATGTTTTCAGATACCGTTGACGAAAAATATAGTCTTCCGATATTATTATAAACGTGGAATGAGGAGGGGGTGGAATTTTCAAGTCCCTTTTCCTTGGGAATATTCCTGGGTGCACGCCCTTATGTGAAAAGTCACCTTAACCCTTTCCTTATTCAAAGATGATATTTTCATGCATAGAGTAACATACCTGAAAAAAGTTCCCGAGTTTAATATTGGACTGAAGGAAAACCATATACCAGCAATACTCCATTCTAGAGGGAATTTCTAAATAATAACTATAATAATAAAATAATAATAAATAAACATTTCTTGGTTTCATTTCCAATTCTATATCTAAAAACATAAAATCCGTTTACCTTCCCAGTCCGGCATAAAAGGATTGTGATTCCTTGCAGCTTTAATTCCAATTCTTTACACTTCAAAGAAAGCAATCACTGAATTCAGGGGTATTTCAACGATCTTGTTTGATTCATTAAATGCACGGCGGGATGCTAAATGAAACGATTAGTATTTAGATCGGAAAATAAGAATGAGAAAGTTATCAACTTACCAAGCTAAGAAGATATAATTACTTTATATGAGAAAAGAAGATTGATTTAAGTAGTAGTAGTAATTATGAAGGTGCCTCGACAGCTGAGGTCATTTCGCACCTTTTCCTTTTGATTCATTTAATACGACGATAAACATTCATTTCACGTAAAGAATCAACAAACACTGGTGTTGCTATAAACAAAGCTTGGTTGTTGATGATGCGCTAATGCTAACGAATTTGAATTTAAAGATATCGAGATTGGCCTTGACGACGGGTTGTTTAGAATATCAGATTCTCATAAAATTTTCGTATTTAACTTACTAATTCTCACAACTTCGAAGTGAAAGCAATATTCTACGACCAAAATAAAAAACTTTATTCAGTTTCCTTTATTTTGGTGTTAGTTTTAGTTTCAAAGGGCCTTTATTTCTAATTTAATTTTGTTAAAGAAAAGTTTCGTGCAAATGATAAAAATGTCTTCCCATGTATTTCTTATGGAAACTATTCGACCCTCTTGAGTCGAACCGAGTACAGTTGGGTCAACAAAAATTAGCCTATCATTTGCGCTAGGGAGACTTTTAATATTGTACAAATTTTGAAATTTTATAAATAATTAACTTTAGAGTTATAGCGTGAAATAGATTTTTGACCCCGACTGGGGAAGAACTGGGGACAGCTAGGTGGATAAATGGTAGCCTATGTCACTCCCCGGATGACAAATGACCATCATACCAATTTTCATCAAAATCGGTTGGATAGTTTTTGAGTGATGCTGTAACAGACAGACAGACAGACAGACAGACAGACAGACAGACAGACAGACAGACAGACATGAAAATTTCTAAAACCTGTTTCGGACTCGGGAACAACCCCAGTATCCAGCAATACAACTTTTTTTGAAATCGGAGCAATGTACAGACACGACCCCCTCTACAGATTTATTATATACTAGCGGAGTGCCCGTTGATTCTCAACGGAAAAATTAATGTAAATCGGAAGTAATGAAATTTACACATGAAAAAATTTAGATATGAGAACTCTTAAATTTATGAAAAAACAATACTTCTCTTCATCTTAAGTGACTTACGAAATCACAAAAACAGCTACACAAATGTAAATCACAGAATAAACTAATGCACCAGTCGCTACAACAAATAGAGGAAACCACTGAGTACCAAATGAATAGAGACGAAATCACAAAAATAGCCACACAAATCTTGTGAACCGCAAACGAAAACGAATGAACCAGTCGCTTAGCACGTCCAATATGTCCGTTAGACAGCGAGTCAGTGAAATCATCGAAACTATATAATAAACGAATTAACAAATAAACGCCGCAAACGAATTACGATGTATAGCAGTTAATCTAATTAGAACTCGTCCTTTTATGAATTAACACCTAATATACTTAAGATGGCGTCGGCCGTTTTCTTAATTTAATTACTTAACACTTAATAAATGACCCTCTGCTGTTTAATTAACTGTATGAATTGTGTAAAAAATTTTTATCCTATTGATAATGTAAGCGGCGCATCTGTTTAATTATATCGCAATAATAATTTGACCTTTATGTTGCAAAATCAGAGTGAACTCTTACCTCTTCTCTTGAATAGAATTTAATTTAATTTCAATGTTTTCAGATACCGTTGACGAAAAATATTGTCTTCCGATATTTTTATAAACGTGGAATGAGGAGGAGGTGGAATTTTCAAGACCGTTTTTCCTTGGGAATTTTCCTTGGTGCACGCCCTTATGTGAAAAGTCACCTTAACCCTTTCCTTATTCAAAGATGATATTTTCATGTATAGAGTAACATATCTGAAAAAAGTTCCCGAGTTTAATATTGGACTGAAGGAAAACCATATACCAGCAATACTTCATTCTAGAGGGAATTTCTATAGTATATGTAACTGAAAATGAGAAGTAAATTAACGAAAAAGACTTCGAAAGTGAAATATCTTGTTAGAGGTCATACTTCGAAATGATGCTTATTCGACTAAATTCTTATTCAGTTTATCCAATTTGCCCTTGCCTAGACATAGAATCTATTAGTTACAGCAATGAAAATAATACATGTATATTATATCTCCTTCGATACTTGTCTAGAGTCCGTAAAATGAATACTCCTTTGATTTTTTGGAATAATTAAACCCAGCAACATACAAAATGCATATTGAATCGTATTTCTAATGATAATATTTGAGCAGCCAGCATAGAACCGAAGCATAAAAATAAAGGACAGCCGCCCATAATCTGAGAGAGGTGTTCCATATTTTATAGTCTAAAAAACTTAATAACGTATCGGCAATCGCTTAACACGAACATTTAAACATATTATTTAAGATGTAACAAAATACCAATATGTATGATTATCACTATCAAGAAAAGATATAGGTGGATAGTACCTATACTTAAACACAGCAATAGATGATCCACTAAAACATTTCTTGGTTTCATTTCCAATTCTATATCTAAAAACACAAAATCCGTTTACCTTTCCAGTCCGGCATAAAAGGATTGAGATTCCTTGCTGCTTTAATTCCAATTCTTTACACTTCAAATAAAGCAATCACTGAATTCAGGGGTATTTCAACGATCTTGATTGATTCATTAAATGCACGGCGGGACGCTATATGAAACAATTAGTATTTAGATCGGAAATTAAGAATGAGAAAGTTATCAACTTATCAAGCTAAGAAGATATAATTACTTTATATGAGAAAAGAAGATTCATTTAATACGACGATAAACATTAATTTCACGTAAATAATCAATACATATTGGCGTTGCTATAAACAAAGTTTGATTGTTGCAGTCACGCGTATGCTAACGAATTTAAATTCTAATTTAAAGATATCGAGTAGGTGGATGTAGGTGGACAGTAACTATACTTAAACACACCAATAGATGATCCAATAAAACATTTCTTGGTTAAATTTCCCATTCTATATCTAAAAGTACACAATTCATTTACCTTTCAAGTCAGCTATAAAAGGCTTGTCATTCCTTGCTGCTTATTAAGCCCAATTATTGACACTTCAATGGAAGCAATCACTGAATTCAGGGATATTTCAAATATCTTGATTGATTTATGCTTCAGCGTTAAAGATTAAATTCACAGCGGGACGCTAAATAAAACGATTATTATTTAGAGCGGAAAATAAGAATGAGAAAGTTATCAACTTACCAAGCTAAGAAGATATAATTACTTTATATGAGGAAAGAAGATTAATTTAAGTAGTAGTAGTAATTATGAAGGTGCCTCGACAGCTGAGGTCATTTCGCACCTTTTCCTTTTGATTTATTTAATACGACGATAAACATTCATTTCACGTAAAGATTCAACAAACACTGGTGTTGCTATAAACAAAGCTTGGTTGTTGATGATGCGCTAATGCTAACGAATTTGAATTTAAAGATATCGAGATTGGCCTTGACGACGGGTTGTTTAGAATATCAGATTCTCATAAAATTTTCGTATTTAACTTCCTAATTCTCACAACTTCGAAGTGAAAGCAATATTCTACGACCAAAATAAGAAACTTCATTCTATTTCCTTTGTTTTGGTGTTAGTTTTAGTTTCAAAGGACCATTATTTCTAATTTAATTTGATTAAAGAAAAGTTTCGTGCAAATGATAAAAAATGTCTTCCCATGTATTTCTTATGGAAACTATTCGACCCTCTGGAGTCGAACCGAGTACAGTTGGGTCAACAAAAATTAGCCTATCATTTGCGCTAGGGAGACTTTTAATATTGTACAAATTTTGAAATTTTATAAATAATTAACTTTAGAGTTATAGCGTGAAATAGATTTTTGACCCCAACTGGGGACGAACTGGGGACAGCTAGGTGGATAAAAGGTAGCCTATGTCACTCCCCGGATGACAAAAGACCATCATACCAAATTTCATCAAAATCGGTTGGATAGTTTTTGAGTGATGCTGTAACAGACAGACAGACAGACAGACAGACAGACAGACAGACAGACAGACATGAAAATTTCTAAAAAGTGTTTCGGACTCGGGAACAACCCTAGTATCCAGCAATACAACTTTTTTTGAAATCGGATCAATGTACAGACACGACCCCCTCTACAGATTTATTATATATATAGATATAGATATAGATATATCCAAATTTAGAAGTAATATTTAATATTACGTAGCAGTTAACCCAAAAAACGTCGAAAACTCAAACAAATCGGTGAAATTTCAGGTTTTTGACCATATTTTGCTAAAATTTGAGCAAAACTATGCAATTGTGTTCTCATTTTAAAGTTTTTGACGAGATCTATCCAAATTCATAAGAAATTTTAAATAATTCATAGTAGTTTCACCAGAAAACGTCGAAGACTCGAAAAATATCGGCGAAATTTCAGATTTTTGGCCATATTTTGCTAAAAATGGAGCAAAATTATAAAAATTTGTACTCTTTTTAAAGGTTTCGACGAGATCCATCCATAATTATTTCAAATATTTAATAATTCTTAGAAGTTATCCCAGAAAACGTTGCAAACTCGAAAACATATCGGTTAAATTTCAGCTTTTTGGCCATATTTTGCTAAAAATGGAGCAAAACTATGAATATTTGTGCTCCTTATAAAGGTTTTGACGAGATCTATCCAAATAAAGAAGTATAATTTAATATTTCGTAGCAGTTAACCCAAAAATCTCCAAAAACTCGAAAAATAATGGTGAAATTTCAGGTTTTTGGCCTTCTTATGATAAACATTGAGCAAAACTACTAAATATTTCTTTCATTCTTAATTTTTTGACGAGATCAAACCAAATTCACCACAATTATTCCAGTTTTCTAAGCAGTTTATCCAAAAATCGACGAAAACACGAAAAAAAACGGGAAAATTTCAGGTTTTTGGCCATATTTTGCTAATAATTGAGCAAAACTATACAAATGTGTTCTCATTTTAAACTTTGTGACGAGATCTATCCAAATTCAGAAGAAATATCCAATAATTCATAGCAGTTTATCCAGAAAACGTCGAAACCTCGAAAACTATCGGTGAAATTACAGGTTTTTGGCCATATTTTGCTTAAAATGGTGAAAAACTATAAATACTTGTACTTTTTTTAAAGGTTTCGACGATATCTATCCATATTTATTTGAAATATTTAATAATTCGTAGCAGTTACCCCAAAAAACGTCGCAAACTCGAAAAATATTGGTTTAATTTCAGATTTTTGGCCATATTTTGCTAACAATGGAGCAAAACTATAAGTATTTGTACTCATTTTAAAGGTTTTGACGAGATATATCCATACGTTTTTGAAATATTTAATAATTCGTAGCAGTTACTCCAGAAATCATCAAAAACTCGAAAAATACCGGTTAATTTTTAGGTTTTTAACAATATTTTGATAAAAATTGAGCAAAACTATGCAAATTTTTGTACCCATTTTAAAGTTTTTGACAAAATATATCCAAATTTTGAAGTAATATTTCATATTACGTAGCAGTTAACCCAAAAAGCGTCAAAAACTCGAAAAATATTCGTGAAATTTCTGGTTTTTGGCTATATTATGCTAAACATTGTGCAAAACTAGTAAATATTTATTTCATATTTATCTTTTTGACGAGATCAAACCAAATTCTCTACTATTATTCCATTTTTCTCAGCAGTAAACCGAAAAAACGTCGAAAACCCGAAAAAAATCGGTGAAAATTTCAGGTTTTTGGCCTTCTTATGCTAAACATTGAGCAAAACTACTAAATATTTCAATCATTCTTAATTTTTTGACGAGATCAAACCAAATTCACCACAATTATTCCAGTTTTCTAAGCAGTTTATCCAAAAATCGACGAAAACACGAAAAAAAACGGGAAAATTTCAGGTTTTTGGCCATATTTTGCTAACAATTGAGCAAAACTATACAAATGTGTTCTCATTTTAAACTTTGTGACGAGATCTATCCAAATTCAGAAGAAATATTTCATAATTCATAGCAGTTTTCCCAGAAAACGTCGAAAACCCGAGAAATATCGGTGAAATTTCAGATTTTTGGCCATATTTTGCTAAAAATGCAGAAAAATTATAATTATTTGTACTCTTTTCAAAGGTATCGACGAGATCTGTCCATAATTATTTGAAATATTTAATTATTCATAGCAGTTACCCCAGAAAACGTCCAAAACTCGAAAAATATTTGTGAAATTTCAGGTTTTTGGCCATATTTTGCTAAAAATAGCGCATAACTATAAATATTTGTACTCATTATAAAGGTATTGGCGAGATATATCCAATTTTAGAAGTATAATTTAATATTTCGTAGCAGTTAATCAAAAATCGACGAAAACTCCAAAAATATTGGTAAAATTTAAGGTTTTTGGCCTTATTATGCTAAACATTGAGCAAAACTAGTAAATATTTCTATCATTCTTGATTTTTTGACGAGATCAAACCAAATTTACCACAATTAATCCAGTTTTCTAAGCAGTTAATCCAAAATTCGACGAAAACCCGAAAAAAAACGGGAAAATTTCAGGTTTTTGGCCATATTTTGCTAAAAATTGAGCAAAACTAAACAAATGTGTTCTCATTTTAAACTTTGTGACGAGATCTATCCAAATTCAGAAGAAATATTCAATAATTCATAGCAGTTTCCCCAGAAATCGTCATAAACTCGAAAACTATCGGTGCAAATTCAGGTTTTTGGCCATATTTTGCTAAAAATGGTGCAAAACTATAAACAATTGTACTCTTTTTAAAGGTATCGACGAGATCTATCCATATTTGTTTGAAATATTTAATAATTCGTAGCAGTTACCCCAGATAACGTCGCAAACTCGAAAAATATTGGTTAAATTTAAGCTTTGCGGCCATATTTTGCTAAAAATGGAGCATAACTATAAATATGTGTACTTATTATAAAGTTTTTGACGAGATCTATCCATACGTTTTTGAAATATTTAATAATTCGTAGCAGTTACTGCAGAAAACATCAAAAACTCGAAAAATACCTGTGAATTTTTAGGTTTTTAACAATATTTTGCTAAAAATTGAGCAAAACTATACAAATTTTTGTACCCATTTTAAAGTTTTTGACGAAATATATCCAAATTTAGAAGTAATATTTAATATTACGTAGCAGTTAACCCAAAAAGTGTCAAAATCTCGAAAAATATTGGTGAAATTTCAGGTTTTTGGCCATATTATGCTAAACATTGAGCAAAACAAGTAAATATTTATTTCATATTTAACCTTTTGACATGATCAAACCAAATTCACTACAATTATTACATTTTTCTCAGAAGTAAACCCAAAAAACGTCGAAAAGCCGAATAAAATCGGTGAAAATTTCAAGTTTTTGGCCATAACTAGCTAAAAATTGAGCAAAATTAGTCTACTCTTGACTTCTTTTTAAATTATATGACCGGATATTTATAAATTCATTAGAAATATTACACTTTTCGAAACATTTTACTAAAAAAACGTCGAAAACAAAAAAATCGGTGAAATTTCAGGTTTTGGCCATATTTTGCTAATAATGGAGCAAAACTATAAATATTTGTACTCATTATAAAGGTTTTGACGAGATCTATGCAAATTTAGAAGTATAATTTAATATTTCTTAGCAGTTAACCCAAAAATCATCGAAAACTCGAAAAATAATGGTGAAATTTCAGGTTTTTGGCCATACTTAGCTAAAAATTAAGCAAAATTAGTCTACTTTGGACTTCTTGCTAAAGTATATGACGAGATATTTATAAATTCATTAGAAAAATTACACTTTTCGAAACATTTTACTCAAAAAACGTCGAAAACTCAAAAAAATCGGTGAAAGTTCAGGTTTTTGACCATATTTTGCTAATATTTCAGCAAAACTATACAAATGTGTTCTCATTTTAAAGTTTTTGACAGGATCTATCCAAAATCATAAGGAATTTGCAATAATTCATAGTAGTTTCCCCAGAAAACGTCGAAAACTCGAAAAATACCGGTGAAATTTCAGATTTTTTGCCATATTTTGCTAAAAATGGAGCAAAATTATAATTATTTGTACTCCTTTCAAAGGTATCGACGAGATCTATCCATAATTATTTGAAATATTTAATTATTCATAGCAGTTACCCCAGAAAACGTCCAAAACTCGAAAAATATTTGTAAATTTCAGGTTTTTGGCCATATTTTGCTAAAAATAGCCCATTACTATAAATATTTGTACTCATTATAAAGGTATTGGCGAGATATATCCAATTTTAGAAGTATAATTTAATATTTTGTAGCAGTTAATCAAAAATCGACGAAAACTCGAAAAATATTGGTAAAATTTCAGGTTCTTGGCCATAATTACCTAAAAACTGAGCAAAATTAGTCTACTTTGGACTTCTTTTTAAAGTATATGACGAGATATTCATAAATTCATTAGAAATAATACACTTTTCGAAACATTTTACTGAAAAAATGTCAAAAACTCAAAAAATCAAAAAAATTGGTGAAATTTCAGGTTTTTGGCTATATTATGCTAAACATTATGCAAAACTAGTAAATATTTATTTCATATTTAACTTTTTGACAAGATCAAACCAAATTCTCTACTATTATTCCATTTTTCTCAGCAGTAAACCGAAAAAACGTCGAAAACCCGAAAAAAATCGGTGAAAATTTCAGGTTTTTGGCCTTCTTATGATAAACATTGAGCAAAACTACTAAATATTTCTTTCATTCTTAATTTTTTGACGAGATCAAACCAAATTCACCACAATTATTCCAGTTTTCTAAGCAGTTTATCCAAAAATCGACGAAAACATGAAAAAAAACGGGAAAATTTCAGGTTTTTGGCCATATTTTGCTAATAATTGAGCAAAACTATACAAATGTGTTCTCATTTTAAACTTTGTGACGAGATCTGTCCAAATTCAGAAGAAATATCCAATAATTCATAGCAGTTTATCCAGAAAACGTCGAAACCTCGAAAACTATCGGTGAAATTACAGGTTTTTGGCCATATTTTGCTTAAAATGGTGAAAAACTATAAATACTTGTACTTTTTTTAAAGGTTTCGACGAGATCTATCCATATTTATTTGAAATATTTAATAATTCGTAGCAGTTACCCCAAAAAACGTCGCAAACTCGAAAAATATTGGTTAAATTTAAGCTTTGTGGCCATATTTTGCTAAAAATGGAGCATAACTATAAATATGTGTACTTATTATAAAGTTTTTGACGAGATCTATCCATACGTTTTTGAAATATTTAATAATTCGTAGCAGTTACTGCAGAAAACATCAAAAACTCGAAAAATACCGGTTAATTTTTAGGTTTTTAACAATATTTTGATAAAAATTGAGCAAAACTATGCAAATTTTTGTACCCATTTTAAAGTTTTTGACAAAATATATCCAAATTTTGAAGTAATATTTCATATTACGTAGCAGTTAACCCAAAAAGCGTCAAAAACTCGAAAAATATTCGTGAAATTTCTGGTTTTTGGCTATATTATGCTAAACATTGTGCAAAACTAGTAAATATTTATTTCATATTTATCTTTTTGACGAGATCAAACCAAATTCTCTACTATTATTCCATTTTTCTCAGCAGTAAACCGAAAAAACGTCGAAAACCCGAAAAAAATCGGTGAAAATTTCAGGTTTTTGGCCTTCTTATGCTAAACATTGAGCAAAACTACTAAATATTTCTTTCATTCTTAATTTTTTGACGAGATCAAACCAAATTCACCACAATTATTCCAGTTTTCTAAGCAGTTTATCCAAAAATCGACGAAAACACGAAAAAAAACGGGAAAATTTCAGGTTTTTGGCCATATTTTGCTAACAATTGAGCAAAACTATACAAATGTGTTCTCATTTTAAACTTTGTGACGAGATCTATCCAAATTCAGAAGAAATATTTCATAATTCATAGCAGTTTTCCCTGAAAACGTCGAAAACCCGAGAAATATCGGTGAAATTTCAGATTTTTGGCCATATTTTGCTAAAAATGCAGAAAAATTATAATTATTTGTACTCTTTTCAAAGGTATCGACGAGATCTGTCCATAATTATTTGAAATATTTAATTATTCATAGCAGTTACCCCAGAAAACGTCCAAAACTCGAAAAATATTTGTGAAATTTCAGGTTTTTGGCCATATTTTGCTAAAAATAGCGCATAACTATAAATATTTGTACTCATTATAAAGGTATTGGCGAGATATATCCAATTTTAGAAGTATAATTTAATATTTCGTAGCAGTTAATCAAAAATCGACGAAAACTCCAAAAATATTGGTAAAATTTAAGGTTTTTGGCCTTATTATGCTAAACATTGAGCAAAACTAGTAAATATTTCTATCATTCTTGATTTTTTGACGAGATCAAACCAAATTTACCACAATTAATCCAGTTTTCTAAGCAGTTAATCCAAAATTCGACGAAAACCCGAAAAAAAACGGGAAAATTTCAGGTTTTTGGCCATATTTTGCTAAAAATTGAGCAAAACTAAACAAATGTGTTCTCATTTTAAACTTTGTGACGAGATCTATCCAAATTCAGAAGAAATATTCAATAATTCATAGCAGTTTCCCCAGAAATCGTCATAAACTCGAAAACTATCGGTGCAAATTCAGGTTTTTGGCCATATTTTGCTAAAAATGGTGCAAAACTATAAACAATTGTACTCTTTTTAAAGGTATCGACGAGATCTATCCATATTTGTTTGAAATATTTAATAATTCGTAGCAGTTACCCCAGATAACGTCGCAAACTCGAAAAATATTGGTTAAATTTAAGCTTTGCGGCCATATTTTGCTAAAAATGGAGCATAACTATAAATATGTGTACTTATTATAAAGTTTTTGACGAGATCTATCCATACGTTTTTGAAATATTTAATAATTCGTAGCAGTTACTGCAGAAAACATCAAAAACTCGAAAAATACCTGTGAATTTTTAGGTTTTTAACAATATTTTGCTAAAAATTGAGCAAAACTATACAAATTTTTGTACCCATTTTAAAGTTTTTGACGAAATATATCCAAATTTAGAAGTAATATTTAATATTACGTAGCAGTTAACCCAAAAAGTGTCAAAATCTCGAAAAATATTGGTGAAATTTCAGGTTTTTGGCCATATTATGCTAAACATTGAGCAAAACAAGTAAATATTTATTTCATATTTAACCTTTTGACATGATCAAACCAAATTCACTACAATTATTACATTTTTCTCAGAAGTAAACCCAAAAAACGTCGAAAAGCCGAATAAAATCGGTGAAAATTTCAAGTTTTTGGCCATAACTAGCTAAAAATTGAGCAAAATTAGTCTACTCTTGACTTCTTTTTAAATTATATGACCGGATATTTATAAATTCATTAGAAATATTACACTTTTCGAAACATTTTACTAAAAAAACGTCGAAAACAAAAAAATCGGTGAAATTTCAGGTTTTGGCCATATTTTGCTAATAATGGAGCAAAACTATAAATATTTGTACTCATTATAAAGGTTTTGACGAGATCTATGCAAATTTAGAAGTATAATTTAATATTTCTTAGCAGTTAACCCAAAAATCATCGAAAACTCGAAAAATAATGGTGAAATTTCAGGTTTTTGGCCATACTTAGCTAAAAATTAAGCAAAATTAGTCTACTTTGGACTTCTTGCTAAAGTATATGACGAGATATTTATAAATTCATTAGAAAAATTACACTTTTCGAAACATTTTACTCAAAAAACGTCGAAAACTCAAAAAAATCGGTGAAAGTTCAGGTTTTTGACCATATTTTGCTAATATTTCAGCAAAACTATACAAATGTGTTCTCATTTTAAAGTTTTTGACAGGATCTATCCAAAATCATAAGGAATTTTCAATAATTCATAGTAGTTTCCCCAGAAAACGTCGAAAACTCGAAAAATACCGGTGAAATTTCAGATTTTTTGCCATATTTTGCTAAAAATGGAGCAAAATTATAATTATTTGTACTCCTTTCAAAGGTATCGACGAGATCTATCCATAATTATTTGAAATATTTAATTATTCATAGCAGTTACCCCAGAAAACGTCCAAAACTCGAAAAATATTTGTAAATTTCAGGTTTTTGGCCATATTTTGCTAAAAATAGCCCATTACTATAAATATTTGTACTCATTATAAAGGTATTGGCGAGATATATCCAATTTTAGAAGTATAATTTAATATTTTGTAGCAGTTAATCAAAAATCGACGAAAACTCGAAAAATATTGGTAAAATTTCAGGTTCTTGGCCATAATTACCTAAAAACTGAGCAAAATTAGTCTACTTTGGACTTCTTTTTAAAGTATATGACGAGATATTCATAAATTCATTAGAAATAATACACTTTTCGAAACATTTTACTGAAAAAATGTCAAAAACTCAAAAAATCAAAAAAATTGGTGAAATTTCAGGTTTTTGGCTATATTATGCTAAACATTATGCAAAACTAGTAAATATTTATTTCATATTTAACTTTTTGACAAGATCAAACCAAATTCTCTACTATTATTCCATTTTTCTCAGCAGTAAACCGAAAAAACGTCGAAAACCCGAAAAAAATCGGTGAAAATTTCAGGTTTTTGGCCTTCTTATGATAAACATTGAGCAAAACTACTAAATATTTCTTTCATTCTTAATTTTTTGACGAGATCAAACCAAATTCACCACAATTATTCCAGTTTTCTAAGCAGTTTATCCAAAAATCGACGAAAACATGAAAAAAAACGGGAAAATTTCAGGTTTTTGGCCATATTTTGCTAATAATTGAGCAAAACTATACAAATGTGTTCTCATTTTAAACTTTGTGACGAGATCTGTCCAAATTCAGAAGAAATATCCAATAATTCATAGCAGTTTATCCAGAAAACGTCGAAACCTCGAAAACTATCGGTGAAATTACAGGTTTTTGGCCATATTTTGCTTAAAATGGTGAAAAACTATAAATACTTGTACTTTTTTTAAAGGTTTCGACGAGATCTATCCATATTTATTTGAAATATTTAATAATTCGTAGCAGTTACCCCAAAAAACGTCGCAAACTCGAAAAATATTGGTTAAATTTAAGCTTTGTGGCCATATTTTGCTAAAAATGGAGCATAACTATAAATATGTGTACTTATTATAAAGTTTTTGACGAGATCTATCCATACGTTTTTGAAATATTTAATAATTCGTAGCAGTTACTGCAGAAAACATCAAAAACTCGAAAAATACCTGTGAATTTTTAGGTTTTTAACAATATTTTGCTAAAAATTGAGCAAAACTATACAAATTTTTGTACCCATTTTAAAGTTTTTGACGAAATATATCCAAATTTAGAAGTAATATTTAATATTACGTAGCAGTTAACCCAAAAAGTGTCAAAATCTCGAAAAATATTGGTGAAATTTCAGGTTTTTGGCCATATTATGCTAAACATTGAGCAAAACAAGTAAATATTTATTTCATATTTAACCTTTTGACATGATCAAACCAAATTCACTACAATTATTACATTTTTCTCAGAAGTAAACCCAAAAAACGTCGAAAAGCCGAATAAAATCGGTGAAAATTTCAAGTTTTTGGCCATAACTAGCTAAAAATCGAGCAAAATTAGTCTACTCTTGACTTCTTTTTAAATTATATGACAGGATATTTATAAATTCATTAGAAATATTACACTTTTCGAAACATTTTACTAAAAAAACGTCGAAAACAAAAAAATCGGTGAAATTTCAGGTTTTGGCCATATTTTGCTAATAATGGAGCAAAACTATAAATATTTGTACTCATTATAAAGGTTTTGACGAGATCTATGCAAATTTAGAAGTATAATTTAATATTTCTTAGCAGTTAACCCAAAAATCATCGAAATCTCGAAAAATAATGGTGAAATTTCAGGTTTTTGGCCATACTTAGCTAAAAATTAAGCAAAATTAGTCTACTTTGGACTTCTTTTTAAAGTATATGACGAGATATTTATAAATTCATTAGAAAAATTACACTTTTCGAAACATTTTACTCAAAAAACGTCGAAAACTCAAAAAAATCGGTGAAAGTTCAGGTTTTTGACCATATTTTGCTAATATTTCAGCAAAACTATACAAATGTGTTCTCATTTTAAAGTTTTTGACAGGATCTATCCAAAATCATAAGGAATTTTCAATAATTCATAGTAGTTTCCCCAGAAAACGTCGAAAACTCGAAAAATACCGGTGAAATTTCAGATTTTTTGCCATATTTTGCTAAAAATGGAGCAAAATTATAATTATTTGTACTCCTTTCAAAGGTATCGACGAGATCTATCCATAATTATTTGAAATATTTAATTATTCATAGCAGTTACCCCAGAAAACGTCCAAAACTCGAAAAATATTTGTGAAATTTCAGGTTTTTGGCCATATTTTGCTAAAAATAGCGCATAACTATAAATATTTGTACTCATTATAAAGGTATTGGCGAGATATATCCAATTTTAGAAGTATAATTTAATATTTTGTAGCAGTTAATCAAAAATCGACGAAAACTCGAAAAATATTGGTAAAATTTCAGGTTCTTGGCCATAATTACCTAAAAACTGAGCAAAATTAGTCTACTTTGGACTTCTTTTTAAAGTATATGACGAGATATTCATAAATTCATTAGAAATAATACACTTTTCGAAACATTTTACTCAAAAAATGTCGAAAACTCAAAAAATCAAAAAAATTGGTGAAATTTCAGGTTTTTGGCTATATTATGCTAAACATTATGCAAAACTAGTAAATATTTATTTCATATTTAAGTTTTTGACAAGATCAAACCAAATTCTCTACTATTATTCCATTTTTCTCAGCAGTAAACCAAAAAAACGTCGAAAACCCGAAAAAAATCGGTGAAAATTTCAGGTTTTTGGCCTTCTTATGCTAAACATTGAGCAAAACTACTAAATATTTCTTTCATTCTTAATTTTTTGACGAGATCAAACCAAATTCACCACAATTATTCCAGTTTTCTAAGCAGTTTATCCAAAAATCGACGAAAACACGAAAAAAAACGGGAAAATTTCAGGTTTTTGGCCATATTTTGCTAACAATTGAGCTAAACTATACAAATGTGTTCTCATTTTAAACTTTGTGACGAGATCTATCCATATTCAGAAGAAACATTTCATAATTCATAGCAGTTTTCCCAGAAAACGTCGAAAACCCGTCAAATATCGGTGAAATTTCAGATTTTTGGCCATATTTTGCTAAAAATGGAGCAAAATTATAATTATTTGTACTCTTTTCAAAGGTATCGACGAGATCTATCCATAATTATTTGAAATATTTAATTATTCATAGCAGTTACCCCAGAAAACGTCCAAAACTCGAAAAATATTTGTGAAATTTCAGGTTTTTGGCCATATTTTGCTAAAAATAGCGCATAACTATAAATATTTGTACTCATTATAAAGGTATTGGCGAGATATATCCAATTTTAGAAGTATAATTTAATATTTTGTAGCAGTTAATCAAAAATAGACGAAAACTCGAAAAATATTGGTAAAATTTCAGGTTTTTGGCCTTATTATGCTAAACATTGAGCAAAACTAGTAAATATTTCTATCATTCTTGATTTTTTGACGAGATCAAACCAAATTTACCACAATTATTCCAGTTTTCTAAGCAGTTAATCCAAAATTCGAAGAAAACCCGAAAAGAAACGGGAAAATTTCAGGTTTTTGGCCATATTTTGCTAAAAATTGAGCAAAACTAAACAAATGTGTTCTCATTTTAAACTTTGTGACGAGATCTATCCAAATTCAGAAGAAATATTCAATAATTCATAGCAGTTTCCCCAGAAATCGTCATAACCTCGAAAACTATCGGTGCAAATTCAGGTTTTTGGCCATATTTTGCTAAAAATTGAGCAAAACTAAACAAATGTGTTCTCATTTTAAACTTTGTGACGAGATCTATCCAAATTCAGAAGAAATATTCAATAATTCATAGCAGTTTCCCCAGAAATCGTCATAACCTCGAAAACTATCGGTGCAAATTCAGGTTTTTGGCCATATTTTGCTAAAAATTGAGCAAAACTAAACAAATGTGTTCTCATTTTAAACTTTGTGACGAGATCTATCCAAATTCAGAAGAAATATTCAATAATTCATAGCAGTTTCCCCAGAAATCGTCATAACCTCGAAAACTATCGGTGCAAATTCAGGTTTTTGGCCATATTTTGCTAAAAATGGTGCAAAACTATAAACAATTGTACTCTTTTTAAAGGTAGCGACGAGATCTATCCATATTTGTTTGAAATATTTAATAATTCGTAGACGTTACCCCAGATAACGTCGCAAACTCGAAAAATATTGGTTAAATTTAAGCTTTGCGGCCATATTTTGCTAAAAATGGAGCATAACTATAAATATGTGTACTTATTATAAAGGTTTGACGAGATCTATCCATACGTTTTTGAAATATTTAATAATTCGTAGCAGTTACTCCAGAAAACATCAAAAACTCGAAAAATACCTGTGAATTTTTAGGTTTTTAACAATATTTTGCTAAAAATTGAGCAAAACTATACAAATTTTTGTACCCATTTTAAAGTTTTTGACGAAATATATCCAAATTTAGAAGTAATATTTAATATTACGTAGCAGTTAACCCAAAAAGTGTCAAAATCTCGAAAAATATTGGTGAAATTTCAGGTTTTTGGCCATATTATGCTAAACATTGAGCAAAACAAGTAAATATTTGTTTTATATTTAACCTTTTGACGAGATCAAACCAAATTCTCTACAATTATCCCATTTTTCTCAACAGTAAACCGAAAAAACGTCGAAAACCCGAAAAAAATCGGTGAAAATTTCAGGTTTTTGGCCATAACTAGCTAAAAATTGAGCAAAATTAGTGAACTCTTGACTTCTTTTTAAAGTATATGACAGGATATCTATAAATTCATTAGAAATATTACACTTTTCGAAACATTTTACTAAAAAAAACGTCGAAAACTCAAAAAAATCGGTGAAATTTCAGGTTTTGGCCATATTTTGCTAATAATGGAGCAAAACTATAAATATTTGTACTCATTATAAAGGTTTTGACGAGATCTATGCAAATTTAGAAGTATAATTTAATATTTCTTAGCAGTTAACCCAAAAATCATCGAAATCTCGAAAAATAATGGTGAAATTTCAGGTTTTTGGCCATACTTAGCTAAAAATTAAGCAAAATTAGTCTACTTTGGACTTCTTTTTAAAGTATATGACGAGATATTTATAAATTCATTAGAAAAATTACACTTTTCCAAACATTTTACTCAAAAAACGTCGAAAACTAAAAAAAATCGGTGAAATTTCTGGTTTTTGACCATATTTTGCTAAACTTTCAGCAAAACAATAAAAATGTGTTCTCATTTTAAAGTTTTTGACAGGATCTATCCAAAATCATAAGAAGTTTTCAATAATTCATAGTAGTTTCCCCAGAAAACGTCGAAAACTCGAAAAATACAGGTGAAATTTCAGATTTTTTGCCATATATTGCTAAATATTGAGCAAAATTATAAACATTTGTATTCTTTTTAAAGGATTCGACGAGATCTGCGCATAATTATTTGAAATATTTAATAATTCATAGCAGTTACCCCAGAAAACGTCGAAAACTCGAAAATGATTTGTGAAATTACAGGTTTTTTTGCCATATTTTGCTTAAAATTGAGCAAAACTTTTATAATTTGGACACTTTTAAAAGGTTTTTACAGGATCCATCCATACTTATTTGAAGCATTTAATAAGTCTTAGAAGTTATCCCAGAAATCATCAAAAACTCGAAAAATACCGGTTAATTATTAGGTTTTTAACAATATTTTGCTAAAAATTGAGCAAAACTATACAAATTTTTGCACCCATTTTAAAGTTCTTGACAAAATATATCCAAATTTAGAAGTAATATTTAATATTACGTAGCAGTTAACCCAAAAAGCGTCAAAAACTCGAAAAATATTAGTGAAATTTCAGGTTTTTGGCTATATTATGCTAAACATTGAGCAAAACTAGTTAATATTTATTTCATATTTAACTTTTTGACGAGATCAAACCAAATTCTCTACAATTATTCCATTTTTCTCAGCAGTAAACCGAAAAAAACGTCGAAAACCCGAAAAAAATCGGTGAAAATTTCAGGTTTTTGGCCATAATTAGCTAAAAGATGAGCAAAATTAGTCTACCTTGGACTTCTTTCTAAAGTATTTGTTGAAATATTTATAAATTCATTAGAAATATTACACTTTTCGAAACATTTTACTCAAAAAACGTCAAAAACTCAAGCAAATCGGTGAAATTTCAGGTTTTTGACCATATTTTCCTAAAATTTGAGCAAAACTATGCAAATGTGTACTCATTTTAAAGTTTTTGACGAGATCTATCCAAATTCATAAGAAATTTTCAATAATTCATAGTAGTTTCACCAGAAAACGTCGAAGACTCGAAAAATAACGGCGAAATTTCAGATTTTTTTCCATATTTTGCTAAAAATGGAGCAAAATTATAAAAATTTGTACTCTTTTTAAAGGTTTCGACGAGATCCATCCATAATTGTTTCAAATATTTAATAATTCTTAGAAGTTATCCCAGAAAACGTTGCAAACTCGAAAAAAAATCGTTTAAATTTCACCTTTTTGGCCATATTTTGCTAAAAATAGAGCAAAACTATGAATATTTGTGCTCCTTATAAAGGTTTTGATGAGATCTATCCAAATTAAGAAGTATAATTTAATATTTCGTAGCAGTTAACCCAAACATCTCCAAAAACTCGAAAAATAAGGGTGAAATTTCAGGTTTTTGGCCTTCTTATGCTAAACATTGAGCAAAACTACTAAATATTTCTTTCATTCTTAATTTTTTGACGAGATCAAACCAAATTTACCACAATTATTCCAGTTTTCTAAGCTGTTTATCCTAAAATCGACGAAAACACGAAAAAAAACGGGAAAATTTCAGGTTTTTGACCATATTTTGCTAACAATTGAGCAAAACTATACAAATGTGTTCTCATTTTAAACTTTGTGACAAGATCTATCAAAACTCAGAGAAATATTCAATAAATTCATAGCAGTTTCTCCAGAAAACGTCGAAAACTCGAAAACTATCGGTGAAATTACAGGTTTTTGGAAATATTTTGCTTAAAATGGGGCAAAACTATAAACATTTGTACTTTTTTTAAAGGTTTTGATGATATCTATCCATTTTTATTTGAAATATTTAATAATTCGTAGCAGTTACCCCAGAAAACGTCGCAAACTCGAAAAATATTGGTTAAATTTAAGCTTTTTGGCCATATTTTGCTAACAATGGAGCAAAACTATAAATATTTGTACTCATTTTAAAGGTTTTGACGAGATCTATCCATACGTTTTTGAAATATTTAATAATTCGTAGCAGCTACTCCAGAAAACATCAAAAACTCGAAAAATACCGGTGAATTTTTAGGTTTTTAACAATATTTTGATAAAAATTGAGCAAAACTATGCAAATTTTTGTACCCATTTTAAAGTTTTTGACAAAATATATCCAAATTTAGAAGTAATATTTAATATTACGTAGCAGTTAACCCAAAAAGCGTCAAAAACTCGAAAAATATTGGTGAAATTTCAGGTTTTTGGCTATATTATGCTAAACATTGAGCAAAACTAGTAAATATTTATTTCATATTTAACTTTTTGATGAGATCAAACCAAATTCTCTACAATTATTCCATTTTTCTCAGCAGTAAACCGAAAAAACGTCGAAAACCCGAAAAAAATTGGTGAAAATGTAGGTTTTTGGCCATAATTAGCTAAAAAATGAGCAAAATTAGTCTACCTTGCACTTCTTGCTAAAGTATATGACGAGATTATTATAAATTCATTAGAAATATTACACTTTTCGAAACATTTTACTCAAAAAATGTCGAAAACTCAAAAACTCAAAAAAATTGGTGAAATTTCAGGTTTTTGGCCATATTTTGCTAAAATTTGAGCAAAACTATACAAATGTGTTCTCATTTAGAAGTTTTTGACGAGATCTATCCAAATTCATAAGAAATATTCAATAATTCATAGTAGTTTTCCCAGAAAACGTTGCAAACTCGAAAAAATATCGTTTAAATTTCAGCTTTTTGGCCATATTTTGCTAAAAATGGAGCAAAACTATGAATATTTGTACTCATTATAAAGGTTTTGACGAGATTTATCCAAATTTAGAAGTATAACTTAATATTTCATAGCAGTTAACCCAAAAATCGCCGAGAACTCGAAAAATAATGGTGAAATTTCAGGTTTTTGGCCATATTTTGCTAAAAATTGAGCAAAACTATACAAATGTGTTCTCATTTTAAACTTTGTGACGAGATCTATCCAAATTCGGAAGAAATATTCAATAATTTATATCAGTTTCCCTAGAAATTGTCAAAAACTCGAAAACTATCGGTGCAATTCAGATTTTTGGCCCTATTTTGCTAAAAATGGAGCAAAATTATAAACATTTGCTCTCTTTTTAAAGGTTTTGACGAGATCTATCCATAATTATTTGAAATTTTTGATGATTCATAGCAGTTACTCCAGAAAACGTCGAAGACTCAAAAAATATTTGTGAAATTTCAAGTTTTTGGCCATTTTTTGCTAAAAATGGAGTAAAACAATACAAATGTGTTCTCATATTAAAGTTTTTGACGAGATCTATCCCAATTCATAAGAAATATTAAATAATTCATAGTAGTTTCCCCAGAAAACGTCGAAAACTCAAAAATATTTGTGAAATTTCAGGTTTTTGGCCATATTTTGCTAAAAATGGAGCATAACTATAAATATTTGTACTCATTATAAAGGTTTTGGCGAGATCTATCCAAATTTAGAAGTATAATTTAATATTTCGTAGCAGTTAACCCAAAAATCGCCGAAAACTCGAAAAATAATGGTGAAATTTTAGGTTTTTGGCCATATTTTGCTAAAAATGGAGCATAACTATAAATTTTTGTACTTATTTTAAAGGTTCCAACGAGATCCATCCATAATTATTTCAAATATTTAATAACTTATAGAAGTTATTTGATATATAATAATTCTTAGAAGTTTGATATCATCGAAAAAAGTGACGAAACCGATAATTTGAGGTATATTTCAATTGTTTTTACTCTATTTTGCCTAAATATTTGTCATTATATCAAGATATGGTCAAAAAATGAAACGAAAACTGAAAATTTTAACTAAATTTCAAATTTCTTTCTCTCCTTTGCCTTAAATTTCGTCATTCTATCGAGATATCATCGTAAAAATCAACGAAACGTATAATTTCACTGAAATTTCCATTTTTTTCATCATATTTGCCTTATATTTAGTGATTTTATCGAGATATCTTCGAGATTTCATCGGAAAAAGGAACGGAAACGAATAATTTTAGCAAAATTTAACTTCTTTTCCACTATTTAGGCAATACATTCGTCATTATATCGCGAATTGATCGATAAAGCAACGAAAACGGATAATTTCACCGAAATTTCAATTTTTTTACCTCTAAATTGCCTTATATTTCGTGATATTATCGCGATTTCATCGATGAAAGCAACTATAACAGATAATATTAGTGTAATTTCTTTTTTTCATTTCATCTATTTTGTCTTATTTATCGTCATTTTATCATGTTATGACCGAAAAAAGGAACGATAACGGATAATTTCATAGAAAATTCAATTTTTGTCCAATATTTTGACCTATTTTTTCGTCATTTTATCAATATATGATCGAAAAAAGGAACGAAAACTGATGATTTCACCGAAATTACAGTATTAATCCTTTTTTTTGCCCTTATATTCGTCATTTTATCGATATATGACCGAAAAAGGGAACGAAAGCGGATAATGTCACCGAAATTTAAATTTTTCCCCCACTATTTTGCCTTTAGATTCGTCATTTTATCAAGAAATCATCGAAAAAAGCAACGAAAATGGATAATTTTAGCGAAATTTCGATTTCTTTTTCTATTTTGTCCTTATTTTCGTCCTTTTATCGAGATATGAATTTTAGCGAAATTACAATTTATTTCCTTTAATTTACCTTATATTTTGTGATTTTATCGCGATATCATCGAAAAAAGCAACAAAAACTGATAATATTAGTGTAATTTCTATTTTTTCTCTATTTTGCCTAAGGTTTCGTCATTTTATCAGAATTAGATCTGAAAAAGCAACGAAAACGGATAATTTTAGGGAAAGTTTGATTTTTTTTCTATTTCGTCCTTATTTTCGTTCTTTTATCGAGATATGAAAGAAAAAAGCAACGAAAACGGATAGTTTCACCGAAATAAATTTTTTCTCCATTTTGCCTACATTTTCGTATTATTTTCGAGATCTAATCAAAAAAAGCAACGAAAACGGATAATTTTAGCGAAATTTCAAATTTATTCCTTCAATTTGCCTTGATTTTTGTCATTTTATCGAGGTATGATCAGAAAATGAAACCAAAACGGGAAATTTCGCCGAAATTTAAATATTTTCTCTATTTTGCGTAAATATTTGTCATTTTCTCGAGATATGATCGAAAAATTAAACTTAAACGGATAATTTTAGCAAAATTACTATTATTTCTACTATTTTGACTTAAATTTTGTCATTTTATCGAGAGATGAACGATAAATGCAGCGGAAACGGATAATTTTAGGAAATTTTCAATTTTTTCCTCT
Source organism: Sympetrum striolatum (assembly GCA_947579665.1). NCBI lineage: Eukaryota > Metazoa > Arthropoda > Insecta > Odonata > Libellulidae > Sympetrum > Sympetrum striolatum. The sequence goes on from OX388346.1 coordinate 31,991,352, forward strand.
ATCTTTCCAATATATTCGTCATTTTATAAGATATGATCGAAAGAAGCAACTAAAACGAATGATTTTAGCGAAATTTCACTTCTTTTCCTCCATTTAGGCTTAATATTCGTCATTTTATCGAGATTTGACCAAAAAATGCAATGAAAACGGATAATTTTAGGAAAATTTCGATTTCTTTTCCTCAATTTTATTCCTTCAATTAGCCTTAATTTTCGTCATTTTATCGAGATATGATCTAAAAAAGAAACTAAAACGGATGATTTAACGAAATTACAATTTATTTCCTCTAATTTACCTTATATTTTGTGATTTTATCGAGATATCATCGAAAAAAGCAACTAAAACTGATAACTTCAGTGTAATTTCTATTTTTTCATCTATTTTGTCTTAATTTTCGTCATTTTATCGAGATATGACCGAAAAAAAGAACGATAACGGATAATTTCATCGAAAATTCAATTTTTGTACTATATTTTGACCTATTTTTTCGTCATTTCATCAAAATATGATCGAAAAAAGGAACGAAAACGGATAATTTCACCGAAATTACAGTTTTAATCCTTTATTTTGCCCTTATATTCGTCATTTCATCGATATATGACCGAAAAAGGGAACAGAGGCGGTTAATGTCACCGAAATTTCAATTTTTCCTCCACTATTATGCCTTTAATTTCGTCATTTTATCAAGAAATCATCGAAAAAAGCAACGAAAACGGTTAATTTTAGCGAAATTTCGATTTTATTCCTTCAATTTTCTTTAATTTTCGCCATTTTATCGAGGTATGATCGAAAAAAGCAACCAAAACGAATAATTTCGCCGAAATTTAAATTTTTTTCTCTATTTTGCCTAAATATTTGTCATTTTATCGAGATATGATCGAAAAAAAGAAACTAAAACGGATAATTTTAGAGAAATTACAATTTGTTTCCTTTAATTTACCTTATATTTTGTGATTTTATCGTGAGATCTTCGAAAAAAGCAACTAAAACTGATAATTATTGTGTATTTTTTTTCCTCTCTATTTTGCCTAAGGTTTCGTCATTTTATCAGAATTTGATCGGAAAAAGCAACGAAAACGGATAATTTCACCGAAATTTCGGAATTTCTTAATTTTGCCTTTATATTCGTCATTTTATCGACACGTGACCGAAAAAGGAAACGAATGCGGATAATGTCAGCGAAATTTCATTTTTCCTCCACTATTTAACCTTTAATTTCGTCATTTTATCAAGAAATCATCGAAAAAAGCAACGAAAACGGATAATGTTAGCGAAATTTCGATTTCTTTTTCTATTTTGTCCTTATTTTCGTTCTTTTAACGAGATATGAAAGAAAAAAGCAACGAAAACGGATAGTTTCACCGAAATTAATTCTTTTTCTCTATATTGCCTACATTTTCGTAATTTTCTCGAGATTTGTTCAAAAAAAGCAACGAAAACGGATAATTTTAGCGAAATTTCAATTTCATTCGTTCAATTTTCTTTAATTTTCGTCATTTTATCGAGGTATGATCGAAAAAAAAAAACTAATATGGATAATTTTAGCGAAATTACAATTTATTTCCTTTAATTTACCTTATATTTTGTGATTTTATCGTGATATCATCGAAAAAAGCAACTGAAACTGATAATTTTAGGAAAAAATCAATTTTTTTTCTCTTTGTTGCCAATATATTCGTCATTTTATCGAGATATGATCGAAGAAAGCTACTAAAACGGATAATTTTAGCGAAATTTCAATTTTTTTCCTCTATATTGCCTTAATTTTCGTCATTTTATCGAGATATGGTCGAAAAAGCAACGGAAACAGATAATTTTAGGAAAATTTCAATTTATCCTCTATTTTGCCTTATTTTTCGTCATATTGTCGAGTTATTTTCAAAAAAACTAAAAAAAAACGGATAATTTCACCGAAATTTCGATTTTGATCCTTCATTTAAAACTTATTTTCGTCATTTCATCGAGATATAATCGATAAAAGCAGCTTAAACGGATAATGATAGCAAAATTTCACTTCTTTTCCTCCATTTAGGCTTAATATTCGTCATTTTATCGAGATATAACCAAAATATGAAACGAAAACGGATAATTTTAGGAAAATTTCGATTTTTTTCCTCAATTTTATTCCTTCAATTAGCCTTTATTTTCGTCATTTTATCGAGATATGATCGAAAAACAAAACTAAAACGGATGATTTAACGAAATAATAATTTATTTCCTCTAATTTACCTTAGATTTTGTGATTTTATCGAGATATCATCCAAAAAGCAACTAAAACTGATAACTTTAGTGTAATTTCTATTTTTTTATATATTTTGCCTTTATTTAGGTCATTTTATCGAGATATAATCAAAAAAGCTAAGAAAACGGATAATTTCACCGAATGTTCTTATTTTTCTATATTTTGCTTAAGGTTTCGTCATTTTATCAGAATTTGATCGAAAAAATCAACGAATCTCATAGAGTTAGACTTCTGGTTGTCGACTACAGAAAGTCAAATCCGTGAAGAAATCTCAGGGAGGTTAACTCCTGGAGGTCGACTCCTAGTGGTCAACTGCGTGTGCTCGATTCCGGGAGGTCGACTCCGTGAGTTCGACTCTGGTAGTTCAACTACGGTAGGTCGGTTCCAGGAGCTTGACCATTGGTGATCGACTGCGGGAGATAAATTCCGGCAATCACATCCGCAACCCGACTCCGTTATAGCGACTCGGTGAGGTCCTCTCAGGAGAGTCGGACCCAAAAACCTGAATTTGATAAACCAAGGTCGATAATCCGAGGTCCATAACACGAGGATGAAGACACGAAGTTGATGACTGGATGAATATAACCCAAGATCATTAACCCGAGGTCATTGACACGAGGTGAATGACCAGAGGGCCATGACCCGAGGTCGATGACCCGAGGTCCATGACCCGAGGTCAATGACCCCAGGTCGATGACGCAAGGTCGATGACCCGAGGTAGATAACGAGAGGTCGATGACCTGATGTCGATGACCTGAGATCGATGACTCGAGATCGATGACCAGAGGTCGATGACGCTTGGTCAAATCCCCGAGGTCGACTCCGGGAGGTCGACTCCGGGAGGTCGACTCCGGGTGGTCGACTCTTGGAGTTTTGCCTCCGGGAGTTCGATTAATGGAGGTTGACTCCAGACGGTGGACTCCGGTCGTTCGACTCCGGGAGTATGACTTTTTTCTCTATTATAACTACATTTTCGTAATATTCTCGAGATCTGTTCAAAAAAGCAACGAAAACGAATAATTTTAGGAAAATTTCGATTTTTTTCCTGAATTTTATTCCTTCAATTATCCTTAATTTTCGTCATTTTATCGAGATATGATCGAAAAACGAAACAAAAACGGATGATTTAACGAAATTGCAATTTATTTCCTCTAATTTACCTTATATTTTGTGATTTTATCGAGATATCATCGAAAAAAGCAACTAAAACTGATACTTTAGTGTAATTTATATTTTTTCATCTATTTTGACTTTATTTTCGTCATTTTATCGAGATATGATTAAAAAAGCTAAGAAAACGGATAATTTCACCGAATGTTCTTTTTTTTTCTATATTTTGCTTAAGGTTTCGTCATTTTATCAGAATTTGATCGAAAAAATCAACGAATTTCATAGAGTTAGGCTTCTGGTTGTCGACTCCAGGAAGTCAAATCCGTGAGGAAATCTCAGGGAGGTTCACTCCTGGAGGTCGACTCCTAGTGGTCAACTGCGTGAGCTCGATTCCGGGAGATCGACTCAATGTCGATGACCCGTGGTCGAAGACCCAAAGTCGTTGACTCGAGGTCGATAACATGAAGTCGATGTCTCGAGGTAGATCACCCGAGGTCGATGACCCCTGGTCGACGACCTGAGGTTGACTCCGGGAGTTCTACTGAATTAGAACGACTCCGGTAGGACATTTCTGAGAGCTAGACTCCGGTAGTTTAACTCGGTGTGGTCAAATTCAGGAAGTCAGTTGGAGTCCGAGATATCGATTTCGATAATCGACTTACGGAGGCCGACTCCAGAATTTCCGCAACATATGGTCGACTCTGGAGAGTTGGACCCTTAAACCGAACTCAATATCCGGAGGTCGATGACTCAATTTCTATGACCCGAGGATAAACACCCGCTGATGGTGACTTGAGGTCTACGACCCGAGGTCAATGAACCCAGGTCAAAATCTGCTGCGTAATTTTCACTGTTTAGGCTATTACTTGATTAGCATACGTTTAAACCTCGTCAAAAATGTACACATTTCGAAGATCTCAACGAGATGTGGCAAAAGTTCAAGCACTCTTTTCATTTTTCTTCGGCAGTACACCTAAAAGACAGCTTTATCTAAGCCTTTTTAATAAACTAGTTTTTTTAAAGTTATAACTTAATTTTCGACATTTTATCGAGATATGATCGAAAAAATCAACTAAAAGGATAGTTTTGTGTAATTCAAATTATTTTCCTCTATTCTGCCTTATACTTCGTCATTTTATCGAGATATCATCGAAAAAAGCGATGAAACCGATAATTTGAGGTATATTACAATTGTTTTTACTCTATTTTGCCTAAATATTTGTCATTATATCAAGATATGGTCAAAAAAGGAAACGAAAACTGAAAATTTTAACGAAATTTCAAATTCTTTCTCTCCTTTGCATTAAATTTCGTCATTCTATCGAGATATCATCGTAAAAAGCAACGAAACGTATAATTTCACTGAAATTTCCATTTTTTTCATCATATTTGCCTTATATTTCATGATTTTATCGAGATTTCATCGAGATTTCATCGAAAAAAGCAACGGAAACGAATAATTTTAGCAAAATTTAACTTCTTTTCAACTATTTTGGCAATACATTCGTCATTATATCGAGAATTGATCGATAAAGCAACGAAAACGGATAATTTCACCGAAATTTCAATTTTTTTACCTCTAAATTGCCTTATATTTCGTGATATTGTCGCGATTTCATCGATGAAAGCAACTAAAACAGATAATATTAGTGTAATTTCTTTTTTTCACTTCATCTATTTTGTCTTATTTATCGTCATTTTATCGACATATGACCGAAAAAAGGATCGATAACGGATAATTTCATAGAAAATTCAATTTTTGTCCAATATTTTGACCTATTTTTTCGTCATTTTATCAATATATGATCGAAAAAAGGAACGAAAACGGATGATTTCACCCAAATTACAGTTTTAATCCTTAATTTTGCCCTTATATTCGTCATTTTATCGATATATGACCGAAAAAGGGAACGAAAGCGGATAATGTCACCGAAATTTAAATTTTTCCCCAACTATTTTGCCTTTAGATTCGTCACTTTATCAAGAAATCATCGAAAAAAGCAACGAAAATGGATAATTTTAGCGAAATTTTGATTTCTTTTTCTATTTTGTCATTATTTTCGTCCTTTTATCGAGATATGAAAGAAAAAAACAACGAAAACGGATAGTTTCACCGAAATTAATTCTTTTTCTCTATTTTGCCTACATTTTCGTAATTTTCTTTAGATATGTTCAAAAAAAGCAACGAAAACGGGTAATTTTAGCGAAATTACAATTTTATTCCTTCAATTTTCTTTAATTTTCGTCATTTTATCGAGGTATGATCGAAAAAAGTAACCAAAACGGATAATTTCGCCGTAATTTAAATTTTTTTTCTCTATTTTGCCTAAATATTTTTCATTTTATCGAGATATGATCGAAGAAAGAAACTAAAACGAATAATTTTAGCGAAATTACAATTTATTTCCTTTAATTTACCTTATATTTTGTGATTTTATCGCGATATCATCGAAAAAAGCAACTAAAACTGATAATTTTAGTGTAATTTCTATTTTATCTCTATTTTGCCTAAGGTTTCGTCATTTTATCAGAATTAGATCTGAAAAAGCAACGAAAACGGATAATTTTAGGGAAAGTTTGATTTTTTTTCAATTTCGGCCTTATTTTCGTTCTTCTATCGAGATATGAAAGAAAAAAGCAACGAAAACGGATAGTTTCACCGAAATAAATTTTTTCTCTATTTTGCCTACATTTTCGTAATATTTTCGAGATCTGATCAAAAAAAGCAACGAAAACGGATAATTTTAGCGAAATTTCAAATTTATTCCTTCAATTTGCCTTGATTTTTGTCATTTTATCGAGGTATGATCAAAAAATGAAACCAAAACGGTAAATTTCGCCGAAATTTAAATTTCTTCTCTATTTTGCGTAAATATTTGTCATTTTATCGAGATATGATCGAAAAATTAAACTAAAACGGATAATTTTATCAAAATTGCTATATTTTCTACTATTTTGACTTATATTTCGTCATTTCATCGAGATATGATCGAACAAAACAAAAAAAAACAAATAATTTTAGCGAAATTTCAATTGTTTACCTCTATTTTGCCTTAAAATTTATTATTTTATCGAGAGATGAACGATAAATGCAACGGAAACGGATAATTTTAGGAAAATTTCAATTTTTCCTCTATTTTTCCAATATATTCGTCATTTTATCAAGATATGATCGAAAAAAGCAACTAAAACGGATGATTTTAGCGAAATTTCACTTCTTTTCCTTCATTTAGGCTTAATATTCGTCATTTTCTCGAGATTTGACCAAAAAATGCAATGAAAACGGATAATTTTAGGAAAAAATCCGATTTCTTTTCCTCAATTTTATTCCTTCAATTAGCCTTAATTTTCGTCATTTTACCGAGATATGATCTAAAAAAGAAACTAAAACGGATGATTTAACGAAATTACAATTTATTTCCTCTAATTTACCTTATATTTTGTGATTTTATCGAGATATCATCGAAAAAAGCAACTAAAACTGATAACTTCAGTGTAATTTCTATTTTTTTCATCTATTTTGTCTTAATTTTCGTCATTTTATCGAGATATGACCGAAAAGAGGAACGATAATGGATAATTTCATCGAAAATTCAATTTTTGTACTATATTTTGACCTATTTTTTCGTCATTTCATCAAAATATGATCGAAAAAAGGAACGAAAACGGATAATTTCACCGAAATTACAGTTTTAATCCTTTATTTTGCCCTTTAATTCGTCATTTCAACAATATATGACCGAGAAAGGGAACGAAAGCGGATAATGTCACCGAAATTTCAATTTTGCCTTTAACTTCGTCATTTTATCAAGAAATCATCGAAAAAAGCAACGAAAACGGTTAACTTTACCGAAATTTCGATTTTATTCCTTCAATTTTCTTTAATTTTCGTCATTTTATCGAGGTATGATCGAAAAAAGCAACCAAAACGAATAATTTCGCCGAAATTTAAATTTTTTTCTCTATTTTGCCTAAATATTTGTCATTTTATCGAGATAAGATCGAAAAAAAGAAACTAAAACGGATAATTTTAGAGAAATTACAATTTGTTTCCTTTAATTTACCTTATATTTTGTGATTTTATCGTGATATCATCGAAAAAAGCAACTAAAACTGATAATTATAGTGTATTTTTTTTCCTCTCTATTTTGCCTAAGGTATCGTCATTTTATCAGAATTTGATCGGAAAAAGCAACGAAAACGGATAATTTCACCGAAATTTCGGAATTTCTTAATTTTGCCCTTATATTCGTCATTTTATCGAGATATGACCGAAAAAGGAAACGAATGCGGATAATGTCACCGAAATTTCAATTTTTCCTCCACTATTTCGCCTTTAATTTCGTCATTTTATCAAGAAATCATCGAAAAAAGCAACGAAAACGGATAATGTTAGCGAAATTTCGATTTCTTTTTCTATTTTGTCCTCATTTTCGTTCTTTTAACGAGATATGAAAGAAAAAAGCAACGAAAACGGATAGTTTCACCGAAATTAATTCTTTTTCTCTATAATGCCTACATTTTCGTAATTTTCTCGAGATATGTTCAAAAAAAGCAACGAAAACGGGTAATTTTAGCGAAATTACAATTTTATTCCTTCAATTTTCTTTAATTTTCGTCATTTTATCGAGGTATGATCGAAAAAAGTAACCAAAACGGATAATTTCGCCGTAATTTAATTTTTTTTTCTCTATTTTGCCTAAATATTTTTCATTTTATCGAGATATGATCGAAAAAAGAAACTAAAACGGATAATTTTAGCGAAATTACGATTTATTTCCTTTAATTTACCTTATATTTTGTGATTTTATCGCGATATCATCGAAAAAAGCAGCAAAAACTGATAATTTTAGTGTAATTTCTATTTTTTCTCTATTTTGCCTAAGGTTTCGTCATTTTATCAGAATTAGATCTGAAAAAGCAACGAAAACGGATAATTTTAGGGAAAGTTTGATTTTTTTTCTATTTCGTCCTTATTTTCGTTCTTTTATCGAGATATGAAAGAATAAAGCAACGAAAACGGACAGTTTCACCGAAATTAATTTTTTCTCTATTTTAACTACATTTTCGTAATATTCTCGAGATCTGTTCACAAAAGTAACGAAAAGGGATAATTTTAGCGAAATTTCAAATTTATTCCTTCAATATGCCTTAATTTCCGTCATTTTATCGAGGTATAATCAAAAAATGCTACCAAAAGAGATAATTTCGCCGAAATTTAAATTTTTTTCTCTATTTTGCCTAAATATTTGTCATTTTATCGAGATATGATCGAAAAATTAAACTAAAACGGATAATTATAGCAAAATTACTATTTTTCCACTATTTTGACTTAAATTTCGTCATTTAATGATCAAACAAAACAAAAAAAACAAAAATTTTAGCAAAATTTCAATTCTTTACCTCTATTTCTCTCTATTTCGCCTTAAATTTTATCATTTTATCGAGAGATGAACGATAAATGCAACGAAAACGGATAATTTTAGGAAAAAATCAATTTTTTTCTCCTTGTTGCCAATATATTCGTCATTTTATCGAGATATGATCGAAGAAAGCTACTAAAACGGATAATTTTAGCGAAATTTCAATTTTTTTCCTCTATATTGCCTTAATTTTCGTCATATTGTCGAGTTATTTTCAAAAAAACAAAAAAAAAAACTGATAATTTCACCGAAATTTCGATTTTAATCCTTCATTTAAAACTTATTTTCGTCAGTTCATCGAGATATAATCGATAAAGCAGCTTAAACGGATAATGATAGCGAAATGTAACTTCTTTTCCTCCATTTAGGCTTAATATTCGTCATTTTATCGAGATATGACCAAAAAATGAAACGAAAACGGATAATTTTAGGAAAATTTCGATTTTTTTCCTCAATTTTATTCCTTCAATTACCCTTTATTTTCGTCATTTTATCTAGATATGATCGAAAAACGAAACAAAAACGGATGATTTAACGAAGAACAATATATTTCCTCTAATTTACCTTATATTTTGTGATTTTATCGAGATATCATCGAAAAAAGCAACTAAAACTGATAACTTTAGTGTAATTTCTATTTTTTCATCTATTTTGACTTTATTTTCGTCATTTTATCGAGATATGATCAAAAAAGCTAAGAAAACGGATAATTTCACCGAATGTTCTTTTTCTTCTATATTTTGCTTAAGGTTTCGTCATTTTATCAGAATTTGATCGAAAAAATCAACGAATTTCATAGAGTTAGACTTCTGGTTGTCGACTACAGGAAGTCAAATCCGTGAGGAAATCTCAGGGAGGTTAACTCCTGGAGGTCGACTCCTAGTGGTCAACTGCGTGAGCACGATTCCGGGAGGTCGACTCCGTGAGTTCGACTCTGGTAGTTCAACTACGGTAGGACGGTTCCAGGAGCTTGACCATTGGTGATCGACTGCGGGACATAAATTCCGGCAATCACATCCGCAACCCGACTCCGTTATAGCGACTCGGTGAGGTTCTCTCAGGAGAGTCGGACCCAAAAACCTGAATTTGATAAACCAAGGTCGATAATCCGAGGTCTATAACACGAGGATGAAGACCCGAAGTTGATGACTGGATGAATATAACCCAAGGTCATTAACCCGAGGTCATTGACACGAGGTGAATGACCCGAGAGCCATGACGCGAGGTCGATGACCCGAGGTCCATGACCCGAGGTCAATGACCCCAGGTCGATGACGCAAGGTCAATGACCCGAGGTAGATAACGAGAGGTCGATGACCTGAGGTCGATGACATGAGATCGATGACTCGAGATCGATAACCAGAGGTCGATGACGCTTGGTCAAATCCCCGAGGTCGACTCCGGGAGGTCGACTCCGGGAGGTCGACTCCGGGAGGTCGACTCCGGGAGGACGACTCCGGGAGGTCGACTCCGGGAGGTCGACTCCGGGAGGACGACTCCGGGAGGACGACTCCGGGAGGTCGACTCCGGGAGGTCGACTCCGGGTGGTCGACTCTTGGAGTTTTGCCTCCGGGAGGTCGATTCAAGGAGGTCGACCCCAGACGGTGGACTCCGGGTGCTCGACTCCGGGAGTATGACTCTGGGGGGTGGACTCCGGGTGGTTGACTCCGGGCAATCGACTCCGGGCGTTTGACTCCGTGGAGTCGCCTCCGGGAGATCGACTCTGGGTGGTAGACTCCGGAAGTCGTCTCCGGGAGGTCACCTCCGGGAGGTCGATGATCCGAAATCCCGAAGGGACCCGAGGTCATAGACCTGAGGTCATTGACCCGAGGCCGATGGCCCGAGGTCGATGACCCAATGTCGATGACCCGTGGTCGAAGACCCAAAGTCGTTGACTCGAGGTCGATAACATGAAGTCGATGTCTCGAGGTAGATCACCCGAGGTCGATGACCCCTGGTCGATGACCTGAGGTTGACTCCGGGAGTTCTACTGAATTAGAACGACTCCGGTAGGACATTTCTGAGAGTTCGACTCCGGTAGTTTAACTCGGTGTGCTCAAATTCGGGAAGTCAGTTGGAGTCCGAGAAGTCGATTTCGATAATCGACTTATGGAGGCCGACTCCAGAATTTCGGCAACATATGGTCGACTCCAGAGAGTTGGACCCTTAAACCGAACTCAATATCCGGAGGTCGATGACTCAATTTCTATGAATCGAGGATAAACACCCGCTGATGGTGACTTGAGGTCTACGACCCGAGGTCAATGAACCCAGGTCAAAATCTGCTGCGTAATTTTCACTGTTTAGGCTATTATTTGATTAGCATTCGTTTAAACCTCGTCAAACATGTACACATTTCGAAGATCTCAACGAGATGTGGCAAAATTTCTAGCACTGTTTTCATTTTTCTTCGGCAATACACTTAAAAGACAGCTTAATCTAAGCCTTTTTAATATACTAGTTTTTTTAATTTTATAACTAAAATTTTGTCATTTTATCGAGATATGATCAAAAAAAGCAACGAAAACGGATAATTTCAAAGAAATTTCATTTTTCCTCCACCTCTAATGCCTATATTTTCGTCATTTTATCGAGATATGATCGAAAAAATCAACTAAAATGGATAGTTTTGTGTAATTCAATTTTTTTTACTCTATTCTGCCTTATACTTCGTCATTTTATCGAGATATCATCGAAAAAGTGACGAAAACCGATAATTTGAGGTATATTTCAATTTTGTTTACTATATTTTGCCTAAATATTTGTAATTATATCAAGATATGGTCAAAAAAGGAAACGGAAACTGAAAATTTTAACGAAATTTCAAATTTCCTTCTCTCCTTTGCCTTAAATTTCGTCATTCTATCGAGATATCATCGTAAAAAGCAACGAAACGTATAATTTCACTGAAATTTCCATTTTTGTCATCATATTTGCCTTATATCTCGTGATTTTATCGAGATATCATCGAGATTTCATCGAAAAAAGCAACGGAAACGAATAATTTTAGCAAAATTTAACTTATTTTCAACTATTTAGGCAATATATTCGTCATTATATCGAGAAGTGATCGAAAAATGCAACGAAAATGGATAATTTCACCGAAATTTCAATTCTTTTACCTCTAAATTGCCTTATATTTCGTGATATTATCTCGATATCATCGATGAAAGCAACTAAAACAGATAATATAAGTGTAATATATTTTTTTCATTTCATCTATTTTGTCTTATTTATCGTCATTTTATCGAGATATGACCGAAAAAAGGAACGATATCGGATAATTTCATCGAAGATTCAATTTTTGTCCAACATTTTGACCTATTTTTTCGTCATTTTATCAATATATGATCGAAAAAAGGAACGAAAACGGATAATTTCACCGAAATTACAGTTTTAATCCTTAATTTTGCCCTTATATTCGTCATTTTATCCATATATATGACCGAGAAAGGGAACGAAAGCGGATAATGTCACGGAAATTTAAATTTTTCCCCCACTATTTTGCCTTTAGATTCGTCACTTTATCAAGAAATCATCGAAAAAAGCAACAAAAATGGATAATTTTAGCAAAATTACGATTTCTTTTTCTATTTTGTCCTTCTTTTCGTCCTTTTATCGAGATATGAAAGAAAAAAGCAACGAAAACGGATAGTTTCACCGAAATTAATTCTTTTTCTCTATTTTGCCTACATTTTCGTAATTTTCTCGAGATATGTTCAAAAAAAGCAACGAAAACGGGTAATTTTAGCGAAATTACAATTTTATTCCTTCAATTTTTTTTAATTTTCGTCGTTTTATCAAGGTATGATCGAAAAAAGTAACCAAAACGGATAATTTCGCCGAAATTTAATTTTTTTTCTTTATTTTGCCTAAATATTTTTCATTTTATCGAGATATGATCGAAAAAACAAACTAAAACGGATAATGTTTTCGAAATTACAATTTATTTCCTTTAATTTACCTTATATTTTGTGATTTTATCGCGATATCATCGAAAAAAGCAACTAAAACTGATAATTTTAGTGTAATTTCTATATTTTCTCTATTTTGTCTAAGGTTTCGTCATTTTATCAGAATTAGATCTGAAAAAGCAACGAAAACGGATAATTTTAGGGAAAGTTTGATTTTTTTCTATTTCGTCCTTATTTTCGTTCTTTTATCGAGATATGAAAGAAAAAAGCAACGAAAACGGATACTTTCACCGAAATAAATTTTTTCTCTATTTTGCCTACATTTTCGAGATCTTTTCAAAAAAAGCAACGAAAACGGATAATTTTAGCGAAATTTCAAATTTATTCCTTCAATTTGCCTTAATTTTTTTCATTTTATCGAGGTATGATCAAGAAATGAAACCAAAACGGTAAATTACGCCGAAATTTAAATTTTTTCTCTATTTTGCGTACATATTTGTCATTTCATCGAGATATGATCGAAAAATCAAACTAAAACGGATAATTTTAGCAAAATTACTATTTTTTCTACTATTTTGACTAAAATTTCGTCATTTTATCGAGATATGATCGAGCAAAACAAAAAAAAACAAATAATTTTAGCGAAATTTCAATTCTTTACCTCTATTTTGCCTTAAATTTTATCATTTTATCGAGAGATGAACGATAAATGCAACAAAAACAGATAATTTTCGGAAAAAATCAATTTTTTTCCTCTATGTTGCCAATATATTCGTCATTTTATCGAGATATGATCGAAAAAAGCAACTAAAACGGATACTTTTAGCGAAATTTCAATTTTTTTCCCCTATATTGCCTTAATTTTCGTCATTCTATCGAAATATGGTAAAAAAAGCATCGGAAACGGATAATTTTAGGAAAATTTCAATTTTTTCCTCTATTTTGCCTTAATTTTCGTCATATTGTCGAGTTATTTTCAAAAAAACTAACGAAAACGGATAATTTCACCGAAATTTCGATTTTGATCGTTTATTTAAAACTTATTTTCGTCATTTCATCTAGATGTTATTGATAAAAGCAGCTGAAACGGATAATTTTAGCGAAATTTCACTTCTTTTCCTCCATTTAGGCTTAATATTCGTCATTTTATCGAGATATGCCAAAAAATGCAACGAAAACGGATAATTTTAGGAAAATTTCAATTTTTTTTCCTCATTTTTATTCCTTCAATTTGCGTTAATTTTCGTCATTTTATCGAGATATGATCGAAAAAAGAAACTAAAACGGATAGTTTAACGAAATTACAATTTATTTCCTCTAATTTACCTTATATTTTGTGATTCTATCGAGATATCATCAAAAAAGCAACTAAAACTGATAATTTTAGTGTAATTTCTATTTTTTCATCCCTTTTGCCTTTATTTTCGTCATTTTATCGAAATATGATCAAAATAGGAACGATAACGGATAATTTCACCGAATGTTCTTTTTTTTCTATATTTTGCTTAAGGTTTCGTCATTTTATCAGAATTTGATCGAAAAAATCAACGAAAACGGATAATTTTAGCGAAATATCTATTTTTTCGTATATTTTGATTTAATTTTCGTCAGAATATCGAGATATGATCCAAAAAAACTACAAAACGGATAATATTACGAATTCAAATTTAATTCCTCTATTTTGCATTTATTTTCGTTATTTTAATGAGAAATCATCGAAAAAAGCAGCGAAAAAGGATAATTTCACCGATATTTTCTTTTTTTCTCTCTATTTTGCCTTAAATTCGAAAAAACGTAGAGAAATTTTATTCGTTTAAAGTTGAGATCTTTCTATATTTAAAAAAAATATTTCACTAACAAAGAGTAAATTATGGAAACGTGTGCGAAAAATTTGCATTTTTTTCGAAATTTAAATATTTTTTTTTCTACTTTGCATAAAATGGGAAAAACCTAGTAAAATTCGTACTCGTTTTAAATTCTTGCTTAAATTTTTCCATATTCTGATGAAACATCCATCTTTTCTGTATATTATGGAATAATTGATCAGTATAAGGAATTTTTCGGAAATTTCACTTTTAATTGGCAAATTACGGAAAAATTGAGAAAACGGGGAATTGATTTCGAATATTTACTGATTTTTGGCCGTATTATACCTAGAATTCTTTAAACCATGTGGAGTATTGACTCATTTATACGATTTGAGCGAGATGGTTCCGTATTTTAAGCAAAAAATCTTTTAGAACATTTTCAATTTCATGGGTGTTTTTTTTTAATTTAGTGAAATTTACGAAGGATCGAAGATCGTATCAAGATCATTCAATATTTTGAAAAACAATTCCACTAAAATAAGAACTTTTTGCAAATACTGACGAAAATTGCATATTATTCAGGAAAACTTTTGGCGTTATTATTTGCGTTACTTTGGCGATGATATTTGGCTTTATACCTGTAACTGTATAGGCCTGTACTGGCCTGTACTTGGCTTTATACTGCCTGTACTGTTAGGCATTTTTCGGATATTTTCTGAATTTCCCTGTATTTTTCATTACCATCGAAATACATTGTATTCATATAATCGTTTAGATGACCTAAGCTGAGTTCCTTCCATATTTTGAATATATGTTACACTTATACATGTAAATTCCGGAACAATGGCCAAAATATGGGGTTTTGGAATTTTTTCATAGAGTTAGACTTCTGGTTGTCGACTACAGGAAGTCAAATCCGTGAGGAAATCTCAGGGAGGTTAACTCCTGGAAGTCGACTCCTAGTGGTCAACTGTGTGACCTCGATTGCGGGAGGTCGACTCCGTGAGTTCGACTCTGGTAGTTCAACTACGGTAGGTCGGTTCCAGTAGCTTGACCATTGGTGATCGACTGCGGGAGATACATTCCGGCAATTACATCCGCAACCCGACTCCGTTATAGCCACTCGGTGAGGTCATCTCCGGAGAGTCGGACCCAATAACCTGAATTTGATAAACCAAGGTCGATAATCCGAGGTCTACAACACGAGGATGAATACCAGAAGTTGATGACTGGATGAATATAACCCAAGGTCATTAACCCAAGGTCATTGACAAGAGGTGAATGACCCGAGGTCACTGACCTTAGGTCAATGACCCGAGGTCGATAGGCAGAGGTCGATAGCCAGAGGTCGATGACTCCAGGTCGATGACCCGAGGTAGATAACCAGAAGTCGATGACCTGAGGTCGATGACCTGAGGTCGATGACCCGAGATCGATGACCCGAGGTCGATGACGCTTAGTCAACACCCCGAGGTCGGCTCCGGTATGTTGACTCCGGCAGGTCGTCCCCGGGAGGTCGGCTCCGGGAGGTCGACTCCGGGTGGTCGACTCCGGGAGGTCGACTCCGGCAGGTCGACTCCGGCAGGTCGACTCCGGGAGGTCGACTCCGGGAGGTTTGCCTCCGGGAGGTCGACTCCAGACGGTGGACTCCGGGTGTTCGACTCCGGGCGTTCCACTCCGGGTGTTCCACTCCGTGAGGTCGCCTCCAGGAGTTCGACTCTGGTTGGTCGACTCCGGGAGGTCGATTATCCGAGATCCCGAAGGGACCCGAGGTCATAGACATGAGGTCATTGACCCGAGGTCATAGACCCGGGGTCATTGACCCGAGGTCGATGACCCAATGTCGATGACCCAATGTCGATGACCCGTGATCGAAGACCCAAAGTCGTTGTCGTAATCGTCAAGATTACTATGGGCACAATTACGACGGGCTATACGTGTACGGTCGGAGGAGGCGAGGCGATGGAAGCATGGGTCTCGCACGCGTCCGTGAGGGAAAGAACGCCATATCCACTACGGGACGATTTATTGCGGCGCCTAGGGGCGGACGCTAGGAGTTGCTCCTTAGGGCCGCTGCACAGACGCGTGCACTGTTTCCAAGCATTGCTCTAGAAGCTTCCACGTCACAATCCTTTGACCGGACTCAGTATATAAGCCCGTGGATTTTTAGGGAAAATCAGAGCGTCCCTCGCTCTCGCTAGCTGACAGTGTCTGCCTACAGACTTCGGCAAGTGAGAGCGACCCCCGGCTGACCGAGTCTGCCCAAAGACTTCGGCCGGGATTCCCCGCATCCAGTCCAACCCCGTAAGGGCTTCTTCCGTTCCCCAACAGATCGAGTCACCATAATCGTAAGAAAAATAAACTAATTATTCTCATCCAAAAGTATATTTTCATTTAAATTCCTAAAGTCGACCCACCGCTACGACATCGTTAACTCGGGGTCGATAACATGAAGTCGATGTCTCGAGGTTGATCACCCTTGGTCGATGTAGAAAAGAAATTTCAAATTCCTTCGTCTCTGATGCCTATATTTTCGTCATTTTATCGAGATATGATCGAAAAAAGCGACTAAAACCGATAATTTGAGGTATATTTAAATTTTTTTCCTCTACTTTGCCTAAATATTTGTCATTATATCAAGATATGGTCAAAAAAGGAAACGAAAACTGAATATATTGACCAAATTTCAAATTTCTTTCTCTCCTTTGCCTTAACTTTCGTCATTCTATCGAGTTATCATCGTAAAAAGCAACGAAAACGCATAATTTCACCGAAATTTCCATATTTTTCATCTTATTTGCCTTATATTTCGTGATTTTATCGAGATATCATCGAGATTTCATCGAAAAAAGCAACTTAAAAGAATAATTTTAGCAAAATGTAACTTCTTTCCCACTATTTATGCAATAAATTCGTCATTTTATCGAGAAGTGATCGAAAAATGCAACGAAAACGGATAATTTCACCGAAATTTCAATTTTTTACCTCTAAGTTGCCTTATATTTCGTGATATAATAGCGATATCATCGATAAAAGCAACTAAAACAGATAATTTAAGTGTAATTTCTTTTTTTCATTTCATCTATTTTGTCTTAATTTTCGTCATTTTATCAAAATATGATCGAAAAAAGGAAGGAAAACGGATAATTTCACCGAAATTAGAGTTTTAATCCTTTATTTTGCCCTTACATTCGTCATTTTATCGATATATGACCGAAAAAGGGAATGAAAGAGGATAATGTCACCGAAATTTCAATTTTTCCCCCACAATTTTGCCTTTCATTTCGTCATTTCATCAAGAAATCATCGAAAAAAGCAACGCAAACGGATAATTTTAGCTAAATTTCGATTTCTATTTCTATTTTGTCCTTGTTTTCGTTCTTTTATCGAGATATGAAAGAAAAAAGCAAGGAAAACAGATAGTTTCACCGAAATTAATTCTTTTTCTCTATTTTGCCTACTTTTTCGTAATTTTCTCGAGATATGCTCAAAAAAAGCAACGAAAACGGCTAATTTCACCGAAATTTCGATTTTATTCCTTCAATTTTCTTTAATTTTCGTCATTTAACGAGGTATGATCGAAAAAAGCAACCAAAACGAATAATTTCGCCAAAATTTAAATGTTTTCTCTATTTTGCCTTAAATTTTGTCATTTTATCGAGAGATGAACGATAAATGCAACGAAAACGGATAATTTTAGGAAAAAATCAATTTTTTTCCTCTATGTTGCCAATATATTCGTCATTTTATAGAGATATGATCGAAAAAAGCAACTAAAACGGATAATTTTAGCGAAATTTCAATTTTTTTCCTCTATATTGCCTTAATTTTTGTCATTTTATCGAGATATGGTCGAAAAAAGCAACGGAAACGGATAATTTTAGGAAAATTTCAATTTTTTCCTCTATTTTGCCTTAATTTTTGTCATATTGTCGAGTTATTTTCAAAAAAACTAACGATAACGGATAATTTCGCCGAAATTTAATTTTTTTTTTCTTAATTTTGCCTAAATATTTGTCATTTTATCGAGATATGATCGAAAAATTAAACTAAAACGGATAATTTTATCGAAATTTCTATTCTTTTCATCTATTTTATCTTAATTTTCGTCATTTTATCGAGATATGATCGATAAAAGCTACGCAACGGACGGTTTTACCAAAATTTTAATTTTTTTCCTCTATTTTGCACTTATTTTCGTTATTTGATCGAGATATGATTGAAGAAAGCAACTAAAACGGATATTTTTTGCGAAATTTAATTTTTTTTTCCTTTATTTAGCCTTATTTTTCAATATTTCATCGATATATGACCAAAAAAGGAACGAAATAGGATAATTTAACCAAAATTCCAATTTATTTCCTCTATTTTGCCTTTAATTTCGTCATTTTATCGACATTTCATCGAGAAAAGCAGAAAAAAACTGTTAATTTCAACGAAATTAGGTTTTTTTCAATTTATTGCCTTTAATTTTGTCATTTTATCAAGATATGATCTAAAAAAGCAACGAAAACGGATAATTTCACCGACATTTCTTTTTTTCTCTATTATGCCTAAGGTTTGGTCATTTTATCAAAATTTGATAGAAAAAAGCAACGAAAACGGATAATTTTATCGTAATTTAAATTTATTTCCTCTATTTTGAATTAATTTTCGTCGTTTTATCGTGATATCAACGATATACGCAGAAAAAACAGATAATTTCACTGAAATTTCATTTTTTTCCTTAATTTTGCCTTAAGTTTCGTCATTTTATCGAGATATTATCCAAGAAGGCAACGAAAACGGATAATTTCAACGAAATTTGAAATTTCTTTCTCTCTTTTGCCTTAATTTTCATCATTCTGTCGAGATATCCTAGAAAAAAGCAACTAAAACTGATAATTTTAGCGTAATTTCTATTTTTTCATCTATTTTGTCTTAATTTTTGTCATTATATCGAGATATGATTAAAAAAAGCAACGAAAACAGATAGTATTAGCGAAAATTTCAATTTTGATCCTTTATTTAGCCCCTATTTTCGTCATTCCATTGAGATATGATCGAAAAAAGCGACTGAAACGGATAATTTCAGCGAAATTCCACTTCTTTTCCACTATTTAGGCTTAATATTCTTCATTTTATCGAGATATGATCGAAAAAAACAACAAAAACGGATAATTTCACCGAAATTTCAATTCATTTCCTCTAATTTACCTTATATTTCGTGATTTTTTCGATATATCATCGAAAAAAGAAACTAAAACTGATAACTTTCGTGTAATTTCTATTTTTTTAATTTATTTTGCCTTAATTTTCGTCATTTTATCGAAATTTGATCGAAAAAAACGAAAATGGATAATTTTATAGAAATTTCTATTTTTTTCCTCTATTTTGCATTAATTTTCGTTATTTTATCTAGATACCATCGAAAAAAGCAGCGAAAAAGGATAATTTCACCGATATTTTCATTTTTTTCCTCTATTTTGCCTCTAATGAGAAAAAACTTAGTTAAATTTTACTCGTTTAAAGTTGAAATCTTTCCATATTTTGAAAAATATTCCGCTAACAAAGAGTAAATTACTAAAACGTGCGCGAAAAATTGACATTTTTTTCGAAATTTCGATATTTTTTGCTTTTCTTTGCATAAAATGGGAAAACCCTAGTAAAATTCGGACTCGTTTTAAATTCTTGCTTAAATCTTTCCATATTTTGATGAAACATCCACCTTTTTTGTAAATTACGGAATAATTGATCAGTATAAGGAATGTTTCGAAAATTTCACTTTTAATTGGCAAATTACGGAAAAATAGGAAAAAACGGGGAATCGATTTCGAACATTTACTGATTTTTGGCCGTATTATACCTAGAATTAATCAAACCATGTGGAATATAGACTCATTTATACGATTTAAGCGAGATGGTTCCATATTTTATACAAAAAATTTAACTTATTTAAGGCAAAAACGGAAAAATCTTTTAGAACATTATCAAATACATGGGTGTTTTTTTTAATTTAGTGAAATTTAGAAAGGACTCGAAGATCATAGCGAGATCATTGAATATTTTGAACAACAATTCCACTAAAATAAGAAATTCATGCAAATATTGACGAAAATTGGATATTATTTAGAAAAACTTAGTTATTTGGCGTTATACTGCCTAAAATTCCATCAATTCTAGTCAAATTTCTCTGGAGAAAAGTTTGGAAAATTAGGAATTATTCGGATATTTTCTGAATTTTGCTGTATTTAACTTACCTTCAAGATACCTTGTATTCATATAATCGCGATTCATGAACATTTATAAAGTTTTACTTTCGCCTATGGTATACTTGCTGAGATATAGAAGATTGTTTGACCCCGTGTCGCTGCCTTCTTCAACATGACTATGAGTTTTCAGTAACTTTGAGGCGTTGTATCTCAGAGAATTGTTTTATGAAGTAAACACACTTTGGCTATCTTAAACAAATTTTTGCACTCTATTAAACAAAGTAATAAAAATACCTGTAAGAGCGACCTCCTTGCAGAAAATTCTGTGCAAAACTGGCCCAAAAAATTGCGGATCGAAAAAAAATTAAAACTTTGGCTGTTTATATTTCAAGAAGAAATGATACAATCAACGTGAAACTTATCGCATGATAACATATAAATACATAGTTTATAAATATAAAATTTCAAATTCCTAGTACTTTCCATTATTTTAAAAAATGAGTCAACATTTGACAATGGGTTCGTCATTTTATCGAGATATGACCGAAAAAAGGAACTCAAACGGTTAATTTTACCGAAATTTCCAATCTTTTACCTCTATTTTGTCTTAATTTTCGTCATTTTATCGAGATAACATCGAAAAAAGCAACGAAAACGGGTAATTTGAGCGATATTTCAATTTTTTTCCTTTATTTTCCCTTAATTTTCGCCTTCTTTTAATCGAGATATGATCGAAAAAAGAAACGAAACGGATAATTTCACCGAAATTACATTTTTTCCTTTAATTTGCCCTTATATTCGTCAATTTATCGAGATATGACCGACAAAGGGAACGAAAGCAGATAATTTCACCAAAATTTCAATTTTTCCTCCACTATTTTGCCTTTAATTGCGTCCTTCGAAATTTCAACTTTTATCCTCTATTTTACCCTTATTTTCCTTATTTTATCGAGATATAAAAGGGAAAAGCAACGAAAACGGATAGTTTCACAGAAATTAAATTTTTTTCTCTATTTTGCCTTCATTTCGTTCATTCGTTATTTTATCAAGTATGATCGAAAAAAGCAACGAAAACGGAAAATTTTTGCGAAATTTCTTCCTCTATATTATCTTAACTCTACTCATTTTATTCGAGATATGATAAAAAGAAGCTACGAAACGGATAATTTCAATTTTTTCCTTTATTTGGCCTAAATTTTCGTCATTTTATCGAAATATGATCGAAAAAGGCAAAGAAAACGGATAATTTTATCGAAAATTTCAATTTTTTTCTTCTATTGAGCCTTAATTTATGTCATTTTATCGAGATATCATCGAAACAAGCAACGAAAACGGATAATTTGAGCGATATTTCAATTTTTTTCCTATATTTTGCCTTAATTTTCAACATTTTATCGATAAATTATCGAAATAAGCAACAAAAATGATAATTTCGCCGAAATATAAATTATTTTTCTCTATTTTGTCTAAATTTAAGTAATTTAATCGATATATGATGAAAGAAAGCAAGGAAAACGGATAATTTTAGCTAAATTTCTATTTTTTCCTCTATTTTGACTTAATTTTCGTCATTTTCTCGAGATATGATCGAACAAATCAACAATAACAGATTAAAATAGCGAAATTTTAATTCTTTTCCTCTATTTTAACTTAGTTTTCGTCATTTTATCGAGATTTGATCGACCAAAAGCAACGAAAACTGATACTTTTATTGTAATTTCTATTTTTTCCTCTATATTGCCTTAATATTCGTCATTTTATCATGGTATGATCGTAAAAAGCAACGAAAAAGGATAATTTCAACGAAATTTCAAATTTTTTCCTCTAATTTGCCTTATATTTGGTGATTTTATCGAAATAGTATCGAAAAAAGAAACTAAAACTTATAATTTTAGTGTAATTTCTATATTTTTCATCTATTTTGCCTTAATTTTCGTCGTTTTATCGTTCTATGATCGAAAAAGGGAAGGAAAACGGATGATAGCACCATAATTTGAATTTTTTTTCTCTATTTTGCCTTAATTTTCGTCATTTTATTGAGACCCTGTGAGGTCAACCCCGTGAGGTCGACCCCGTGAGATAAACTCCGGGAATTCAACTCCGGGAGGTGGACAACGAGCGGTCGAATCCGGGAGGTCGCCTCCGGGAGGTCGAATCCGGTAGGTCGAATCCGGTAGGTAAACTCTGGGCGGTAAACTCCGGGGGATGCCATCCAGGAGGACAGTTCATAGAGATCGACTCCAAGAGGTCGACTCCGGGAGGTCAACCCCGGACGGTCCACTCCAGGAGGTCGACTCCTTGAGGTCGACTCCATTAGGTCGATTCCGGAAGCTCGGCTACGGAAGATCAATTCCGGGAGATTTACATTTTCTGATCGACTTTGGGAGGCCAATTACGGCAAATGACTTACGAAGCCCGACTCCGGGATGACTCCATGAGGGCGTTTCTGATAGTTGGACCCGATAACCTGAATTCAAGAAACGGAGGTCGATGATCCGAGGTCTATAACCCGAGGATGAAGACACGTAAACGATGACGGGAGTTGTATAAACCAATGTCATTGACCAGAGGCCGATGGCTTGAGATCGATGACCCGATTACAATGACCCAATGTCGATGACCCGAGGTCGAAGACCCAAAGTCGTTGACCCAAGGTCGATGACTCGAGGTCGATGACCCGAGGTCGATCACTCGAAGTGGATCACCCGAGGTCGGTGACCCGAGGTCGACTCCGGGAGTTCAACTCAAGTAGAACGACTTCGGTAGGACATTTCTTAGAGTTCAACTCCGGTAGGTAAACTCGGTGTGGTCAACTTTGGGAAGTAAATTGGAGTCCGGGAAGTCGATTTCGGCAATCGACTTATGGAGGACGACTCCAGAATTTCGACTACATATGGTCGACTACGGGGAGTCGGACCCTTAAACTGAACTCAAAATCCGGAGGTCGATGACCCAATTTCTATGACCCGAGGATAAACACCCGCTGTCGGTGACTTGAGATCTACGACTCGAGGTCAATGACCCCAGGTCAAAGATCTTCACGCATTCTGCGATATTTTCAATGTTTAGGCTCTTATTTGATTAACATTCGTTTAAACCTCGTCGAAAATGTTTTCATTTCGTAGATCTCAACTAGATGTGGCAAAATTACTCGCACTATTTTCAATTTTCTTCGGCAGTAGACGTAAAAGACAGCTTAATCTATGCCTTTTTAATATTCTAGTTTTTGGCACTTTATTACTTAATTTTCGTCATTTTATCGAGATATGACCTAAAAAAGGAACTCAAACGGTTAATTTTACCGAAATTTCCAATCTTTTTACTCTATTTTGTCTTAATTTTCGTCATTTTATCGAGATATCATCGAAAAAAGCAACGAAAACGGATAATTTTAGGGAAAATGTCTATTTTTTGCTTTATTTTGCCTTATTTTTCAACATTTCATCGATTTATGACCAAATAAGGAACGAAAACGGATACTTTCACCGAAATTCCAATTTTTTCCTCTATTTTGCCTTTAATTTCGTCATTTTATCGACATATCATCGAGAAAAGCAACGAAAACGGATAATTTCACCGAAAATTATTTTTTTCCTCTATTTTGTCTTAATTCCATACATTCGATAAAAACAACGAAAACTTAAAGTTTCACAGGATTTTCAATTTTTTTCCTATATTTTGCCTTTAGGTTCGTGATTTTATCCAGATATTATCGAAGAAGGCAACGAAAATGTATAATTGTAGCGAAATATCAATTTTATCATCTACATTGTCTAATTTTCGTCATTTCATCGAGATTTGACCGTAAAAAGGAACTAAAACGGTTAGGTTTACCGAAATTTCCTTAATATTCGTCAGTTTATCGAGATATCATCGAAACAAGCAACGAAAACGGATAATTTGAGCGATATTTCAATTTTTTCCCTCTATTTTGCCTTAATTTTCAACATTTTATCGAGAAATTATCGAAATAAGCAACAAAAATGATAATTTCGCCGAAATATAAATTATTTTTCTCTATTTTGTCTAAATTTAAGTAATTTAATCGATATATGATGAAAGAAAGCAAGGAAAACGGATAATTTTAGCTAAATTTCTATTTTTTCCTCTATTTTGTCTTAATTTTCGTATATCATCGAGATATGATCGAAAAAGGAAGGAAAACAGATAATTATAGCAAAATTTCAATTTTTTTCCTCTATTTTGCCTTAATTTTCGTCATTCTGTCAAGATAACATCGAAAAAAGCAACGAAAACGGATAATTTCCACAAAATTACATTTTTTTCAACTATTTTGCCTTTAATTTCGTAATTTTGTCGAGATATTATCGAAGAAGGAAACGAAAAGGTATAATTTTAGCGAAATTACAATTTTTATTATCTATATTGTCTTAATGTTCGTCATTTTATAGAGATATGATCGAAAAAATCAACGAAAACGGATAATTAGATCGATATTTCAATTTTTTTCCTCTAATTTGCCTCAACTTTCGTCATTTTATCGAGATATGATCGAAAAAAGCAACGAAAACGTTGAATTTCCACGAAATTTCAAATTTCTTTCTCTATTTTGCCTTAATTTTCGTCATTTCATCGAGATATCATCGAAAATAGGAACGAAGACGGATAATTTGAGCGATATTTCAATTTTATTCCTCTAATTTGCCTTAATTTTCGTCATTTTATCGAGGTATGATCGAAAAAAGCAACCAAAACGGATAATTTCGCCGAAATTTAAATTATTTTTCTCTATTTTGCCTAAATTTAAGTAATTTAATGGAGATATGTTCGAAAAAAGCAAGGAAAACGGATAATTTTAGCGAAATTTCTATTTTTTTCCTCTATTTAATCATAATTATCGTCATTTTATCGAGATATGATCCATAAAACTTACGAAACGGATGATTTTACCAAAATTTTAATTTATTTTCCTCTATTTGGCCCTTATTTCCGTCATTTTATCGATATATGATCGAAGAAAGCAACTAAAACGGATACTTTCTGCGAAATTTAAATTGTTTTCCTTTATTTTGATCATCATTTTCCTCATTTAATCAAGATATGATCAAAAAAAGCATCGAAAATGGATAATTTTAGCGAAATTTCAATTTTTTCCTCTATTTTGCCTTAATTTTTGCCTTTTTATCGAGGTATGTAGACCTTTTAGTAAGTATGTACTACCTTTTTTTTTGATATCCAATGCTTATTTAAAACTAAGGGAAAAAGATTTTGCTCATCATTTGAATTCCCTACAAAAACCTCTTGTAATTAGAGTAGAAATAGATCAACGTAATACACAAAAAATAATTAGGTTTTTTTAAGTTTTGCGATTTTACGTACAGGGAATTACAGTTGAGAGTCATGAAGTAACTCAATGGAATTACAGATGTTACCCAGCAATATCCCTTGTATAGTGGATAGATTTCTTTATCAAAGGCCTGTATCTGTGAGGAAAATTTAATAATGTAGCATGTTAGTTATAAAAGTTTTTAAATTCATAGTCATGATTAATGTAAGTTGCAGGGTTGAATCAATTCTTCTATATGACCTGATACTACCATTTGTTTTTGGGTGCAACCAGTTAAGGGTTAACCAAAGCGATTTTTTTCATACAGACTCCAGCTATAGACTGACACTTTAAGTTTCATATTGCTTAATTTTGTTATCACACCCCTATGCTTGTACATCTCGTAACCATGCATGACTTTCTCAATGTAGATATTATACATTCACTGCTACTGCTTATTTTAGGATTATTTACTTCTTTGCAGGAAACTTTTTGGTTTTATGGAATATATACTTTAACATACTTACTGAGAATTTGATAATCACTGTACCAAAGAGCTAGACATATATTTATGAATTGCATGATTTTCCTGTATATGTGAAAAATAACATGTACTCAAATAAAGGCAGACGTTTTTATGAGATAAGTAAAGAAATTACGTCATGCTGTTTACATATCTGAGTTGGGGTTAGGGGCTCGAAGGGAAATAGTCTTCCTCTGAGCTTCTAATTCAGGGTCTCCCCGTAGGTCCCCGGGCCCGATCTGGAAACAGATTTGGACCCCCCCCGCTCCCCAGCCCCGAGAACAGTTGGCTTGCCGATTCGGACTCTTTCCGCTGGTGGAGACATCCCCGAGAAATAGGTCCCAGGGCCCGATCTGGAAACAGATTTGGACCCCCCCCGCTCCCCAGCAGACTCATTCCGCTGGTGGAGACGTTCCCGAGAAGACAGGTCCGGTTTGGACTCAGCCCGTTGGTGGTGTTTCCCCGTCAGCCAGTAACGACGGTATGTGTAATATTTCCTTCTGTGAAGTACAAATAAACTCCTATAATAGATATCGGCCAATCCCTTTTCTAACCGGTACTCCCAATGTCGTCGCTGCGACATTCTGGTGTTTCATGACCTATTTGCCCCCATCCCCTTATTTCCTTTCCTCTAGTGTTGCAAAGAGCTAGTCCACCAACGGTTCAAAAGAATTTCTTCTCAAAGCCTCCCTTCTCCAGAGGCTAATATTTCGATTTTCTAAATTCGTAATTTTACACTTTCAAAAGCAGAAATACCCGCTTTAGACGTTTATAACTATGAGAGGGTTTATGATAAGTTTTTACTTCTTGCAACATCGAAAACAAAAGGGAAGGATTTTTTATTCCATTGTTTCTTTATAAGAGCATTACTCTTTAAATCAAAAAGGGTCATTCTGAAGTTTGCTCCATAGGCTACAGCTGAAGAACCATTTGAACAGAGATTTCGCGTACTATTCATTGAGACGATAGCCTTACTTCGTTTAAACCAGGCTCCGAATCAATGAACTTCTTATGCTTGAGCTATTCAGAATTAATTTACCTATGGTATAGTTAAGAAGGAAAGGCAATAATATTTAAAGAGAGGGCAAAAATCCGATTCCGGACCTCGAAGTCAAATCCTCAAAGGCTGTTGGATCCTCCAGCATTAACAACCGAAAGCTAATGAGGTGAAATGAAGTATAACAGACAAGATGAGAATCAGTTTTTCCTCTCATTATACACAGATCAAAATTCACAATCTACAGTACGATGGGATGGATTATGAATTCTTTTCGCTATAATTAATAAGGACTAGCCAAGATCAATGGCATTATTAGGTACTACTCCTGTGAAAGTTTCAGATTATTTAGCAATTAATATGATCGTTTCGGAATTAATTGAAACGAGCGAAGGACCCACCACCAGTTTTGAGTATTTCCCACCGTTGTTGTACAGCTAACAGCATAAAAAAGTTACCACCTGAGATACAACCAGCATAACTCGAGAAGGGCGAGTCTTTCAGATTCTCTGTTTTGAGCGCGCTTTTCGTCTTCCTCTTTATGCCTGGCACGTTTTGAAGGCTTTTGTGATGATATATATTTTATAAATACTCGCTAATAGTCATTAATTTTGCTGCGGTAGAAGTAGTACTGTATTATGAAATAATTAAATTCGTATTTCGTTAAATCGGCTCGAATCTCAAGCGTAATTCGCTCTTCTTCTTAAAATATTGGACAAGAATTACTTTGGCGGCTCTTAGTTCGTCCTAACATATATAATACATAACATTTTCCATAAATGCAGATTTATAATGAAATTGGTTATTTCAGTTAATGCTCCACATGCCCGCAGGATGATCGTTTTCGCAAAGATTATGCTAAATTATGATACGATAATTAATAGAATATGAACTACTGTAAATCAGGTCAACGAAAGTAGGAAAAATAAGAAAAAACGTATATTATAAATATAATAATGGTGTTGCAGCTTTGTGAAAAATAGTTAAGTAAGAAATACACTTAAATTGACTATCCGCGAGCCTCCATAAGGCTTATTGCAGAGAATGTGAAACACTCAACTATCTAAATAATTAACATATTTACACACCTTATAATATATGTAAGATGATAATAATATAAACCATCTGTCTTCGCTATTAAATCACGGTAATATTTTCACCATCTGGCTGTGAAAATAACGATCGTTGAGAATAGGGATCATGTCGTCGCGTATTTCGTCATGTAAATCACAGCTAAGGAATATCTCTAATAATTATTGTCTTTACATAGTTATAGTCTTAAAAGATACCCAGCGGAGGGCTCCGATCATTTTGGACTCACTGCTATCTAACCTGTAGTCTCTTAACAAACAGCTTTATATTTTACGCGCGAGAATTTATTTTGGGTAATGAAATCAGAAGGACTAGTCGTGCAGAGTCGAGCAAAGCGCAAAATGAATTGCATAATATACTTGTAAATATTGAATTCCTTTATTTAAACCTCCGTCAAAAATTTTAAAATGCTAAAACGATTAAGAGTTTCAACGTAGAAAATAGGTATGAGCCAACAACTTTAGGCTGTTACAACTCCACTCTAAATATTCGCACGTAAACGCTCATGCATGAAAAATACATTTAAATCTATTGCTGAGGATCTCTGTGGCAAGCCCACCTTTTGGTGCTACGTCTGCTTTTAATGTTTTTGTCTACATAACGGTTAATCGGTAGCATGCATACCTTCCTTCTCAAGAAAACAAAGGGAGCTTCCCTGTGGGGGTGAGAGAGGAAAGAGAAAGGGTCTTCAATGGAGCGGTCACAGGTTACTTCCGTCTTCAATGCCTCTAATTTTCGAGGCATCGTTTAAGGGTTTTGTATGAGAGAGAGAATTGCCTGAAAATGTCATTCTTCGTCATGGATGGTGATATAAAGAAAAGTTCGTCGAAGAAGGAATATGAATGGGTTACTTCATGGAGACGATGATAGGAAAATAAACAATGGGAATACGGAATATTTTATGCTTACTAAGAAAAGAATGTTTATTCTCTACAACTCTAAGGCATACATCTAAAAAATATGAAGATAATGTGGTAAACAGGCTCAGAAGTGATGTGCAGAGATCCTGGGATGTTGGCTATTTATAAGATTGAGAAAACGATTCAAGCCATTTTAAGACAAAATAATGCAGGTTAGAGGGTGACCGGAAAAATATGTTTTCAATGGTTCAGCCAGAGGGAATGTAAATTAGATCAAAGATTCGAAAAAGTTTCAGTTTCCTAACATACTGAATTAGATTTTATGTGAACTTACTTCTAAAACGTTCATTTGCATCCAAAATTCATAAACCATTAACAATAGACCTATCACAGTCGAAATTATTAATTATCAATGTAAATTTATTTTACTTCAAAGATTATTGGCATAAGGTAGGATATAATAATTTTGGTTTATAAGAATATGCCTACAATGTGCATACATTCATGCATACAATTAGAGCTTCCGCCAGTTGATCCCACACAAATGTCGAGCAATTCACACATTTAAATTTCTGCACCTTCAAGATATCGTAAATGTCTTCCTTATCTTTAAACCAAGAAGTTTTAAGGAAGAATAGGTGAGGCTTGGAAAGCAGCATTAAGATTCAGTAGCAATAGATTCTCCTGACATATTTCCCAAGAAAGGAAGCTTTACCCATCTTATTTAAGAGTAATCATAGATAATAAGTACGAGATGTCAGTATTTCTAGAGCTTTATTCAGTAATCGCTGATGGACTAAACTGGCCTCTCATTAAAAAAAGGAAAGGGAAAATACGAAGGCTAAATTTTAATTATTAAACAGCATTTACGGGTGTAAGGGCAACTCAGATGGTACGCCTGATTTAGCAGTTTTCCTAAATGTAATTTCCGTAAAAATATAGCCATAGCTCAACGACTATAAGGAATGGTGGAAATAACTAAGGAAAAAGATTCATAATTTCTTACATAACGCAGTTTCACCAAGTAACGGCTTCTTCAATCAATTGGAATTAAAGGAAATTACTCAGAGAAATAGGACCAAAGAAAGCTGCATTCATTGCGAAGGAAATTGATTCCAATCCTTGGGAGGGGGTAATCTGAAGATTATTGACATTCTGGGCAGGCAGACGTTTAGAACTAGTTCCCCTTAATGGATAAAAAAAGTTTACTTAAATATTGTGACCGGGTGTAATCGTCAAAATTACCTAAGCTATAGTAACGAGTATAATTTTATCATTGAGAATCTTCAAGGGATCTGAGAAGAGCCCACAAATGCTGTCAGCGGTCTCCCAGACTGCCCATGTCTCGGACCGTCTATGCTTTCAGGAGTAGAATTAAGCATATACGTATTAACCGTAGAAAGATCACTCCCGAAGAAATTAAGCTTCGGAGCATTCTAATTCCAAAATTACGTTCTCAATATTTACATTCATCTTTTCAGGCTTTTTCTTCTAACCAATGATTTTCATAAACCTTCAAGATACCCTTAGAAATCAATCAACAACAAAACGGGAAAATTTAAGAAATAGCTATTTGCGTAAACTAGCGTCCCTTTGGTTCTTTTTCATTACTATCATTGAATGTATAGTGTTTTCAATCCCTTTACCCATTAAATGTTAGATCCAGTTATTAGTTTCGTAGATTTTAAGAACCTTAAAAATTAATATAAAAAAACCACCAAGAGAAAGTGAATACATTTTTTCTCTCAGTGTTGATGATAGCCAAAACGTTAAACTCATCTTGATTCACTGATAAAATTTGCTATTCGATCTCATTTGGTTTATAAAATACAAAATAAAGATGTCATTTAAATACGCATTTAAACGCAATTATAATAGTCATTACTGTAACACACACGCGATAACTTGCCCATCCTGCGTCGAGTACTAATAATTCATACTCTAGCTAAGTCTTTAATTTGGTTAGACGTCGATTAACATTGTCATGCAGAAGTCACAATTCCACGTATAGCGGTCTTATCATTTTTCTTAACTGATAAAATAAAAGATGGTCTTCTTAAAATACTGAGAACTTCGAAATAAACAAATTGTAATACTCTTCGGAGTCGATTGGTGGATCAGTAAATAGCTAAAAAAGTGAGAGAAGTAACTTTTGAGAAACAAAATTTCGAGAATTTTACCAGAAGGACGTCTACCGCTGGCCTTTTACTACAGTATTTACTGTAAGCCATTACTCTGAAACGATAAGGAATCCATGGATCCAATTTTTAGAACGGTAGTTTCATCAAGCGATTTATGATTATTTTCATTCAATCCACATCAGATAAACAGTGAGATTTCGTAAGTTATAGGCTGAAGAACATACAAAATTTCTAATCTGATGCTCTGCAGTCCCACTTTATGAGAGATTTATTTCTTCGAGTCATTCTTCTATTTGCGAGCTAAAAAATATACATATATCAGAGAAGGCTAGCGGACACATTATTTTAGATAAAATCAAAATGAATCGAGCAAATTGCAACCAGTCCTCTTCTCCCAGCCAGAAAGTTTTTCCTTTCCGTTCCCCTTCGGTAACAAAAGGTTTATCTTGTCCTTTTCCCTCACCTATTTCGTTTTGTCCTGTTTAACAGTTTTCCAAGAATTCTACCCTTTCACCTGCACACACACTTTTGTTCCCTCTCATTCTTTCTTCTTTTTCAAGGCACACGCCTTATGGAGGATCGCGTATTTATGTAAATGTTGAAGATGGTGCTAGTAAACGTCAAAGCTAATTGTGAGAATTAGCTACAGTGTTGTTATAAGGATAATTTAATTTTACAAATTCTTGGATTATATAATCTATAGGAGTCACGAGAGTAAGGGGAAATGGTAATCTAGAAAAGATTATTCCTTATTTAAATCAATCAAATGAGCTTTTACTTTGGGGAACTCCATAGGTAACTAAGCACAAGGAAATAAATAACTTTGTCAAAGTTACACGACTTTTTGTGTGGAAGATGTGGAACTTTTATTTCCTTGTGTTTATTCCTCTTCATGATAGAACGCTTTTCAATTGGGAAAGTTGAATGAAAGGGTTGTAAAAGCAATCAAATTAAATTATAATAATCCACCGAATTATGCACACATCTTATGTATAAAAATTCAGCCTGCATATGTTTGTGCCCGCAAAACTCAAAAATCACTTGGTCGATTGACTTGAAATTTGTATAGAACATTGAATTCAAATATATATATACGAAAGTGTTTATATTGTAAAAAATGGCGACACTTCGTCCTTGCTTCGATCCCAGACGAGTCAAAGCATTTCCGTAAGAAATGCACGTAAAGTTCATTTTTGTCGCTGCATGCTTCATTTATTTTGCAAAATTAAATTAAAAATAATAGTCATACGAGATTGAGACAAGAACCAATAGCAGAGTAAATGAATAGAAAACCTTATTTTGGTCGTTTATTGTTGTTTCCGAATTGAATTTTCGAGATTTTTTACGGAATATACGAAATGTTTTGTGAGTATAAACAGCCGGTCCCCCTGACGACAAATGCCATTGTTGAAACCGAGATCCTGCTTTTTGGCCTATTTGAAATTAAGAAGAAGAGAATAGTTGCTGGTTTCGTTCACATTGATGAGCATAATCAATCGTTGGAAGTGATTTAAACGATCGATTTTCGAAAAACGAAATGTGAGTTAATTTGATACCGAATGTTGTATTCAGTTAAATTCATTTGTATCGTTTTGGAAATGATTTAATAATCTGTTATCGAAAATTAAAGTGAGAGTGACTTTGAATGCTGCATTCAATTCGATTAATTTCTTTAGTTATCTTCCAGTTGATCGTCGTCAAATTAAATAGTACGCGTTAACACATCAAATGTTGCGGCAGATAATGGATATTAGTAAATGATCATTATATAAATAACGAAAATTCTCCATCCAAACGCGAGAGCCGAGCTAGCGTAACGTACCATGTTCTCCATCTTTCTTTTCTCTCCCTCCCTTTTCGAGAGAAAGGCTCGCCGGCCCGAAATTTGGACTTAGAATATCTTGGTGGGTCAGGGGTGGTAACTTTTTTTTGCTGTTAGCTGTACCATAATCTTCTTCGTATTTTTCTTGCTACATTCATATTTTGCACGAAGCTTGCTCTATTCTCAGGCGCTACCCATTCGTGCATTGAATTTCTCCCCAATGCATTTCCAAACGTTTTCCTGCGATAAAAGGGTGAAGAAGAACTAACTTTATAAATACCACAAGATGAATTTTGTTATACGACCATGGTTTCGATGCGTCGCATCATCGTCAGGTGTTACAAAATAGTTTTTACAAAGTATATATATATGTACAAGCAAAAGGTAAAAAGGAGGGGGTAGGAAGGGGGGAAAACCTGGGAGGGGAGAGGAAGGGTTAAGAAATACTTGGAGCAAAGGGAATAGCGTGGGGCGGAAAAGGAGGGGGAGGGAGAGCTTTTGCAACAGAAGAGAGGATTGGAGAAGTAAAGGGGAAAAGATATTCATTGAGGATGGGAATGTTGGGGTTGGTGAGGGATTTTTGAATTTCCAACTTTTCTAGGGAGTTGAGAATCCGCCCTTTGCTGGCGAAGTGTGTTTGAATATTTTTAATTGAAAGTGAACATTTTACATCAAGGCGTGCTAGCCATTTCTTAACCGCACTTCAACTATTCAGTCATATCAATCGACCTTTTTCGAGTTCGATATATCACTCTTAAAACACAAAAGAATGTCACTTGTTGAGAACACAATAGGTCTGCTACAGTCCAGCACCAATTACAAAACAACAATGCAAAACTCAAACAATTCAACAAATATAAACAACTTTAACAAAGTGGAGATACCTCATTTCGAAAGAAACAATGATGGTTGTTGGTGATGAGGTGGTTAGCCATTTGGGAAGCCCAGGTGCTGAGGTTCCGGAATGCGCTTTGGTGTTCTTTTCGGCGTGTTTGAAAGCTCCTCCCAGTTTGCCCGATGTTCACACCTCAGCAGTCCTCTCACAGCAGGCAGTAAACGCCGCTCCTCGCCGCGGGATCAACTCTGTCTTTTCCGTTTCGAAAGTTTTCCAAGGTCCTAGTCGGTCTGAATGCAAACCTCAGGTGGTCTTTGGGGAACTTGCGTGCAATGTCCAAGCTGGGTTTTCCGAAATAAAGAAATTCCTGCGAATTAGACAACGAATATCTACGTATAACTACACATTAATATTATAATGTGCTATATTTTTATTTTAAAGCATACCTTTTGCTTCCAGGTGACTGCATCACTCTTCTTATTTTCGAAAATTGCCTTCTTCTCTTCCACTAACTAAAGCAAGAGCATTTTTACTTCCACAGTGAAGTTCAGAATCCTTCTAGCTTCCATTTCTGTCTGCTAACACTTCGTTATATTTGACGCAATAATATTATCGATGCGTTCTTGTTCTAAAATGAAGCACAGAGAATGTACGAGAAAGTCTCTAATTACTCTTAAAGAAACAAAGAGAAATTACTTTGTACCTTATAATTTGCAGATTTTGTTCTCTGCGTGCCAATTTACTTTGAGGCTGCGCTTTCAGAACATTTCTGAATGCAGCCTTTTGAGTAAACCTGGTCACTGAGAACAAGTGCAGCTGAAGAAATATGCCTGAGCACCAATGTGCTCTGCCAAGAAATTTTCTAACTATACTGTAAACGCTGGAGATGGTTTTCGGCTAGGTGAAAACGTCTGTACCAATAAGAGTGGCCGGGACAAGGATGAAAGGATTTTCATTGAAGGTCTGAACAGCTCAAGTTAGAAACCGAATAATGCAATGGAAATAAATTCAGAGTTCTGAAAATACTTATTCCTTAGATATAATTTCCAAAATTTTTAGAAAATCTAAGATGGTTTGAGAATGAGGCACAATGAATAGAGCCACCTTGAATGAATGAATGCATTTATTGGAAACACTTTGAATTTTAAGCATTCACGTGACATAATGTACATTTGTTGGCGTTAGTAAGCTGAAGGCTCAAACCTCTAATTGGTAAGAGCAAATGGCTCTTTCTCTCAACTATCATCAAGAGAATTTGGAGTTCTGTTTTAGTAAGGATTTTGAGGGTAATAGGTCAGCAATAAGAATTTGGGCTCATTTCATCAATTACTTTTTGGCAATCATGATTCAACTAGTTCCAACACTACTAAATGCCCAAATTTTATTCTATGCTTTACTTCCCCCATTATAATGTAGTGATATCTGCTATAGTCTTCCCCTGCTATTCATACGTATGTAGAAATTAACCAGTAGACAAAAAACTGGAAAGAAAATAAAATAATGAAAAGAAAGAAGTTAAATACATATGCTCTTATGTAGAAATGTACTTCTTATTAATTTTGGCTGGATACTATGTCAGTCAATTTATTGATGTTAATGGTCTCATTTGTCTATACAATGATTCTATGACCATTTTAAATGTATTTACTATTGCTACATTGCCAATAAATCATTTATGAATAGCTCAATGTAAGATGATCTTGTAATAATATTTCAAACTTCTACTAGCAATAATGCCTATCATCTACTAATATACAATGGCAGCTATTTGATTAGGTACGAGAAAAGGAAAGATAAAGCTGCAAAGCCAGAGAACACAAAGTCACTGACAGCTTGAAGATAGGTCAAGCAGGTATACTCACAAGAAGTGAAGTGGTGGACCAAAGACATTAATAAAATTAATCCTTTCCGAAAAAATATTGCCTAAGATTTACTGATTATTTATCATTACTTACCCCTCAAATTAAAGAAGGCGTTCTGTCAAAATTCAAAGACTCTTGAAGTGCTCCATCAGAGGAAAAGTTTGGAAAACCCTGGTCCAAAGTGATCAAATCTACGAGGTTTAAATGAAGGAGAATTCAATTTATAAGCTCCTTGAAGGGACAACAAATTTCTTGTCTTTAGGTTGAGTGTGTGTTATTATGAGCAAAAACTCATCATAAAATGTTTTAAGTAATTTAAGTTCTAAAAAATGATTTTTAACAGTTTGGAAGTATTCAAACACTGTGGGAAGGGGGAGCATAGTTGGGAGAGCATGGGTTTGCAGTTGAGTGGCCACTTTATTGTACGCTGGTTGTGGAAATCAAACTCATCAGTACAAGTCAACTACATTACCACTAGGTAAACCTAGGCTGTGGACTTACCCCAGAAGCTTAGAATTAAAATCTGACTAGGATATCTTTGTACCCTATTTTGTCTCGAACGCAGGCCTATGCGGAAGAAACCCTTGACACTTATTACTGTCTCACTTACTACTTTCAGGTAGAGAAGGTATCATTGTGATTCTTGACATCAATCTGACGTCTCCTTGTTAGTATTAATTTTTTTTACTTCAAGAGATATTTGATTTTTTTGAAGTTTGAAAATAAGTGGTCTGTTATAAAATATAACAATAATGTATAAAATATTAAATTTAAAAAGTCTTAGTCGTACATACATGATTGGAAGTTTGTTGAGATTTCCTGTTGGCATGATTCAGTAGAAATACATGACCCTCCAGCAGTTTTCTTAGATGAAGGTGTAACAGCAATAACAAATCTTTGGAAGGTATGAATTTAAGCTTATAAGATATTTGCAGTGTTGTTGTTTTGTATGATGTTTCATTCATATTTTGTAGCAAACTTAAGTAGAACAAATAATTTGAATGTATAATGACAAATAATAATTTTGTGTTCAGCAAGAAGCCTTATACTTTTTTCCTCATTAGTTCATACCTCATCGCACTGTTGAAATATTTTTCTCCATGCACCACTCAGAGTCATCAAGAGAGTCATTATCTGAGAGATATATCTGTGTTTAATAGAAAATACTAAAAATTGAGGAAGATCGAAACCACAGGGAGAGTCTACCAGGAGAAAAGTGAAGCCAAAAATAACGCAACCCGCAGAGCACTGGGTTGCACTTTTCTCCAGCTCCCCTTTAACTACATGTATTTTTGGGGTTTTATTTTCCTCAAATACGGGACTCAGGAGCTTGTCTATCCTATGAAATGGACTCAGATAGTTTAAATGAACCTTTCACTTAACGATCATGTTCGATTATTTTCTCTAAGTCCTCTTGATTTCTTTTATTTTGGAAAATAAAACATGCCTGCAATGTAAACTTCTCGGATGCCGGTGTCGTCTGCTAGAGCGATATAGAAAACGAATCATCTGCCAACCTTCCGAAAACTGTTTTAAAACCTCGTTGATTATTATAATGTTAATTTTATGAATATTATAATGCATTAATTCGTCATAGTTTTTAATTGATCAATACCACATATGGCATAAAAATAATTAATAGTCGTTTACCGCAATGAAATAAAGCTACTCTATAATACATTATAATAGCTTATCAGGGTGATTAGAGATTTTCCGCTTGTGCAAATGTTTTTTCTAATTCATAATTGGGGCTCAATGCAGTAAAAGTTGTCAAAATGACGAATACGAGAACTTGTATATCATGCAAGACCTGCAGGTGCAGCCGAGAGCACAATGAAATGTTCATTAAAATGCCCTGGATTAATACTGACGTTTGTTCTGTTTCATAGATTTCAGATAATGAATGAAATAATAAAATTAAGGAAGATGCATAGATTCTAGTTCGGAAAATTTTGTGGGGGCAGTTCTGATGCGCAGCAATTGACCATGCAGCAGGCAGAAACAGGCCCCTGCTTATTTACCTATAAAACCTTTAGAAACTCGAAAATAACAAAATTGCTTCGTGTTACGCATTGTTCAAAGTACATTTTGTGTTTCAAAACGTTCGACTTACTCGATCAAACCTTGATAACTCTGTATCAGAACCGCAAAATCACGAAAAAACAATATATTGGTATAGGGAGATACGAAAAGTGCTACCCAGCATGGCTAAATGCGCAATATGCCGCTTTACCCCTGGCTTCACTTTTGGGCGCTAGAGGGAGATAGTAATACTACACCTGTGATCGAAACATTGTGAAACAAATGAGCTGCAAATAGAGCTACTACATCCTGCTTTAATCCTTCAGCGACGGCAGGCATTTAAACCTAAGGAATCATAGAGCTGGCTGGTATTTAAACAATATCAGATTTTATACTTCATCATTTAAAAAAATATAACAAACTAAAAAACTGTTATATAACTCAATAGAAAAGTTCACAAAACCTCTTTAACTCATTAAGGAAAGAGAAAAGATCTAGGTCCGTGCCATGTACAGATTGAAGTAGGTATTGAAGGTTAAAGGTAGGTTACAGGTATTGAAGAGTTAAAAGACGTGAATGAAACGAGACATGAAACGTGAAATGAAACAACCAAAAAATTGTGAGATATTTCTCTGCTTTTATCTAAGATTACATGGGTCAGGAAAGTGTTTGATCTATCAGTTTTGCTAGTGATTGTTTACCTTATGTGACTGAAAGTACACCTATGAGAAGATGATCGTTAAAGTAAAAAGGAAACTAATTAACAACTGAGGATAAAAAAACACTTAAAACATTAATAGAATGATAAGTCATCAGACAGAGTTATGAGTACAAAGACACCACTCTTGAGGTTGCATACTTGAGGTAGAAATTCATTTGTCAGTCTTTTGAACTGTTCTATTATTTAAAATAATTAGGTTTACTAATAGCGGATAGAGATGAATTTTAATTTGATTCTATAAGATAAGATTGATATTAAGAGGGCTATGACTCTGAAGTATGTCATTTATAATACAAAATGGATGACATTTCCAAAACAATAGGGTTTGAACTCATCAATATCATGAACATAATGCAGAGGGAAATTAAAAAAAAACCTAATGGTTAATTTAAGATAAGATATGGATAAGATAAGTTATGATAAGAATGGTTATGATTTAATGTGTGATAGTTTATTAAGCAGAGAAATACTAAGGAAAGGGTTAAGAGAAATATTTTTTTCCCCTTCAAGGAAAAAAAACTCAGTTATATACATTTGAAAACCTTCAAGAAAATAGTGAAATTTTCTCTGATTAGTAATAAAATCTTTTAATTAAGTCTTACAAATATTAACTCAAATATTCTGACGAATTTTCACCTCAGGTACCAATTATATTCAGAGTTATCTCTGTATATTTTACCACTCAAGTATACAAGAGACACACATAACGAAGTCCATGCTAAGTTGGATACATGCATTCAAACAGTTTTTTTACAACTTCCCTGCAGTGAGACAATACTATCAATCAGTAACACTTGACCATCAAGTGAATGTGTTTATTTAATAATTTCACAATTTTAGTAATAAACTAAAACATAATGATGAGAAGGTCTCACACAATTTGTGGAAACATAATTGATGATGTGGATTCTTCAACAACTTTCATCTGAAATAGCCAAAGATGTAAAAGTAAGTTTATTGATCACATCAGTGTCTTAATGGTGGCAGGCCAAGTTTTGCTCTTAGCGCATTTGCTTCCACCACTTCATTTGAATCACTTCTTCTGCCAGTCCTTGAGTTGCGGTCGCTACGATGACGATTCCCACCACCCCCATGACGATCATTGTCTCTCCTTGCGGTATTCCATTCCTTTCCTGATCTGTTTTCTCGAGCAGCATGCTGGTTTCGGCCATGATCTTCATCGCGATGTCTATGACCCCTTCCACCTGCAAAAAGTCCTTGCTCTGTGAATTTATACATGTTTCCATTACCTTCTTTAATTAAAAGGATTATGGATACTCAATTGAGTTAGGTAGGTTAAAAAACTACATCCGTAGACTGATGAGATGAACTGCAATTCTTTAGGGAAGGTTATAAATAGAAAAACAAGTAAATATTGACTGTTATGGAGTATACCGTATTTACTTGAAAATAACGCACCATCAAATGTAATGCACACCCCAAAATTTGAGCCTTGGAAATGGAATAATCATTTGCCTGCAAATCAAATGTGCACCTTAAGACATGTGGCCATGCCATTTGCATTACCTTGTACATGTTTGCTATACACATATATATATATGTATATTAATGTGCGTATTCATAATATAAGAAATACCAGTAGGGGTCTATGCCAAATGTCCTAATTAAGTGGACACATTAACCAATTTAAAATCGGTTAAAAGTTTGATGGGATAGCCAATTCCCTTTCAATTAAAAACTATCTATAATTATTTTGTTGATATGCATTTGAAATGAATGGCACCAAATCTAGGGAAATATTTATGGCTAGAGGAGACCGCCGCAAACAACCCCAAGTAAATTTTGGCCGAAGGTCACCTAACACACACGTCGGTTTTAGTCGGTCATGAAATTATCACAAATCGTGCTATCGATGCTTTCACACAAAAGAGCCTTGCTGTTTGGAGAGATAACGGTCGATAATTTATGAATCGGAAGCAAAAGCAGTATCATGTATGCTTTACCGTCGTAGAGGGAGTCGATATTCGCAGGATATTATAATTATATATTTTATGCATAGGAAATTATTTTATTATTATGCCTTTTATAGAATTATCACTATTACGGAAAAGAAAACTAGGCAAAGGTATAAATAAGTAGTAGGTATCTACATTCACTAAGTCTATTGCTTCAGTTTATAACAAAATATATAATTAGAAGTACGCTGCAGTAAGATTTTGTCAACATTTTTTCTAGAAATATTCTACATTGTAAATCCCGATAGGGAAAAGGTGAGGCGTCAAATGAAACCCCCCCACCAATATCATCTTACAAACGTTCATAACGCAACATTTTTTTTACTCGGCAGTGGTCGTGTGTCAAAAAGAAAGTATGAACCTTACCTTTCGGTAAATGATAATTGATATATGTTTACATTCAACGGATATGGATACAAAAATAATTGATACTGATGGTGTTAAAAGGTCAAATGATGCACGGAAACAGCAAGGGATGTCGGATGGCACACGGCTAAAATCGTTCATTATACATATATACACGGATGTGTTCATTCCGGTTGATTGGCAAACCTTCGTATCTTATTTTCCGCAATTTCTTATTCAAAAGCAGTTTTTGCGAGCTGCCTTATTTCGACGTTATTTTGATCTTTACTTATACCGATCTAAGCATTACAAATTCTTCGAGAAGTTGTGAAGTATTCCCTGTTTGCGTAATCTACAAGGCCAAATTTGAATTTGCGAGAAAAGCAGATCTTTGATATTTCATGATAATCTTAATTATGATGCCGATACTGAAATCATACGAACAAGATCATGGAGTAAAAGTAACGCCATATTATAAACCTACTTTTAAGCTTTATACTACTCCATTTAAAAAATCATGGTTGCTTACTTTATTGAAGAAATTACATCTTATTTTTAAGGAAAATTTCCTACACAATGGAAACAAGCTGGTGAAATCAATTTAGAAAACTCTAAATAGAATTCTGATGATTTTCGAACCATCAGTTTCCTCCCGGTTTCATTAAGAGTCCTCAAAAAACTTGCGCATCATGAAATAACTGAATATCCACATCAATATTCGATTCTTGACTGCTCACAACCAGGTTTTCGGAAGTCGCAGTGCACCGCCACAGTCTTAGTTAAAAATTTTGATGACATTCTTAAATCGATGGATAATAGTAACAAACCATCCCTAATCTTACTGGACTCTCGTAAAGCTTTCGATTCTGTTGACGTGGATATAAATTAAAAATTCAATTTTATTAAATGCTGTGAGCTTCATTTAAACGCTGATGACCTGCAGATATATCTCGATTCTACAGTTGCCTGCTTACCTGAATGTGTACAGTACGTAAACCATAGCTTCCAACAAATACACAAATGCGTCAATGACAATTTTTTTGAAGAAAAATCCAGTAAATAATTGCAAGCCATTGTCATCAGGTATACCATGTTATTAAAATGAATTATTGGAGATATTAATGCAGAGATCATCTTGAACAATACTGAGATCCCATTCTGTATCTCTGTTAATAATATCGGTGTTTGGTTAAACATCTGTGGGAATAAATGGAAAAATAAAATATTTTTACTTATTTTCACGGCATGCTCATTCCACGTCAGATCTTACGTGGTCGGAGCATGTCGTGAAAATTTGTAAAAATAGCTTATTCTTTCATTCATTTCCTCAGATACTTTCGTAATACCTTACCCAGACGGCGGAAATTTCGTAATACCTTCTATTAAAATGCAATTATTAAATTCAATCCAAGGTTTATCGCAAGAAATAGCTACTAAGATGCAACGTGCCCAGAATGCGTCTGTTTGGTTTATATTTAACTTGAAAAGGTTTGACCACATTTCCGATCCATTAAAGAAAATATCTAGGATTTAACTCGAAAATCGTCGAAGAATTCATGTTCTAATGTCAGATTTCAGAGTCCTGTGAACACAAACTGCGGAATATCTCTTTTCTGAATCTATCAGCTTAGAATCAGTCCACAATTGCAATACTAGAGGGGAAAATATCTTAAATAAAAAAATATCAAATAAATCACCGAATTAACATATTCCGACCTCCGCTTCGCTATAATATTACTCTGTCATGCTAATACCACTCAAAGTCGATTTGAGTAAGTGATGTTAATAAAAATAATGAAAACAAATCCTTCCAAACGCTCAACGTGGATCTGCATAGCATACTATGCCCTCCATCGTTATATTTTCTCTCTCTTTTCTGTAGAAGAGAGAGAGGCTCGCTTGCCCGAAACGCAGTGTCTGTTGGACGAGTTGTCCCTGCAAGTGGTAACTTTTTTTTGTAAGGGACTGTACAATAAAGTTGAGAAATTTCATTGTAATGCAAGAAAATTTGATCCCTACTATCGCTTATTCACTCTTCAGACAAGGAGAATTGTTTTTTAAACAACAAACAAAAATGTACAACAAAGTTATCTTTTGAAGACATGAATATTTTGAGCTATGCACAGTGGATTTTGTTATCAAAAGTATCCTCAATCAAAGGAGGCAGTATGAATAGAATATATGAATGGTGAATTGCAAATTAAATATAAAGAGCATAACAGGAATATCAGCCGAGTCACACAGGAAAGACTCAAGGCTAATTCTAAGGTTACCATTGCTTGCTGAACTCAACCTACCAGCAGGTGATTTAGATCGAGATCGATGATGCCGCCTTTCCCAGCTTGGATTTGACTCCCATTTCCTTTCTCTCTTATCCATAGGCCTTTCTCTTTCTCGACTTCTATGCCTGAAAAAAGAAACACAAAAGGGTTTCATAATTGCTTTTCTCATATTGAAACATGCCCCACAAAAATAACCAACAAATTAACACCTAATATAATGTAATTGAGATGATAACATTATATATTATGTGCATTTTAAAAATTATACATTTAAATAAAAAGTAATTTTTATCATAAAATTATATATTCAAAAATATGGAATCATTCCAATGACTTCCATTAGTAAAATGAGCCATAATTTAGTCCTAAATAGAATACCACTGCAATATGCTATTGCACTGATCTAAGAAATGTGTGAGTGAAGTGCTTGAGGAGAGAGAAACTGCTTAAGAAAGTATGACGCAAGGAAAAAGAATGAGGTGTCGACAAATACAAAGGAGGTTGGATGACATAAATAGGTGGTTAACACATTCAAAAGTAAGAGACTAGACTAAGAGAAGTCAAAATAGGCAAAATCTTATATATATATAAAAATGGATGTTTGTTTGTATGTTTGTATGTTCCAGATAATCTCGAAAACTAGATGTTGCACAATGTTCAAACTTTTAACATCATTAAATGTTTTCCCTGGGATGATCAAGTGGTACTTTTAATTTGCCTAAGGTCCACGGTTCGAATCCAGACGAGTAAAACAGTTTGCATAAGAAATACACGTAAAGTTCATTTTTTTCGTTGCATGGTTTATTTAATTTGCAAAAATAAATTAGAAAGAACAATCGTAGGAAGTCGAAATTAGCATCAAAAGAAGGGAATTAGAATAAAGATTCTTATTTTGGTCGTGGAATATCGTTTGCTATTCGAAATTGCGAGAATTTTGATAAAATATACGAAAATTTTGTCTAAATTTCCATGTAGTAAACAACTCATTCCCTTGACAATCAAGGCGATTGTTGATTTCGAGTTCAAGCGTAATTCCATTAGAAGACGTGGAAAATTTTTAAAATTTCGAATTTTGTTGACGAGTCTGTAGCAACCAAGTTTTATTTATAGCAACATAATTGTTTACCGTCTTTTTCGTAAATGAAATGAGTTTTATATTTGTGGTTTACCAAAAATTGATTTTTATCGATCAATTCAACGGGCTGCGTATAAACATCCTGGTAAGTTGCGGATGTATTGAATATATATTCTTCTGAATTAAGTATTAAATCTAATCTATTTGCAATAATGTATTTTTAGCGATTAACGGAAATGGAGTTAGCGAAGAACGTAAAGATTTCCCAGATTCGGTGTTTGTTATCTTTGGAGATTTGAACGGCGAGTTGTAAAGTTGTAGCAAACCTCCAGCATCGTATGATAGACCAAAAAGGTAAAGAAATGTTACTTCTGTTATTGGTGTTTAATTTTTGTTCCTATTTTGATATTGCGATA
Source organism: Sympetrum striolatum (assembly GCA_947579665.1). Lineage (NCBI taxonomy): Eukaryota > Metazoa > Arthropoda > Insecta > Odonata > Libellulidae > Sympetrum > Sympetrum striolatum. The sequence goes on from OX388346.1 coordinate 32,036,296, forward strand.
ACTTTTGTGTTATTTGTCTTCCGTGTATATGTTGCACGTACTAAGATTGAGAAGCAAGTCAGCTCCACAATACACTTACCTTCCGCAAAGTATATTCATCGATGCTTATTAGAGCGATATATAATTTATTTCTGTCATTTATGTTTGATTCATTAGTACCCCTGTACCTATCTGAAAATTTCTCTAAACGTGTGTTACCTATTATCTTAATGTAAAATTTCAATACATCTTAATATTGCCTCAGATGGAGATATTTTTCATTCAGAGATTTTGAGATTGAATATTGAGTTGGTGCGGCTTTGTAGAATTCATTGTAACTTAAACTTATTGGTATTTTGGATTGAAAAGTCTGGTATAAGCTATCTATCAACAAATTTCAAGTATGTGTTACGATTATGGTGTTTATGAAATGAATCATCCCCGTTGAGAATCAACAGGAACTTCGGCTAGTAGAATTATAAAATGATGCAATGACTGTATATCAGAGGTTAATGAGGACCATTCTTTATTAGTTAACCTCTTGGAGAAGAAATCAACTACTACTAATTGTTAGTACAGTATCTGAGAGCAAAATTATTAACAGTAAAGTATATTTCTTAGCCAATAATACTTTGTTTTCTGTTGCAAAATTATGGTCTGGGGATAAGAATTCCAGAGAGAAATTGAAATTTTACAATTTAATTTTTAAGATTAAAGAAACCCCAATTGAGATTGACGGTCATCAAAAGAGAGAAGATTACATAAGTGTCTTACCAATTCAAATTTTATTGGAAGAGAGTGATGCTTTGAATGGTATGAAATTAATGTATAATATCCTGAGTTGTGTTGACAAATGTCAGGGTTTCAATGATGAATGACTTACTATATGAGGTACCTTCAAAAAATTCTTGGGCTCAGAGATCAGGCCTCTTCCGTTGAACAGCTTTTAAAAGCTGCATGAGGATGGCAATATTGAGTTACTTGTTAACTGTACGAGTAAAATGTTGCTTGCATACTGCAAGCAGATCGACAACACTAATTTCATATCGGCATTATATCGGGACGGTCATCAAAAGAAAAAATCAAAGGATTGAAAATATTCTTAAAATTCGCTGCAATTTCATCGTCTGGTATCGAACCCGGGCCTTCCTGGTGAACTTACTATGCACTACAATAGAAGATCTCCATTTCTAAATATGTGTAAAAATTCAAGCAGAAATATTGGCTGCAACAGCCTGAAACGATGTCCTACTTTTCACGAATGTACATGGCTCTCTGGATTCGAACCAAGGACTATCTAGGTAATCTAAAATATGTTTATGAAATTAATTTATGATCTCTATCTATATGCCGAATTTCAAGTTTCTATATTATTGAGAAAGGTTTCAAAATTATTTCTAAAAATCGGATCAACTTCTGATTGCAGAGACACCTGGTGTCGAACCCAGGACATTTTGTATGCTGTGAATGCACAGCTTGATTTAAAAAGACTTGCTCTTGGATCATGCAAAGTTTGAAGTCGATAGCATGACAGGAAGTACCTAAATTTCATTTCCGTTATCTCCGTAAGAAATGCATTGAGGAATGCAAATTACTCTCTGGGATCGAACCAATGACCATCAGCGAATATAAAAATTTTATTATGAAATATTATTGTGATCTCCAACTCCATGCCGAATTTCAAGTTTCCATACCATCAGGAAGTGGTCCAAAAAAAATCTTAAAAATCGCCACAATGCATTTTAAACGGCCGATTTTTGCCTCGACCTAGCATCGAACCCAGGATATTTTCCGTAAAACTCATTTATGTTTTCGATATATCATGACCATATATATCGGCTCCTTGAGTTTTACGTCCCTACCTATCCAGCAAGTATTTTTTAAAAATTCCCGAAAATCAAAGCAATGCATTTAAACGGGAAAAATCGGGACTTTGGGGCCCTCTGGAATCGAACCTATGACTTTGAGGATCAAAGTCGCTTTTTTCCTGGGGGTTTCACGTTATGACCAATATATCATAAAAATTTCAAGTCAATGACGCTTGTGGTATAGCCTGTGAATTTGTATCCTATCTATATACCTATATAGCTATATATGAATGAATCCGGAGAAGCATCTATATATAATAGATGACCCTCAGGAATGAATTCATGGTGGATGATTCCCTAGCAGTCAGAGAACATGACCAGCAGGACTTTCCTTTGATCGGTCGGCTCTGAATTTTTGGGTCATTTGGAAGGCAACTTCCAAACAATAAACTGCCTCTTGCCCTGGGGGTTGTATAACACCATGTGTGATGAATCATGTTTGGATGAACATTTTACCCAGCAAAACACATAACCTCACCCTGGAATGCTGTTCAAACTGCAACATTCTACTACTTTATGCCACAGTGTACATACATATGTTAACTTGTACAGTCACGGACTTGCATAGCTGTATCCATAATATGTGGTGCTATGAACCACCAGAATTTTACGTTTCTCCCATTCTTTTTGTTGGAAAAAGAAAGGTTTGGGAACTTTTACCTAGTATTATGAGAACTGACTTCAATGTTTAAGGATCCTATTTCCTTCCTATAAGTTACAAAATTCCATATAAGGTAACAACTTCTGTCTCTAATTTCTAATACATATGTTGTTATATCTGAGTATGTGTCTCTTTAACAACCGTGGTGGCGGAGTGGTTAGCTTGCTAGCGCATTAACGCTCTAAACACATGGTCCTGGGTTTGGATCCTGGCTAATCGGATTTTTCCGGTTAGGGAATGGTTGTCTGTGTCTGTTGTGATTATTAATAAAGGAAAAGTGTAAAAAATAATACAATAAAAAAGGGGGGTTAGTTGGAAGAATGGCCTTCAAAGGCTAAAATTAACCCATAATAAACGGCATTATTATTATTGATTAATGTGCTTGGCTAGGAAATATGATGTTTGCCTGATGTAGGGAAGAAGTTTGGAGTGAAAGAGTAAGGTAGATGAGGAGCGGAGTGTCATAGATTTCAGAAAACTTGAGCACAGTTATTTTTTATGAACTACAATTTTTTATGTTTTAAAAGTGTAAAAACATAAATAAAATATAAAATAATATCAATAATTAATTAATATGTACCATATAAGTGTGGAATATGTACAGTACATGTACCATTTAAGAAAATGTAACAAAAATAAGAACCTTAGATTCATATTTTGAAAGTGTTATAATTCAGGTCATACAAGCCCAAGTATTCTACTGTCCATTGCTGCAGATGAGTGGAAAATCGTCCATCATTTTTTTATACATAACAATTGAAATCGCCTGAATTTCTTGGGAAATGGCATTTAAAAGATGCCTCAAGAAAGAGAGGTTCTTTTATGTAAGCGTTAGATTTCAGGTAGCCCCACAAAAAGAGATGGATCAGTATTGTTGGGCAACTTTGAAATGAGTACAAATTCTATTCTGCAATAGATCCACCAAAGTAACCGTTTTGACAAAGGTCTCAAAAACAAAGACGTGATATTCAATCATCCACGTTACCATGTTTACTGAAATAGCATATGTCACCTAGTAATTGTCAAATGAATAAATGAACATGAAATTCCACATGAACTAGTCTACCTTTTATACCCTTGAAGTTTGTGAGGCATCATAAATACCTAGGAATTACGCTCAGAAGTAATTTTTCCTTCAAAGAGCATATTTGAAGAGTAGTAGGAAAGGCAAATAGGATGCAAAGGTTAGCCAGTAAAATTCTGAGGTGACGTTCATCGAGAGTAAAATAATTAGTATACTTTTCTCTGATAAGACCTCTACTTGAGTATTGCTGTGCAATTTGGGATCTTCGCAAAGTAAGATTAATTTCCGACCTTGAAATGGTTCAACGTAGAGCAGTAAGGTTCATCAATGGAGATTTCAGCTTTGACTGCAGAGTTTCAGCTATGATAGAATTCCTCGGATGGAACTCTTTCAGTGACAGAAGACAGAAGCTTTTCGATAAATTCATCACTACAATTTCGGGGAGGAGATAGCTGATATTGTTATCCCAGTTATAAATTTTTCAATCATAAAGAGAAAACAAAAAAGCGATACAGGGAATTAGTTGCCAGGATAGATAGTTATTTTTGATAATTTACCCACAAAGTATTAGAAAAGCTAATAGCTGTCCGAGTTAGATAGGGATGTCGGTGTTTTACACTCCCTACCACGTGCCACTGGCGGATCGCAGGATTTTAATGTAACTGTACCTATCCCAAGTACATCATACCTCCCTGTAGAACCCAATATAATGACTAAGTATGCAAACATGTACTTATTACTTAAACACTTAATTATAAAAAATAATTACTTTTAAAAATAAGTTTACCTTTTGTCACGCTCCTTCAAATCCCTTTCTCTTGAACGTGATCGTCTAGGTCTGTTAGGAGGAGCTGGTGACTGCTTTCTGCCTTTGTCCTTAGCAGTCTGTCTTTGGCTGCTGGATGTGGTGCCGCTGTGATGATGGTGGTGATGATGTCGATGATTTCCAGATGATATACCGGAGGAATCTCCTCCCTTTTGGTTGCCACCAGAATCTCTGGATTTTAGAGGAGCAGAATTACCGCCAGAGCCAAAGTTTGAACCTAAGGCACCGTTGGCAGCATTTCCGCTATCTTTCTTAGCAGTGTCACCTGGTGGTCCATCTATGTCCCCTTCTTCTTCTGATTCCATTCCTTCATCCAAATCATCATCGAGAGCTGATACTCGGGGATCTATCTCGTTGTTTTCCTCCAACACATGACGTTTCTGTGACAATGAAAGGAATATTTAGAATTACACATCAGAAGCTCAAAATGATTAATTATATATTCTTATGAGTGGAAAACCAGCATGGAGAAAGATATCATATAAATTGATGCGAGAACTTCAAAAAAGCTTAAGAACAATCGGGATAAACATCAATTGACAAAAGCTACAGCAATAATGAATAAAAGAATCACCAAAAATATTGGAACAGCTTTATTATATCTGGGCCTTCAAAAATTAATCATTATCATACCTCTTAGTTAAATGAGAATTATTATACAGAACTGTTGATTTCTTAATCATCAAAATAAGTTAACAAGTAAAAGAGAGAATTTATTTGTACATAAGAGCAAGCACCCAATAAAAATGCCAAGGAAAAAACTGACTTCAATAAAGTCAATTGGGACAGGAATTGAACTCGGGATCTTCCTCTATACAGGAGGCTGCCCACTAAGTCCCCAAAATGGCTTGCGAAATGTTCTGGTAGGGTAACTTTGATGGTTAAAGCAGCCTTCCAGATACAGGAAGATCCCAGACTAGTTTCCTGGCCCCATCAGACTTTTTTCTTGTCTGTTTTTCCTAGGGATAAGTTCACAAGTAATTAAGCAAAGAAAAAATGCAGAAATTTTGAATATGATGATTCGTTATGATAAATAAAGGAAATCTACTGTACACAGACATCAAAAAAGTCTTAATTTTCACAAGAATATTGATTATTATGAGCTATCATACATGTTAATAGCAATTTAGGCCCCACGTAGAGACTTGTCACAATGAAACTAGCTTTATATCAAATCCAAGAGAGGGATATCCAGAGATAATTTATGGTTCAAGTTTGTTTTGTTAGCTGATAAATACAGACACTTAAAAAAATACATGATTTAGTGGATTTACAATCTTAGTTCCATATTTACACTAATGATTCTTCAATCTCTGGAGATATCTCTTCAGCATTCATCAACTTGTACCACTCATAGAAACATCTTAGTTTTTGTTTAGTCATCCTGAGAGCATAATGAACTTTCCTTGATAAATACTTGAAGAGTAATTTGCCTAAGTATGCTGGTGCAAAATTGATCCCTTTCAGACAAAATGCTTTAGTGTGATCAATCGGAACCAGCAAAATGTGTAGCATTACATACATAGAGGACATTTGTTAGAATAGAGAGGCAAAATAATGTATCACTCAAAGAGATTTCTGGGGCACTCTCACCGAGGCATTTACACTCATTGTTGCCTATTTGCAATTCACATACTTTGACCTAATTCACCATTTGCAACCACATAAGGTACTAGAAAATTATATACATATTAGAAGGAAGCATCACCAACCTGCAGCCTGGGCAGAATTACATCACAAATTCTATCTATTCTTAGTAGTTCATCGATGAACTCATCCACATGAACAAGCTCAAATTCTGGAAACAAAATAAATGTGTAAATGGATTGGCTGGTAAATATTACGCATTTAAAAACTTTCAGATTCAAATGAAAACTTACGTCCAAGGCGATTCTGTCTTCTAAGTTTTCTGTAGTCATTAAGCAATGGTTCCAAGTACTTGTAACAATCTAGAGATGTCCCCACTAATCTCATATAAAATGCTCCAAGAACTCTTACATATCTGATAAGTAAAAATATTATCATTTACAAAAACAGAGATTCGATAAATACTTAGGCATATAAACAAAATATGTATCGCTTTCTTTGCTGAACATTTACGTTGGAATAATTTGAAATAAATCAACCTCTTAGCATGATTATTAACTTCAGTTTCACATTGAAATCATATTGAAAAACACAATAAGAAACGTCATATTCTATTTTATAAGAATAAATAAATTTTAACATTTCCCTTTTTTTGCTTATCGCTAAATGAATATTTCTGAATTTCATTTCACAAGGCACTTACTTGAATTCTTCATTTTTAATAAACTCGACAATTATATCTTTTTCGGGTTGAATCTGCAGCATTTTCAAGATCAAGCACAGAAAAGGCGACGGCTTAATATTTCCTCCGTACACACCACCTACATACCTCAGCTCCATAGCCTTATCGACCATAAGTTCAGCTAAAATGTTTCATAACAAAGTTTATTATATTGTAGTAAATTAAAAGCAAATTAAAATCAGTTCTACATTATAGGAGGAGAAAAAGACTTCGGTATTCCACCCAAAACTGTCCGTTAGGATGAGAGGAAAAGTTCACTTATTTGATATAACATCAACAAACGCAAAGATGACATTATATCGATAGTTCTAATGAGAAGAGCTTACCTGTTAGGGCAAAACATTCTTCTTTCCAATATCTGCTGTCGTAAATTCGAGACCGAATGATCTTCTCAACTAGATATTGTGGATTTGTGCCCCGGATGGACTTAGCATCTTTAACCGTACGGTTCGCCATCCTGCTGTTGACTGGATACTTCTTGGGTCAGAAACTGTCTCCCTCGTAAGGTAGTCTCAAACTTTTAAACGGAAAAGGAAGAGCCCATTTAAAAAGAGATTTCGCTTTCCATGCTCAAAACTAATCACACCAACGCGCAAGCGAAATCGTAAACATGAAGCATTTCAATTGTCAACTCTCAAGATAACTTGAAAGCAGATCGGTAGATAGCGCCCTAAACCAATTGCTGAGGCGCGAACATTTACAACTGAATATATTTGCAAAATTTCTAGTGATATGTGAGGGGAAGAAATACTTACCAGTTTCAATCTAGGTTAACTAATAATAATAAATAACTATAGTATATCCTATGATTCCGATGTTTCGGTGATCAAATATCTGTTCTTTACTACTGTTATAGATACAATGAAATGATTATGGTAGGTGGTACGAATTTCATTCGTTTCCGAAAATCGTTACTGTTCCGATATTCTCGTAAACTGAAACTGATCTTGATATTTTGAATATTATAAAAGTAATCCACAGTCAATGCTGGATCAAAGTTGAATAGTTTATTCCAATAAAACAAAGAAAGAAATTCTATCCTCATCTCTGCTACAAAATAAATATGATTCTGGTTGAGTAGACTAATTGCAGTTTTTATTTTGGAATACACAGTGCAGTAAGCGATAGTATCAACTACTAAGATAGGTTCCCAAAGTGGTCCATATAGACCCCCAGGGGTCCACGTCAGGGAGGAAATAATAGGGATCCAAGATTTTTCCAATTTTTAGAGTATAATAGCGCTTTTAGAAGCCAAAGATCCAATTTTAAAAGGTAATATAATCAAATAGAAACCAAATATTGCATTTTAACAGAAAAAATCGTGTCTTAGGCAGGCTGGGGAGTCCACAGAAAAAAATGCCTGAGAATCTATGGGCTAAACCATTAATTTTATTAATTAATATATAGTCATAAAATTCACCAATTGATATTTCAAACAATTACCTAATGAATTGAATAATTTGATTTATATATATTGAGTAAATGTATTGATTGCCTAGAGAATTAAGGTAATCTGATATTATAATTATTATTCCAGCACGTTTTAGGTACATTATAATCAACAAAAATTATAAAGTATGCTTCAGAATATAAACTATCCTACTAATTACTTCAAAATATAATCCACTTCCAAGCAATATTTTTCATATAATTCAGTTGTGGAGCAAGGAATGAATTAGACACAGATCAAATAACTGTTTTAATTGCTAACCCTATTGTAACAACAAGTTGATTAATATCAACAGTTTCCACTACTCTATGATTTGATATACTTTTTATCTACAGCCACCAAAGGACCTCATTGATATTATCTACTTTGTGCTAGATAACATAAAGCAATCCCTCTCATACCAAGTTCTGATAAATGAACATTGTTTTTCAACCATGTTTCTGTTAGCAAATTATATGTGACAGCAATTGCACTTGACAATCATATTTGAGAAAGTTTAATTAATATACCAAGACATTTTGGTCATGTGGTGAAATTTTCAAATTTTCATTATACATAACTATTGTTGATATAACATTAAAATATTTATTATTTTATTTTATATTTAATTAATCACCTTCCTGGATTCAAGCTCCTTTTGGATTGACGTCAGACATTCACTCTCCCTTTTTTATACAGCTCTTCACTCTGAAGCCTTTAACTGCAATTATTATCTTCTGTTTAAAAGCATTTTAAAAATCCTTGCAATTTGTTAAGGACACCTTCAATGACCAGGTTTTTGAGTTATTAAGTTCCCCAAGGCGAAACACTGTTATGGTATCAGGGGAAATTGAATACTTAGCTAAGTTAGTTACAACCAATACTTAGCTATAGCTTAGCTTTGTCTTGCCTATATTATGCACTAAGATAGCTTTGTGATTTTTTAACACTATTTCTAAACCTATTCTTCACCAAAATGTAATCAATTTGGTAACTGTCACTATCCCCTTGCTTTTTCATGCTTACCTATGTCTGTTTGAGAAAGGGTGTTAGTAATATAGAAATTATTCCTTTTACATAAAAAGAACTTCATGATGTTCAACCTTTTACATAAAGTCTATCAATTTCTATTTTCTATCATTTCCTATAGCAAACCTTACCACTTCTTCCCTATTTTCATTTTGCCCAACTGCCCTATTCCAGTCTTGCATTACAATTAGGTTTTCACTGCCTTTAACCCTTCCTCTAACTTATATTTGTTGATAAATTAGTTCTATATTATTCTCAATGTAATCACTAGCTAGTAAGGTAACTAGTGGGTAAGTAATTCTGGCATATGAATGTTTTCTTGCTCAGTCTTGATAAATTAGTTGTATATTATTCTCAATGTAATCACTAGTGGGTAAGTAATTCTGGCATATGAATGCTTTCTTGCTCAGTCTCAACTTATATTAACATAGACCTATTTCTCATTAGCTTGGTGGTTATCATGATAACCACCAAGCAAGAGAGTGCACTCTCTTGCTCAATTCTACTGCAGTCCCCCTCTGACAAGAAGTTCCCCCACCGAAAATAACCAATTGTTCCAAATTCCATTTCAATATTGCACCATTTTTCATAATTTTCAAGTATTTTATCGAAGAACATTTTTATTTCCTATTTTACATTATACATTTGCTAACTTCCCTTTTGTAAGCATACCAGCTTCACATACACATTTTCTGATAATTTTCTCTCTATTTTTTGCTGTTTATTGGATAAGGTTTTTAATGATGACCGAGAAAGCCTTATTCCCATCACTGCTGAATGAAGCACTCTTCCTAGAGGACTGAGTTCTGTGCACGCCAATGCTAATAACATTATTCTGGAGCATCCTAATCATGGAATAGATAGTTGAAGTGGTCTCTCCTTGTCTTCTTCAACAGTGTCTTTAACATTACACTCATTATGGCTGCTGCATTGTGATGCAGATGCCTTTGCAGGCACCTTACTGAGGTTCAGATGCAGCATAGTCTATCTTTTGTTTATCCACCCAGGAATATAGTTCCAGCCAATCTATCACTTTAGGTGCAGTAATAATCAAGTACTTCTGCCACAACAAGGCTGTAGTCTAGAGAAGAGAATGAATGATGTTTACATGATCATCTTCTCTAATAAATCTCAGAAAATTTGATGTTGTATTGGAAATGCTTTTATAAAATGATGATTGATACTCTTGCATTCAATCACAATGTGCCATTTTAGATTATGTATAAGACCACTAGTTTTACCCTTCTCTACTGCTTTGCTCCTTTATTTATGGTTTCAAACAAAGTGTGATAAAGACACCAACGGACCTTTATTTAATTAAGTACAAGATCATAACAATATTATTGTTAAAACTAAGATTTAAAAATGAAATGGAACTATAACATAATTGCCAACAAATTTTAAAAGGCATTTTTCTTGAGTTTATCCAACATGTTTTTGCATCTTATATGCTGTAAGACAGAGTCTGTCAAATATAAAAAAACAACCTTTTTCTTCAATATTTTCAAAGATGGCTATCGCCAAAAAATGCTGATTGTTAAACAACTGGGTTCAAGTCTCAGTCAGTTTTCACTTCTCAAGGTGCATTGCATCACCATGTAAACACTTTCCCTTTATCTAGAATTGTTGTTGCTCTTTTATCTTAAATGTAGCATTCTTAAATGTTAGGCAATGTAAGAAATAGAAAGGAAGAAGAGAAATCAGTAAAAAAGGAAGAAGCTTAATTCTTCAAGAAAGGATAGGATCTTCGAGAATTAAACCAACATAGAAAATATGGTAAGAGTTATTTAAAAATATTTATTATGTTTACATAGATTAAAATAACAATGAAAAATATCACAATGAGAAAATGATCCATACCCCCTAGGGGTAAACGATCTCTATATTAAATGAATCCACTGAATATATAGATATTTGATACAAATATTCATTTCTTAAGGAGGGAGAATGGTGTCATATGGAACCGAACCAAGGATTCTATTAGCAATCTGTTGAATGACTGCACTGGCTGTTTCTTCTATGACTGGGTTTACAATTTCCATCACTTGATCCCTGTTTTGCTGGATAAACTGGGTTGAAGATGTGGCTGTAAGAGAGAAAAATTTATAATTACATTCTTTTTCAAAAAGAATCCAAAATCATCCAGTTAGGATCCATTAGATATTATAAAAATATGTCATCATGAATTATTATTAACAAGAGTTAGTCTAAAGGTGGCTAACCTGAAGCCTTTTCATAACTCCATGAAACCAGAGCATGTAATGTATTCAAATAATTCTGTTCTCCAATATTGTTAGTCATGTCAAGTGATAATAAAATATGAAAGATCATATCTAGGTTTCCTTGGGATTATTTTTGTTTTGTTTTGTACAATATCAATTTTGAACTATTAGAATGCAGGGAACATGTGTGGCAAGTGTGACAATTTGTATCTCATGTTACCTTTCGTGTAAGATTCTGATAAGATAATATTCTCCACAATTTCAGCTTACTGATTAAAATATAATTTATATCTGCTCCCTAAAACTGAGCATAGTGTATTAACTAAGAGGAAAATTCACTCTTTAAAGAGTATTTTTATTTTTTATAATAAGTATTATTTTTTAGAAGTGTTTTATTTACTACACAATATATTTTGAAGGGAATATTTTCTTTATCCATTGGAGTTATATTATGTTAAACTGATGATGCCATGTGAAAAAATGGGTTAAAGTGTATTGACTACAAAACTAAATATGTAATATCTCATTGCATAGTTGTTTTGTTTTCACTGAAATAGGACAGCATGTAATGAAAATTTGAATAATTTTCATCTATTTTTTTCATGTTCTTTCAAATTAAAATCCTTGCTAATGCTGCTAAAATTATGGCATTAATATTAAATATAAGAAAATAAGGAATTTATTCAATATTTGTGTGAATAAGGAATGAATGGCTAAATTATTTAATTTATACCACCAAAAACCCAAATTAAGTCCTTAAAAAGTTAAAAACACAATTTGAAGGACATTTTTTATAATAAATAAAACAACTCAGAAGTCTATAACATAGTAGTACCTATGTATACATTTTTGCAATTAACGTTGGTTCTAGATGCTCTGGCATTGATGAATTCATTTTGTAACAAAGAATGTTGATAGATATTATTTTATAGTCATAAATTAATGTACTGTAATATAAGTCTGTGATGAATGGAAGCTTCTTTTCAATTCAAGAATGGAAGAATTGTTTTCAAACACTTTTTTGTTTAGGAAATAATAGTTTCTAAAGCATGTAAATTTTAGATATCTAGTAACAGGATGCATGTTTATGACTACACCTACTAGATGCTAAACTGAAAAATATAATTAAAGGAAAATATAATTACGTAGGAAGCAGATTCATTACAAAGTCTTTATTCTAATGTCTTAGAGTGTTTTGCAAATAAAAGTAATTTAATTACTCCATTTTTATAAAAGTTTAAAAATAATTAATTTTATTGTGATTGACATTAAATTTTCATTTTCTAAACCACTCAGGTTAATCAATCTCAAGCCACACTCCTATGAATGTAATAGTAGAGTTAGACTTACAAATGAGATCGTTTCCTTTTCCGCCACCAAGGAAATCCATTTTTGAATCTCCCACTTTGACTTTGGTGATCACATCTGTCACTTCCAGGTATTTAACACCACGTTTCTCAATGGTCTTTCCGGTGATCTTAAGATCGGCTCTTGTGTTGGCTGTTTATTGAAAGGAAAATATAACATTTAGCAAAAGTTCTTCTTTATAAGTAACAAAAGATAATTCTAGAAAAGTATTGCAATTTTTTTAGTTTACCTAGGATTTTTAGAGCTAAAAGACCAAAAAATCTTTACCATCGTTTTAAAAATATATCCAGGGGATCTCTGAAAATAAATCGATTGATTATATGTATACTCATATCCATTTAATTTTTTTAATTGTTATTTTGGGGAATATGCTGATCATTCCAAAAATCCTTACTGGCAAACAACTTGGTGAGAAGATAGAAATGACCGATGTTACGAAATAAAAACTCAGGCTGAAAGCTTAAAATTTCATAAAAGTAGCGGATGATAGTTAACTAGCTTCCGCTACTCTTCTAATTAGAAGACGTTCTGCGCTGCAAAACACCATTTCGTTATACATTATTATTTGGATTTATGTAAACCAGAGTAGACGATGATTTACATTAGCATACGTTGGCCAATAACCATCTAATACTCTTGGAGAAGAAATAAAGGAAAAAATTTTGCCGCAGCCGGTTTTCATTTCTTCTCCAAATTCATGCATGTGAATCATACGTTTTTCATCTCTTATCTACCTAATTCTCTTCACCAATTATTAATGACTGTATAAGGATTATTAAAGCATTAAAAAAATAAATCATCTGCTAATTACAGAGTAACATGGCACGCTTACAATGTACAGTGGCGGAAAAAATTATCGCAACACTTTGCGCGCGCACCAGTGGCTTTCACAGAAACTATTTGGAATTCTGCTTTCTGTGACTGACTGGCAACACCGAGGAAAGCCTCGAAAAGCGGTAATATTTGAGTCGGAGCCTAGAACTTACACAAATTTCCTCTCTTTCGAACTCTTCTTAGAGCCTTCGCGCGAACTGTCCCCGAGTTCGTCGTGTTTATTTCGGCGTTTCTCTTTCACAGATAGTTATCGTATTTATAGAACGATAAATTGAATATATATTTATTCCAATTTAAATCTTAAATGCAATAAAATACATAGACAATAATTGAAACTTAATTATTAATAATGTGAAGAATGCTATTCAGTTTTAATAATGCGTAGCAATAAGGAATAAGTGGGATTGGAGTAGGAATACGCGATGTGGTGATTCTCACCTTTAGAGAACGAGAATCTTGGAGTCTAGAGGAAAATGATGTTCTGCGAGATTATAGCGAGAACAGATGGCCTATAATGGTCTCTTTTCCTGGATAATTTGTGCGCTAATAAGGCGTTATTTTGTTAGTTTGGTTTCTCACTCCAACATACGTCTTACGGCTGCCTGCTGGATATTAATGTAAATGTAATTCTTCAAACGTCCAGTTCAAACATAGGATATTCATTATTTGTGATAAACATTCCGAGGAGGATTTTTGATTACAAGTCTTATGTTTTCAATTCAGCAATTAGAATTCGAGAAGTCGTTAGAGCTATTACTGAGTTGCTAACTATGACACAATGTAAAATTTGTATTTTGTCTACGGAACATAATTTTTCCCCAACTTAATCATGCAGACGAAGGAAATTCGTAATATAAATTTATATACACCATTTGTCACCTAGAATACATGAAATCATTGTCCGTCCGGAGTTAAAAGGAAAAATACCAATTCCAAAGTAAAAAAAACATGATTTCATAAAAACCGAACAATTTCTGCGCATATATCGGACTTGTCTTACATTTTGTAACAGGGAGTTTGGTGACCTTGGTCATTAGTCAATTGTGTTGCCTTCGCGCGGAGAAATTCACGTAGAAATGCATTAAGGCTTTGATAATTCGCGAGGAGAGTCTTTAACTGCAAGTTGATCCCTTCAAAGTATTGCAGGCTCCAATACAAAACAAACGTTGAAATGCATTACCTCGCGCGGAAAAGCTTTAACCATATGTCGAGCACTTTCAAAGCAAGTATTGCAGGTGCAAGGTATATTTTTCCTTTTCAAGCCTATATCAGCTAGACTCAGGACCCTCATTTTACAGTCGCCCAGTAGAAACAATCCTCTGGCTAATTCAAAGCTCCTTCCTCACCATGGTGCTAAGGAAATTAGATGTTATTGCACTTGTAAAAATATTCCCAAATAATATTATTATATTAGCGTATTTTAGTAAACAAAGACTTCCTAATAAACAACCCAAGTTTTTAGTACTGATACGTATTTTATGAACGCCTGACTTTATAAAGTTAATTAACCAGGATTATGCTGCCATAGTAAAATTATTAATAAGCTGCTAAAATGGACTTCTCAGTTTGTTGGGAAGTGTCATAAATATAACTAGTTGCTAATTAAGAGGTGATTTTGCAGCTGTCTGACACATGTTATTGGCATAGGAAGGGCACGAGCTCGAATTCCGCTTAAGTTAAATGAGTTTTTTATCTTAAACTTCTCTTGTTCGGGAAATGAACGAATGTAAGATATGATTTCCACATATATTTATACGCCCCTGTAATGAATATACATATTTGCCAGAGAGATGCAATTCATTATGGAAAAATAACCATTGGACATGAAAGATGCGGAACCGATTCATCACCAATTGTCGGTCAAGAAAATGTTTCGTGTGTCAGTGAAAATTCCTCTTCTACCAAGGATTCGAGGTCGTTCGCTGAAAGACAATTCTTTTACTCATTTTCCACAATTAGAGGTATTTGACAGGGCCTCCTGATTTCCCGAGGCACGATGAACCTTTCGATTTCAGTGCAGCGGATTTTCGAAAGCCTATGCGTCACTCGCAACAACAAACCGGTCGTAAGGCAAGGAGCTCAGGCTTACTTACTCAGACTTATTGGCGACTATTTCTTCATTTAGGTCTTCACGTCGATAGACGGACAACCAGCAGACCGCACAAGCGAATCTTTTTCATTTTTACGCTTGAAAAAAAAGCCTTGAGAACTATTGACATTCTTATGCATATTATTATTCATTGTTCGTCTACAACCAGGACAATTTGCTGGTTCACAGTTTCCAATTTTCTCGGCGGTAGTTCCAAACCAATTATATAGATTTAGATTGAGATATATACCCCGCGAGCTGCCAGATGGGTATGGCAGGGGTTGTAATAACACCATCATCAACTAATCTACTCTATCAGCCTCTCTAATTGTCCGGGGAAAAAAGCGACCAAAAGTAATATTTTGTGATTACTTCCCTGTAACGTTTTGTCGATGCTTCTCGGAGATCGCGATTAGGTCTTTAGTTGCACTAAAATTTCATTTACTTCGTCTTTAGGTTCTGAACCGATAAAGCTTTCGATAAGCTTCCGTCGGTCTCACCTGGAGCGAATTCCAATAAAGAAGTGGTTAACTCTGTGTCTCGGAGGCTGAATCATATGGAGGAGAATGAAGGAGAATGGATATATTATTAATCATCCTATATTTTTATTAATTCCATTGTAGTTTTCGATTATTAATCATAGTGTATAAGTGCACACTGTTACCGAGTCTGAGAGAAATACCAATACATATAAATATTTTCCACTTGCTCTAAATTATGTTAAATAGTCTCCTTCTATTAAAAACATGAAAATTGAGTAACATTACGGGGATGGAAGTCTATGGCGGAGCTGACATTTTTTCATAATCATCTATAAGTAAGAATCTACGGATTCTATCGAATGTGGACATGAATATACAGATGATAATTAACGATTGCTTTGTCACAGGGGCGCAGCCAGGATTTGTGTATGAGGGAGAGGGTTATAGACAGTAGAAAGAGTGAAAACATTTCTACATTTCAGGGCCGGTATATTCATGCACGCTACATGATAGAAGGTATGTTAAATTCTTAAAAAACCTAAAATGCGTAGAAAACTAGGATATATTCTCGGTTATGTGGCAAAATTAAAACCTTTTTGAGATTTTAGTTTGTAAAATGAATAATTGAATAATAATGGTGAATAATTATCCTCAATGATATTTGGATTTCCAGTTTTGATAGGGCCAATTTCTCTTACATTATCATTATTTCTCAAGGTGTAAGGTTTTTATCATTGTAAATATTAATTTCGGGTGCCTTTGAGTGTTTTTTTTAAATCAAAGGAAGGTTAATTAAAAATTCCTTTAACAGTTATTGAATGTGAGAAGAAATAAATTAGTAGTAGTGATTTAGGAGATGATATTGAAACGTAAGTATTTTGGAGGTAGCACTACAATTTGGACAACCCAGTTACTTTGATGGAAACCGAAGACCAATCGTAGCGGAGACGGATGAATTTTTCCTCTTAAATTATATGTTGTTTTATAAATACGATATATTCTGATTATTAAGTTAAAATGTCGACAGCACAGAAACACCATAAAAATATGTCTATGTAAGACCCCTTCAATCCGCCTTTCGGCGTGTGGCAGGGGAAACAGGCATCTTAACTCTATTTTCCTAATCAATTTCTTTTGCGTATCATGCGCGGAAAAAATGAATTCTTGATACGATTCCTTCTAGCATTTATTTCTCTAATCTTCCTCGCAGTATCAGAGCGGCCCACATCAACAGGAAGGTCGCATTATACCGATTGCATCATTTGAGAACCTAATTTTTCTGAATTTACTTAGTAAATTTATCCTTTGAATTAGTCTTCTATCTCTTAATGATTACCATCCCGCGTACTGCAACATCTGAGTAACACTCACCGTTTTATCATGGCAATTCTGTACAAATCGTATCGTATTCAACCTATCAAACAAATGCCGTACACGATCTGTAATTTAAAAGTTATAAGCAGTGTAATCGCGAAACAGTATTTTCTCGTTTGGCTAGGTTGAATAAGAGGAATATGAGTTTTTTTCTTTGAAACACGATGAGCATCCCCTCAACGATCTACTAGTTAATCTTTGCATTCTATTCACTTTTCCTATCGCATCTCCAATATGTTCTTTCAAAGATAAACTACAGCTAAACGTGACACTTAGATATTTTGTGTGGCACACTAACACTAAGGGTTGTCGCGAAATTTGATGCTGCGTGGAAATAACGTTTTTGGATGATATCTAACATCCTTACGCTTTATATACATCATTCACAAAAAACTCTAGGTGCCTCTTACAAGATTTATCTTTATGGAATCCGTGTTGGATCCGAATGATTCCTATCTTTATGGTAAGAAACTGAATAATAGAGCTTGCTATAATATGCTCCATTATTTTGCAGAAATTCGAAGTTAACGAAAATTACCCATAATAATCTGATCATTCTTAGGCCCCGGAGTGACGTTTAATTTCTTCCACGACATTGGGACAGTACCCTCATTAATTGATTTCTGATAGAATTTCCTATCGGTGGGATCCAATGTGCGAAATTACCTAAGCTGTCGAAGCACTTTTAACAATACTACTACTACTACAATTTCCTATCAATCTGTTGCAGTGAATTTCCACTAGCATCAACTTATATCTCTATGGAAATCATCTCCGAATCAATGCGCGAAGTAAAATCGTTAACTCGACCATCATCTTATTAGAAACATTTCTGGAAGTACGGATTAAGTAAGTTAGCTATTTCTGCCGATTTATTTAAGGCAATTCCCTCTTCGCTGATAAAGCTAGACATAGAAAACTGACCACCACGAGTCTCTCACACTTATGACCAAAATTCTTTCTAATCGCCAACTAGTGATTTTAACAGGGTTCGAGATCTATATTCCTGGTATTCTTTTCGTGATCCTTCCTCAAATAGCTTTTGCACTTCTCTATAGTTTTGATCACCAAGCTCATGGATCTCACCGCACGGTTTAAGTTTTCTCAATCGCGAGTGAATGACTCCTATGCAACGATTCAAACTTCTTCCTCGTCTCACCTACTGTTTGACGGAACATATTAAACTAAATCTACTTTGATTATCCGTAGAAACTCTACCAAACTATCGTTTACTGTATTTTCACCCGAAAAGCGTAAAAAATTATCCAAGCCTTCGTTCAAATAAAACCTTAAACTCAGAAATAATTGCTTTGCGAATTACATACACTTGCCTCACCGGCTTAAGAGATCTAACCGCTACTACTTTCATGCCTGCCATTATGACATCATGGTCTGACTGTACCGTCAACTACAGCGAGGCTAGTTATTATTTGTGGTTGGGAAGTGGCTAGTAAATCTAAATTGATACCTTGCCTCGCACGATTCGTTCGAGTTTTAGTCATATTTACCTTATCTAAAGCATGCAACGAAAAAGTAAGATGTATTACGTGAATTTTTTTCCCACTGCTAGTGCTGGAGAATTTTAGATTATCCCAATGAATATTGGTTAGGTAATAATCTCTTCCTACGGCGATGATTGGATCTTTTATTTTCTCGAAATTTTTATGTAAGGCCTCGGATAAATCAACAATACAACCTATTTTTTCATCGGGAGGACTACACAAAGAACAAACATTAATCTTACTTCCGTTTTGTCTTTGAATCGAGCACCAAATGATTTCGCTCCTGCTATTTTCTACTAATTCATCGCGCTTACTAATTAAATGAGTCCATACTGCTATAAAACCTCTACCGCTAGATTTACATAGTCATATTTTCAGTATATCGCATAATTGGGGGAAATATCTCACTTTGAGTAATATCCTCGCGTAACCAAATCTTTCTAGAATGATTTCCGCGCAAGTTCTCATCGTAATGTTAAAGATTTCCACCTGTTTATTACGTAAGCTCTTGCAATTTACTATTATTATTTTTAGATCTCTCAGTTCGCACATTAAAACATGGTTTTCTTTTTCGAATAACCTTTATCTTTTTTTAAAGTGAATTTTTCTTTTTCACCATTGCAATTTTTCTATGTTTTGGGGCTAAGCTCATGCCCACCCTTTTGCTTATTTAAGTGGGCGTTAGTAACTATTTCTACTGCTAAATTAAAGAATAACTTTGTCTGCGTATATTCGCTCTATTCTCTATTCTATTCGCATCTAAACCGCAAAACAACGTAGCAAACGACATTTAAACTACGGTCTTCATGGAGGGAGAGGGGTTGGGAGTGTTTCGGAAGAGTCCGTAAAGTGCACACAAATTTTAGTAAAATCAGCGAACAATAGCTGAGTATGGTGTCTAATATATGGATCTAAGTAACCTCGAGAAGTATTTTAACATACGGAAATCAAGATGATCAAATTGGAAGCGGAAAATTTTATTCATCGCTACGGAGAGAGTAGAGAAGTAAATACCGGCCTCTTGGAAACTTAATACAAGTTTAGATTATGCTGCCACAAGTATTTTCGTAGGTGTGGCCCGTTCTACAGTGTAAAATCTGTGGGGCACCTGTAATTCGTCGAAAGTGTGTGATTATGTTTACACTACGAGGCGAGTACGGAACATCTAATGATTGATTATCGGACATTCGAATCATCATTTTTTATTTGCATTAAAGATTCCAATTGTTGGTATAATTTCGATTGCATTCTAGCTCATTAATCAAATATATTACAGCTCTGGATAAATTAAATTGAAATTAACTGTTGTAGAGTAATACACTCACTGAAGAGGAAAATCGTATTAGTGGTGTGATGAATGACTGTAACATCAATAGAGATGTGGTACCGTTGCAATTTATTATATTTTTTCAGTCAGTATGGTTAAAGTGCATTGATGCCTCATGAGAAATACCATTTGTTATTACACAAATATTACTCCCTATTACATATAGCCTGATAGAGCTGAAAATTTTTTATTACCGATTCCACTATTTAAAAGTTAATAATAGTGATGACAATTCCTGTCAAAACGTTAATTGCTAAAAAGCTCTAATTGCTGAAAAGCTCTTGGAAAAGTTGAACTCCTTCAACACACGGATTAGATTGGATTCATCGAAGGGATATTTTTAATACCTTATGCAGTGGAAAACTACACTGCTCGAGAGAAAATAGAAAGGTAAGAATATGACAGTGGTTTCTGAATTCGAATTTTTAAGTGTTGAATTCTCTTTGCAAGAATTCAATTCCATCACAATTCTAGTATTTAGACCTTTAATTCTCGAAATAATACCTCAAAACGTTCATTTTAACGTCTGATATTTCGCTATCAAACAATCTTGTTTGTTACTATCTCCCAGTGTATTATATTGACATTCTACATAACTATTTTTATCACAACTGACTTTGAATAATAAATGGCAAAAAATGAAGACAATGAGGCAAAGGCACTACTTGGAAATCTCGCGAAGGTGAGTCTTAAATTTCTGCATATAAAAACGAAACTAAAAGTCTATTTTCCATTCGTATGGACTTTGAATATTCCCGGTTTTACTGCCTCTATACAGAGTTGCCGAATTGTCGGAGTTAGAGTGATTTCAGTTAGTTTCCACGTAATCCGCGCTCTGACGCCAACTGGTGTTGCGATAATTGTTTCCCCCACTGTACAAAGGATTTGAATCATACGAAATGTGGCTTTTGGTGGTCAAATTGTTGGCCACCATCCAATGCAATGGAGACGTCACGACCGACGTGGGTCAAATAGTGGTTATTTCGAAAGAAAGCAATCTTTGGCGGCTCAGCCTGATCTCGTATATACGTTACAAATGTTAACTTGGACGATCATTTCTACTTCGGATTATAGAGACTGGAAATTATAAAATTAAGTCAGGATTTAAAATAAAAGTCATACCGTCTCGAGACTGGTTGATCAACCAGTCAATCATTTCAACAGCTATTAATTAATCTCTTTCAGTGATCTCTGAACAAATGAAGAATAAATTCATACAGAAAATCGTGATATGAGTCAGTTTGCAGCTTATTTAATGGCACGCAAACCATAATTAAATACTCTCAATAATTGTGCAAATAATTTCTAGCGTTATTCGTTACGCAAGTGAACATAATTCTTCCAGAAAGTTAGTAATTACGATGATCATCAGGGGCTCAATTAGATGAAATAGCAGTTACATAAAGTAAACAAAATTCAATGATGATGCAGTTACTTCGTGATGTTACGATGGAACCGAACTGAAATATTATCAGGTATACAAACTGCTTCATTAGAACGGAATTGGTTCCTTTTCATAAGCCATAAACTTAATGGTGAAATCTCTATCAGGTAGTTCATATCTATTTATATATTTTAGAAAAACAGCATTGCAGAGATATTCTTTAATATTCACCTATTAAACCACTACTGGGTTACACCTTTCAAAATATCAACTTTACTATTTCTCGTATATCTAGAGAAATAGGCACATTTACTGGGTAAGTGCAGTGACAAACAAGTTTTCACTGTTTGGAGAAGGTTAATAAAATTAGACTCTTTCAGTAACTTGGGAAATACTTGCTACTCGACACCGGAATGCCGAAGAACTGGTCTATCGTTAAAGAAATAGGGCAACGAGAGTCTCTGGATCTTTTCCAGAGAAAACCATCACTTCGATAAGCTTCTGTTTACGTCCTTTTGCGGAGGAGAAATTACGTATTTCTGTTGATCTTTGCACCAAGTTACTTCTTTTACTACGGAAACTAAGTTTTTAGAAACATCGAGTTTCAAATCGAGATTAGTTCTCTGGAGTTTTCTAACTCGTTGAATAGTCTTTGATGGATAATGAATAGAAACAGTGTAATTTTCCACACTTTTATTTAGAGGACGACCGGTTTCGCTACCGAAGTAGCATCATCTGGTACAGAAATATTTCAAATGTTTCATAAATGTGCTGAGGGAAAATTAATGTGTGGAATATTATAAATTCATAAAAGTGTGGAAAATTACACTGTTTCTATTCATTATCTAAAATGGCTTTCCACAAAGTAACGCCTGATCATCTAGACTTCAGTCTTTGATACTTACTGACGTTGCTGACGAATACGCCCTTTCCATTGAGGGGCACGAGGAGAAGACGTCCCTTTACGTCGTAGTCAGTGGTGATATCCAAGAAGGGAAGTGTGACTGAAAATTCAATCTGGTTGTTCCTGATATTGGTCCTATAAAATTGGAATAATAAAGTTTAAGCCTTTAAAAGATATTTCAACTAAAAGAAGCGTAACCGCTCATTCCAAATTTAAATAGCGAAATAATGTTCAATCTTAATATTCTGTTTTACACAAAAAACAGCTGTAAAAATTGATGGTGAAAATCTCAGTTATGACAATTCCCGATGGTCTTTATGACAGATTTTAAATTTATTTATTTTTTGTATTCATGATTGATTTCATTCCTACGAGAGACATCACATTTTTAGGGATGACTAGAAAGAGGTGACAAAAAAACTTCTTCGCGACATTCCGAGACTATTCCAACGTATGGTCCACACATGGCGTCCATCACAAATATGAAATTGAAATTTTTCAGTAAAAATATTTTCCTCCCAAGAAATTCCACCTGAAATCCAGAATACTTACTTGAGTTTGTTTATTTGGAATCCGCTAGCACCTTTGACCTTCAAGTTCTTAAGGATTGCAGTCACTTGGAGAGCTTCGTTGTCTCTTTCCACTTGCAGCACTGGAAGGACGAAGGGCTCCAGAGGGGGAACTTGCATCTGAGATATTCCTGCGAAACAGTAACACAATAATGCAATTTGATGCAAATCAAAATACATAATTATCATAGCTCATCAAGATTTCAAAACTTCGGTACATGAGTTTTTATATCTGAATATCATGCAGGTTGCCTCTTCGACATACAACGAGTCACTTCAATTATCATTTTATACTTAATGAAAAACCATTTCCATTTCTCATCTTAATTATAAACCGAATTTGGAAAGTAAGTTGGTACTGAGATTCGAAATCATTCACAACGCGCACGGTAGTTGGTAGATGCAGACGGCCATAGTTTTGAAGTTCAACAGATAAAAATAGACTATATATTGGGTGTCGATAAAAGATTAGAATTGAAATTTTATTTTTCCTTTCGTAGATAATACGACCAATTTAATTTAGAGAATTATAACGAATAATAGCGATAGATTAGTTAGAAACATTTAAAAATTAAGGAATCGTGACCCTAAGAGAGAAAGCAGAGCAGAAATTCTAATAAGCGGTTTTGTTACATAAATGCATCAATTTACCTTTGGAAAAACAGTCTCCGACGGTCAAAATAACCTATTCATAACTTATAATTCAAACTGTTTCATTGTGTCCTCATCTCTGATTTACATGTGTTATTATCTGAGCTTAGAAGAATACGTTCGCAAATTTTGGCTATACTTTAACTTAAAATTCAAACCATAACATTTGTTTTTTAATAAATGCATTCAGTTTGGTCTATTTATTACCACCTTGATATCACGTACTCTTAACATTCCTCTTAACTTCCCCCACGTTACAATGGATCGTAAAGGGGTTTTTCTATCACAATTATCTGCATATACGACGTAAGATCATATGTAATAATGACTTGGTCACTATATTATGAATGACTTTCATTAAAAATGTCAAATATACAACGAATTATTTAGTTAAATAAGATCAACTTTTTTTTAGAGATTATCTCTCGTTTTCTGTTCCCACACAACTTCATAACTACTTCCTCTCTTGATCGTTAAAAATTATAGATCATTCCGGAATTCTCAATCGACACGAGTTATTATTCCGAGGTCGAACGCAAATGAGGTGGTCAAGTTTCAGTTTTTCGATAGTTAAGAGGCTCATTTCTAAGGAAAAATTCTTACTTTTGTAAATAAATAATTATAGAAATAAAAATAAATTATAAAATAAGTAGTTTTGGAACATATCTCCGCATCTTGCAATGCATTTATTAATAGAATTAAAAGGGTTTCGTGATTTTAATGTGATAATTCTAATATTGTGCATTATTTTTGTCAATTTTGTAATTTCATAATTGTAACTATGTGAAGATGTACTACCTTTGAGAAGTTTTGGGGGGTTTTCCTCCTGACTAGGGTGAATACCAGGCAGATTATTTTATTTTTCCCTACCCCCACAGGAATGATTGGCCATCATTCTTTAAAACCTTACTTAAACTTAAACGAAAGATTCTTACACACCTACTATCTCAAGAACGGAATGAAGAGTTTTGAAATATTATTAACATAAGTCGCTTATATGCGATTCAACAGAAAATTTACTTCGAAAAGCATCTCGCAATTTTCATACCAACGAGAATTCTTATTGAGATTTTTTGTTGTCCGGTAAAAGTGACAGAAAAACCATGATATTTAATGCTAAACACAGCAGAATAATATCCATCGATAAATACGTTTTCGGAAATCCAAAACTTTATGTAGTCAATCTGACTTCACTTTGGGTTGAAAATATCTATCACAAAACAATTCCCTTTATCGGTGCATCAATAGAACCAATTTGCTGTCTGATTTGGAGGATTCGCTATTCAAGTCACGCTTTGCTTTTCTTCGAAAACTTTTCGCTTTTTCCTTTTGGTGTCACGACATTTTTTTAACAGACGACAATGTCGGAGGGCCGTGCGAAGCGGCACCGCGAATTATGTCACCGAAAAGGAAGACGGTCAATATCCATCCTACTGGTCTTACGTTGATTCGAATCTCAGTTTCGTCATGCGAGCGTGGTGTTGGGCAACAATACTTAAGAAAGACAACCCCATGCGAATCGTTCCCAATGCGAAAGTGGGAACTAGGAGTCGTAAATCATGACCGCAGCTAAGTAAATATGGGAAACACCTTCATTTATCATTATTTTAGGCAGGCAAAGGAACCCGATGGCAAATTCCTGATACAAGTAATTTATTCTTGACTGACGAAAATATGTCACCAACCGTTTAGTGAGAAGGTATTATTTCGTCAGCGTGGGTTAATTTTCCCTTCGACTGAAATTTATTTCAATAATGTTAAAATCATAGGCCATGCGCCTGGAACCTAAGAAATATCAAGTGGCTAAATCAGCTGTTCGAACTGATAAAAAAGTATTGAGAATCAAAATGAATATAAGGGTCATTCACCTAATTTTTTCAAGCATTCATCTTTGCATATAGGTTGTAATCTTTATGCACATACTAATAGATATACGTATTTTGCAAATTTTAAATTATTATAAAATATTACTCCCCCCTCCTTCACCGTAAATATATTATTCTTTTCATCATAGCATTATTAATGGATTTAAAATTTAAAAATATTATTTCATCATATAGTTACTCGGAAAGCATGAAGTGTTAATATCGGAAGAGATTATATGTAGTAGTAGTAGTATTGTTAAAAGTGCTTCGACAGCATAGGTCATTTCGCACATTCCACCGGGATTCGAACCCGGGATCGCTTTCACCAACGTGCTGTCCATATTATCAAGAATATAATGGCATCAGGAAATGTAAGTAATTGAAGGATAGAGTCATTTTCTCTTCGCAATATTTACCTTTCAATTCCTTTGCCCTTCCATCTAGACAAGGAGAATTACTTTCAATTAGTAAAGTCCTCTCGTGATTTGGAATATTAAAGCCGGGAAATCAATACACAGGAAACGGTACTAAATTGATGAACATTATTTTTAGCTCCTTCAAAAATAAGTAAGATTTTCAGGTATTTAGTGGCAGTTCAGTAAAAGTATCACTTTTATACTGACTGCTGAAATTAATTAATTTAATTAAAAATGACTAAAATGTGTGCTTTGATTATAATAAGTATTAACCGCTCTATTTCAAACAAAGTGATGCCACAAAAATTTTCACATAAGGCATCGTCGACGGAGTTGTCTAACGACGATGACTCGATAAAAATTTACGCAATTTGTGTTCCAATGTCACTTTCCGTTGACTTTACAGAGTTAAGCTGTGACGATGGATTTTTGCATCTCATCGTTACGAGTTCATCTTTGGATAAATGGCCTAAAAACAGGGTTGTCGGCTGTGACACTTACGTCACAGCTTAGGAGGAAACTCCGTCGGAGCGACCTTGATATCCCTTGTCCAATGATGTTACCTCTGCATAATCAAGGGCGGATCGGATACGAGGATGCTGATATTCAAGGTGCGTTTTATCCTTATAATGCCGAGGATAACGACTCTTTTGGAAAATACTCGAGTAACGTTTCTAGACGCCATCAACTGTGATATTCTTCGAAGGACCTGATAGGGTACTATAGCTTCTTCTGGTCCGGGTCAGGAAAAACATTAAAACATACCTTTCTTGTGAATTAACGATGAAACTACATTACATGGGATAATAATTTTACTCGGATAAGAGAAACGGAATAATTCTTTATTTGATGGAAAATTAACTTATTGGACGACACAGATAGACTGTTAGAAATTTTGAGAAGCACCAGGCCTTCCAAACAGTATTTTTGGGATGCAGTGATGCTTATTGGGAAATCAAAAGAATCGTGTGATAATTTAACAAACATTCTGACTTTAAATTTATAACTTTCGGTTAGTAAATAATCCATCATTTTGAGCCTAATACATAAATTAGACGGACGAAAAACTATCAATGATTCTTATCTAACTTTTATTTGAATTTTAAGGCATCATATTTACCAAATATTGCTGAAATTCCTCAAAAGAAGCCTAAGAATATCTTGAGAAGCATTTCCTCAAGAAATTTTATTATTTAAGATGGAAAAATTTATAAAACATGGGTACCTGTAGAGGAAGACATTTCTGTCAAAAGAACACCTGGTAAAAAATTAGCAAGCGTCCAGTTTATTTAAAGCGAATCAATGAGAAACAAAACTCAAGAGCAAGAATGACTCCGAGTGAATTACAGATGTGGAGCGAATAGAGGAAAACTTTCTCTGCTGTCAACTGCACCAAAGTTCTAAGTTCACCTACTTCTATTCTTTACGCAACTTAAACTCTTGCACTCAAAGTAACGATTCACATTGCAGAGCGGATGGAGCCGAATTAAGATTTAATGTATTTCTTAATAAGCTCGTTAAGCTGCTACGATGAGTGGATTTGCGCGTCATGACGGAGAACGCGAAGTTCTTCGGGAGTCATATAAGATTTGTATTCCTTTCACTCACCCTTAGCAAGTTGAGGTCGGATGCTGTCGATTAGCTTCACAGTGCAGGCATCGAAATTTGGGTCACTGCGCTTGCAGAATTGCAGGTAGGATGCTGAAAATAGACGGTGAAGATTAATCAATTGGTTAATTATTAATCACAACAGCTTGGCATGTTGATTAAGGTTACGTTTCCATGATCTCAATGTCTTACCTTGCTGATCGCTCACTCAACAGCGATACCTCTAAATGAAGATACGAGCGGGAAATTTAATTTCCAAAGCTAATATTCGCCAAATAAAGTTATCATCTTCGTTACTGTTATTTTTATTTTATGAACAAAAATTTTAAGGATGAAATTTTATGACAAGTAGTTCATATATGATATTTAATTTTAACATTTAATATACTAAAAATGAACAACCACTTTTATACAATTTTAAATTTAAATATCTTATTTGAATGTGATCTTCGGGAAAGCAGCGTATTCTCTTTAATATCAAACTTCCTTATAGTAATTCTTTTGAAGCCTTTATAGCACTGAATTTTAATTGGGAGGTATTAATTCGTTATCTTGCCTTTTCTCTTAACCAACCGGGTAAGTGTGATAGTTGAAAATTATCTGGCAAAGATTCAAACTGATTAATTTTCGGTTCAGTGTCTCCCAGTAATAACTCAGCGAAATCTTTGTTGAATGGTTTTAGTGAAATAAATGAATCGATGGGAAATTAATCATTACTGAGATAATACACAAATAAGAAATTAATTAATTATCAGTAGTTGACGAAAATTAATTAATCGATTATTTCTGAATGTATATAACACAAATTCACGCTCGGAAGGCTAACGGTACCTAAATTTACGCTCAAAGAAGAAATATTTAAGTACGCTATCCGTCTCTTTTTGCATTAATTTCAAAACTACTGAATGGAAGACATTTTCAAATTCCACGAAAGAGATGAATCAGAAAAGCTTTACTGCGATTCCTTCATTGTTATAATACGCACATTGTCCGAGCGTGAAAAATTTCTATGACAACGCCACTCAAAATCAAATCGCGAGCAAAACAGAGATACAATCGATGGTCTTTCGCAATCACGGAAGCGTCCTCAAGGTGAATTAGTTAAAGAATAACGTTTGCCGCTCCAAAGAGGAAAAGACTTCCCTAGATTCTATTCATCTGATGATATCCATTACTCGTTTAATCTTGCTCCAGTGGATTTGAAATGATTACATAAAAAACCTTGGGCCGCATCGGATCAGGAGAAAGTGTCGCTGTGCCAGACAATAAAGGCGAAGTAAACCGACAGCTTAAGAAAATATTGTATACGGAGCACGCTTTCCCAATCGACTTGGGGTAGAAAACTTTCCCTGGCTTCCTCTAAAAGAAGAAAACTTATCCTTATTTGATGCCTTTCGAACTTTATCGAACGGGTAAAAGATTTCGATGCACTTCTTCAACCAGTTATTTAATTTTGATATTTAGGGCACATTTATTTCTATGAGGAAGAAATTTCGAACAACAATTTATTTAATTTCACGAGAAATACTCGAATTAGAGGTACAATGAGTGATTAAGCTCCTAATAAGAGTTCTCTCTTTTCCTCAAGGTTATCTTTGTTGAACCTTTTTAAGAGTTACAGTCTTCTTTTTTTGTACAAATAAATTAAACTCCTTTTCACAAAAATATCTATAAATACATAACACAAGAAAACGACGACTTGGTTAAATGAGTATATGCTATTAATAACGGGAAATTTAATTATTTTTTCGGCGAATTTGGAGGAGTCTCTAACGCTCAAGAAATAAATTTTAATTATTTGAGTAAATCTCTGGAAGTTATCGAGATATAATAACAGCCAACTTTTACTTATTAAAGTTTCTTGATAGGAGTAAACATGTAATAGTAACATAACAGTAATCACTCATTTCGAGTGATAAAGAAATTCATGAACGAAAGAAAAATATTTTAGGTCCAAGGATAACTATATATACCTCTTTTTCTGTGAAGATGATGTACTGCAATTTGAATGATTCAGGTGAAAATAATGCCCGGGTATACATGTATACATTTGTAAACCACTTTTTGGTGACTGTTAGAGGGTACATACATTCGCAAAGAAACTACTTTATTAATTGATTACTTTCTCATATTGTCTTTTATATGCTCGATTCGCGTTGTACCAGACTTAATTCAAATAGAAATGACATGGGGCATCAATTGCATCACAGTTTTATTTCGATGAAATGCAACTATTAAATATCGGTGATAATAGTTTAAATTTTGCAATCAAGTAAAACTTGACTCATTGTTGAGAACTTTTTACTTGGCGTATTAAACTAGTCGTTTAAATAAGTTATGAAAAATTACTCTGAAATTGAAAGATCAGATGGGCATTGCGTATCTGCGAATTTATGATGGAAGAGTAGCAAATTATTAGATGAATAGATGATGTAATAAAAAATTAAGGCAAGCGTTTAGTATGAATAGAATCCATAGTGAAATTTGGGTGTAAACTTCAACATCAAATTACGTCACTTGTGAAATATAAACGTTCCTACCATCATCACCGTTTACGAATCAATAATAGGTGGACGAATGGAGCAACTTAGCCTAGCAATAGTAGAAAATAGTCTACTTTGGTACTTACGTAATTTTTTGGGGGCGCTCAAAGCAATGGAGGCCATGCCCAAGCAGATCAGGATAGAAAAGCAGGTCTTCATTCTGGTTGCTGTTCCACCCACTCGTTGAAGTCACCACTGGTAATCAAGGAAAAAATATGTAAGTCTCCACTGAATTTGGAGGCAGAAATTCTTCAAGCACTCTCAGAGAAATGTAGACAGAGTTACGTACCACGGAAAACGAGAGGATTCAGGAGTTGGTGGCCTGCTGAAGTGACGGCGTGGATTGGACGGTCAAAAACTCTCTCCTCTCATATATACAGCACGGAAGAGGAGGATGGGAGTTCGCAATTCCTCCCACCCCTCGCCCTTCGTCCTTAAACGAATCGCTCCTCGCTGTCCCCCTTCAGCCCTTTGCGTCCCACGCCGTCTGCTCAACAGGTATTGGTCACCGTGTCACACGAGGATTTCGGAACAACGCATGTCCTTCTATTTGTAAATAATTGTATAAAGTGCCTTACAAATGGAATCTTACAAATTAATACCCGCATCTGTATATAAAATGAGGTCTATAAGATCTTTATTGAGCTCTCAGATGATCATGTGGACAGAGCGTTTGCCTTTGGTGAAAGCGGTCCGGGATTTGATTCCCGATGGAAGCCAATGTGTGAAACGACCTAAGCTGTCGAAGCACTTTTATTAATACTACTACTAACAAGATCTTTATTAAGTCGAGATTGAGATTGAAAAATCTCTTCTTCCATCTAAACTTTCGTCAATTATATTCAAAACATGAGTATGTAGGTGAATAGAGATAGAGAGGAAAAATTTAGAAGGAGTGAATGTGTACAATCCTAAGGACAAAACTCAGGAAAAAAGATCCACTGCAGAAAAACAACCACAAAGAAGGGGGTTGTGAAAAACCTGCGCAAACTTACAGATAGTATGTACAAGCTAAGAGATGTAGAGAAACCTGCGCAAAACATGAAATTACAAAAACTACTATAACAAAATTACAAAGAAATAATAAAATACAAATCAAATACAATCGAAAATAGGAAAAATCTCAATAATACCCTACGAGAAAATAGTATATAACAATAAAACATTAAAAAATTTAAATTGTAAACAAATCAAAATGGGGAATTTATTTTCCTCAACATTCGAATAATAACAGTTTGATCTTTGAATAATGGGGACATTTATGCTCTTAATACATAACGAATTATCAATGCTTTTATCATTTCACCATTAACGTTATGGAGTCCTACCACAAAGTAGTGCCTGAAGGAACTAATGCCATTACGAATCAAAAGGAAAAGATAATTTTAATACATACAGATAATATATAAAGATAATTTCAATATAAAGTTTTAACCACAGTAAATATACACAAACCGTGACCTAGGTTTCGGAATGTAGCTTAATTAAGTAGACGAATTAGAAATAACTCAATTGATTCAGGCGGATGCTCCCTATTATCCATATCTAACACTAGCTTATAAATTACTTGATAAACTACCTTGTATTGAAGAAATCCCTTCTATTTATTCTATTTTTGTATATTCTAATCATTGTCATCACCATCGAAACTGATTTCTTTGGCATAAGATATTTTAATGAGCTATTTATATGCTTGTATTAGATAGTAATAAATAGCGCTTTTTCAGGTTCAAAATAAAAAATAACATATTTTATATGGTACTGGTGAAATTGAGGGTTAGCTGTACTTTGGATTCTTCCCAACTTTTTTATGCAAAGAAACAACCACTGTAGCCATATACATTAGCCTTGAATAACTAAATTAAGTACGCTCGAATAAATTATCAGAACTTGCAGCTCTTTCGAAATTTTAACAGTACAAGCTTTCGAATTTTGGAGAACTTGTGTGTCATTTCCAGAGAGAAATCACAATTAACAGAATTCAAAACGGAATAATAATCGACAGATTCATCATTATCTTATGCGGTCATCATTTTAGAAACAGTTCCAACATATTAAATATAATTAACAGATTTAATTTCACCTCTTAAAAATTTTACAGCTCATTAAGAGTTAAGCAGGATATCTGAATTTGGAATTATATTTCATTGACGATTAGTATCAGAGAAAACAACATATTTTGCAGTCTACTATCCATATCCATCGTAGGAGAATATGAAAAAATTAAAGCAAAGGATTTCGGATTAACCTTGCCTGTGAAGCAGTGCACCTGAAAAAAACATAGGGAACATAAGGGAGTGAAAAGGTCATGCGACACTTGGTATCGAACCCAGGTCTTCCACTTTCTAGGTGGTTTCTTTTTTATATTTAGCAGAAAAAAACACGGTGATCGAATTTTGTGAATCAAGATCGTAAATATTCAAGTTTTATGGGATAATTATAATCAAGTAGGATATGAACGAATTATTTAAATGTTTTTCTAGACTGCTTAGCGATGCCAAGGATGAATAGCCCTGAGTAAAACTGATCAATTCTAAGTTTTAATTTTGCCTTTCCTTTACTACTGCTAAGGGCAATAACTTCTACTTAAAATTTTTTAAGGTTCATTTTCATTTCCGGAATTTGCAATCGGTTATTCCAGTTTACGGTATGGTATTTCAACGGCCTTCATAGTCACAACTGTGATTTATTACAGCTTTCTGGAGATATTTTTTGAGTAGCTGGGGTTGATTCATTGCAATAACGACCGAATAAGTGATTTCTATCGTCATTTCTACTACAAGCCAGTATTTAAAACGCGGTTAGGTAAATAAATACTTTCAAGCGTAGCTTGATGGAATTTCATATTAAAAACTTTTAATGACAAAGTCAAAAGGTTATTAAAGAGGTTTACAGAAAACCTCTTTCTGGATTCTATTTCTGGAATTTGTACATGCTATACCTTTTGCCTTGCCATTCAAAGTTTCTTTACGCGTATTGGGTTTTTGTGTTGTTTTTGGGATATAATGAAAATTTTATCTTTAAATTTGTGTTTTCTTAGTTGAATTACGACAGAATTCCAAGGTTATACATCTCGCTTAAAATTCTGAGTCACACATATTATTAAAACTAACATAATGATGTAATGAATGAGAAATGATAATGATATATGATGAAACAATTCCTATGGTAGAATTAAAAACTATTTTTAACTATAATTCCGTAAGTTACTGAGTCTTTGTGGATATTTTTTCACTGGAATTAATATATGATAATGAAAATATTTAGGTACTACATACTACAAATCACCGGGATTCAAATCTAATAAAACCGCAAAAATACCAACAAAATCTTCACTTTAGAAACAGGAAAGGTTAGGTATCTGGGAAGCGAGTGTTGTTTTAAATCTAGAAGTTCCAAAATCTAAAGCTTGTATAGCTAGAGGTTTCTCAGCTTTACAATTTTTCGTACAGCCAGTATTGAGGTCACCTCCGGTATTGCTTGGATGATTAAAGGAAACGAGGAAGAGCATTTTTCTTTGCATGATGGTTTTCGAAGAAACAATTAGTTTTGGAGAAAGTATACTTAGAGCAAAAGATAATGAAGGTTGAATATATCCGATTATCTTTTGAGAGGTTTCTTTGCTATTTACAGTAACTCACGGATCACTTTCAACAAAACACTGAATTTCCAATGTTAATTAAATATTCTAAAGGAAATGTTTTCCGGATAAACAAATGTGTATACACTATATGTGTTAGCACAGAAAGTTATAGTTTCTGCTAGCAAGGAAGCTCAAAGTGCATTGTAAAATAGTTCTTTTATTCGAAAAAATTAAGGAGCACCAGCGAGACGTGGTATAGTTTAGATGAAGAGCAGCTTACTAAATACAAGAGCTGACTCAGTGTGAAAGATCTCGTCTACAAAACTCATTGGAATCGACAACTATGAACATCAGACAGGTTGAGGGGTCTACAGAAAAATTGAGCAAGCAGGATCATTATCAGAAGTAAATTCAATCGAAGTAGCCTTAACTTGGTGGAATTCCGTAATCGGGATCATATTAAATAAAAAATGCAAATTCAACAAAACAAAACTTTAATTTAAAACTATAATTCAGGCCTGACGATGAGCGGTTAGCTCCAAACCGGTCGCACATTAAAATTTTGTTTTGTGGAATTCGCATTTTTATTTAATATGATCCCCTATAATCATAAGAATAGTTGAAGTCATTTTGAGATATATTTTTGTCCACTCAAGGTAGGAATTATACTGTAACATACCAAAAACCTTCGTTTTGCATTGAGAGTCAAACGTAAACATTTATGATTCACGAATTATTATCATATTTAAACGAAGATCGAAAATTTAGAATAAATATTTATTTAGGGTGATTAAATCAAAAAGCACACCAACATAATTTTCTGTAGCATTCGATAAATGCAGCGATATTGATTTTAAAGCAATAACATCGGTTCGCCATTGAGAAAGCGAGACTTAAAGGTCACTAGTTCCAATTAAAATTCATGAATGCGTCCCTCGATGTCTCCAACAAAAAATAATGATAGATAATTGTAATATTTAAATCCAGATCGATTCATCTCTTATTATTTTTCTCTTATCTTACTGAGTTACTTGCTATACCGTGATAAGCTCGTACATTCTACAAATTGAATCAAGGATGCCCTGAGGAGTTTAGTGATTGGATAAAGTGCAAATATTTCAACCTCTTGGGCGGAATAGCAATCGGTCTCTCAGCACAGAAGCTGGTTTCACGTTGGAAGTGTTACACGATCATCGAAAAGGGAGAGTGGAGCGAAAGAGAACGGCAAACCATCGAATAGCATCAAACGGCAAGCGATTTGTAGAGGAGGCGGAGTACATAAGCCCCTGGAATAGGTTTGGAAAGGAATGATATAATTGAATCAATCGCCTTTTCCCCGGTAATCGTCTATTATGCATCCTTTGGCGAATCGTGACTTTTCATTCTGTGCAGCAAAACTCTCACCTTTAATTTCGCTTCCTGAGATCTGCCGAAGGATTTGCGTTCGTGAAAGCTCTTACGTAACTGTCGCGTGAATCACACGCCGCTTAATGGGGTCTTATTATGAACACTTTTCATCGAGGATGCCCTTTTACGACGTTAACTCTAAGGCGATCGGGTGAAAATTTTACTGGACGAGTCTACGCAAGAAAATGAAAACCAGCCAATCTTTGAAGAATGCATCAGTTTAATTCGAAATCTATTTCCTTAAATCACGTTGGAATAAACTAAATCTGCATACTGTAGGATGGTAAGTGATTTCTTCTAAAAGTTTGAGCCAAAAATAAATACTTTTTTTGGATTTCTGTTTCACTTTGAAAGACATGACGTAAACATAACCGGAAACGAAGTCATTGAAAGTTATACAGAAATATGAAGAATCTAACATATTTAACTTGTACCTTGAGGTTTAGTTTGCTTAGCAAAAACCATACTCCAAACGAAAAACAACTAAAGAGATTCATTATAAATGGGTAGCACTTATAAATATTCTTTCTCTAAAAAATAGGGTACTATTTAATTACTCCTAATTGACATATATTTACTAATAAAGTTATCAATAATTAATAAACTCAGAGAGAAAATTTTATGAGTAATGAATTCCTACCGTCGAAAATATTTGAAAAAATTAAGTAGGTATATTTATTGCTGTAATGAGGAAAATGAACAGTGAACACACCGAAGAAATCATCAATTTGTGTTAATTTGGGCAATGTTTTCACTGGAGACTGTTTTTATGGGAAAAACCTCGGAGGAGACCTTTTGCGACAACAGCAATACGTTATCAGTGTTGCATTTGTCCTTCGACGTTTTAGAAGAACGGAAATTTTAAAGTTTACTCACAATTTATGACTGTTCTTCTAGATCAAGGAAATTATTTGATAAGATGATGTGAGCGGGTCGCATGATTCCGTCTATAACCTGAGAAAGTGAGTCAATGAAACAAGTTCCAGATCGAACCTGCTTTTTCACTTAATGGCTGTGATTTATCAATTCTCTTTTATTAATGATTTTTTTCCTTTCAGAAAGCTATTTTCACTCGGTGTTTACAAGGGGTGGGAAATTTAAACGAGGATTAAATTTGCAGGTCTTTCCTTCGTTGGTGATTGCTGATGAAATCCCTTATAGGATATTTTAACCCATGACTCATTTGCTCTCGATCTTCTGTCACAGCAACACACCCTTGAAGGTCATCTGGAGCACACACTGCTACCATTGCTTTCCTTTTTTAGTTCCCAGGAGGTAAAATGGTCCAGTATTTAAATTAACTCGAGCCTTCGACGTCCCCTCAAGGGGCTTTCAACGGTGTAACGCTGTGAAAGAATGCGTGCAGTAATTTAGGAAATCACACGTTTCTAATTAAAAAATATAATCTAGACTCACGCTAATGCGATCCTCAATAATCTGGACTCTCAGTAGCCCGGCACCCTTCCGTGACGTAAAAGAGAACCACGGAGTAACGCAACGAGTGCAAGCGTGGAAGGAAAATAAAAAAGGTGCAAGTGCAGAGGAGAAGGGTTATTTTTAGAACAGTAGGCACTCACTATATTTATACATAATACCGAAAACATATATTAAATCATCAAAATCTGAATGACTTCTCTTAAGAAAGTAATAACCAATCTTCCGTTTATATACTACATTATATATGCAAGCTTTAACCTAAAATGAACTTGCTACCTCGTATCTGTGGAATCGTTACATACATGAAGTTCTGAATTACGTAATTATATACCCTAAGTAATATATTAAAAGTACGTATTTCTCTTTATGGCTGCGCACAGATAAAAAAACTCCGGCATCCCTCTGTTCAATGAATACTAGCAATAGTCTAGCGTATATAGTGTTTCGATAAAATGGACTTTGGATCTGAATATGCTGCCATCTAATACTAAACTCATTGATTGCATTACCTAAACTAAGACCATAATGTACCGAGTTTGAGCTAATATCAATTTCTTTGAGAATCTGGCACCTGATGTGGACCGTCCGTATATATCGTATACATACTCGACTCTTAGCTGTGGTCTTCCTACTAAAAATAAATATGAGAATCTGTAAGAGATTACCGGTTTAATCCTTGCAATATTTTAGATATTCATTTTTATATGACTGTTTACTTAATATCATTACATTTTAAAATTAATATTCAGTTCATAACTTCTCATCGAACGATTTATTTAATAATCCATAGTTTATCTTTTTCATTTCTGTTTGAAACTATTTTAATCTTAATAAACTGTAACGTAATTAAAAAAGATTCCTTACATATCATTTTATTTTACGTTGAACATATTTGTGTTTATCTTATGTATTTTTATTGTGTTTCCTTTTTTATTAATCTTCCATCTATTTATATTTATATTCTATCATATTCTTATCATACTTTAACTTGATTTACTAAGACAAACGTTCACAGGCATAGTAGATTTTACTTAGTCGAGATATTCTTGACATCTTTAAGACCAATATTTTCGTTTTTCTTCCACTTAATTTTTCTGTTTTTATAATTTTTACTGCAGGTAATCATTTTCAACTAAAGGGATCACTTATTTCAGGAATTTTATTTTCGTACTATTAAAACATATTTTAATATTATATGCATCTAAAAATTTTAATTATATTGCAGGTACTCACTCTCCATAACATACATAAGGCCTCCTCAAGCTAATCAAAACCATTTCCTTCCTATATTACCCTTCTTCCCATAGGTGCAAATAATGCCAAACTATCCTTATTGCATATGTCTTTTCTCTTACGTTGGTCTTTACCTATACGCACATTCCACCATATTAGACATTTAGCGTTGGTAACATCTTGGTGTCCGACTAGTCGATTACCAATGCAATAATCCAACTATCATGATGACATTTTTCACCACTTTCTTCGGTCTCATCCTTTCCTCTAGCCACATTTTTCTTTTCTTCACAGTCCTCAGATGTTGAATTCACTAAGAATTCACTAATTGAGGATTTTATCCATACGTGAAGAACTGGATGAGGTATAACAAATAAAATATCTTACTTTTACAGTAAATCTATCTTCTTCCCAATCTTATTCATTTTATAGTTATTCTATATGGAGAGATTTTTGCAATTTCTTTATTTCCAAATGTTACTACTAAAAATTCGTACTCCACATCATTTGTATTTCCATTGGGAAGTTCTTAGAATTTGACAACGAAATAACAGGTGAAGGTGATTCAACAGGCTCTAAATATCAGAGGCAGTAAAGGTACAAGCACGAACATGACATCGTGAAAATATTGATGAAATTGATTGTGATGTGATTTTCACGTACGTTTTCGTTAATTGGTCCTGTAACTTGCCTATCAGCTATAATAAAGAAGAGTTTTCCGGGTTGTTTCGTTAAAATAAGCGATCAAGGTAAAGCAATTGGTATGGATCTGTAGTATGTATCGGAGACGTTTGACGAGAAAACAAGCGTCCTTCGATCCAAATCATAGGAAATGAAAGTAGTTTGAAAAAGAGAGATAAAAAATCAAACGCGCGTGATAAATTACAGAAGTACTTCCATCTAATGAAATACTGGTCAATCGAGACATCAAGCAAGACCCCGGAATAGAAACAATGTAAAATAATAACCCCGCATTTCCCCTCCATTGTTACCCAAGGCTATATCAGAGCCTTCGCATCAGATGAAGATAGGTTCACGTTCGATTTAAGTGCAATATGCTCATGTGATGTCACGTTGCGAGGGATCGAATCTTCTGATTCTTTTCATCAGATCTCATCGATCACTTTATCGGAAATTTCCATTTAAATAGATTCGCTCTTTACATAAGACCCATCCGTGCATTAAATAAAGCCAAGGGTGTCAGATAATTGGCAAGGGATGTTTGTAATTGGAAAGCGCTGCGGCTGTGTGCGCAAGTGGTTCTGAATGCGCAAGATCATGAATCCTCAACCTGATGTCCTTCGCGAGAACAAACGAAACAACAAGGACGCAAGATTTGCGAAGGAGGTCCATGAAACAGACGTTACGACAGTAAATTTCCTGTCTTAAATAAATGTGAACACGAATGTTACCAATATAATAGAGCATGTCGATGCGTTTGTCCACTGACTAGTACCCTCAGCTTAGCCATTTCTTGGTAAATCTAAACATTGTATCTTAGCGGAGATTCAATCGTATAATTCAAAAACAAAATATAAGATTACTTCTCATCGGTAATTCAAAATCAATAATTTGGGAGTCTAATCTTGAAACCTTGTTACACCTTAAAGTTACAAAAGTTACTTAGCATTGTTTCTTTGCGGTTTCGGGAATTGTTCTAGCTTCAGAAGATATTTGTAAACTTAAATTTTCACCCCAAGCAAGGACTTCTTGTTCATTTACGCTACAAAAATCATAACAAACATACTTTTTCTCCTCTATTAGCTTAGGGGAAGTAATTCTTGCATCCATAAATGAAATACGAGTTCCTGCAAATGAAATATTTTCCAATTACAAAAAAAGTGAAAGGCAGCGTGATAATTGGGACTCGAACTCGGCTCTCCCAATTTCCTGGCATGTTCTAACCACTAAATTACCATACTACGTCGGTTTTATCCCGTTGTTAGGATGCTTTGTGAGCAGGGGCTGCGTGGATATTTATTTGTAATCAGGAAAGTGTAAAGAAAGAAATAATGGAACACTGCTGTTAATAAATTAGAGGTTAAAAATCTCCAAAAGCCGTCTTTGTCGGCGTTCCTCCTCTTACTTCCCGGTAGTCGGAGAAAGCAAGAAAGGAAAGCCTCACTATTATTGTACTAAAAGTACTTTTTAATGTCCATGCCACCGTCCTCAGGGGTCATTTATGACTATTGAGGACCTTCTCTCGACAACGCGTCGTCTCCCTGAACGACCTCCCCCTACAAAGTCCCACGACTTGAATTTGATTTATTTATGCTGAGGGCAGGTGAGACCTACCGGCCACCTTCCTCGCCCCAGAGATCCATATTTTGTTTACAGATATTTTACAAGTAGGTATAAGCAAAAAATAAAATTACCTAAATAATTACATACATAAATTATTACAGTACATAACAGATATATAAATAGATATGATATTATATTTTAAAATTGTTAAAATCAAATTGATAGGTGAAATAGAAAAAATATGTACTATATAAAAATTTGCATAGATAAATTAATAAATATTATCTTTAAAGATAGAATAAATAAGGAAACGATAGTTAAAAACTTAATAATTCAGCAAATTTTTGTCTAAAGTGCATCACCACGAGTCACATGAAAGATTAAAAATTAAAAAAGGTTAAAAGAGTATTAATAGATAAAGCTTCAAATAATAGTTCAATAAGTAGTTAAGAATACAATTATCCCATTGAGATGTGTAGTTCATAGATAACTTCACCTCACTTCGTAAGACGCGGATTTTATTTCTCAAGGAAGTATTTATCTTATTCTTTCCAGGGTAAAATTCTTCCCCGACATCACCCACCGACGTAGTCACCAGAATCCGTCCTACGAGGAAATTGATATGTATATTAATCACCAAAAACCAAACTTAATCAATGATACACATTCGCGTTAATTCCAGTACATTTTACCGCATAAGCGGAGTCTCCGCAAAGCACAAAAGAGTGTTAGAACGCAATAGTATTTATAAACTCGAAAAGTAGTATCCTGGAGCATTTGAAATTAGAGAATCACCATATTTAGCTATTATATTTCTACCTCTGCATTCTATTTTATCAATTAGATTCATTAATAAATACTATCAATAATGGTATACAAATGTGTTAAATCAAATTTAGGAAGATTTTTATTTAAATCGAAACAAATTAGAGCTACTGGTAATTGAAGTGTTATATAATGACGTAAAATACATGAATATATAACCAACGCAGATTTTCATAATGTATTAATTCTTTATAATTAATTTGTTTTTTTATATTTCGCGAAAACAAAGTTAAAGGAGCCTTTGTTTAATTTCTTCTCTTGAGGAGTCCGCAATAGATAAATTAACAAAAATAAAATCATAAAAATATAGGTAGCTTCTGTTCAATAAAGTAATGTAAGAATCTTAGAGGGGAACCTTTGCCATAAGGTAAGTAAGAATCTCAGATTAGACATTATTTGATGACGAATGTCTTAAAAAGCAATTTAAAGTTGGAAACAATGATTCGTACATGAGTGTTATGCGAGTATCTTTCTTCAATCAAATATCTTATGTAATTTTCTCTGATTTCAAAGACAAAACAAAATTTGATCACAAAAAAGAGCAATTCTTACTGCATATAAAATCCGATGAATATATCTACGAATACCTAAAGGCTGAGAATTTTAATGATG
Organism: Sympetrum striolatum; assembly: GCA_947579665.1. Taxonomy (NCBI): domain Eukaryota; kingdom Metazoa; phylum Arthropoda; class Insecta; order Odonata; family Libellulidae; genus Sympetrum; species Sympetrum striolatum. Next base: position 32,077,920 of record OX388346.1, read on the forward strand.
AGTGGTTATCATTAACACGGATGTCTTACTTTGCAGACGTTGAAACCGAATTAAAGGCAAATAAAATACCTAAATCTACTTCATCGTTTCTATTCACCAGCGTAAAATAAAACGAAAATGTCAAAGAGTCCAAAGCTGAGTTAACTTAAAGAAACTCTATCCATGTTAAGCGAACAGTCGGTAGGGAGATTGATAAAAACCTAGTATAAATATCCTATCTCATGTTTTCCTGCTTTCATCTTTATACAGTTAACTTAGCATCTTCAATTGCTTTTGAACGAAGAGTGGTATTTTAGACTAATAACAGGCCTAAGTTTCGCTACAGTCTCGTGAAAGAGTAATCCAAACAAACTAAAGTAAATATGTTTATAACATCAAAATTGAGTTCGTAAACAAGACCTTGAACATGTGAAAAGCCCCAAAGGTGAAAATGGCACAAGATACTTCTGTTGAAAAAATCTTAAGAATGTAAGTAATTAGAATTTGCGGAAATCGACCTTGAGGTCTCTCTTGAACTTGATGTTCCTAAGCCTTGCTTACGAAAAAGTAGAAAATGAAAGTAAGTTAATTTAAGTAATAGGAAATATATTTAAGGGTGATATTAGAGTTAAAACGGAAGGAATGAAAGGGAAAACACATTAAACTATTGCCATCCGCTTTCACCTCTCTGACATAGTGCCAACATTTGGGAAATTTAATTACACAATGCTAAAAAGTATGAGTCAAGATCTTTGACGCCTATGTATTCATTATCTAATTTATGAATCAGGTATCATTAACTTAGATAAGATTTACATCTAAAATTGACCTCTCCTTGGTCGCTGATCAATTTTCCTTCATAGTAAATTTCCCTGGATTAAAACTTTATTTAAGAATGTGATATGACGAAACGACAGAATCGAAACATAAGAGAAAATTTTAAATATGATCTTTATTTTATAATCTAAAGTAGAACCCCCATTGAAATTGCAAAATTTGCACTCTAAAAAAGGTTAAATGAGGATTGATTATCAAAGTGAAATCCATAAAAAACCCTAATGCTAATAACCAGGTGTTTTTCTCTTTATATCTGTCATATTTCTTAATATCACTAAAATCACAACAACAGTTTAAAAAGAAAATTAACAAACTACTGCCAATGCCAGTATGATTATTGAGCCGTGATACAAGATCGTTAATTTGAGCCAGCGATTTATTTACCCTAGCTGAAAATGCTAAATCTCAGAAAAATTACTTCTCTTCCTACGGTATATCATTCAAGCTAAATAACTCTATTAAAATGATCTTAATTCGCTTGAAAAAACTCAATGCGATGTATTAACAATAACGTTATTCAAGAACGTTGCGAATTCGTTTCTAATCATGAAATCTTATCATGTATCAAATAATTACTAAACGAATCTAGAAACATCACAACGGATAGTAAAATTAAAGGACTACAAAATGGGTCAGAATTATGTTTGTTATGTTTTTTATGCACTCTCAATTTCGTATGACCTTGCGAACTTAGTAATATCAAAATATTAAAATAGGCCTTTAAAATGATTTAAAGTTCATTAATATCTTATGGAAAAGTGTCGCCATTATTGTGATAGAAAGGCAAACCCTTATGCAAATAAAAAGAATCCTATATTCTAGACAAGAGGGACATGAATCTTTACAGCTCATGAAATGTGCAAGCTCTGAACCTTGCATTAATCTTGAACACACGTCTCTACGTTAATCGTTTGATAATGATTTCCTACAACGTTTATGAAGCAATTTTAATAATCATTTACGATGCCATCAAATAAATGTTGGTTTCTAAAACAATTTCTCCGGCATTTTTTCATTCCAGAATACATTAGCATCAGTATACACGGAGAACCCAGAGAAGTAAACGAAACTTTTATGATGAGTTAGTTTTAAGGAGTACCATGCGCTGGAAATATGAAACATCAATGCCACTTCAACCCGAAACTAATACATTATTTCAAAAATAGGACTGATATAAATTAAAATAAAATCAATTGTAACGGACATCCACTAGCATTAATGAACATTGACCGAATGAAAAAAAGGAAATTTTTCGCAAAAAATATGCACTACCGGTTATACTTAAATAGGAATAATAATAACATTAGAATCCATTTTTACTCATCGTATTCTGTGTTCCATCCATAAGCCGAATGACTCTCCTAGGCATCTTTGCGCTCCTACTCTTGCTCTTCCACGATGGTTAGGTTCCAAGCGTTATTCTGACGAATAAATAAAAGACCATCAAATAAATTATTATTTCGACAACAAAAAAATATGTAAATCCAAAAATATGCTTCTTTTTCACACTCGAATGGGAATAGTATAAACATTAGATTAAAATTATACTCATTGTAATTTGTGTTCCATTCCTAGACCAAGTATGTTCTATCGGCATCTCTGCACTACTACTCTGCTCTTCCCTGATGAGAAATGTTACGAGCTTGATTATAAAGAAAAATAAAACAGCAGCAAATAAAAGAGTTATTCGAAAACAAACAACAAAATTAATCCAAAAATACATACAATAAGGCTCCTGGATAGTCATGCGGATAGTCAGCGGTCCCGGGTTCGAATCCCGGTGGGTGTGGGCCAATGTGCGAAATGACCTAAGCTGTCGAAGCACTTTTAGCAATACTACTACTACAATACTTACAATAAATCATTCTTAAATAGGAATAGTAATGAAATTTGATTCAAATTATACTAATTGTATTCCGTGATCCATCCATGGACCAAATATCTCTCCGAAGCATAGCTTCGTTCCTTCTCTACTCTTCTATGATGGAGAAATGATTTCTTAACATTTCAGACCGTTGAGAAATACCGGGAAGATAATATTACTGATCACCGCAAGTAACATCAACCTTCATTGAAGTACCAGGTGCCATGGAAGAGTTGTCTTTTAAAGATCAAATACCTTGCTTACTTATTTATTATGCGTTAAATATCATTGAAAAGAACGAAACGTATAGGGCATCAGGTAGACTTTGCTTGATAATCCTTGGTTGAACGCCCTTTCCGTATCACACCGGAGACAACGAGAAGAATCATCAAACTTGAACTTGAAAAAAGAAAGAAGCATAAATTAAATACGCTTAAATTAGTATGTCCTGTTCGATGTCATTGGATAAGATGTGGTACTAAATCAAAGATGTTTGGGATCTATCGTTTCGGGATTTAATACGATTGCTTCATTGCATCTCAAAAGAAGAGATGAGTTATCTGAATTAGATCTAATAAAAACACTACAGCCCGATCTTTAATTAAAACTGTAGAATCTTAATTTGAATACAATAAAAGTATTCAAGCAGAGAGAGAGAGAGAATCAGTATGTCAGTATATGCAAGGTAAATTGGAATCTAATATTGATAGGAAGGTTTACTCAAAGAAATTATTTGAAAGATAACTGATCGAAAAAGAAACAAGTCAGAATTCAAATATAAACCCCGTCGATATGACATCGGTGTATGATATCCGTTACGAATCCCGAAATTTTTTCAAAACTTTTACTTAACGAATCTAATCCCGTTAAAATTGTATTGTAAAAAATCTAACTCTCAAATTTCCTCAGCAAATTTGCATGAAAAACGCATCAAACGATCACTGTTCGTAACATTGTATCCAAACGTTTATCCAAATTCCGCTAAATGACCGTTGAAAATATCGGTTGACTTTTCTGGTAACCTCACCATTAGTTATATATGATATACATCTTGGGTTGCATCGAGAATAAGAACCTCCCAAATCTAAGATTTCCATTGATTTGTTAATTCTGACCTCCAAACTGACTTCCTACTTATTAAGACTCGAGACCAGAGTAAGAATATACTAATTCGGCACAAATCAATATGTACCTATTATAAAAAAAAAACATTTCGATTTTGAATCTAATTGTGAAAGAAAAATAGGAAGATGGAAATCCTCCTTTTAATAATAATAATAATAATAATAAAACGGCTTTATTCGGACGAGATTGAGACTAAAAGTCTCCTCTTCCATCTAACCCATAAAGGGATGGATGATAAAATAATTATAGCAGGTCAAATCAAATTTTAAATCTAAATAAAAATCCAGTTAATTTGGTTTCAGTAGAAATTTTACACAACAGACATCTAAAAAATTGGGAAATAATTGCTTAAAGAACAGTCCCGCTGAAATGTATTTGATTTTTCAAAATTGGTTCTAAAATATTCCAACACTCAACACAATTTCTGGTGAGAAAAACCTCAACCATAAAGACAACAGCATGAATTCGTGAAAAGTAAGGACAAATGGAATCTGAGTTATAAAAGTTAGTTCAACTGTGTTTCAAGGTTAAAAGAAAAAGAAAGATAACAACGACGCGAGAAATAGCTGACTATACTGTCAATGTCGTAGTCTCAAACACTTCAAAAACGTCTGCCAAATATATCATTTCGCAAAGATTTTTTGTGAAAAGACAATAATGAAACGGGAGATAGCGAGCGTCAATTTACGAATTAAAATCGGAACATGAACTTTTAAAACATAACTGAAGCAATGATACAATTATGGTAAAAACGTAAAAATTCGTCCTATTTGCGAGTAATATTTACTTTGGTCCATTAATAACTCATATTAGATTTACTTTTGAATGATGGAATATCTTTCCATAGTATGGTAATGAGAAGGCATGAACCTAGCATTTATCTTTACTCTCACAAGAGAAATCATGCGTAAGTATCATATTTTGTATCTTCATTTGTAAAACAATAATATAATACAATAAACTCACTGTACTCACGTTACGTATAATACAGTTCTGATAAATTACTTATCTCATTCAACAATAAGCTAAGGAATATGGATTACTAGTCAGATTACATAAAGGTATTATACCCAATATTATTTATTGTATTATACCCAGAATAATTATAATATTAGCTCTTTAGAATTCTAGCCGAAGACGGTCGGTGTTTTCAACTCCTAGTTCCATTGGACATCTCAGGTTGTCTCGTCATGCCTATTCAAGCTGTTCAGAAACCCATTAATTCCTTTCTTTTGCATAATTATAGCAAAATTTACAAGTTCAAAATTGCTTACAATTTTATATACAGTGAATATGGATATAATGATATATCAGTCAATTGTTGACGACATGTTCTAGAGAAAATACTTCTTACGGAATATCGTTAAATATATTTCGTAGTTTTAAATCGACTTAGATAAAAAATGATCACGATCATTAAAAAGGATAGATATATGGAAAAACACAAGGTAGTGTGTTTAAGTATTTTCTAAGTCACTCTCACAATGTTATGGAGACATTTCGATGAAAATTACACCTTATGGTCAACATGTTATTTCTAATCAAAATAATAGGGAATCCAAATCTTTTCAGTGTTATTTACGAGAATATATCCCATCTAAATAGATAACCAAGTCATAGTTATGCAATTTCCACTTATCACACTCAGGGTGAAAAAAGCTAACATCCTTTTTCCACATCTTGCTACTTCACATGACTACACTCGTATATGACTAAACTTAAGTATAGTTTCCAAGTCGGTGCAAATTTTGCTAATTTACTTGAAGGATTATTTTGGATTTTGGATTTGGTATCAGGCCTTGTCTGCTTACTCTAATACTTGCATCGCACAATCTTTTCTGCAAAAAATTTCATTAATTTCTTTCTGTAAAAAAGGTTCTTGGAAGTGAATTCTCTCGATTTTGGATGATTATTCTTGGTTTCTCCTGTGTGATACCGAAAGGGCGTTCGACCAAGAATTAGCAAGCGAAGTCTTCCGGATGCCCCATACGGTGAGTTCTTTTTGAATAATATTTTCAGTATATTAAATAAATAAGCGAGATATTTGATTTTTTTAAGAGAACTATTCTATGGCAGCTGGTACTCCAAAGAAGGTTGATGATAGTCGTGGTGATCAATAAGTTTATTTTTCCGGTATATCTCAACTATCTGGTATGCTAAGAAATAATTTCACCATCACAGAAGAGCAGAAAAGGAACGCAGTGATCCACCGGAGAGATATTTGGTCCATGGATGGAACACAGAATACAATGAGTATCATTTGAATCAAATTTAATTCCTATTCATATTTGAGTAAGATCAATATCGCGTAATTTTGGATTAACAGTGTTTTTTTTGTTTTCCAATTACTATTTCATTTACTATTTTTTCTTTAGAATAAAGCTCGTAACATTTCTCCATCATGGAAGAGGAAAGATGTCGAGCAAAGATATTTGGTCCAGGGATGGAACCCAGAATTCAATGACTGTAAATTTTCATCTAATATTATTATATTTTCTGATTTCGTATGCTAAATAGTGCGTATGGTTATTTTAACTTAATTTTTTGTTTTCAAATTAATATTTCATTTACTGTTTTTTAAATTTATTCTTCAGGACCTTCTCCGAACTTTTCCGTCATGGAAGAGTAAGAAAGGGGGCGCAGAGATGCCGATGAAACAGATTTGGTCCAGGAATGGAATACAGAATACAATGAGTACAGTTTGAATCTAATATTTATATTATTCCTATTCGAGTATGAAAAAATAACATTTTTTTGGATTGGCATAGTTTTTGTTTTTGAAATAATATTGTATTTGCTGGTTTTAAATTTATTCTTCAGAAAAACGCTCGAAACCTTACTCGATCATGAAAGAGCAAGAGTAGGAGCCCAGAGATGCCGAGGAGAGCTGAGGATGGAACACAGAATACAATGAGTACAGACGGAATCTAAAGTTATTATAATTCCTATTTAAGTACGATCGATAGTGGGTTTTTTCAAACAAATCCCCTCTTTGATTTTTTCATTCGATCTAAGTTCTACAATTTTAGCGGATGTCGGTCACAATTTATTTACTTTCAATTTATATCAGCCTTATTTTTTTAAATAATGTCTCAGTTTGATGCTGACCAGATTTTACTTTTGTAGTATATATAAATAATATTGTATCATGATAAAGCGTTGTGCTTTGTGAAGACTCCGCTTATGCGATATATGATTTGAGTATTTGAATTAATGCGAATGTGTGTCATTGATTAAGTTTTGTTTTTGGTGAATAATATGCATGTTATTTTCCTCGTAGGACGGCATCGGGTCGTCTACAACGTCGGCGGATGGCATCGGGATGAATTTTATCCTGGAAAGAATAACATAAACACTTGCTTAAGGAATAAAATCTGTGACTTACAAAGTGAAGTGAAGTTAACCCGTGAAGTGCTCATCCCAATTATGTAATTTTATATTTAGCCATTTATCGAACAATTCAATAAACCTGTATCCAAATATACAATTTTTACCCTTTTCAATTTATTATCTTCCAAGTGACTTAGTAATTAACGTTTAACAAAATTTTATTTTATTTCAATGTTTTATCAATCTTTCAAGATATTGTTTATTAACTTATCTATACATATTTTTGTACAGTCTATACTATTTACTATCTCGCCTATTTCTTTATTTTTAAATTTTAAAATATGCTATTTTATCTATTTATACCGCTATTATGTAATGTAATTACTTAGGTATTAATTTTTTGCTTATACTTGTAAAATATCTGTAAACAAAATAGGGATCTCTGGCTCAATGAAGAGAATTCCACAAATTGAGGATAGAACATATTAATTATATTAGAACTAGAAGTTTACAAAAATTGGCTATGGAAGATTTAAGAATTATATTTCCTTGCTTATAAAAAGTGTTGATATTATGATAGTCCATAGGCTAGAGACTATGAGTAGTGTAAGGTGGGAGAGATACCAGTATGACAATTTTGTCTCGAGCTAGCTAAACCAGATTTGGCATTCAACGCAACACTAAAGTAAACTTCTAAAACCAGTGAATTCAGAAGTGTATTTACCAATGGTGAATCTTCTCTTCAGACACCCATAATTCAGAATTCGGTCTCCTCAACGTCTATGTTTGTAAACAATCTCTAAAAATATTCCACAAAATAATGCAACATGACTACGCGCCTGACGGGAAAGGGAACCAGCTCCGCATGCACGTAATGACCGTCGCTCAACTATTTAATGTTCACGGATAGCGATATCCATCGCGAAAATTCTAAGGGGGTTAACGCGACCAACATGGTCAGTTTTGCCCCACTCTCCCCATAGATTAAAAACATTTGAACATATCTATATAGATATACAAACATTTGGAAAAATAGTTGCAACAAGCCGAGCATGAGAAGGGTAATTGAAAAGCTCTCTCTTTCACTTAAATGTCTATTGAAATAATAAAAGACAGATATCACTATTTACTTTTTAATTTCAGTTACATCTTGGGTCTGTTTATTGCACAGATCTTAAATACGGTTGAAGATCCATAAATTATTTTGGATTGCATAGTTAAAAATATGCTTGAAGGTAAACCAGAATTATGCTTGTAATTAGTTGCGTCATTTTTGTATAGTGGATTAAATTTTATACAGTTCGTTTCCAATGGAAATTCGTTAAATAAGCTAATTCGAATCATTAAGTTTGAATTAGTAGTAAATTAACTAATCAAATCATTAATTAAGTTCCTGTATTTCGCATCGATGGAGATGGATTCAAGATTACTTTGAACACAGAAACGCATTCAGTTATATAATTATGAATTACAGAGATGTTTAGATTTCCCAGCAAATCATTTCCTTGAGAGACTGTTTATTGCTTATTCAATTCTTAAATGTATTGTTCTCCTGTCACATCAGACAATGATCTACCTTTCTACGTTTTTTAGAGAGCAATCGGGAAATTGTGAGAGCTAGTCATTCTATTCGTTTGAATTTCCTCCATCGTAATGCCAGCCGATGAGAAAGGTCTTGGCAAATTTTCATATCATGCTGATTTGAATACTTCTAAGGATTTCATAGCAACATTCTTTTCTGACCGTCCACATGATAGACATAAAGGGAAAGGAAAAAACTTAAATTATGCCCTGCGTGAAAAGTCAGATTGTTGGCATGAGATAAACTAGAGCGATGTAAACAATTAAAATCATCTTCGAGATCGAACATTTTCAATCAAGGGTATTGCGTTTCGAAATAATTCATTTCCTTGTATCTTCTGATTTCACTCTTTGTCATTTATTCCATTTTATGCCTTCCTTCTTCACGAATCGTTAATTTTTCAATTGGAATTGAATTCATTTGAATTTATTGAATGCTAAGTTTATTTTTCTTGAACTATCTCGTTTCTCGTCTTAGGTGACATTTACTGGCTATTATATTCATAGTTATGCTTAGTGCTTTTCCTCAATGTGTTATTTAATATTCTTCTTCCAACTAGTTTCTGCTCGGCATAAAGCTTACTAAGTGGTAGATTCTGAAATTAGATTCTATGATAGATGGGAAAACTTCAGCATTGATGGCAATTTAATTTCCACGGTACTATTCATTACAATTCTGTTCCTCGCTACTTCCTGCAATCTAGAAGTAAATATTTATAGTAACTAATTAAATCCAGCGATGCGAGATGGAATTTATTCATTCTTTTACCCAAAAGAATAAACAAAAGTTGTCAATAAGATAGCATCTTTGAAACTTCTCCTGCATCAATATTTTCCGTGAAATGTCAATTTTGGATTAAGTATAAGCAAGATGATTGAATGACTGTTTGATTGATGAATGGATTTCGTTTCATTACTGGTGCGTGACTTCCTGATTACTTCTTAAACTGAAACGAAACGATTAAGTTTTGAGTTAGTGTTTTGACCATTTTACACACTCCCATTACTTTCTCTGTCACTATTTATCGATATTTTTTGTCTTCCGCACTGTTCATTGATTAAATATGTCACATCGCGTTACTTAGCAAGTGTACCGTGACCATCATATTGCTCATTAGAGCGTAAATACACTTTCGCCGTTCGAGGTTTGCGGTAAGTACTTGTCGATTCCGTTGCCTCCGTGAACACAAGTGACGCACATGAATTGTTTTTTCTCTATCGAGCTTTTGAAGTTTCATCGTCATTTGTTCTCCCATTATCCTTGACGCTATTTTCAAAACATCAAAATAGCTATGTATATTAGCCGTTTATTGGATTTACCACTACATTGAGTTTTTTATTTATGAAATGGATTTCGTTTTGATTTATGATTCTCTCCAATAAAACCGGATGTATGTATACCTAAGGTATTGTTGTTACTTGCTTAGAACGCTAAGATGTCGAATCATCACCCTGGAAAAGGATTTCCTTCCTTAGAACGATCTTAACTTTGATTAATGTTTCATGGAAGATGCTGGCGTGAATACATCCAGATGGATTTCATGTTAGATTCTATGGTTTCGGCCTTCACTTGGCGGTATTCTATTATCAAAGAAAATAAATAAGTGAAGAAACTATACAATTTAATTTATACTTTTCCACTGGAGAATTTCTCTTGTGGCAAATTTTTATATATGTAAACAGTCATAGGTTAACCTTTCGCTGTTTGTAAAAAATTGTTTCCCTTTAAGCTTCATTCATCATCCATTGTAGTTATTTTTCTCATAGTATTCGGCGATCTTCTGGTCAACGGGTAAGATTCTCTCTTAAGAGTTAAACTTCCGGACCGGTCTAGGAGGAAAATTTACCTCATTGTAAACATTTCTACAACTTTCATATTCATATGGAATACAGACCATCAAAATATCTTCTTTTGACATCTAAACGAATATTTTATGGCTAAAGGTGACGTTTTTCTTTACAGGGCGTCATCATTTTATGTTTTTAAAAGTTATCACGGACAGTAAATACGTTGTCTCTTGACCTAATTACCTTAAACTATTATCTAAAACTCCGATTAAAAAATTTTTCGGTAACAATATCATACGGATTATGAAATATCATTCAGTATATATTTCTTAACTTGTTCTAACATCAGCCAACAGGACAGGATTATGATTATAGAATCAATGTTGGGTATTATTAGATTAGAATGCTTTATTTGAAAATGGTTAGAAACTAATTATTACCGACTCAGAATGTTCACTCTGAAAACTTAAAAAAAAGAGAAGCTAATTACTGGAATTCCAGGGATAGTTAAGAACGCAAGTCAAATGTGATCTAGTGGCTAGGATATCTGGCTTTCACCCAGAAGGCCCGGATTCGATTCCCGGCATGGGAAGGTAATATTTTGGTGTTTCTTACCGAAAAAAATACACAAACTTCAACTGATTCACTCCCGAAGTGTCACTTATATTTCTATAAATTTTATCACATAGAAAATTAAATTTTACGAAATCACTATTAAAAGTTTTAGAAAAATATTGTATATTTGACAATAAAATTTTAAATATTTTACTCCTCTAGATTCACTTACTGTAACTCATTATAAAAGTTTGTTTATAAGCTTGAATGCATATATTTACTAATTCTAACTCAATAATACACTCAAAACATCCTGCAATTCTTCCAGGCTGGCAGAGACCATAATACTCTATTTTTCTTGGAAGCCTTCGCTACTCACAAGTACCTATATTTCAAAATCTCACAGTAAACCAACAGAAAAGAACTATTATTCGCAGAAATATATTTTAAGAGAAAATTAAACTAAGTTACCAAGGCTTAAATCGTTAAATTACAGAGAGGTAACAGTTCTGTTTAGTCAGAGCTAAAAAATCAGGGTATTTACTTGATTGCTGCCTTTTCTGACGGAGAATTAAACTGTAGATTGAGAATGATTTCGTTAGGATATGCAGGGAAATGAATATTCATTTTATGAGGGTAAGAAAAAAGAGATAAAGCTTTCATTTCGAAGAGTTCTTACACAGACCTCATTATATCATCTGCTAATTTTTATATAACGGCCGTCATCGGTATTTTATGTTAGTCATCCACGTAATAATGATGCAATATGCAAAGTCAACAGCAATGAATTAAGTAATTACCTTCAGTTTAGTGACAGAAGATTATATTATAAATGACGGGTCGATAAAAAGTAAATACGATCAGGAGAGTTTTCTGCAGATTGCGCTAATTTTTAAATGAGATAATTGAGTCACAAACGAGTTTCAATTGCTTTATTAATCTGCGAATCTAATTTATTCACAAATGGAACGAATACGGAGGACATTAAAGCAACATTATTCACGCAACAGGTTAGTCATAAGAGTAGGGGAAAGGTATCCCTTATTGTTACTGCCTCCTCTGGTTGAATTTAAGAAGTAGATACAGACCGATTATCCTTCATAAGAAATAATAACTGAAAGATAATGCCATTAATTTACACCATTTACATTTAAAACTCTCTGAATGAAATCAATCCACATCCAAAAGATTTATTTTCAAGAGAACTTGAGGTTTAAGGATCGATTCCATTAATTAAAATTTATCGAAGATTTGAAACATTGCGTGAAATATTTTAAGAGCACAAAGGAATCTTTGTCTTCATTTAATATACAAAAGTATATTAACAGCAACAAAGACCTTCGGAATAATATGAAAGTATCCTTGTAGGTTTAAATGTCCAAGAGGAAACTCAAAGTTGGAAAGACAATTGATGATAACGACAAAAATGAATATTTTTCTCTTGATATATCTTTAGAGTTATAATTGAAAGCAAAGCCTTCTCACCCCTTCACCCTCCGATACATCTTAAGACTACGCTTTCTCCATGACAAAGGTATTTATTCGTGTCAACAAGATGATCTAGGATTGTTTGTGGTTAAAACAGCACTTACAGCTCCAAGAGGATTCAACGAGTTGCACGCGAAAGCTTCCTATCGTCTCGAGAGTTTCGCGGAATCCTGACATAAGCACCGAAGTGACTTTGTAAACGGGCGGAACTTTCAATTAGGATTTCGCAAGCGACGTGTGACTTGCAAATACGACATCGTGGTAAATAAAGATGATATTTACGGTTGTATGCCGTCCTTCTTCATAGAAATTCGGATAAATTGAAATGAATGATGAATATTGATTAAGCCAATAGAATTTGGGAACGACCTATCCCAAATCCGAGAGGTGAAAAGGATTTTTAAGTTTATATACATCCTATAATGAAATAAATAGTTTGTGTACGAAATTATATCTAATGAAAATATAACGAATTTTGTCTCGTATTCAAAATGATCAACAAATTAGGAAGAAAGCCAAGTATATTACCTCAACAGAAGCTCAGCCAAAGGTTTTAACTTTTAATTATTGATAAGTTCAATTTTTACACTCACTTTCTTATCAGCACAATTAACTGTTTAGACTGTGATGAAGAACTGAGTTGCGTTTGACTCGCTTACAGGCAATAATTAACCAATGGCGAACAAGATATTAAAATCTAAATATTTGTGCCTTTTAAGGTTTTACTCCATTGACTTAAATGCAAAAAAGCTGTTATTTATGAATTCCGTTAAATAAGTTGTCATCAAAATAGCTCGAAACTGTAACTTGGGAATCCTTGTAAGACAGGAGATTGGAAGCTAGGCTGCGTTTGTTTGATAATTTCAGGAAAACTACATTTGCGGAAGATACAACCGGTATCATACAACCCCCTTGCTACCCCGGCCGATCTGATAATGAACGTAAGTTAAGAGAAATAGATTTTAGGACGAATCGTTTTAAAAATTCATTCTTTCTGATACGCGACAATACGAGACATTAACCGAGTAAAGAAGTAGTATAGATCAACTGGTGTTTACATTCCCTGCCACAAGCCGAAAGGCGGCTCGCAAGGTATTAATATAGATTTAATATAACAGTTGATGTTACTCAGTAGGTATGTATCTCCTCATCAAATATCCTCATCATTTCATCGCATGCCGTCTTACAAACAAAAGGAGGTCGCTCAACTCTAGCAACTCGTTTCACATCACGGTCGCCATAATTTGAAACGGAAGTTACGGCAGAGGAATGAGCCTCTGGGAACTTACTTCCGATGATATAAACTCTCCCTGGCGTTTCCTTCCCTAACCCTTAAAGGAGATAGGCAAGTTTCAATTTTTTAAATTCCTATCGATTAGGTAAACTTCCGATTGAAAGCCTCGAGCACTTCCTCCGAGGCCCTTAATGAGTTCCTTTCACTTTCCTCGCTGCATATGAAAGTGAAACTGGAAGGGCGAGTGGTGATATCGCCCTATGAGGCCAAAGAAAACGTGCAGCTGCAAGCGGAAGCAGGAAGCAACTTCCCGCTTTTGATGAGTGAGATCCCCAATGCATTCTTGTCCACGTTTCCGTGTACGAGGCTCGAGCGGAGGCTGTCCGAGTTAGAAATCCCACGAAAGATTGATGTTTGCGGTATCGAGTTCAGCAATGTATCCGCCCATCGCCTTAAAAATAATGGGTACAAGACTTTATGTCTGGAAATGCGCCTAAGGTAATTTATTCGGGCATAAAAGTTTTGCTCAGAATTTTATTTCGTTTTAAAATATGTTTCACGTAAGTAAATACTGTTATGAAGCTGGAAAAAGAGGGACCGTTGGCGTCGTTAAGGAGTTGTTGTCGCAACAGAGTTGTGTTCGCGACGGAGTTGTTGACGGGGAAAACAGGAAGAAGAACGCGAAATTTAATCGATATTAAAAGGTAGTGATTTGCCATGTAGTTTATATTCTATTTTAATTTAGAAAATAAATTCCCTTGTTCTTTAAACGAGCCTTACTTATTCTTGAGCCCACGAAATATGCAACAGTAATAATAATAATAGTAATAGTTAAAAAATAAAATGAATACATAAGTATTTAAATTAGAAAGAAAAAAACAGACATTTAATGATTCTAAAGGCGTGGAAGGCATGGCCTTCAGTACCCAGATAAAGAATGGAAGGTTTTAGTGCCGGTTTACTTAATACCTGAGAAATTTAAGTCTGGCTCATACTATTGTTTACAAAATCATTTAGCGAGTTTCCTCATTTCCATGAAGCGCAAAGTGCGGCAATGTTTTTACTTCTAATGGTGAGAATAATGCTAAGGAAAATTCTAGGTTGAATAGCACTTATTACTCAACTTCCGGCCGAGTTCGATAACCCTTAACCACTTCCCAGCAAATGGATATGCTAAACAAAATTTTAGGAAAATTTTCCGAATTCACTATTCTACTTTAGTCTTAGTGCTTTTCATCGTTGCCAAATTGGAATTCATGTCAACCATTATAATCATTCCTATTTTCACGATATAATGTGATTATAACGCACAGAAGTATGAGTACTTTGACGAATTGGAATTTCCCAATAAAGGAATCCTTGGAGCAGCTAAAATCGAGGTCGATGGCGAGAATTCAAAAGAACTTCAATCGTTGGATATGTTGTAACGTATGTAATTACCTTTCCAAAGAGGATGCATGAATATCTTATGAGAAGAAGACTAAAGAATTGCAAATTATAATTTGACATTTCTCTGATAATTATCAGAGAAAGAAAGGAACAATAAATTACTAATCTGAGAAAATGAAAATTATCTTTTACTTAACTAAGACGTCTACAAAAAGGCTTCACTGACTGTAAAGATATTTTGAGCTCCTAACTTTCTTATCTTCATCTTCTTGTTGAGTAAACCTAAAATTATCAGGTTTAAACTTGAAACCAAAATCATTTTCATAACATATTCATGATATATCTATAATAATTTTATTGATAATAAATTTCTACAATGAGAGTAATGTTCCAATTGTGTAGTAGTCAGCAACGCTATCGGTTTCTGATGTCAGTCAGTCATTAGCCAGAAGGCTGGTTGGATCCTCAAACCCTAATTCGTTAGCTGCTAAGAGCTTTAGAGAAGGAATGAAGCTTACTATTCAAGCTTATAATCACAGTCTTAAACTAGGCGGAGACAAAAGTAAATTAAAGATAAATGTATAAATAATATAAAGCTATCTTATTTAAAGAGGGCAGAATGATAGAGTTAGTAAGACTTTCCGAAAGTTTGGTTGTTTCAATAAAACTGAAGGACGGGAAAACTATTGCGCCGAACAAGCTTTTACTACGAAACTCAAGAAAAAAATATTATGGCTATGAAAGTGAAAGGAAAAGAAAATAATATTGCAATCAAGCTGCTATAGAGGTTAAACTATCCCTCTAAGTAAGTAAGGGATATACTGACTGAGGATATCACAATTTCAAGGGATTTAGAATGAAAAATTTCCAAGACAGTAATGTAATTCCTCCGAGGAATTATAAGGAAGACAAAAGCTTAGTATAGATTAGGACATTGTATGCAGTAAATTAGACTTAAATATTAAATATAAAAAATATGACGGAAAAGGATCTGCAGCCGTATAAATGTGGATTTGGAGATTGATAGAGAAATTTAGCAGGAAAATAAATCGAAGAATTAGTAAGTGAAAGGGTTAAGAATGGTCTTAAACGTAATGAAGGCTAGAAGATGTGGAAGGAATTGGGATGGACAACCATTGAGTAGACTTATCGAAGACAGGAACTAATGGGATGCTGAAGTCAATTGGAGATAGAGGAAGGAAAATATAAGTGATCGATAATAATAATCAATATTAAGATGGTGAAACATGATTACAAAGATAGAAGAAAGAATGAAGAGCGACTCCGTGACACTAGCCTTACCATAAAAGAAATCAATTAAGAAATTAATAAACATAGTTCGATACACACTTGCGGTACAACTTGAATGAATGGAAAATATCCGTAATTAATGAAGAATCACTGTCATTAATATTTCACACTTATGATTATGTCACACTTGTCATTATGATTTCAACGTGATGTCGAAGAATTATAAATTATGGGTGAAAATGAAAAGGAAATCAGCACTTTTTTTTTAAATAATAAATAAAAATACAAAATTAATAAAAACATTTTATTGTATACATGATAGAGACTCCATGATAGAGACTTGGAAGGTGCCTTAGAAGAAACTGATTTGAATGTAAATAAGTTATTTGATATTTATGCAGCGGAAGAATTAGAGAATTACAATCAGTTGAATTACTTGGTTTTATCCAGGTATAAAAATGTTTCCCTACATCTGATTTGATTATAAGAAATAAATACTGACACTGTGAAGCATGGGTGATATGAAATTAGCGCGTTTATACATCGAAGTTAGCGGATTTACAAGGCAGTCATCTTTACGACTATTCTAGCTTCCGCGAAAACACCGATTTTATCCTTTAGTAATTAGGATCAATTGGATCTTTCGCCAAGTCTAGAAGAATTCGCTCTGTTAACATTAGTAAAACCATGTCTTAATATTCTAATTAATTATAGAGTGGGTATCTGCGATACTAATATCTCAAAACAAGTTACAATATAACAGTAGAGAGCATCGGCACTTTGGAGAGATTGTTTGCTCATTTGAGACAGTAAAATGCAATTCTAAAGATTAACCAAATAAAAATAAATTTCTTTCACATATGAATGCGATCTGAGAAGGTGAAGTTTTCTGATATTTTATGTTGTGACGCATATTTTACTGATACATCGCCACCACCTACCATCAGCTAATATTTACGGTGAAAATTAACCAAACACTACGGTAAGTGCCGATGAAAACATTAGTCTCTGTTAATGATATGTTTCGAACGCAACCTTTTTCTTCTTTCTTGGAGGAGAAACGATGAAATCGTTGCATATATTACTTTGGTTTGGAAGTGGTCCCTCACACGAACACTTCGTGGCTCGGAATGACTTTCACTTTTCGGGGAACAATTCCTTGTACGTGAACTTGAGAGTGATCTTGTTGGCGATTTCGGTAAACAGCGTGGCCAATGTATCCTCGAGGACCGGGTTGATCTCTTCCAGGAACACCTTGGAGTTGTCATTGAGGATTCGGTTCGTTGCCGCTCCTGGATTTCGACAAGATTTCCAAACGTTAGAAATTGATAGAAGACCTTTAGATTTCACTACTTCATTTTCCTATTGCTGAATTCGTGCTCGACGAATTCAAAAACCACACAATTATATAACGGAATTCATTAAAAAAATCAATTTTCATTTAAAACTTCACCAGGTAATTTAACCTGTGGGTGTTCTGAGTTTTATTTATGAGAAGCATCCTTCTGGAAAGTTGTTTTTTTAATCGACATTATTAACAAATAATGGAAATGTAATTTAAAGCATCATTTCTTTGACTAGTAAGCTCCCGTTTACAGAAGTGAGAATGACGTGGCACGGTTGTTTGGAACACCTGCCCGGAATGTGGGAGACCTAGTTTAGTCCTATTCCTATTCCTGTCGCTATTTTCGACTTATTGTAAAACAATAATTAAGTTTTATAAAAGTGGAGCATGATAAATTATCCCCTTTTCAAGTGTTAATTCTTCATAAAATCGGCATTTTGGAGACTTTTGCACAAATTATAGTGATTTTTATATGAATGGAAATAATTTTAAAATTACATTTCGTAGTAATAATTTTCTTGACCAAGCAAACTTGGGTTACAAACATGCAGGATTTCAAAATGTTATGGCAAGAGTAAGGAAACAAATCAAAAATTTGCCAATCCATGTTTACAAAAGCAGTAGACACTTTTAATAATTAAGAGCACAATTACTGGAAGGTGGAATGAAACAGAAAACTTAGTTGCTGAGAACTTGAATTGAATAGTTCTCCTCTTTCTTATTGTGATATAATAAATAATTGTAACGAAGCTGCAAAATTTAGCAATATTTACACAGAAAAACTCAGAATGTTCTTAAATAGTGAAAAATTTTATCGTAAGGGCATTGTAAAATAAACCATCATTATATACTCCGCAATCGACTTATACCGCGAATTAAAAAGTACCAATCCACAGTTTTATATGCGGTATGTATCATCAAAATTGAATTTGAAAAAATGTTACCCCTGTCTTCTTTCATCAACATTTCCAAGGAATATTGATAAAAGAAGACTGGAGTTTGGTACAGGTGTCAGTAGCCGAATGTTGAAGAATAATACTAGCACAGCTTACTTCATTTCATGATGATATTGTGGCTTATTAGTCAATCTTAATATCTTCACATGTTAATAAGTATATAGAGGAATACTTTTTAGGAATCAAATCAAAGAAAAATTGAAAAGGAGGGAACTATTTTTGAGGGGAAAAGTATACAAGAAATCTGTGAAACCTACTAAAAGCGACAACAAAAATTTAAAATTAAGAAAGGAAACGGGTGAAAAAGCGTGAGGCGACAGCTTACCAAAATAGCCAATCTAAATTCACTTACTAGCTAAAACTACAATCAAGAAAAAATGTTCAATAAAAATGATCAGACATAATCTTTAATAAGAAAGTAAAGTTAATTGTTTTAGTCCTTACCTAAGACCTCGTCTCCATCGAAGAGATTCGAAAGCTGCAACCTGGACTTTCCGACGGAAATCTTCAGCTGCATCTTGTCCAGTCTGAGGAATTCCTCATTTCCACGTTTAACTATCTTCCCTGGCATGTGCACATCTGCCCGGTATTCAGCTGGGGAGAATAAAGTATTGAGAATCTATGAGGCTTTTTCCAAACATCTTTAATATTAACATCCATAAATTAATATTAATTTGTCTATATATGCCTTTTTACACACAAAGAGGAATCTCTCAAAGCGAGATAAACCAAAAGCATTTTATTAGAAGGTAAAAAGGAGTGAGGGAATCGTTTGGTACTAATCTTGAAGGTAGTAATAGAGGTTATGCGCAGTATAATAAGTATTTATTGGGTAGTAAATAAATTATAATAGAATTTCAAAGTATCTTACAGAGAAGAATAATGTAGATACCTCACGTAAGGATTTAATAGCAGCAAATAAGAGAAAGTGGAATAAAAATAAATAAGTGAAAAAATAATATTGTAACTGTTACATTTCACACCCGATGACTGGCTATGTTTCCATTCCTCTTACAACATTATTTTCCAGGGCTAAAACAAGGGGGGAAAACGTTTAACAAACTTAGTAGCCACTTACAGCTATGTGTAGTCCTGTACTAAAACTCACAGTTAAATGACAAAATTTCAATGAAAGTAAAAATGAAATAAAATATATATATTGTAGTTTATCTTCGATTTATTAATGTTTGGGTTTCGATGCTCAATTCTAATTTTTCCCTGACCTTTTATTTACATGAAGTACTTGATCAAAACGAAATAAACCATCACCATCATGAACTTAGATGATGAATATATGTCGATGAATTCATTGTAAGATTTCGTAGAAGGAAATTTATTGCGCGATTATAAACAGGTTTTTAAACCAATTTTTTTTAAATCCTCTCTCATCGGTTTAAGAGAGAAATGAATAGCTTCAAACAGGTTTGCTGCTCATCAATTATTAAAAGGTTGCGGCATTTTTATACATGTTTGCTTTAGCAAGTGAACTTTCATCATTTTTTGCAGCGGCTTGACTTTCAGTTTCATTATGATTACCATAAATACAATACGCAAAAGAATCTGTTGTTTAAATTCTTAGAATATTTAGGCCAATTATTTGAATTAATTTATGATTCATTTCCACGTGAACTTTTGCTGTACCTTTTGCAGCCATTTCTTGTTTCCTCTTCCAGCTTACTCCACGATTTTAGCCTCATTCTACACTCTTGTACTTATAAATAAATGAATCTATATTTTGTATGCATACCTTTATTTGTAGATATATATCTTGTTTATGTATCTTACGGTTGTCTTTTTTTAAGGTTGTAGAGTAGAAAGTGTCCCATGTATTTCTACCCTAAAGCCTTAGTCAGATTTTTTCTCTTTAAATCAATAAGTCATGAAAAATTTCACCAATTATTACTGAAATCAATTTCTATACAGGTGAAATCACTGGCTAGGTTTCGGTGAATGAAGTTTGGAGTTTAATAGTTAAAAAGAGGATTGCGGTACCATATGAGATACTATTTTGTGAATAGCTATGCCAAATTTCAAGTACAGCAGTGGAAAGCCACATTTGTTCTTTTGATTGGAGTTTTGCCATTTCATCGCACTATAGATTACACCTAATGCAGTAGCCTCCGATAAAGATTAGATAGTAGGTTCGAATGCACGATGTAAATAATAAATAAACCAATATTTTTCGTTAAGTTTTAATCTTTTGTATAGCAGTTAAGGATAAGTATTCAAATATAAATATTTTACTTTAACAATATCGAAAGATTTTAGCTTGAGTAATGGCGGATTATTTTACAGTGAAACTAGGTAAGTACAAGATATTGGTGCCTGTGGGACAAAAATGGAGGTAGGAAAATTTCTCAGGCTTACAAACTGATCTAATCTCTGTACACTTGCTGATTTACATGAATTATGTGAAGGCTACTAAACAATAACTCAAGTAAATATCAATTATATGCATATTAGAAAAAGTAACTGGTACCAAAGAAGTGCAAAGTGAGTTAGAACAAGATTGAAAGGATAATTAAATATACCAAGATGGTAAGTTACGAATAATCGACCTGATTTTCTCATAAACTTTGATTTATCTAGTCTATTGTAATATGTTACACTGTTACAGAATATCGCAATGCAATTTTATGCCAGCGATAGTCTAATTTAGACCTTAACTGGTTGTATTCAACATACAAAATGAAGGAGGATACTTACTGAAGTTTCCGTATATCTTTCCAGTTCCTCGAATCGGCAAAAGGAGGATGTTCACATCGACTTTGTATTCTCCTTCGAAGTGCAGTCGTGGAAGAAGGAGCTTGAAATCAAACACGTTGTTATCGAGGTCGGCCCTGTGAACACAAGATGCAAATAAATAGTTTGTATAAAAAAGTTCCAGAAAGAATTTCCGAAACGATCGTTAAGAAGGCTATAGGTTTATATCTTCTATTAGGCCTTTTTAGCTTTATTTAATCCTCTATTGGGTAAGTTTAGCTGGAGATAATCCTCATTTTTCTATATATTTTAATAATAATAATAATAAAAGGACTTTATTCAGGGCGAGATTGAGACTATCAAGTCTCTTCTTACACCTAACCCATCAATGAGTGTATGCCCACAATATACATATGTATGCAATAATAATCAAACAAAAATATTTGCACACATTTATAAAAAATATTATATCGTCACATTTAATGTAATAATCAGCAAATGTTTTATTTTTTCGATAATTCTCAACAAAGAAGTTTGAGCTTGCATATGGCAGTTAAAAGAAATGGAAATAAATGGATATGGAAATTAAATTCCTGTAGTTTTTCTAAAATAATATGTTTAAAAAAATGTATAAAAAGTAATGTGACTAAATATTGCGATATTAATTCCAGCAACTAGAAACAATAAATAATTACAATGTTAGATAGAATCAAAAAAATTAAATTCCATGTTCATATACGGATAATGATACAGTGCTAATATTTCAGCTGAGTGAAATTGAGACAGAATGGAGTCTAACTAAATTCTAAAATATTTTTATGGAAATTTAAAAATCGTTAATAAAAATTTATTTGAAGAACCTCATTTTCAAAATTGTAAGACGTTACTAAAAATCGAATCGCAGAACTTAAAAACTCTTATCTATGATCATTCAAATACAACGAAATACGATTCGATCATTAGGTTTGAATGAACAAAGGGTAAAATACTTAATATAAACAACATATTAACCTATAGTTTCGATGAACATATGATGTGGTTTGTGTTTAAGATGTTGAGGAAAGTATCTCCGTTAATAATTTCGTCAATTTCTCATCAAATTTTACAATTTTTGATTAAAATTCCATAAAACTCGTACTTCCTACAAGTTACTTAAGAGGCAATGAATGGATTCAAAGAAGTCAAGTCAATAAGATTTAGTTGGAATACTTTCAGTCTTACACCAGATTTATTACAATTAAGTAATTAAGTAGATATGAAAGGAATTTTATGGACATACTTTATCATGTTAGAACAACCAATGAATGAAAATCGGTAGAAAAGTTGATGTTGGACTTCTGTGTATAAACACGCAATAAAGAGATCCATACTTTCAAGAGGTATGCAATAAATGCAATGCTCAAATTCCTTTTATCTCGAAAGACTACCTAATCTGCCTATGCATAATACACGACTGTATACTTTAATAAGAGTAATCGTGGTTTAGCTACAATATATTATAGAAGAATGATGAACCTGTAACATCTTCACTTTTACCCCTATTCGTATCCCTATCATAAATATATTTGGGTAAATACCGATATTTATTGCGTACGGCCAGGAATGAGACCAGCCGAATGATTTAAACTGGTCCATCTTTGCATAATAATTTTAACCTAATAATGATATTTTCGAGTGTGAATACTGGAATTCCAAGTATAAATTTCCTTCACATCTGGGACCATCATGTTATCCTACTTATTCTGCTCTTCAATACGGTCACCCTAGGAATTGCATCACTCGGAGAATCTAATTCTGCCACATAAACAACCAACCCCCTTCAGAAATTCCTCTGGGAAGTGTACATCAAGGTGCGGAACTGCGCAGATACAAAGTCACGCAAAGGCTCAGAATTTGGAATATTATCAAGAAGCACATTTTCATGCGAGAGTAACTCCGAGGGTTGGATTCTTGTCGTCCTTGAAAAAAAGGCGAAGCTTTCCGGCTCCCATTCACAACTCTCATTTGACCCATTTTTTAAGTCGAATGTTGCGAGGAAGATTTACACAGTGACGATGCACTTTCTTAGCCTAGGTGTCTTTATGCATTTGCAGGCCTTGTCAAAAAGTGAGACGGTAGAGGTCAACTGAAGGTTTGTTCACAGTAGTCAAAGACGAAAAATATGACGTGTTATACCACCTCGAGGATCTTTTATTTCCTTGTCGGGGAAACACCAGAACCATACTAATGTATAGGCAACCTGAACATTAAGTTGCTGAATACAATAAAATTGAGGATAAATATTCTTTGGAAGATCTCACATCTATATTATAGCGTGGAAATTTTAGGTGGCTATTTTATTGAAACTCTCGCTGGCCAGTTGCAATTCAGAAGCCTTAAACTCAACAAGCCCAACGTGATAACGATATTGACAACACTTGATTTTACACGTGTTTTCATTTAATTTTTTTATTTCGTATTTTTTGACAAATATGTGATTTAAGTAAGGAATCTCCAAGTTTATACCTAAAATAGTTTAAATTGATGATATCCCCAGCCACGATATTCTTACATCACTGTAGTTTTGACTAATAAAAATTCATCGAAAATCGTTTGTTTAGTTATTATAATGCATTGATGGTGGAAGTGAATGTTACACAGAGTTTCTGTTTATATGGGTGAGTTCCACTTACCTTACAATTAGCTTCGAAAATCGGATACGTTACGATAGAAATTATAATAAAACGTCTTGTACAGAATCAGCAAATTGAGCTACACACAGTTCCTCCAAGCTTTCTGAGAGTTGAACAAAACAGATTAAAATGTTATCCCGAGGTTTCCATTTTCGTCTTTTTTCTGCACTTCTATTTAGTAGCAGGTAACAACTCTTCATCGATATCTTCTAATTGAATCTTGTGAAACTCTCCGAATCCCTTTTCCTCGATCCAAGCTTTCCTTTCTCAGTAGTAATCTATTAATGCAACTAACCCTTCCTATTTAACTTCTTTCTTAAAAATATTCAGGTTTTGAGTTTTACACTCTTACCAAGAAAAAATATCGTGGATTTTTCTACCATACATATGTGCAATTAGGCGATTTATTTGCAGTTTCAAACAAACTGTCCCTTTCAGTCGGTATTAAACTCTCGGAGTATTTACTATGCCTTAACAGATTAATGTTTTCAGTATTCTAATACACATCCACAACTTGTAAGTTTGAATGCCCGTGGCATATTTTTCCCACAGCGTTTACTTCTTCCCACACGATGCCAGTTCCATAGACAGTAACGTAAATACAACTTGGCTTATGGGTATATTAGAACTTTCAAACGATTTTTTTACCCCATGCCATAGGTACATAGTATCCCTTATAAAACATTACTTTAATCGATATAGGGCAATTTATTTTTTCGAAATGTTCACTCTTGCGATGTTACTATTTTTTTAATTAGCACTAAAACGAAGATTAATGCTTGCAAAGCTACGTACACGGTCGTTTGCAATCACGTGGTCTTTGAGTTAAACATAATGTAGATATATGCGTAGATGGTGTCATACAGTACGGTGTTCGGAGCACATTTTACGTAACTGTGCATTGACAATTAAGTAGAAGTTAATCCATTCTGAAAAAATCAGTCGGAATTCTGGATGGATCAGAATAAGGAAAATCATTATTAATTTAATTACAATTAACGACTTTATTGGGGAAAACAGATAATGAAAATCTATCACTAAGTTTGTCATCGTCATTTAGGAATCGGAAGGAAAAGAATGGGGTTTATGGAGCATAAAAATTCAAAGCGTAACAATCACAGAAAAATATTTCACAGCATAGAAATGAATTGCGAAAAAGAGAATATTGGAAAAAACTGAGAAATATATAGCATTGAAAAAAAATATTAGAGCAAAATATTTTACAGAAATGATACAGAAACAGTTATCACAATTTTCAGAAAACAAAATAGATAGCATACTTACACTAATTACACATAGCAGAGAAATACAGATAATATTCCAGATCATACTCATTTATAGACCTTCCAGTAATTTATATGTTGTTCTATACCATCTCGTTAGCATTAATAGTAAATCACTTAACTTAGAAAATGATAGCATATAGAATAAAGGGCATACATTCAGAAATAATTCAGATGCAGCTACTTATCATTCCGTAAATGGCTATTGAGTTCAAATATTAATAAACCGGACAAGAGTTGCTCATTTTCAAAAGATCTACCGACGAGACGCAAGCAATATAAGTGTCCGTTTCTAATTTATGCTCTTACGCTTCGTCAGTTCTCAATTCATATGCAAGTTTCAATCTTGTTCCCAATGGAAGAGGTAAAAGACCAGAGGTTTGCAATGAATCGCGAAAGACACGGCAGAAGCTTATGGTTCTTAAACTTCCAAGGTCGTGACCCAAATTTCGGGAGCGAGGCTGCATACGATAATACGAACGTAAGTATCATAGGTGCAAAATAAATTTGCATAAGGATATTTTATCAAAGAATTTCAAAATAGAAAAAGTTATCAAACTTGCATAATACCCAACTTCCCTTGCTAGAATTTTTAAAAAGAAACTCTCACTCCAAAAAGCTACAGTTGAAACTTTCCGGTCCGGTGATGTTTCCGGTCTCTCGTTAATTATTCATTTTGTGCATTAGAAAAAATGATGCAATGGTTTACTTTTCGATGATGTATTGGATTTGAATGCGAGACTGCATCCTGAGTTGTGACATCGCATTAATATTGAAATATTTTAGCAAATTTTCGGCGTAAAGTGAAAGTAATTAAAAATAATTAAAGGCACACCAATAGAAATTAATTCCATAGAACGGGATACAGAAATTATTCGTTCAAATCTTCAAAATTCATTATTTCAAAAACTATTAGTAAAATACGAAAATGAACAATCAGCGAACGAATTAATATCTTAGGAAAATAGTTACGGTTCCTAAAAAAAGAAATGAAATATCATAAAAAGCTCTCCAGGAGTGAATGTATATTTTCAGATTGGCTCTGAAGAAACAAATAAAGTAATTTAGGATAGAATATGCAATGAAGTTAAATTATAAACAAATATTTGTAAAACCTTTCCTACAAGTGGGGAGTAAATGAAGAGGAAACACTTCAAAATCCCATCGTTATTTACTGCTACTGAGCACTGTTTATTAATTAGTGGCTCTTCCTACGTAAAACTGATGAACCAACATACACTTCCGCTTTCTTAACACTGGTGAGAGCTTCAATGAAACGAATTTATATTTTCGTTGAGTTCCAAAATTTAAAACTGCGATCACTTGGATTTCTGATAATTCAAAATTCGTTATATTCTCAGTTTCCACCGATTTATATACAGTAGAGTATCGTTTATCCGAACATCTAAATAACGAACACATCCAAACAACTATCATTTCACGATAGATATAGAATAATTTTGAACGCCACCGCTACGTGTGTATTGCGCCGATCTATTGAAGGTGTGCACGAGTAAGTATTTATACTATATTAATTAACCTTATAAATGGATAAAAATAAGAAGAAAACGTGTCTAGTAGCTAGTTCAAGCGGTGGGTACGTCAAGAGAAAAAGACAGATGCTGACGTTACAGCAAAAAGTGGACATATTAAATAAACTAGACCGTGGTGTCATTTCATCCAATCTTCAGCAGGAATGCAATATTAGCAGGAAAACTATACAGGATATAAAATCACAGAAGGGCCGAATTCTACAATTTGTTGTAGAATCTGACTCAAAGGTAGTCATTTCGAAAGGAAAAACCTTACGGGGACAGTCATGTGTAGTTTTCTTTAAATAAAAGTTTTCAATAATATTTACGTGTATTATCGTCACTTATTTCATACTGTAACCCGTAAAAGCCTTTATTTAGTTCCTTTTTCTCATTCAGGTTAAAATACCTATTTTCCGAACATATCCTTTATGCGAACCGACCTCGGTCCCGAAAAGTTCAGATAAACGATCTTCTACTGTATGTTTATATTTATCATCGTTTGTTATTTTAATGTTGAGCATCCATTCACGCAACAATAGGACTATTTACTTGTGTGAGAAAAATTCGAAGAAGCTCAAAATTCTTAATTACATAATTTAACTACCCTTTGAATTTGGAAAAAATCCTATAAAATTATTGGTCACGCAGGTTCAAAAATTTGCTCATAATAACATTTCTACATTATTGAGATTCTTTGGCTAGTTGTTTTCTACTCTCTAAATCTCAGACAAGAAAAAAACAATAATTTTACACTATTGTGGAGTATTGGCTAAAAGGAATATATATATGTATGTATTAGGTTTAGTGTCAATTCTTAGAGATAAATTTTCTTCTTGAATGATTGGATTTGAATAACCTGAACAAAATTACTCTCCATATTTATTCTGCTCTGAGGACAATCGTTTAAAAAGCTCTAATAACTGCGTGGAGAGTAACATAAATTATTCGGGCACTAACTTGGAGGCATTTCGAGACAAAAATAGGGGGGTTAACTAAAACGTTTTATGTTAAAAACCACAAATGATAATGGTAATAACTATCAGAGACAGTCATAATGAATATCATCTAAGGTAATTAAAGAAATATGATTCTTGTCACTAAATATTTACGGCTTTTCGCCGCCGAAAGCTTGATGATGAGATCATTTTGCTTAAAATTGTATTTCCAATTCCATATTTTCGATGCATAAATGTAATACTACTCTTTCAGTACTTGGGGCCTTAACGGGTGCATTGTATATATCATATAGCAAACAGCAAAGTAATTTCTTTGCTGTACCGTTTAATACTCTCGTCAGACGTATAATATTCGAAAACCCCAGCAAATATCAAGAGGTAGTATACTGTAATTTTTCTCTCACTGATTTTCCTCCTTAAATTTCATAATTTAGTTTTTTAAGAAATATGCTTGTTACTTTTTCCTGGTTTATTTTAAAAGCTAATAATGCAAGTGACAATGAGTCGTATTGAAGATGATTATATTATTCTTTCAAGATGATTTACAAAATTTCAGCTACTTTCCAAGAATGAGATGGTTAGCATTCATGCAGATTTTATCTGCTCTGATTACCAAGCTTCCAAATTAAAACGACAACTATCTAATCTCTTAAATACCAATAGTTTAGCCTCATCATAAGTTTCTATTTCCCGCGCCTTGTGGATATCCATGTTCGTAGGATGGCCGGTAGATGGCTGTATGCTCTCCCCTTTCGGAACTTTCCCGCCATCTGTTTGCTTCTCGAAGCAGCACTCACCTGAGATCAGTGACGATGAAAGATCCAGGTCCACTCACAGTCATTTTCGATAGCTCGGCGTCGAATTTAGCCGCTTTCGGTCCGGAACTGAATTTAATCATAGGAATCCTCAGGGGCTCCAGGGCCGGGACATCAAGCTCTGGTATTCCTGAGGAAAAATGGATTATATCGGCGGTTAATGGAATAATTGTAATATATTTCTAAATTGCCAAATGTACGTATTGAAATGCAATGTATGAATTTGCCAAATATCTAATGTGGGTTAGAGAAAAATACACACAAATATCGTAAATGCATGATAATGTAGGTAAATTTCTAGTTTACAACGGTCGCGGTGAAATTCGATATCTCTCTTACTATTCCAGATAGACACACCATTTGTACACCAAATTAAAGATAAAGACGTGAAAATTATATATATGATTATTATTTCTTCCTAAGTGCTGCAGTTTTGGAGATATTTCCATCTAAAAATGACCAATTTTCGACGTTTATCGTCTGCTTTTCCGCCATTTTTTATGTTTTTCGGGAATCCGCTAAGGCGAAAGTAACTTATTTCAATTCTATAAACAACTTTACAAAATTATATTTTCTCTTAAAAGACCTTGGAAAGCTACTTAGCTTGTAAACCAACGATAGCTGGCGATCCGGACTCGAGGGTGACTATCTTTTTCTTAAAACAAAGCAACTTTTGCGAAAAAATTATATTTTCCCTTAAAATACCATGGAAACATGCTAGTCGGAATTTGGGAATTGTAGGCCATTTCCGGAATGTGAAACTCGTCAGTCTACGCTACATCTGGCGTCAAATTGTCATAACTAACAGTTCAAACATGGTCTCCGGAGGCCATTCCTGTACTTCAGTCACTCTAATCAAGATATGTCAGTTACTGTAATAGGTACGTACTCAAAATAAATAGATTTATAATCTGCAATGTTTGAGGTATAATCCCTGAAAATTTCATTGAAATAAGGCTAAATCTAGTGGGTTAAAAAAATGGCGGACGGTTGGAAACTAGAATTTTACCATAATATAAATCAACGCAACAAACCTTATTGTTTTTTATTCAGATTTTATTCTGCTATCATTTACCAGCATGAGGGAGAAATCGTTTTAAATCTCCTACAATATGTAATACACCTTAATACAACCTTTATTATTATCAATCTTCTCTACATATTTGGAATTTTTTCTTCCTCTATTGATAAGCCTGGTTAACTATAATCCAAACCTCTTGCCAACTTTTGGCATTCCAAATGTTTGGACAATCTCACATGAATTTAGCGTTGCTGGGAAAATAACTATTAGCAATCTGCGCCTGATAAATCAAGGAAATATAACTCGAGCTTAAATTGTGAAAAAATAACCCAATTCCACCTTTCGATAAAGGAGCTAAGGAATAGAAAACTCAAAAAACGTTTTCCTTGTCATGAGATTCAGCGTGAGACCGAAAAGACCATATTAGTGGATAAGATACTCTGCGATAGCAGTGCTCATTCTTCATTAGTTATCGAATACGGAAACAGATGTCACCGAAATAGGTCTTTCTTCCTATACTGTGGGTATTCAAGCTATATCAGGCGGAAGAAGTTAATATATAATCCAAGTCAAGAACAGGATAGGAACTAGATAGGTAATTTACGGGTTCCGGCAATTTTCACATAGTAAAAGTGATTAAATATCGAAATATATTGGTGATGTTGTAATTTAACAATACGATCAATAACAGAAATAAAATAGAGGGGTGAGAATAGATGTATTCATGGAAGAGTTTTTTAAAAACCGGTGCGGGCATATACCTAGTACACTATAGTATAGTACTATATACTATAATCAAAACGGCTTCATGGGAGAGACTTTAATTGAACCATACAATAAATACACAACACGAAATATATCATCAGGATTCAGCTATGCTACGTAACCATGGTAGTGAATAGTATCTACTGCGTGGTTGAGTAAAAGTTCACGTCATGAACCATTTTCTATGAATGAACATCACGAAGTGAAACCTGAGTTTCTGTTGTTGACATATATAGCCATATCAGGTGAGGGTAAGATGATCAAATGTATTATAGACATTTTAGTAGTTTTCTCTCGATAATCGTATATTTTCAAAGTATTTAATGCTATTGAGGAACTTGAAATCTTGAGTCATTTTTCGGTTCAATATTGTTCCATTCTCTATCTTCTTGCCCATCAATTTCAACCCCTACCAGTTCTCCAAATCTCATTGATGTTAACTTTACCAAACCAACTTTTTCCTCCTTTTTGTTTTACCTTAACCTGATTTGGCGATATTGTTGTTTGATTTTCGAATATACTTTCAGAATTAAAATTCATTTTAACGATTACCATACGAAAACGGTTGTCGAGTTCATAGTTTATTTTACCTCTTTTCTGTGGATTTCAACTACATCTCTACCAACCCTTAGATTTTTCTATAAATAAGTAGATGTTTTTAAGCTAAGCATTCAATTTGAGGACTCCAAATTAGATGAGAAGAATACATTTTTGCGAAGCTTTGAAAACAAACAGGGATGACCGGCATTGTTTTATGTAAGCTAGTCGGATTTTTCGAATAAAAAACGCTGGCGAAGCATCGAAGAAGTTAAGTTACAGATTGGGAAATCTAAATTATGCGAATGCGATCACAATGAAGAGTTGTAATTCAAGAAACCTGAAGAACTTATGAAGTTAAATACTCATTTTTTAACAGACGGGAAATTAATGGAACATATTACCTGAAGAGCTATTCAAGCCCTTATAGAAAACAATTAAGGGGGTTAGAGAAAGATGCAAATATTTTCTATTGGAATATGGATGCACATAATGGATAGTACCGAATATATTAATAATTCTGTATTAAAATATTAACGTTTATATTTTTACCGTAGAAAATTAATAGTAATGATTGATAATAATAAAAAAGAATGATGATAAAGTGCTTAGTTTATAAATATTAACGGCGGTTTGGTAATGGAAATAATTTATACCTTTGAATATGGAATTATCCTTGAATATGTAATAATAAATTTTTGTTTGACATGGGGGGATAAAATAAATGTCAAATATGTATATAGTATAAATTGTAAACATGTTGGCTAAATATGTAAGACGTATGTAAGTATTTCGTAATGTTTTGAAGTTGATACTAAGTTGCCACCTTACAATTGTCATACTAGAGCAAGATTACTATGCAATAAAAAATGATTTAAAATAAACTCTTAATGATATGCATCCTTTGAGGAATATGTTTAGATTCATACGTCGTTCGCTCGTTCCATCAATACAAACTCTACGCCACCTCAGACTTTTTCATATACTCTATAAATTAATTTAAATCTTGGGATAGCTTGGTTTCATATCTTTGGCAAAACCTCACCATACGCACTAAGTTCCTATCGAATAAAGTAAATATTACATGTATTTAGTTGAAGAATCATAGAGGACGTGTCCTCAATAATATTTTAAATAGTTAAATTTAGATTTGATCTGCGTAATCCAAAAAAATCTATCTTTAAGGAATAATTCTCAGTTCTTAGAAAATACATTCAGACCTGTCGATTTTGTTAAGTAAAATCTCTGGGAGAATTGACTGAAATTCTATTGATTTTAATTTCCAATTATCTCACCGTGAAGCAACTTAGGCCTCAGCTGTTGAACTGAATTCAGGATGCACTGGTTGGACTTGGGATCGCTCTGCTTGCACACCTTTATGTAGTCAGCTGGAAAAGAAGGAAACAGAATGTTAATATTTGGAGACATATTATCGCATTTAACAGCTTTGGCATACCTTTTTCCAAATTCAGCTGTAATACCTTTACTACAATCAGCGAAGATGGATTTAATAATTTTAATTTAATTCAGTTTGGGAAATAAGTTAAAATTCTTCATACACACAACAATTTATACGTTATAAAGCTCAGGGAATGCTCTATCGCGCGAGAAAATTTTTATCAGATTGAAAACAACGACATTTCCGACAAAAGATGTGTCTACTTCTGAATGGTTTATAAAGTAGCGATAGATATAGCTTTTTCACGTTTTTACCTTTAACTTAAAATATGTTGAACGGCGTGAACAAATCGAGTGGAATTGTACATAAAAGTTTCTTCATATTATTGCACTCAAGATATGTTACTACGTAGTTACCAGCTGATATTGAAATGAAAAATTTAGAAGCTTTTATCACTTTAAGATTAGATACATGTGTCAATTAAAAATATTGATTACATAAAGAAACGCAAAGAGTACAGCCGGAAGGAAACCTTATTGAATAATCATTCTTCATATGATGCTAATAGATGGGCGATATCAGATTTTTAACCATTCTTACAAATATTTTCACGTATCAAGATGAATTAGGAAACGTTTACACATAGGTTTACTCTATATTTTAAAGGACAAAAATATTTTGGGATTAATGGTCTCTGGAGCAAACACTTAGGTTTACATTCCGTTTTTAGAATATTACCTCCCTTCCTCACATACTTCATCTTAATAATTATAATAATTTTTATTCCTCTTCCAATAATCAAAATAAAATCATAATCAAGCAACATATGTACTCCTTGGGTGATCAGTCACCTGATTCGGGGTTGGCAATATTAGCAGAAATCTAAGTATGTGCGATTCATCTTCAAAATCGTGAATTGTAAACGCACGTGAACATCGACGCACGTGCTTTAGAATAAATCGCAAATATAAATTATTACCCAATCAGCCGCAAAATGTCCTCGATCGGGGAAATAAAATTCCGCACTTTCTTTTAAGAGCTCACCATTACGGCTGCTACGTTTTTTGCCCTCCTACGCTCATTTCCCATATATTCCAACCACAGAGTAATCCAGTTCTGGACAACTGGTCGATCGAATATCAAAGGTATTAGGTCTCTCAGATTGAACATAACATAATGATTGAAAAGTGTATATAGTATATGTTATAACTCTCTCAGTGAATCAGAAATCATAGATATTAATCTAAAAATCTAAATTTAAGTATTAAATATAGTTGTTGGTAAATAACATCGCACACGAAAATCAATCACAATCTCCATAAATAAATAAATATAATTATCGTAAATAATCGAGTACACGCCTACTCGACTATAGGTCGAGGCATCTTTTTTATCACAAAAACTGGGAAAAAAGTAATTGACTCGTGTGTAAGCCTAGGGTGGAATATGCAGCAGCTACTGATAAATTTGAAAACCAAAACATATATCAATAATATAAGTAGGAGTAAATTGTCAAAGAATTGTTAATTGAGCGAGAGAGGAATTTCAAAGTCCATTTCCGGCTACGACAGACATTTCCACCGAAGAACAGATAAGTGGGACCCTGACTCTAGTGTAAGTCGATGGTAGCTTTTTCGGTATAAAGTGTGTGCAAGAAACCTCGGCTTATACACGAGTATATACGGTATATATTATAAATTCGATTAATCACCTTTAAACAAAAAAGAAATTCCATTTTAGAGTTTCGACGATATATGAAAGGCCAAGCGGGATTACAACTGGCATTTTCCACCAAAGCAAGAGATTTCATTTATCGTTTGTACGCAACCGTATTCAGGTTCAACCACTCCACAATAGTCTGTTTGTCAATCCTGTCTTAAGTGACCTCTTAATAATAGACCCCTCGCCCTCACTTGTTTTTCTAACCCATTCAAAATGTGTATAGTAGAAATGTCAACTGACGTAATAGAACGAACTTCGTAGATCGCAATAGATTATTAATTCAGACGATTATCAAAGCTTAAATAATTGAGAACAGATCTAAAAATGCGGCAAATGCTTCAGTAATCCTTATTTACCACACTCTTATCTAAATTTTGGTTACCATGGTCGTTGTCTCGGAATGGGATAAACGTGACCGAGTCATAAATTTGCGCGAATTTATCGTATTTAGAATGGATACACGATGATCTTAATTTATTAAAGGATCAACATAGACAGAGAATAACTCTTTGAACGGTGTACAACGTGTCCCATTACAATTGGATACCATCGTAACGGAATGCATCAAAGTTCAGGTGTGTAGTATTTTCAATTCAGCAATAGTGACAGTGGATGGAAACTCTTGAAAATGTGTTCTTTTATTTACATTATCTTGGTTAGTACACCGATGTTTATATTGGTATTCATCAACTCTTTTTGATAGACAAGTCATTTCTGAGTCCCACTTTGCAATATTTATCCTGTTTCTTTCCTCAAAATAGATCACCAAATTTATTTATTGGCACCTATATAAAATTAATGTTAATATCTTTCTTCTATCTCATTCTATGATCCTCCTTTTGTGCATGGAATTATATTTATTACAATCATCGTCACTATTAATAACATGATCATTTATAAGATCTCCAGTTTACGAATAAGACATTTGTAAAGGGACGATTAAATTGGTTGATGAAAATTATGATATTCTGTATTTGTAATCCTACGTAATCCTTCGTTAGTCTAAGTACTAGTCAAAACATAAGAATATAATGATTAAATTGTCAAAAGATACCGGAGATTTTCTGAGGAGGAAATTTTAAAATCCCATCAGGCATGTGGTTAATTAGTTTCGATGATATGTGTATTATGATCCTGACGTATTGTTTTCTAAGATCCATATCTAATTTCGAAATAGAATTACGACAAGGAAAATAAATGCTGAATAATATCGGGATGA
This sequence comes from Sympetrum striolatum, assembly GCA_947579665.1. Lineage (NCBI taxonomy): Eukaryota > Metazoa > Arthropoda > Insecta > Odonata > Libellulidae > Sympetrum > Sympetrum striolatum. The sequence goes on from OX388346.1 coordinate 32,113,269, forward strand.
TGTCAGTCCTCGATCTCTCCTGCGTTGAATTTAATTTACCTCGTTCCCAATTTACGTTTTACAGCCTTACATAGGATAGTAAATCTCATTTTATTGACTATTATTCTACCGTCAACCTTCCGAGAAGACATGTATACGTAAGGTTACATAATAATTGGCATCGTAGAAAATCGATATACGGTTTGTATCAATTGTTACGAACTTTGAAAAACAGGAAAAGTTTTTTTGTTCGAGATGTTCTCGGGTATAGAGCGAGTATTAATTATCCACATGGGTTTTCCCATTCGTTTTCAGGCAATTAAGCAACATAACTGTTAGTACAACATTTAAGATTTCTTTCGACTTTTTTGCCTCGCAGTCACTTATTATCCTCCATTTTACGCTATATATCTTAATTTTTTCAACTTTTCGAGTTTTTGTCTGCCTACCGGTCGAACCGGATTTGTATCTGGCAGTTGAGTGCGCTGCTACATTTGCATGCAAATGTTCATACCATTTATCATGGATTTCGCTCGAACGCTAACAAGGCGAAATTTCCTCAATTGAATGCTTCGTTCATACCGGAATATTCGAAATGCTTGCAACGAGGAATACCAAGAAATAACACTGAATTTGTAATTCGACAATTATCTCGATATTTTATTATGTCTTTTAATATTGTAACGTGTTGGATATTCTCAGACTGTTTTCCAAGAAACGTTAAGTTTTTTCCATTATTTTGGAATTATACACCTAATTAGTAGTATTTAAGGTGTTAGAGACTTAATTTAATTTCGCTCTTATATGTTTTTATTTCTTTGAAGAAAGTCGAACAAAACTAAAATAAAGATCTTGGAACCTTAGGACTGTTTTAAACTTGCATATTAATTCTAGAGATGGTAAGCAAGCATGCCTAAATTTATTTCCTTATTAAGCTTCATACCCAAATAAGACTTTCCATTTGTTTTCCAAATCGGTCGTAGTGTTGCAGTAATCGCATTGTAGCGATCCTTTGCATGTAGAACTATGTACGTATTATTAAATAATGAAATTCAACGAGAATATTTTAAAAAACATTAAAGCTGGAACGTAGAACAGATTAATATGAATAAATGTTACATACTTTGTTTTAATGACAATTATACGAAATTTTAAGAAATAAACAACGTTAAAATGATGATTTATGTCTTTATATTACATAGCATATTGTACATTAATTTTCCGAAGAGTTCATATAAAACTATGATAATGAATTTTTATTAATCCTTCCCACACAAGAAGAGCATTCAATAATAGTAATAGTTGAAGTGTGTCCTTTACGAAATTTTAGTTCGCACTTATTCGTCCGCATGACGTTCCCTCAATGTTCAATCTTTTTTCTAGTCCGCATATTTCAAATAAATCTCCATTTCAGAGTTCCCCTTGCATGAAGCGTATCACAATCTCGATACACGGCGTAAAAAAGTAGGAGGATAATTTTTCCGAGAAAAATCTCGTCGACGACGCAAAAAATGTAGTGAATTACGTCAATGCTGTAATTGAGTTCCAAGGTAACTTCGAACAACATTCGAGACGAAGACAACACGATTCCCGAAGAGGGTTATTCTCAACTATTCCAACAAATTATCTCAATTTATTATTCTACGTGGATCCTTTAGAGAATGTAGTTGAACTAAACTCTGAATTATACATGAATTTCGCGTCGAATTAACAATTTGAAATTAATGAGAATTACTAATTACTCATAGGCTTGGTTTTGAACGTGCATCATACTATACTGAGGTAAGCGAGTTACATGCGTCCTATTCTTGTATCTGTTAGTAACCGGCGAAACCAATACTCACATTTTCGATCTTGGTCATTCATTATTTCATAGGGAAGCAAAAACTTGTATCCCTGATAAGCATATATCCCACAAATGCTCATTTCTTTTACAAATACATACAGTCGTCCCTCGTCACTTCGACTTTTACGGATTCAATCTATCGTTTTTTTCCAAATATGTCTAAATAGCGTCCAATATGCCTTATTTTATCTTATTTAGCCTAAAATATTGGGTAATACGATGATAATGGTGACTAAAGGGTGCTATTTTAGTGGCTCTTATAATGTTAAAAAACGTGTTTAGGTCGTAAACGAGTTTTTACTATGCTTTAACTACCAAAATATTCGATTTATTAATAAAGAACCCTACTTTGGGAAATTCACTTATCGCGGTAGTCCGGGACTGATTAACCGTGATAAACGAGAGCCAGCAGTATCACCACCAGCACTATTATATCTAATACGGATTAGTAGTTACATGTAATATTCAGCTCTCGTAAGCTCCAAATTATCTCTTCCTCAGCTGATACTTTTACTTATACTTTTTTCATTCCATTTAGGCCAGGTACTTCAACTAACGTACACATTGACCCCTTACATTGACATTACACTCGATATATATTTACATGTAACAGATACACTTTTCAAATTTACTTCTTGTGCTGTTAATGTAAACATTTAATATTTTTGTAGAGAGCAGCAATGTTGTAAAATTATGATCTAAAAAAGGAAAAGGTGCATCAATATATTTTTATAACTAACTCAAAGGCATCACAATCTAAAGTCATGAGCTGTAGTCCATGGATCCTCTTTCGACCTCCTAAATCTTAATTGGACTTCGTGCACATTGTTATCGACCACTAGGGTTAGGTCCTCCAGGACAACATGGGGAGCTCCCTCCTAGTAGAGACTCTTCCTATCAATCCCTCTTATGGTCTTTCACTTTCCATCGATCACCTCTTTGCTCGTACACTTTCTTCTGATCAAATAGAAACAACTTACATCTTCAGATTCAACATTTTAATAAATATCGTATAATCTATAGCATAATACACAACGTATAGTACGCTTGCAAGAACGGCCGCACACAAAAATGTCTGTAGAAAATAATAGTTAAAAAATATTTGTTATGTCTTTCACGAATTCACGCATTCTAACATAGATTTAATTATTTTCCTGATGTTGAGCTATGCAGTGGGCCTTCCTAACTCGTATTATTCGTAGCAGAAGTGCTACGGGATGTACGGTTGCTTAATACAATAATTAAGATTGGATGCTATAAAAACGACGGTGTGGGTGGGAAGAGACGACATATTTGGACGATACGAAGGTTGGCTTTAGTTATCACACAGGAAGTGCCTTAGAGCAGGGGTCTCCAATAGAGTATGGAATTCTAGGGTAAATAAACCTATCGAGACGTGAAGAACTTCTGGAGACCAATAATATGAGTGTTTCTTACTATCCTATTTGCTGTAGTACTTCCTCATTACTGATCTTCTGCTTGCACTTAGTTTCATGCACTATATTCTCTTCCTATGTATCGAATCTTTCTTGGATTTCCTTTTTGCAGTCCTTCCAAGCCACCGATTCACGACACATAACACGTCATTTCACAAAGTTTTGCCAAAAATATTTCATCCTCACTCCGCGTTCTGTATTCAAAATAGCAATTTTTGAACTGTAACAATCACAAGTACCGCAGCTTCGGAACCTATTGGGGTCTCAAGTTGAGCAATGAAGTACAGCTGCCCTTCCAGGAGGAGCTTATGAACTGTCCTAGACCTTTCTACACCCTTCTCTAAGGTGTTGATCTAGGTCGCGACCTGAACTGATTAGTTGAAACTTCAAAAAAGAAGACAAGTACCCCAACTAAGATAATTACTCCGAGAACCAGGTTTGAGATGAGCGGAAAAGTCGTCAATACCAATGAAAGAGCAGAGGAGTAAATCCATGCTATATTCAGCTTTGGTGGAGATGACAAGATCAGCAATTGCGCTGCGTGTTGTGCAATTGTTTCCTGCGAGACCTGCCTCACCGCCGTCGACCTTGTCCCGCGACACCTTCCTCACCCCATCAAACATCTCCTCCTTCCCTTCTCTATTCCCTCTTTCCTTTCTCCATCGAAATGAGAGTGACGGCACCGTTTTCCATGAGGAATCGCCCTGGAAAGACGTAACACAAACCGAGAAATGGACGGATTCGATTGTACCACGAACGACGCGATATCTCCGACCGAAAGGCACAAAGGATTGACATTATTTGTGAGAATAGAGTGAGGCAACCTCTGGGTGGAACAGTCAAAATGTCATCAACACATGCGCATCTGGAAGTCGTATAGACATATGGAATTGAAATAATTGGAAATGTGTAAAGTGTTAAACGAGAGAAACAATGACGAGACGCTGATTAGTGAAAGGATTTTAAATATTCATTAAATATATTGATCTAAAGTCTAGTGAAAGTACGATTTATCATCTTAGTTTTAAGAAGCATGGTGTATATGCTATGCGTAAGTCAGACAGACGTTATTTAATGCGACCAGTTCCAAACAGATCACATATGTTCATCACAATGAACAGATTGCAATAAATAACTTTTGAGAGACTTACGCATGGTATTTTCACCATGCTTCCTAGTGCGGTGTTCCACCAAGTCATGGCTTTATGAATTTATTCATCTTAAAGAAGTGAAAAAAGACTCCAAACGTATTTATATAGTCGACCGGTTTCGACATTACAGCCATGATAATGATGATGATGGCTGCGTAGCCGAAACAAGTCGACTAAATAACTACGTGTAGATACTACCAAATCTTTTTTCACTTCTTTAGTAAGTCTATCCACGAAGTCCAGCCAAATAATTTAGAAATTATTCATCTTAATTTCGTTTAATTTTAATTTTGGTCAATTGCAGATCAATCTTCGATTAGGGTCAATGCCATTTATCATAATTGATTAAAAATTAACGCAAATATAAAAGACAAGATCTTCAATCTCTGGTTTGGGGGTGACAAATATACGACATGCGTTCAAAGAAGAACAAGAAACAATATTTCTACAAGTGGAAATCTGGCAGTGCTATGGTTTTCATGTATTATTCGCTTAAAACATTTAATCATCAAATTGTATTAATAAGGGCTTGGTAAATTATAGATTTTCGTTGGCAGCAAGATCACCTGCATTCTCGTATTAGCTTAGAAAGTGCCAATGTTTTGCGCTGTGGTTTGGTATCATACTGGCACCCTAAGTAATTAATTTTTTCAAGTATGGCCCTATTATATTTATTCAAAAGGTTTTCCCTATTTGCCTTAATTGTGTTTAGTAATAATGAAGAGGTTGGTTGTGGTAAGTTGATCCTTATTTTTGGACTTTGTTACAAGAACAAAATGTCTGCTGCTATATTTCATATTTTCGAACAACGGAATCGATTATCATCTTAAATATGTAACAAAAACGAAATATATGAAGAACAACATTAACCATTATGCTTTCTCTATGGTATGGAAGTGCGTGTATAATCATTATATAATTATTATAAGGTTGTTTTTAATAATAATAATATTATTTAGTTATTTATATCACGTATCTTTCCTCACTCTGCAGCAAAAATAATACTGATGTATCTTTCAAATGTATGTCCTATTTGTTGTTACATCCGACGATATTTTGGAGAGATTACGTCGACCGATCGAATTATATTTAAGGAGATGAAAGCTTTTGAGTGAGATAATATAACAGGCTTATCTCGATCAGAAACATTATTCAGCATTTCAGGTACCATCAATTACATCGCCTAACGTCGACCAAACTTAACTAATTGTAACAATTTAATTTTAATGACTTATCGTAAGATTCTGATGTAACAAAGCATATTACGGAACGCAATATTGGTTTTTGATAATTGTAGAAACGCGGATATTGAGTGTATTGTGAAACTATAGGGATTTTTCTGTACCTCATCTGTGTTTTTTTTAGCTTCACAAATCTTCCTCACTTTTAATCTTTAAATTCCTCAAGATTGCCAAAGAGCCGTGGAGAAAAGAGAAAATATTAATTCCTTCGAATAAAATTAAACTCCTGTCGGGGAATTTTAATGGACAGTTTTGAAAGTATTCTTCAAAGTCATCCACAGTTGTTTCTTTGCTCAGTAACTTGCGTTCGCATTTAAGGCTTAAGCCAAAATGGTTCCGCATTCTTGTAAATTACTCGTTTACCCAAAATTTCATTCCTCAAGAGAAAATGCGGAAATTTACGAATGATTTCGTCGATTTTTATTGGAGGCGTCGCATCACTTGGTACAAACAACTTATCAAGAAAATAAACACGGGCACCTTAGCAATGCAAATTACCTGCAATCACTTTCGAATATAACAGAATCCATAAGGGTGGAATCTCAATTCATTTTTCTCAAATATGAGGTACGGTAGTTCCATTTGATCACAATAATAAAAACTCACTGATGTGCGAAATTAACAACTACATTTTAGAAAATAAGGATAGCTGTAACCAAGAAGAAAAGGAAATTTGAAATCATAATAATGCAGCTCTTTTTATTACATACCGATATTATCAAAGTTTATTACAAATTATCTAATAATCATTGATTATAACTACTAATAACATGACCGTCTCACTATCTAAAGAATTTTGATATTGGAGGAAAGGAAGTAACCAATTGATAGTTGAAGGTTAGATCTTAGTGTATAAATAAAACAAATAAAAGGAATATAAAGGAATTTATCAAAGAAGAGGATGAAGAAGATTATTAAATTTCCTTAGCAAATCTCTAATGACAAAAATTAACTTTTTAATTCCACTATTTGTATAACAGTAATGATAATAATGATTTATACTATGATAGTGATGTATAAATAGTGGAAGTTACCAAGTTTGTTTTAATATTCGTCGTGTCTTCATTTCTCAAAGTGAAAAGTTCAACTTTTGATTATAAATCTAGGAATCTATAGTGATACAGTACACATCCAATCTGTATTTATTTTCGCTCTCAAGGGGGTTAGCATATTCGGAATTTTAAAGCAACCGAACGTCTCAATTCAGAAGGGACAACTCGTGCTACCTAACAGGTACGTACCCAGGGATGATTTAAATGAAAAGAGGCCCTTGAATATTCCAATAGTGATGTTCTTCCCAGTTCTAAATTCCAAATAGATATTTCTATAACACAGATTTGCAAATTATTGAATGATGTTCAGAGACTAGGGTTCCTTCTGACAACAGGTGTAAAAATGGACAATGATAGCCCCAAAATACTCACAGACCTTGATTAGAGGTATCCTAGATTTTTAAGCCTAATGATTTAAACTGCCAAGCCTATAGTTAATCCGACCCTGGTTTTCTATTATGTATATGAAAACGAAATACTCGTTTTAAAACTCACTCTAATCAAAACTCATTCATGGTTGGAAGTCGCAGAATCTGTGCTGAGGAATCACGTGAATTTAGATTAGCAGCCTCGTTGCCGATGTTCCTTAACAGGATCATTGATCTTAAACATGCAAATGTATCAAATAAATCACTACAGAGAAAGTCATCATGAGCCCCTGTGGCCTAATGGATAAGGCATCGGTCTCCTAAACCGGGGATTGGGGGTTCGAGTCCCCCCAGGGGTAAAGTTTTTATCAGCCTTTATCACCGTCAAGTAATTTAGCTTTTATAAAGTGCACATAACAGCCTTATTGCACCTTAGTATAGCATATCGAACATTACCTTTTTGTAGATGGAAAAGAGGTCGTTTAAACGAAGGAATGGAGGAATTAAAAATTATTTCAATAGTCTATAAATTAATATTCTCCTTTGGAACAAATGTAGTCGGTATCAGTTTGACAGTGGGACGCTTCTGCTCTAGTTAAATAAATTTTCAAATGTTGCTCAATTACGTGAAACATTTATGGGCTCCTCGAGACCCCTGAGAACTGGAGCTCTTCCTCGTCATTGACATAAGTACGCTTTGGAGCGAGTGTTGTAAGAGAAATTACCAGTTTAAGCAATGTGGAATCCAGTAAAGGAACAAGGACGTCGTAAGGCAAATGGAAGATCAGGGTACGTTTCTCGATCAAGGCCCTTGATTTCTTATTCACCACGGAGATGACTCTACACCTCCAATAGCTTGCTATCAACAGAAAAGTCAGACGAATTGATTTATTTGGGAAACGAAGTTCGCCGTACCTATGGCATTACCGCTAGTTTACGGCATAAGAAATGTGAAAAAGTTATGGACTGCGCAAAATGCAATCGGTGTGAGTTATTTCCTGAAGAATAAGGTCCGATAGTGTTCAAATAATATGACAGAAAAAATCAGTGAATGAATAATAATTTTATCGATTTCAATAGTATAAGCAGGCCATGATAAACAAAGGAATCAGAATGAGAATGAAGATTTAATAATTTAAAAGCATGCGTAGTACTCAATTTAATCTGCATTACTGACGTGTTATATCCACTAGCATTTGCGCCACCGTTTTAAGAAGTATATAAATTGCGTCTCTATCTGAAGTATTATTCTAATCTTGCATGGTCAGAATATATTAAATTCAAACTTAAGTAAGTACGTCAAACAGAATTATTGGGCGATATCCTCTGACTATTTTGTTGTGAATATTTGTTAACGAGATGTGGCTTGTGAATTTTGTTAGATAAGATTTGAGTAAGAATGAAGAAAAACTTAATAAAATCCACACAATTTTTTTTTAATTATTAGTCGATTGGTTTCGGCTACGTAGCCATCATCAGGTAGAAGCAAGAGAAATTTAATTTGTCAGTGCTTCAAAATGGTAAGTTTCTAAGTTATGGTAACTTTGTAACCTGAACTGTGTTCTAATTGATCAGCAAATGATAATAATACTAATATTATACATTTGGTAATTAGAGGACTAATTATCTTCCTTCGAAGAGGAGCCGAATAATTGGGTGGGATGTAAAATTAAATGGCTTACACAGACACGACTCATTAATTTCCTTATCTTCAGGCAGTTAACGATGCTAATTAAAACGCAGCTGATTTTTTCTTGTACACTAATCAGTCGAAGGGTGGATGTATCCCTCACCATCAACCAAAGGCAAGGAATCAAGTACTTTGCCTTTGCTTTTCTCACCTACCCTTAATGCTATAATAAGAGCAATTCCACGTAAAAGCACTACGACCGTATAGCACTCTATTATTATTATTATTATAAATCACGTAACAAGTGGAAAACTGACAGGTGGCAACGTCACTGAGGCATAACACAAATCCAAGAAATACGGAAATCCCTAAATCACAGCACTAATCGCTCAAATAAACAAGTAATATTCTCATTTCATACCAAATTATTTTATTAATTTAGAAATGAGTATTTTCGTATTTTTACATTTCTCTATGCTCTTTTATATTACCTTATGTCCTTTTTATATTTTTCTATCTTCTTTCATATTTCTCTATATTCTTTTTTATATTTCTCTATGTTATTTTTTATATTTCTTTTTATGTGTATACTCTTTATGTTCTTATTTATAAATCTTGAATTAATTTTTTCTATATAATACATTTATTATTTTTTATTATCTATATATATATGAAATCGAAATTCTGTGGCTGTGTTTGTGGGTTTGTCTTAGATTGGAGGCCACACCGTTCTTCCGATTTGCTTCAAACCTTATATACGTGTCCTGTGCGACCTGGAAGGAATCACTGTCGTCTTTGTATTCGACAATTTTAAGGGGTTCGAGCCCAGATCGCTCAGATACTTTTCCATTAAAAATACACGTAAAACTTATTTTTATCGCATGCAGGGTTCATTATCTGATATATAGTTTCATACAATTAAAAACATTGTGTTTAATATTTCACTTGCACCGCGTTGAGAATCAACGGGCGCTTCAGCTAGTTCACATAATTTACACAAAAATGGTCTTAATATATCTAAGAGTACATGTGCAGCAATTATGATATCTATTATATATATATATAATAAATATCATAATTCATATAATATATGCATATATTCATATGTAAATGTGTAGATTTACTAGATGTATTCTCATAAGAATTAAATAAATATGCTATTTTACATTCATTTATTATATTACTATAAATAATACTTTTAGAAATGTGCAATATTTGCAACTGGGCTCTGCCCATAATAAATAAATAAGCAAATAATGCGATGATTAAAATGGTATAAGTATTACGTAACCCTATGCGGTATACGTAGCGTCCAATTAGGATTAATTCCGCTATTAAAAATCATTCACCCCTCACTACTTTTCGCACCAATAGAGCCAAGAACAAGACAAACGAAACATGCATACATCTGTAATCCTCTACCAAACGAAAACTGATAAATATTGTATTTATCAGGAACGCTAGTTGATTTCTTAAATGGTTTTGTAAGTGGAAGAGGGTCACGGGAGCCTCGAAAGTTCGCCAAGAAGTTTTTTTATTGCATCTTTGACGTAACGGGCTAAATACCATCGCTTTAGGCGTATTTCCAGGTTCAGTGTTTTCGTGTCTGAGAACTTTCTCGTTTCGACGGAATTTGAGGAGTCATCGCCATCGGAGTCTTTCCCAAGAATCTTCCAACGATTTCCTGTCACGCTTGTTAATGTCACGCTTTTTAAAGCTTAATATTAGGGCTATTGGAATGAAATTGTTGGCAAAGGCGAGGAACGGAAAAAGTACAGTATATCTTCTAGTAAAACAGAGTGAAAGAAGAGGGAATCTGGCGGAGATTTTAACATGAATGATTTCAGGCGACAGAAGAAGATTTGAGATAAATAAAATCATACTATGGTTTAGTATCTTATCGAAGTGTCGATTTTGGTATCTTATCGAAGATCAATCACAGGACGAAGATAATTTTTTTAAGTCGATTGAAGAAGTTGATACAGAAATGTGGAACTTACGAGAAGTTGGTACAGAAATGTTTGAAATTGACGATGAATAATTTCTATAAACACTTGAAATGTTTTTTATCACAGCTTAAAAAAAATACCTAAAAATAGATTGCAAGCTGATTCTGAGCCTGATATCAACAGTGGTCATAATTTAGGGTTTATGAAGTGACAACCATAGTTATAGGAAATGAGAAAATCGACGAAAAATAGCTGACAAATAGAGAAACCGAAGGAGAAACTATCGAATATATTTCAGACGGCATTCGAGAAAAAATTTGAAGAAGTGGGCGATGATTGAATTAAGATTCACAGTAGGAAACGAAGAATGGAACACAGTTAGTCGACAACGAATCTTAAGGCGCAAGAAGAATTGTAAGGAAGTACAGAACAGTATAGTAGCTCCTAAATTAGGGAAGGATAAAATACAGCAGAGTAGGAAGACTGATGCATGAGAACATACGTATGTATTTTTGTATGTACTTGTATATTGGCTTTAGGTTGGGATTAAGATTAAAGATGTATATTGATTTATTTTTTGCAAATGCGATCTCAGTATACATTTATTGCTTTATATTCTTTTCTTTTCTTTGTTATTGATGTATTTGAATTTAATTGTATGTTTTGCTTTATTCTATATGCATTTTTATATTAATTATGTAAATGGGTTTGATACCCGTAGTAAATTCATTATTATTATTGTTGTCAAAAGTTCCGTGAACAGGCCTTTGCTTTATTTCACTCAATTTTGCAATAATAAGGAATTGAAGAAATAAGTAAAGATTCTACTCGGTTAACATGTATAGGAATATTTTGAGGATTTCTAGCGGGTAAATCTCGGTAAAAGTTTCGGAAGCTATCACTGCTCAGGTTTAAATGTCCAAGTACCATACAGATCTTTATATTATCATCCCTTTAGTTCACGCACTGAATAGCATAATATCTTATCGAAAGTGGAAAAGTATCTCTTGTCAGCTGATGGAAATTATCTCAGTAAACTTATCTCTGGGCACAGCGCATTCACTCTATCGTACTACCCGCAATAGTAAATAGTTTCTTGTTAAAGTGTAAATCAAATATGGCATTTACAAATTATGATTAGGAAATTTAAACTGGAAGTGGTGAACACCTTCAAAAGGCAATTCACGTTATTTTTTAATATACAGATATAATTTTTATACTTGAAATTTCCTGATAAATCCGCAAACCTTCGGAGATGGAATGTTAATATAAAATGGGAGAAATATTTTATCAATTGTCAGATAGGATCTAAGTAGCACATGGTAATATTCAACGAATTATAAAAGAGGATGGTGCAATCTACTGTATTTGATGGTATGTAAGATTCCTATTTCATTTAAATGAATAGCCAAACCGTCATCTTAAGGAGCAATAGTGATTAATATGTTCATTGGGGTCAGAAAGTCAGTAATCCTGAACTTATCGTTGCTTCCAGAACTGGTAACAACGTGGGCATGGAACTTCGACAAAGACGGCTTTAGGAGATAATTTAAGCCTCTAATGGAACTGTTTGTTAAAATAAAGAGCTTATCCTCAGAAACTTGATAACAGTAAGCAGGACGTCGTACGATAAACAACGGTCAAATTATCTAGTTTTAAGATTCTTTAGCGAGTTTTATTATCGCAACTAGAATCCGTGAAATATTAGAAAAGGATTGAAAACCGGATACTCAGACTTGGATGTTTGTAGCGTAGTTACAGTTTGTAAATTATATTATTTTATAATTTAGTACTTTTTATGAAATTAATTTTTCGTATGTATCTACATAGAATTTCCTGGTATATAACTTTACATAATTTTTAAATAAATACTTATATATAAACGATTAATATAGCATTTTAGAATAATAGAATAGTAATATTTTAATAAATAAATAATACCGAAATATAGTTTCTGGAAATAGTGAAAACAAATATATTTTCCAATCACTCTGAACTACTGTTTCAAACCTAGTTCCTAGAACAATCGTATCTAAAAAATAGCCAATTATTTTCAAAGCATGTATTATGGAATACAACAGCTCTGTCTAAATATTTGTTCTGTTTACGTATTATCTTATAAATCCGTCTGTTCTAACGCTTCTGAAAATATCTGAGAATGCACGAAAAGCAAACAGAATTCACGTGTTGCAGATTTATCAATCTTTGATCACGCGTTTGCATTGAAAGTGTTTAAGAGCAAATTCCGGCATAAAATCCAAGGATATACGGCGTAATTATGAGGAATAAGTGGATGGTAACTTGTTATTCATCGGTGTTATACATTCCTATTAGATTATTACTCACCTTCGATTTCTTAAGTGTAACATCGGATCTTTGCTCGATTCCTTTCTCTTAACATTGCTCGGAAAACGGTCAAATTGCTCTCATTTTGCTACTCAACTGAAGCGATGTTTTTTACAGCTATAACATAGTTTATTCTCAATAAGGCTGGCATTCAATAGTGAAAGCTATTCTTTTTTATCTAATATTTTTTTATCCCCAACGAAGGAAATTTTGTTTCTTGAAGAATCCGTCACTATGGAAGAAATAGGTTATTCGTTTTTTTATGTCTCGGCAGAAATACACGACAACGTTGCATTCGCTTTCGATATAACTCTCCGAAACGTGTATCGTACAAGAAGCGTTGAGAAACACGCATAGTTTTGAAATACACGAAAATTACTTTAGGTTTACGTCAGCGTTTGGCGTTTCGCGGAATTTATGAAAATTGAAACAAGAGTTTATTTGTGCTTTAATTTCAACTTGCAAACAAATAATTGCTTAGCATACCGAAACCCTTACAACTTGAGGGATTCCGTCGGACTACACAATCACCAGGCATGATATGGAGAGAGAGTTACAAGGCAAGATGAAGAATGGGATGGTTTGGCCTTGTATCCCTCACTAAACCAGAATGATATGAGTGGGGAAAAGTCCCGTAAGTGCCGCACAATGACCCTTTGAATTGCACTTTTCACAGCATTACATAAGCAGTGACTATGATAAATTCACCGTTCGTAATATCTCATATGCTTCTATATTATCACAGACAAGGACAAGACTGAGACAGCAGTAAATTAAAGATACGTTTTCCTTTATCATGAGCTGAAACGAAAGTAATTAATTCATAAATATACGGTAACAGGAACAAACGGTTCCGGGATAAGTTTTAATTAGGAAACGTAGCTTCTCGTGATTGGGCACTCTCGCATTTATTTCCTCGAGGCAGTAACTACATAAGCCTATCATATATTTTTAAATGATATCCGGAGAATTGAGGTTATTTTGCAGTTTTGAGCGATTTCGAGAGATAAAGTGCTGTTCTATAGAAAAGTTAGCGATATCAAAAAGTATACATACATTCCATGCTTAGCTGAGTAAGCTGTTATAAGTGGAGCTGAACATATTCAAAAAATGTTTCAGTTCAGAGAGTCAGAAGCAATGAATTAATATGCCATAGATATTATTCCTAAACGAAATTATTGACTCCATTGAATATAGATCGTACGATTTCTTTCAATGCGAAGATATTGGCGATTTCTCATTGAGGCATAAAATCTAGTTCTTGTGTTAAATACAGCGTCAATCGTTAATATCGGATATTTTTTCTGAAAATGAAAAAGAAATTTCCTCGTAAAACCTGCAGATTTAAAACCATATTCCAACAAGAGCAAGAATTTGAATTCAATCTGATTTGAAAGTAACAGTTCGTAGGGACTAATTTTATTTAATTGATTGGAATACCAGTTCTTTACAGTTTGATCGAATTAAAGAATGTGTATTAAGGAAAATCTAAGAAGGCTCTAAGAAATATTCTTCTCCGTTAATATAGAGTGAATGAAAGTTTGTGAAGTGGTTCAATGTTACAGATAAAAATGTAGTTGAGGAAGTAATTAGGCACAGTATGCTGTGTGTGATACAGTCCAGTATACTAAAAAGCCTCTAAAATCTATAATTTTACTAATAAGCCTAATAACCTCAACGAGTGATTTGCTTTGAAGAAGATCAACTCTCGAAAAATTACTGCATGGAGAAAGGATTCTGTAACCTTCACCTACGAAAAAGATATTTCTCACTTAAGATCCATTTCAGGTTAACACCATCTTAAGCCTTTGTAGGTCGGCTTGTTGGTGCTACTGAAGGTGAAAATACCGCGCAAAGATTGAGCAGTAGAGGTGTTATCAAAATAGATCGCAATTTCTTAATGACATTACGTGACTCTGGAAGTGGTTTCTTTCAACTCCATTCTAATCGACAGAAATCGCCTCAGTTGTTCAGTAATACACATGTTGCTACATATATATTTCTCATCTCACTCAGCTCCTGCGATTAAATGCGATCTCTATGAAAATATAGAAAATCCTCGAACAATTTTTATCAATCTTTGAACCAGCTATCCGATTATTATTAAGTTATTAAAAGCTACACAAATAATTCTTTCATAACTAAACCGAGGTAACCACAGAAATTATTGTTTTAGATTCTAATTTACGTTTTAAATAGGTATGTTATAATTATTTCGAACACATAATGGGATAATTGCTTTCTTGAAAGTAATCAATGTACTGGAATACCTGTTATTACGGATATCCGAGTGGAAGCAAAACTAATGTTTATATTTGACAAATAGCAACCAAGTCATATTCCACGGTAGCGAAATTCTCTTAAATTTATTCTATTTTCTAATAAATTCTATCCGAATTTTAAAGGCCAAGGATGACAATAATTACTAGTTTGAATGGACAATTAAATCAAAGCTGTATTTAAATTACTTTGCGAAAATTTTCATCACTAGCATATTTTTGTCATTAATCATTAGCACTAAGTAATTTATTAGTGGTAATATTTTTAGTAATCAAAGGCAATTAATTTTAGTCCTTACCTATAAAAGTATCATTATATATCCCTTAGATTTTTTAGGATTGATACATTCACTAGGTTTCATATTTCCATTCTCAGACTGTTATAGTTTTCATTTAATAAAAAAATCTTAGCAGTAAATATTAAAATAATCATTAACAGTTTTAGCATTCCAGAGTTGGCTCCATTGTAATATTTAGCTAGTTATCATACGAAAGTCAGCAACTAAGAGCGAGGAAAAAATTCATTTTTTTCAACCATACCTTCTGTGTTTGTGGTTTCTTACTGAAAAGCAAATATAAGCAAGACGATTATATTTAAGACATATATACGCAATACCAGCAAACACATTTTCAATGAGTTTACAAATAAGATTATAGGAATTGATTTGGACTCTTACTTTGTAAATAAATTATTTGGTTTAAAATGTGAAAAGGGAAGCATTGAAGTGATCCTTTGAAATAATCACATGGTTGAAATAAAATCCTATAAGGCAACTTTAAAATTCTCACTCCTAATTCGAGGGGTTCAATGATTCTCATGAATTCATAATACCTTACTTTGTAAAATGTAAATCACAAACCTTTCTTTTCCCATTTGTTCCATTTGTTGGTCCACAAACATCCTAGATTTCTCGGATGTTTTAAATAAACTTATTGATTTAGTATTAAATGAATATTATGTAATATAAAGTCAGGTTTTTTCACAATGCCAATGCTTAGTTCAATTCTAAAATAATATTCTGCTTCGCAACATAAGTATTAAGAAACAGCCACTTTCGCTGGAAATATCAACTTAAGATTAAAATCATTATGCTACCTACTACAATTGCTAGCTTTATTTAACAAGATATCGAAGGTTAATCTACTCTTAAATCGAAAATTGTACTCATTATACAAAATTAAAGTTTTGAATTCAACTTTTCATTTCCAGATTTCGAACCGAATATAACACGACTCGAATTTTTTTAGAGGCCTAGGGATACTATCAGAACCTTTTTATTTGTAAAATGGAGGCGAAAGATACAAATTAAGAACTTGTCCTTTGATTTAAATTATAAAAATATGAAAATGGGAAGAAATATTGATTGATAAAGTTTTATATACGATAGCTAGCAAGCAATTTATCGAAATCAACTTTAATTTGGAGATTTATATTTATTTATTGGAAAATATCTTTAATACAAATTTTGGGAACGACACGATTCTCAGGGCTTTCTCAGGCTCAGGCAATGTCAAACAAATGAAAATGGAAAGATAAGAGTACTTTATCAGCCCATGTGCCCTAATGGATAAGGCATCGGTTTCCTAAACCGGGGATTGGGGGTTCGAGTCCCCACAGGGGTAGCTTTTTTTATCTGCCATCCTTTTTTCAAACTCGGATTAATAGAAACTTCTTAGAATGTCAATAAACGGGATTTCATATTCTCCTTGATAATTGAATCAAAGACTGGTTATGGGCTTTCAGAAATCAGCTGGTCGTTCATAAAAAAATTGCGGTGAATACGTAGTCCAGTTTTCATTAATTAAATGGCGTTCCACCAAGTCAGGTCAGCATGGACTGATTGCTCTCAAAATCACTTTCACATTCCGTCTAAATTTCTAGCTAATTAATCACATAAAAACACAGTTCCTTTATTATTAATTACAAAATGATGTTTTACATTTTTAGGGCCTTGATTCCCAATTCAAACAAAATAATCAAAACGTAATGTGAACAGCAGTAGCTTATTATTTAATATTAGCAGCAGCAATGAGAGAAGCTTATTTCACTGATAATTCTAATCAGAAAATCAGTAAAAAATCTAAAAAGAATAAATGAAAGTAATTAACATGCGGATAGGGGCACTTAACGCTAATATTCAACCTTCTATTAGCGTAAATAAATCCTAACATATTATCATATCCCTCTTAACTAGCACATTTCAATTGAAAGATTACAACATTTTATGAAAGGCCAAAAGAAAGCCACAGAAACCACAAACTTGTTCGCGAAATTGACTTGGGACATCGGAGCAGTAGAAAGTAATGCCTCGTTTTCATTGGCAAAAGAATCACATTTGAGAAACCATCAAGGAGGACTCGTCTAGGCTCACATTCATCACTTAATGCCATCGTTTGACATTTATTTGCACGCGAGAAATCATCAAGATAAGCGAAACACTATTAAGATGATCACACAATCGCCGTCTCTTTTATTCATGCGATCCTTCGATCGGCCGTTGAACCGAAGAGGATCTTTAGAAACGTCGAGCGAAGGAGGAACAATGCCCATCGAAATCTGCTTGTAATTCAAGGAATCGTCACCATTCCTCGAGATTAGGAAATGATCCAAGAACGGGTTACGTATTGTCAGTCCATTGACCCACATTCGCGGTCTATTAATCGTAAAGAGCATATCCCTAAGCAGCATGCGTCATGGCTTTTCCATCCACCCGCGCGTTATGTCTCCACCTTTTGAAATATGAAAGTACAACCTTCATATCCATCGTTTTAATTGACTCGGGGAATTGGACAAATATGCAGGTTGTTCCTGAGGATAAACACCTCGAGATGTCTCAACGAGTTGCTCGAAGATTCCCAAAACCCATTCAAGTGGTTCCCGAAAACTGATGTTGTTGATGAAAAACCTTTTCTGAGTATTTATTATACCTTACTCGTAGTTTATTATACCTTACTCATTCCTAGGACGCTTACTCGCGATTTCAAATTGATGAAAAAGTGTGCGGTTGTTATATTTTTATTGGATTCGTATGCAAAGCTATATCAACGTACTACATGCATGAACAAGAGCAAAGGCGGATAGATAAGTCTCCCACTTAGGCTGATAATTTCCCAGAAAATATAAAACGGGAATTTACCATCAGTGGAACGGGGTATGATTTTTGTGCAATTTTCCAAAGTTTTCATATTATCAATGCAGATATTTTTTTGAAATTACATGGATCATTTTGTAGATTGTGATTTTATCTTAATCTGAGAGATATTTGCAAAAATGTTACTACGTTGGCCATGATATTTCCGCATAATTCAACATCCATTGAATCCATTGGATGATGAAATGCTCATAGATTTTTTTGGTAGTATTCATAATATTTTTGCTGATGTGGCCACAAATCATCACTTTCTTATGCTATTTGATACACACATTTACTTATGTTAGATATTTGCAAAATCTTCAAAATTTTACGAAATAATAGTCTTGATGACGTTTGATTTGAAAAAATTTTTATGATATCGACGAAAGGAAAGGCTGGGATGGAAGTCTCGTTTATCTTGGATTGTCCTTTGGTCATCCTCATGATCCTCAAAACACTCCTTAAGATATTAATGGGTGCACTGGTTTCTTAACACCATAGATTATAGTAATCAACGAACATCAACTACGTATAATCCTTCCCTGTCAGTGAAATCAGAGAGTATTTTGGATAATGCTGATCTTGAACAAGTACATCATTTTGAAGAAGTTTTTTCCATCAAAACTGATTTCAAACTGAATTGATTTGTGGTGGTTTTATAGAAGAGAGGATATATTTACAAATGTATTGATTAATACCAACTCATTGCAGTATCTGAGGAATCGATCAAATTCCACGACTAACCAAAGTGGCCAACATACACAGTTGGCCAAATTGCATGAAATACATTTATTCAAGTTCTTTAGTTGCACGTTCAGAGCAAAAACAAGCTTTCTACAAACTTTCAATATGTGAAAATTATTTGAAGTATCAGTTCTGTACAATACGTTATGCATTACTAGAATGCATATGGGTGTTCCGAATAATATGAAAATATACGAAGTCAGTTATCACTGTCAAAATTGGAATACTACCGACTCGCTCGCGACTGCGTTTAATTTCGATCATCATGAGCTATTTAACGCTACCCCTTGAATTTAATATAACTTGATTCTTTCTACGACCATACTGTTAGTCAAGACTCCATGTCTCATCAGAGAATATTTACAATTAGCCATGTTCCTTCGTATCATTGTCATAAGGAAAATTTGAGGGAAATAGAAAACAATGAAGAATTTTTATTTTGATTGACGTAATGATGAGAGCATATACACCAATAACAGAAACAATATGTAATAGATGTACAAAGAGGGAGAAGTTTGAAAGATATAGCCCAATATAGATTCATCAAGCAAGAATTACAATCAATTCATAACAAGAGCATTTCTTTCTGATATCTTATCTCCAGTCAAAAATCGCGACGCTTAAGCGCATCATGTAAGTATCACGCATGAAACTTAGCAATGATTATATATATATATATATATATATATATATATATATATATATATATATATATATATATATATATATATATATATATATAATATATATATATAATGATTATATATATATATATAGCGAGAAGTATTTCTTCATTGAGGAACGATAAAACCTAGATCTCTACATAAACAAGAATTCCAAGTTCCATTTTGAATGAGATATTTTCATATTTTATCGCGGTGTTACAGGTATTCTGATGCCGATCAATAGTCGATAATTATGTTTGATCATTTGTATGAGGTTAAATGTAAAAGGAAAATATGGAATATGTAAAGATAAACGGAAAACGATGCTTTACTTGGTATTGACGTGTTGAATGGATGACACAAAAGCTACAAAAAGATATTAGGATTAGGAATCATTTAGCTACTTACGTGTGTGGAAGATTGATTTCTGGTCGTGAATGCGTAAAATACTGCTCTTTTTAGAGTATAAATTAAATTTGGAGAAAAAGTATAGCGCTCTAAGCCGATTACGATATTTGTAACAAAATTCCGAAGGACAATGTTGACACATTTTAAGAAAGATAATCAACCGCATAAGAATGTGCGCGTCATACGGTTGAAGTAAATATAAGTAAAAATAGGTTAATTATAATTCAAAACATAGAGAAAGCTCTCGGTAACAAGAACACAAGATATCTTTCACTAGGATTTGAAGGTCTTTGTCTTAGAATACCAAGATTTATCTCAGTTATTCTGTTGCAAAAGAATCTTGGATTTACATGCAAGAATAAAACAATTGATGCGCATACAGAAAATAGCAGAATATGCTTCATTTACCGACTAATAAGATTGAGTACTCGAAGATGCAAGCTTACGCCGTGTTTTCAAGGAGAATTGTAGAGGATTCATTAAAATGATCAAAACAATACGATACATGTCTTAAGGTTTTATATATAGAAGTTAAAATCCTATGGCGATTTAATTAATAAAAATCACCTTAAAATAGCAAAAGATACTTACGAGCAACGTTATGAAACGGATGTTAAAAAAATTTAATCACTATACTCGAGCATTTGGCTATGTTAAAATAATTGCGGGTCATTGGCATCTCCTACTGAAACTATCATGAAATTTACAATCCCTTCTAAATTAAGAAAACGGGGGTAGTAGCAATTATAAAGAATGTAAAAACTTCTTCATGCTGGGAGTTGAGTATACGCTAAACGAGATACGTGAAAAAGGTCTCGATGTCATTGAAATTCTTTAAATGCAGAGGAAAGCGGAGGGGTATTACTTCATCATCTCAACTTAATGATGTTTCGTTGTAAGGTTGCGTCAGTGTACATTAACTAAAAGGTCTTGCTGCGAAAGAGATGGTATAAGGATCTTAATGTAAACAAAATTAGAATTCCCTCCTTTCTTCATTTATCTATTCTATTACATCTATCAAGTTTGAGATGTCACTGTTATCCTATTTTTTTATTCTTATTCGACAATGTTAAACTGTTCCAATAATAAATTTCATACTGAAATAAAAAATATCAAAGTTACTCAGTGGCGATAATTGCGTACATAATATTCCGATGCAAATTATCGATATCTAATGCCGAGAATTATTTTGGAAAATTAAAAATCCGGTAATAACAATTTTGGTTCACACAGATGAAGTATAATAAAAATTACTCTTCTGTTGTTATTTTACCCAAGTACATCAAAAGCATCAATTATATGAAATAAATTAGCATGAAAATATGTGAACGAGTAACCTGTCAAATGATTTTAATCTACTCGTTGAGATGACTAGAAAGTGTGGAATTAAATTTTTCGAGGAGAATATTACCTTCCTTTATATATTAATACAAGAAATTCTGCCCAGTAATATTATGAAAATATAATTAATCAAAATTTTACTTCCCCCTTTTGATTCATCAATTACAGATGCTTCGACATTAACGTTGGATAAAAAAATCTCTAACTGGCACAACAAATGCTGTTGATAACTTTCTAGATAATTCATTTTAATCCTATGTAAATATGTGTCACATTATAGCAATTTGAATGCAAAAAATCATTTACGAGATTCACATTATATCAGATTCCGGAAGCTCATTATAAATCTCTCAGGGGACCGCATAATCAATCAGGAACCCACTCACTTCCATCCAGCCCGCGAAGATATTTACAAGCTAAATCACAAATGACAATTAACGAATAGAAATATTACGTATTACCCACGATGTTTAACTAGCGTTGGCTTATTTAAAGTCTAAGTAGTAATTATTAGAGGTATTAAGGGTAATGAAATTGAAAAAATGAATCGTTTAAAAATATAGTGTACTATAAAAATACAATAAACAACTCTGGCCTTCAAACCCCCGAGTGATATGCAACCTGGCCGGTAAAGTAAAATTTTTGGCGCCAATATTTGGGGTGACATTTTCGCTCATTGCAGAATCCTCAGAATTTATCTCTGGACTTCCTCAATTCGAATACACTCCCTTCTGAAGGATATCCAGTAACCTTTCAAAATATTTCGCTTATCTTTCCCAGAGTATTTTTGAACAACATCATCGATCAGTCAGCGAACATACAGCCCTTATCGAAATCTCCCAATTTATACATGCAAAGCCTATCCACATCCATCCGACGCATCAGCGACCGTTCGACCACCCACGAGGGTCCTTCAACTCTACACCGAAAAGTAATTCGAAAGCGCACTTACGGAGCACGGCGTGGACATCGACCGAGATCAAAAGTGGTATCACCAACGAAGACAGCAACCGGGAGAGGAAACGCAAGATCTCTTCTCTCCCCATCTTCCCAAATCCTTCGGCGACGATCCTCTTAGTTCAACAGCAGACTCTCTCACTCCCTCGACTGATCCGTCGCTAATTACCACCGCGAAACTGATGGAAAGGGAATCCCTCTGCGATGTTTTCCTTCGCGGTCGCCGGTGGTATTCGTCTGGGGTCGGTTGTCCAAGGGCCTCGACGTCTTCTGTTCTGCGGGCAGATCCCCTGTCCACTGCCCGCGGTCAGTCGCTTCTGATGGTCCTTGGAGCGGCGACTGAGGTCCAATGAGCGATGATGAAGGAGTCCGCACAACTTAAAAGTGGAAATTTAACCCCATTTTCCTTTCTTCGCTCCGCCGGAGTGGGGGGGGGGGGGCGCCGGCCCCACTCCGAGGGGAACGAACGGCTGTGCGTATTTGCAACAGAGGGAACGAAGGGCGAAAAACGCATTGCACAAACTACCCGGCCGACTATGTAATGTCGAGGATAATATGTAATAGAAGTACTCGCATGAGATGGTATGTACAACGTCGTGTAAGAAGAAAACGTGTCTTCATACAAGGGATGTGCCTAAAATAAGACAGGATGTTCGCATCATCATGTCATTACTATTATACCGACTCATGGATAACCCAAAAAAGAAAAACCACAATTTAAGTAAAGAAGAAAAGAGGATATAGTGAATATTCAGCTAAAAATCAATCCCACTATCGATTTTCCAACCAGGAAAGATTCTTTCTGAACAGTACCGATTCTGCCGATGAATATTTTAGTGGAGACACTCACATCCATGCTAACTAAAAAGTGGAAAAAGACGAAGGCATATCGTTTGCAGCCCATTCTAGTCTTCCTAAGTTATGTGGAATTTTTTCTATTTGTATGATAAATATGAGAAATAGGGATACGAGAGGAAATCTTAATTTCCCCAAATATTTTGACTGTGAAGGGTGATTCCCCGAGAAGTTTTCTTCCTTTGGTGCTGTATATCTTCATTGATCTATTAGGTTCTAATATTGAAAAGTCCCATGAGAATTTCAATAACTAAGGAAATCAATCACATCTTCATTGTCTCAATTTCGCAGATGGAAATTTATTCTGGATTTTATTCCAAACATTTTTAATTTAAATTTTAACGAAAGGAACAGATAAGATGAACAGACAGGACCTATGTTACATAGAAAAAACTTTCGATGACACTTATAATTTTTTGATACGATAAATTAGAGATTTTTGCAATAAAATTAAGAAAATGTTTCCGAAAAATTAACCAAATTCTTTCTACTGCATTATTCTCAGTGGTATTAAACTTACTGGTGGAGGGTGTAGTGATTGAAAAAAACGATAACCTTCAAATTTGCTAAGACAGACTGACTTGATTTAATAATACATATCTGGGTGTGATATTCCCATTAATAATTCAAAACTGCGTGGCTAAAACTAAAGACAACTTTGTCGCGGAAGTAGTGGCCTATAATTTGATGAATTTGGGGTATAAAAACTATCCCAATTTCTGTCGTTAATGAAGTATTCTAGCAAACCCAAACACATATTTTGCAATATCATCATATTTAATAGTTTCTCATGGTCAGTCATGGCAAAAAATAATTTTTCACTGCTGAAGGTTTCGTCTGAAGGACGATAGTATCTCGCTTCCGAAACTCACACCTAAAATATTCATCCCAGAGCCGCAAAAGATGGTTTGATTCGGTGATCTTGTTGACCATTTTTTGTTTACATTCCTTGCATTCGATTCTTGTTACTCATTCTACTTAATTCTATCATTTGAATCAATCATAATACCACCAAGGTGATATAGCGATGTAAAAAATCAACATAAAAGACGAAATGGTTGATAATCTTTTAATCATCATGGTTATCATCACGACATTCTCACGGTATGCGATAAGTATTCAGAATCTTTGAGTTTAAATGGGACCCCCATTTTCGGGTTACTCTTTATTTTTTTTAAATTTAAATGAAAAGAAAATTTATTCTCTTTCATCCAACACGTAAAGAAATAACATCAAAAGACAATCTAATCGATTTTTATAGCCGCATGTTAAAACACATCATAGTCGCCAGAAAATTATAATTAAAAGTTAAATAGAATTTTAAAGTAGGGTGTAAGAATGATTCATCTTTAAGTTAAATTTATACTTTAATAATTTTTTCCTTTTACAAAACCACAAAATACGTATTTCAATTTTGTGGTTTTAAGTAACTTAAAATATTAGATCTATTATTCTTTTGATAAATATCCTGATATATATTCCGAGCCACTTTATACTGTGTGGAAAATTTGTGATTCTTTCCAATAGTTTAAATACCAAAATAAATTCTTAATAAAGTGGAAATAGTCACAAAGGTAGTGTTTAAACTGTAATACCCTTTCCTCCTCCGGTATATGCAACACCCGCTTGAACTTGCCCGATGAATCACAATTCTCGACAGAATGGTTTCCGCGAAAACAAGCGATTTTTTCCTTCGCTACTGCGAACACGAAATGTGAACGGCGACCGTTGACCACGACTTGAGCTCTGGAAAGGGGTCACAGGAAGCGATGGACTAAGGAGGAAAATTTGGCTCACTTTCACTCTCTTCCTCTTTCATTGGGTCCATATGAATGTGAACGTTCACCTTTACAAACACGCTTACATCACAACGAACGATTGATTGATTCATATTGAATATGAAGTCAATAACTTTTCGAGTATTGCTAGTTTAATGGGAATTCTTCAAACCATGGTAACGAAAAGAGGTCGGTACTCGGTCGGTTATTGGTTTTTTCTTTTTTTCTATTTTTCTCTTTGCTATTTTCAATTAGTTATTTATATCTCACTATACTTTGTTTATGTTATAACCTCAAAGCGTTTTACATAATAAGTTTATTATGTTACACATACATATATGCCGAAAAACATTTCAATTTCTATTTAAAGTGATGGCAATCCATATAAAATAATTATTTTCTGGGATACTTAAATTTAACTTTTGGTTTTGTTAAATAGATTTAAGAACGTATTACATAGGAAAGTGAAAAAAATTACTATTATTATTACTCTTTTTCTCTGCCCTACAAATACTGATAGGGTCATCTTCTTGTACCTTGTAAATCTACCACTTTTCCGGGCTTCTTCCGAATCTTTTGGATGTTTGGAAAATCAGTAGCATGTTAGACAGGTCTCTCCACACCAAAATGGAGAGATTTGTCCAAAATAAAGATTAGCTATAGATACAACGCCTTTAATGCCCTTAAGTGAAGACAACTGGTTATTATAATTAAATGCATTCATCGGAAAATACGTCCAATCTAACTATGTATATGAATAAGTGAAACTGGTATGTTGATCCAGGAGGGCCTTATACTCATCTTATCATTCACGCCACAAAAGTAATGACCGCAACAAATGAAGAGAGAGGATCCAACCAATAGAGCTCGGATGTACTACCTGAACCGTTTCCTACTCATTGAATCGAATTATTCTCATTAAATTTCTCAAACATCGTGGCCTGTTGGTCTAGGGGTATGATTCTCGCTTAGGGTGCGAGAGGTCCCGGGTTCAAATCCCGGACAGGCCCAAACATTTTATACCTTGAGAGGTTTGTAAAGAACGAACGTGATCTCCGAGAAGCATCTACTAAACATTACAGGGAAGTAATCTCAAAAGCAGGTAATTACTTTTGGTTGCTTTTCCCCAGGCTATTATAAAGCTAATAGGGTAGATTAGGTAATGATTTTGTTATTACACCCATTACGCCATATGCCTATGGCGGATCATGGGATTTATATCAAAATCTAAAAACCCTGAAAAACTTTCCTTCTACTCCTTCCTAACAGGGATCTCTTTAGTCGAAGGGATATGTCAGTTGGGATCAGAGGCATATTACTATGAAGAGACTACAAATATTTGCCGAAATCTGACAATGAGATTAATTGCGATTAATTTTAAAAATTAATCGCACTTGATAATTGATTGATTTTCAATGATTTAAACCGATATTTTAACTTGAAATCCATTATTTTTAATAAGGTGTGCTTTGGTAGTTCAATTTCATTCGAAATATAACAATAAGCTTTACGATTATTTTAATGACATTATTACATATACTTTTGCTAGAGCCTTAAGACGTAAATTTGACATATAAACTGTAATACATGCAAATTGTGATTTAAATTTCTTCTTAGCGTACGCATAATAGCTATATGGAAGAGAAGCTGTTTAGCTGTGCTTGTTGCAGCAAATATTAGTTAAATAAAATTCACAGTCTCTGGCGATGTCTTGTGGAAATACGTCATGACGAAGAAGAACAATTTGTCCTTTTTCCACAGTATGATTCTATAAATCTCATTTTAAATTAGCTGTAGACTTTTTCATTTAGTTCACTAAGACTTTTGACTCAGCATATTCTTTCAGCTTCATTGAATACAACTGTAGTAAGCACAATTCCACAGCTGCGCGTGTTTAGGTGTTCACACATCAAATGCTGAATCATTGAAGTGTCTGGGCTTTGCCCTTTGTTTACCTAGCTGTTTACTGCCTGTATTGGAACCAGACTACGTGCATCCTTTCATTTGTTTGATTTGTGTGTATATAAGAACACTATCTGGATGTTCTAACTTAATGATGACGATAATAAAACGATATTACAGTAGTAACAATAGAGGTAGCTTTACATGGCATTTTTGTCGGATTATAAATTTATTTTTGAGAGATATGTAGTTGGTTCTTCCTTATTTCTAGTTGCATTTCATGGAAAGCCAAGGTCGTCTCGCTATTTTGAGTTAACACAGGAAATACATTTTCCGATCTCATATGTCATAAAATGAAACGTTATAAGCTCGATGTTATTTTTTCGATTATTTTTTGAGTAGCGAACATTCATATTCTCAATGCCGTCCTTGAAAATAATGAAATGGCTTTTTTTCCTGATTTAGCCAAAAAAACGTTAAAACCCGGAAGACTAGATATACCGCCACCTTTTGGTTGGAAGTGGAAAATAATGACTATTCCGAAATGTATCCTCATACAATTATATATGCAAAGAACAATTCAGTAATCATCCCACATATAAAACAATGACATACAAGTCAGCAGCTTTCTTCCTTCATAGCTGTTAAATCATCTTTGCCTTTATGCGTTCAAACTTATAATTTACGAATTGCGAATTAGAACCGTTGTTCGTAAGTAATTTTTTTCATTTTATACGTCATAATTCAATTAGGTCCCGCTTGGCAATCTACGGAAGCTGTGTGGCACCAGAAAAACCTTGACATTCAAAACTTCCGATAATTATGAATCTGACTTATAAGGATGACCTTGAATCCACGATAATAATTAACTTCTCGGACGTTTTTTCAGTAACAACATTGAATATTTTCAAGTAATACCATTGTCTTATCTTTTATTTGCTCGCACAAATTTCAAACGTTAAAATCTATGATGCCTAGAATTTTATCTTACGACGTCAGTGTGCCTTTCCAGTCGTAGTAACTT
Organism: Sympetrum striolatum; assembly: GCA_947579665.1. NCBI lineage: Eukaryota > Metazoa > Arthropoda > Insecta > Odonata > Libellulidae > Sympetrum > Sympetrum striolatum. Next base: position 32,141,354 of record OX388346.1, read on the forward strand.
ATTCTTTGTGGAAAAAATATAATATTCTTACTGGGAATAGTTTACAGGATCATTTTTCTACATAAAAGCGTATAATCCCCATCTAAAAATCAAGAAATCTGTTAAATTAAAAGCTAACCACCTAATTAGAAGGAATTGAATCTAGAGATAGTATGAATTCTTCCTAATGTGTACATTAATAAAGACATAACGAGGGTCGCACACATCATCATAGAGCATATTCTTACAGGAAAAAGGTTTGGAATACTATCATTAATAAATGCTAAGTAATTATTGCGAGCAGATCTTAGAATTTATATATTTCTCTTTTAAGATTATCCGAAAGTACCCATTAATAACCCTTTTAATTCATCATTGACAAGTGTCAAGTTTAAGTTGTTAATACAGACAGTAGACGATAATACCGATCGTAACAGGATAGCATTCGCAGAAAAAAAAAACAGCGGTAATCCCGTAAGTATTAAGTAACGTAGAGTTATTGAAAAAATTATCTACGTCCCTGAAGAGAAAATAACGCGAGGAAATAAAATAGAAAGAATGATTTCAGGTCGCTGGTGTGTGTCGAATTCCCTTAAAACGGCTATTCGGAGTCTTTCAAGGCTGAAGCAATTTCATCCGCAAGGAAAATAGAAATCTCTTAAGTACAGAATCTGTGTCACACATTCAATTAGAAAAGTAACAATACAATACGGTCGTATTCGTTGATTTCTCGACATTCAGTCTCGCAAGATCTCGAAGCTCCCCATACCACTAACTTTATCATTGTTTACCTGTTTCAGCTACAGAACCTTTTTCTGGCTATATTTAACCTTCAAATATTTTCAAGAGTTGAAGCCGATAATTTCAAGATTGAAAAGTTAAATTATCACAGAAGAAAGAAGCTCAACAATTTGATAACACCAAACATGATTCAAAACGGGCATAGATATGCATATACAAATGTGAATTTTACATTCCCTGTCTCACGCCGAAAGGTTTTTATTAGGGTAATGATGAAGATATAGAAGTATCGTTTATAACTCTGTCGAACAATGATAGGTCAGTCATGCATCTTTGATAATCATACATAACTAGGAACGGCAAAGCTTCAAAACTTTGCAAATCCTTTACATGAAACGCATAGGAAAATATAAATGTATTTGACTACTTATTTATCATATTCATTTAGGAGACAGATTTCTGAAACACCCAAGTGTAAAAAATGAACGTGAATTGATCGAAAATGTGGAATGCACTCATTGCAAATTACGACTCTTTATTTGGCGAAAATCAGCTACAAATAAATAATTCGCGAGATTGCTTTTAACATCATTATAAATTTAATGCATCATTATTATTAGAGAGCTAATTCCGCAATTAACAGATTAATTTTACCGTCAATCTTTGCAAGTAAACATTTTTTCAACCTTGGTAAGATGAACTAAAATTTGGAATACATTTTTAATTTCTAATTCTCGGCGGAAGTATTTATAGTTAATTATTATACAGCAAGACAGAGTGCTTACTCAAAGAAAAATCAATTTATGTTTAATTAACTACATTCATGAGGTCTTATAAAAGACCTATCTAAACCAAACAAGTTGAAAGGGCACGGAATAAGGGAGGCCACTGGCCAACTTCAGATAAGGGACTACAAACAGGAAAGTATTACTTTATCGTTGATTAAAATCAATAAGAGGTATAATGTCGGTAAACTGCATTAGTGGTGCAATCAAACTATTTAGTTATATTAAAGTAAACAGAAAAGAATATGCAGGGCTCCTGATAATTGCTCAATAATAGATAAACATATAGGTATCTTACTTTCATGTCCTACATAAGGAAGAATAGAAATTTAGGTATTACCATGCAAATTTGTCTTATTAAGTATTCATGAATCTCGCATTCATTCATACTTCGGTTGGTTTCAGCTAAGATAGCAGTCCAAAAGAAACTTCCTTAATTTAACCACCTGTTTTAATTGCTAAATCGCTGTCCCATGCGGTCTAGTGGCTAGGATCTCTGGCTTTCATCCAGAAGGCCCGGCTTCGATTCCCAGCATGGGAATAAGTTTGGTTCTATCTGCCCAGAACGTTTCTATGACAGACTTCCTAGTGAATTGAAATTTCTCGTTTGGAAGAGACAATATTAGCACAGTTCACAGCCGGTCTGTGAAGACCGAATTCAGACAACGTTCCCTTAACAAAAAATCATTATAATTTAACAATTATTCATGATTTACTCTGTTGTCATTAACTCTCCCTGCTCAACCGAGATAAAATGTCAAAATATGAAATTTCGTCCTTGACCTGGTGGTTCGAAAATGGAGAAATAAAAGAACAATTGTTACCACAAATTAAATACTGAATAAAGTTTCAATTAAAGCGCAACTTCGTTTTATGTTTAATTTATAAAATGGCCGTGCTTTTATTTCTCTAATGAGATAAAAGGCACTTTCCTAAACTTGTGGTTTACCTAAATAGAGCCAAGGGTATTCATACCGATAAAAGAACAGAATCAACTATTTTAACAGCGCGTCAAAAACTTAAATATATTCCTAGAAGATATCAAATAAAGGCATGTTGGTTTAGGGGTATGATTCTCGCTTGCGAGGTCCTAGGTGCGAGAGGTCCTGGGTTCACACCCTGGCCAGGCCCGTTTGTTTTTATATGCCGGGACCAAAATCGTATTTTGGCTCATGACCAAAGTATTTCTTTTCTGGGTAACTTGGAGGTGAGTTAAGGTAGTAGAATGAAAACTAAAGTTTTCTCCTAGTCTGGCCAGAATCACATTATAGCATAAATACAATTGCGTTATAATGTGTTTAGTTTTATATGCGCGTTCGTCCTTTATGTAAGCTGTTTGCATTCTCAGTGGGAGCCTATTTATGCAAAATGATCTTAGCTTTCAAAGCACATTAAAAAAGGTAAATTATCTATGATTAAATTAATTGATTAAGAAGATGAAGTTTCAACTCCATTTATTAACTTTCACCGGCCTGTTGGTCTAGGGGTATGATTCTCGCTTAGGGTGCGAGAGGTCCCGGGTTCAAATCCCGGACAGGCCCAATTCCTTTTGTTAAAACGAGATAGACCCCTTCCACATTCAGCATTTACAAGGAATAACAGTAAACCGAAAACAGTAACATAGTCAATCTTGACCATTAAATGTGCAGGTGAGAGAAATAACTTTTTGCATTGCTGCATTGTCTCCATTTATCATAATTTTCAACGTGTTTTAATAGTCCATTCTTCCGACAGTTTAGTACGCATTTTAGATATTTTGAAAGAAAAATAGATGAAAGTAAATTTTTTCGCATTTTCGTTATTTTTCTCTCAAGTGTTTATTCTTTCTCATAAATCACTGAGTTTTTATTTCAGTCGTGGAAGTAATGAGAAGCGTGCAAGATTACACTAAGCAACTTTCAAATGGAAATTTTACATTTGATACCTGTTTTGTATACACATATGTTGTAAAAAGGGAACGTCCCTGCTTTAAAAGAAGCCTCATGTCTCCTCCTCTAGATCCCGTATTTTAGTTGTTCTCTAACAAACCCATGATGATTCTTTTTTAGACAATATTCATGTGAAGAAAATTGATGGAAAGTTTTTCATATTATTATTTCAATAATAAACGATTTTATTTCAGGGCTACATTGAGACTAATAAATCTCTTCTTATACGTTACCCCTTTAAGATATATTAAGATAGATATAATATTTAGTTATTATTATTTATATCAGTAAGTGTAAATAAATTATGGTTATAGGTAGATAGCACGTATTGTTTGGTATAGATCCAGGATAAATGTCTTTAAAAAACTGAGTTGTCATGTTTTTTTTAAATATTAATATTAAAAAACTGAGTTGTCATGTTCTCTTCAAGTCGGAATTTGGAATACATTAATGTTCACAGCCTTCAGGGAATTTTACTTTTACGGAGAATTCATTTCCCAGGAGAAACTTTTAGATTCGCCTACGATTGAAGGCTATTATATACACATCGCTCTAATGAGAACTACTTTGAAGGTAGTTATTTCAAACTAGGAAATTACATTTCGACATACACGATCTTGGCAGTATGAGGTAAAGTTTTATCTTTTTAAATTTAGCGACAATTAAAAGCTTTCCATTCATATTCTGCTACTCTATCCGAGAAAGAATCATAATGGATGCAAAAATTGTTATCGAAGGAGAAGCCTTCATGCCTGAAAAATTAGGATAATTCCTCCATAAGGAGCTATCCTTTCAACTTGCTTTCCTATGGTTACGTTCTATAAACAACTCGGCAAGCTATAACGACAGATTTTACATTCAGCCTTCACTGATCTTCTATGGAAGTGTAATTCCTGAATAAATTACGTTTTAATTGCAAATTTAACATAGTTACTTAAAATTGTTGGTCAGAGAAACCTTTGGTGTTTTGCGGTAAGCTTCTCTGATCTCCGATTACATAAAAATGTATTTAGACTACGTTATTAAAGATTCAATGTTAGCGGACGCCTAAAAATTACAATTGGCTGGAATTCAACTGATTTGATTATATTTGTTAATTGTGACATATTATAAAAATGTGACACATAAAAAGAATTTATTGATGAATTTTCGATCCACGACAAAGTATTGAAATGTCTGCATTATTTTTCAGAAATTAAAATTTTCGGAATTCCATTAGTGTTTTACTTTATCCCGAGGCTATAGCATTCAGAGGCTTCGGGAAAAAATTGTGCTTAATTCTTTGCAGCCAATTGTACTGTTCTCTTCCGAGGGATTCTTATAATTCTTAACGCTAACCCTTGGTAATTAAAGGGAAAATCAAATCATGGTAAAAATCTGCAACTTCTGTGACTTATACGACGGTTATATCACTTGTTCGGTATGTCTATGACCACCAAAAATTTAGGGTGCATATATTAATATATACAATAAAGTATATAATCGAGTAGCCGAACCGAATATAAGACGAGGTACCTAATGTTATCACATAAAAACAAAACTGAGAAAACTAATTGACTCGAGTATAAGCCTAGGGTGGGGAATGCAGCAGCTACTGATAAATTTCAAAGTAAAATAGGTACCGATAAAATTAAGGTAATTGAGCTATCTCTATCTACAGCAGACTGCTGTATAGAGTGACCCTCACTCGAGTATAAGCCGGGGGGGGGGGCATTTTCAGCATAAGAAAACTAAAAAACTCGACTTAGACACGAGTATGTGCGGTAAATCAGAAATGAATAAATTATCGGATGATAGTAGGATCCCAGCGCAGAAGAAGCAAGAGTTTATTTCTTCATTCTGTGATCTACCTCCATTTGTTTTCATTGAATGATTTTGTGATCTACCTCCATTTGTTTTTTAAGGTCTTCTTCCAAAATTTTCTCTCCTACTATGGTGATTGGAAAGCTTTTATTTCTCTAAAACAATGATTATTCATGATTACTAAGGGAACCACAACTACCTCAAGGGTATACTGCGGGACATCCGATATCCCTGTGAATGTATCTGATGTGATGTAATGAAATTTATGTTCAACTTGCTACAGTAAAGAATACTTTTGTTCTGCTATTAATTTTATCTGTAAATACCTTTTGAAATTTGAAATTTCTTTTATGTTGTGACCTATTTATCTCTATTTCAATCTATCCCACATATTTCGTAGTTTTTCCTCACCCTCCTCTTTGTGTGTGTGTTTTCCTGCGGTGGATGTATTTTTTTGTGATTAAAGTTAAGACAGTTTTTTTATTTGCTTCACAAAAATATCCTTTCTCTCCATATATCCTCTCTATTTCCACATTGTTTGATAAAAATGAGCATATTTATTCTGTTATATTTTTTTATATGTACTTAAGCTTTTATGTGTATTATAGACAAGGGTTAAATGCAAGATGAGACTTCCTAGTTCTAATCTCGCCCAATTAAGACATTTTGCGTTGTATTAATATCCCTGTTAGAAAATAAAGCGGAAAACAGTAAAATACCTGGATATGTTCTGAAGACTATTTATCAATCATGGCGATAATTAGTAGAACTTCTTCGTGATTAGTTCAATAGAAAACACAATCTGACTTCGTCACAGCAAACATATTTAACAAAACACGACTCCGTCACAGCAAACATATTTAACAAAACAGGACCGGTTTCAAGGATTCTACCTCGTCTTCAGCGTATATTGTTAAATACATTTTCTGTGGACGGAGTCAGATTGTGATTTTATTGAATTAATCTTGTTCTGGGGAGATGAACCAAAGAAACTTAGAACTCTGACCCCATATGCGTTGAGCGGAATGCAAATGCGCGACTGTTAGAGGGTTAACCGATTGCCCGCCTTTCATAGAGCGTTTATTTTCTTCGTTCCCGGAGTGCTCTGCACTCGTGACCGACTCTTTTTCATGTCCCCTCGATCCGACAAAACAGAGCCACAAGAAAGTGTCCTCGCTCGGCCTTGAGCCAAAGGTGAAAATGAGGTTTATATCACGAGCGCAGGAAAGGGCAAGTACGCGTTTCAATAGAAGAGTGAGAGGAGCTGCGGTCCGAATCAAACTGCGGTTCAATTTTCATAGGGAATTGTCTATTTACTTCGCTGATTTACTAATCTTCAAAGTCCAATCCAAATCCTCCGCTCACGCTCCATTTTCCCGCGGAGTTGTTACAGATGAGTTGCGACTCGACGGCCTTATGGCTTCGGGGAAAGATTAAAGTCCCTCGTGCAAGCATTTCGACATCTAGATTCTTTCTCGCAACCAATAACAAATGTTACGTTATTTGGAATTGGATAACATCGACTGAATGGAAGCAAAGTTGTTGTGGCTGAAAGTTTCGAAGTCGAGTTGGTGTTGTTTCCTTGACGGCAAAAGGCTAACCCTTAAAAAATATTCTTACATGAAATCACCATTCGTTATAATAAAATGTATTGATTTCTTACTGATTTAATCATCTCGTCACCATGAAAAATATTTCATATTATAAAACTGTGTATACAATAAAATCTTGATCTAACGTTTTTTTATCGGACCAAGGGTAATCGAATATAGGTGCGGAAAAACGTACGATGCGAATAACAAAGGGTGTGGTTTTTGTTGCCAAGACATCAAAATTTCAACCTAAGAGCTGGTTAAACGTTAGAAACGAGAACGTTAAATCGGGATTTACGTACTGGGTGGCTAAACGCTAAAGTATGGTTTTGCGACTTCAATTTCAGATGATTTTTATATCCTATTCACCAATTCAAAAATACTTCTCCGTGCATCATGAGGTCCTGATGTTATACTAATATTCACTATTGAACTGTGGTCATAATTCGATAAGCGTGGCATGATGCTAATGATCATAACTGGCTGACAATCTAAGGGAAACACATTTTGTCTTTCAAGTCACTTTCTTCCTCATTCAGAGTAATTCTAATATAAGAGATTCGTGACGGGAGGGCTTCATAGTTTTCCATGCAAGCACATGCACTAACTGTACTGATGGATGGATTCAAATTATTAGGAAAGGAGGGAAAAAAGAGAATGAGGATGGTTGATTATTATTTTAGAAGTGTTAATATTGCGTCATTTATTCGGGGAAATGTCGGGAAGTTTAAAATGGCCTACAAGACTTAAACTGAACGTTGGAAACTTATCAAAGATCTGTAAACAGTTCTGTATTCACAAAACGCATATCTTGGAGACTTGAACGACTGGAGTCGCAAATAGTGAGTCATGATTAGGAAAATCCAGAAGCAAAAGTATGGAAACACTACGGAATTGAAAACAATGGAAAATGTAAAAACAGATCACGCAAGATTAAGTAAATGAGTAACAAAATATCCGATTGGTTTATGGAGGTAGTAATCTTTCCCATTTTAAATTAAGTACATTTAAATTGATATCTAGGTAAAAGAAAGTTTGACCAAAAAACATACGATCGTCTCAAAATGATATGTGAGTGTGAAACCTCGCGAGTTCGTCTGACACCAATATTATATTGACGGGAACATTTTGGCAAAGTTGGACCATTGTGTGTCCATAGGAGACTATTGACTGATGTAATTAGGAAATAAGTTACTTTTTAATAATAATTTTGCTTCCACAGTAAATATCTAATATATTTGGGTGCATATTTGTATAGGTTTTCATGATAGGAAAAAGAGGTACGTACTGGAAATGGGACGAAAAACATTTGCAGAAGGCTGTGTCCGTGTGTATGGAGTGAAGGAATAAATTAACTTTATTTTAGTCCACAGAAAATTTAATGGTTTGACTAGATTCGAGGAATAGGCGTCATCATCAGGTACAGAATTTGGAATTCATTTTCAGTGTTATATATACTCGAAATAAGGGAGGACAGGGAAGGTTGGGTGTAGGAAAGGTGATGGGAAAGGATTAGGGAAGGGTGGTGGTATGGCGAGGGAGGAGTTAGGTGCATTCTGGGAAGAGTGGTGTGAGGATATTGGGTCAGTAGAGAGGCATACAGCGGGGATTAAAACATCTTCTCCTTACTGGCTAGTGAAGAGTCTGCTGCGCGGTCAGTTACATTGTTTTTCGAAAGTTCGGGTTCACACAATGGTATTCACCACACTGCAAAGGCTAACCTAATAATTAGGGGCAGGATGGTTTGGGGGAACCCGGTCCAACCTAGGAAACTGTGAGTCCGAATTAGGCAACTGGTTTCCCAATTTGGACCATTAGCATAAGTTCGGTTTTTTCCACTTAATTTATCTCAAGAGTAGTATATAAATATAAAATTACCAGATGGACGGGGAAACAATGAAGTATATTTTACAGCATTAAGGTTTGAAGTTGATTAATTCGTATTTAAAATATGCAAGAAAATAAGAAAGTGGCCCAAATTAGGCAAACTTCCCCTACTATTCAAAGGATTAGTGATAATAATCGAACCAAAATTTTTCTTTCGCAAAAGAAATAATCTTGCTAGTGATTCAGCTACCTGGAAATATTTTCAGCTTCTATCTCATTATGTGTAAAGGGAATCTAAATACAAATTCGTATTCTATCTGCAAAATATCCGAACATTTTTCAAGTTATAAAACCTTTCTTGCGTATTTTATACGAAAAATTTTGCTTCTCCAAAATTGACTAGCACTTGTTTTTTAAACTAATCACTAAACGGAAACTTCCATACCAATCTCTACAGTTTTATCGGAAAGGAGCATCTTGACCCATATTCATATGCAGAGACGCCTTTCAAGCATACTTTAGAAATGCCAGGACTTTGAATAATCGATTCGGAAGGTAAGCCCTCATTACACATATTACGATGCTCCGAATAGGATATTTTAATTTACTGGTGGTAACGACTCGCCTTGAAACTCAACATCTTTGACATAACCTATTTCAATCTTCTCGCCGACCTTTACTTGTTTTGACGTCACTTGGAACCGACTCGGCGGCGGCGCCAATCGTGCTCTTAGGATTCCAATAATGTGGCGAAAAATGCTACTAAAGCAGTTTTTGTTCGTGCTTTGTGTTGAAATATCGGAAAGGTCATTTAATTGATGATTCTAAGATTGAGTTCTCGGAATTGAAGATACGTGATCTAAGCCCTTATTTCTCACCGAGAGAGCTAAAAATTGCGGGAAACGATAATAGAATACAAATATAATAACGTATTTCCCAAGAAATTTCATACGGAAAATCTTGTACATCCACAAGTGCACAATTATATGCCCAAGAGAGTGATCATTTGTCTATAGTTGTCAATTGCACAAGGTAGGACTTAGAAAAATTGTGATCCTCCACAGGAAAATTGACCCAAATATGTATATATAACATTACAAGTATTATAATTAAATGAACCACTTATAACATAATATACTAAACGGAAAGTATAACATGCTTTAAGTCCTGTAGAAAATATAAACCTATAAAATTGTTAAATAAAATAAAAAATAAACCTATAAAATTGTTAAATAAAATTAACTAGAATACTGAAATAAATATAAAGGTGGTCCCGTTTAATCCTGTAACACCTAGAAGGGTTTTTAATTCTTTATGTAACATTTTAATTATTAAGATAATAATAATAATTATTATTATTATTATTATACTGGAGTACCCCAGGGCTCAATTTTAGGTCCTACTTTATTCCTAATATATATAAATAAGATAATTCCTTCTATTAATGCAGATGACATACTCTTGATAGCTGCTCATCATTCGCCAGCAATGTTTATAAAAAAAGAACTTGTTGCCTTGCAAAATAAAATAATTAAAATTATACATAGCTCCAGCACTTCAAATAAGAGCATACCAATTGAAGAAATGTACAAATCCTTAGGCATACTACCTCTGGACAAACTTCTTACCTACATACTTATACAGGATAATTATTATAAGGACACTTGCAAAATACTGAGGACAAGAAAACATGCTATGGAAGGTAGAAAACAAGATATATATCATGTGCCATCTTTCGTAAATCATTTTGGTAGAAACAAGTTTGAAGTTGTGGTACCAAAAATCTTTAATAAATTACCAAAAAATCTTAGGCCTTTGACAAGTATGTCCTAAGTGAAAATAAAAATAAAGGAATATATTAAGAAAATTATGGTATAAAAATATGTACAATTAGTTTATTTTGTTAATACCAATATGCCTACTTCTGCTAATAACCATGTAAAAACAAAATCTCTCTTAAAACTCAGGAACCACCTGAAGAGCCAATTATTGGCTCAGGTGGACCTTAAAGTATATCCTGAAAATGATCTCCTGTATATAACTGCATTATTATTTTATTTTTATTCTTGTATTTTTTCATGTATACTACTGATTTAATTTAATGTAAATGTACTTAATAAATTATAATAATGAAAAAATTATTATTATTATTATTATTATTATACTTAACTAGAATTGGAACACAGCAATAGCTAAGTACTATGAGAAAGTGATGAAGTAGGAAAAGTCTGACGTATCTGTAAATATCTTCATTGCGTGGAATACATACCTGAGATATGAGTTCATTAAACAAACGTTTAAAAATGAACGACTTTGCGAGTGACATTTGTGTAATAATTTTTTTCCTCAATACTGACGTCGCGAGATGTTCTGAGAACAAACACGAAATATTGAAATCGTTAGGCTCAATTAAATCGGTCTCGTGCTTATTTTTAATACATCGCGTGTGATATCGTCCCGAGAAAATATAATTTTTTCAATTGCATTAATTGGAATCATTGGTAGAGAGAATATATGGACTATTTTCCAATCCATCATGAGCGGCGAAAGCGTGGAGTGAAATATTTAAACCACGCAAATCTGTTTAGTGAGAGCATGGAATTAAGTAAAAAATACAAATGCTTACAAAAGTCCAAAGTTCTGGAGGGCAGATTAAGTTCTATTGTAAAATATTAACATCAAACGTATTTCGTTGATAATTTTTCGTAAATCTTCATGATTATTTTTATATTCTTTTCACAGCAAACTATAACCACCGATAAAATAATTGCGTCAGCTAGGTAATTTTAAGAGTCCGTATGAGTAATACTCGTACTTTAGAAGTTGAGTATATATGTCGTACTATTTGAAATTAATGTAATTTAGAATGGAGCCGAATGACAGTCTTCTGTTCCATGAATTTGAAATAATAAAATAAAATTTAAATGGATATTTATAGACAAGAAGAATAAGGATTGAGTTAGTCTTGATGATAGCTCTTAAAAAGATATTACTGTTTTAATTTCATTTACTATTTAAGGAGGTGTACAAATATCTGGGAATAATGTTCTCTTGTTTGATTAATGAAATTCGTATCTTACTTGGACTAGGATATATGAGCTTCAACTATGGAGCCTGGGTTCGATTGCCAGGAGGGGAAAACATATGTAAATGTTAATTCGGAACTTTAAATAACAGATTAAGTAAAAAATCGAATTTAGAGTAATTTGTTCATGAGACTATCCACTTAATTTTAGATACTTAATTCACCACGAGATTTTCTTTGACAAAACTAAGAACATTAGGTAACGGCAAAAAAATGCAAGGTTCCAAAGTTCATCCTCTTTTCTTGCTGCGAAAAGATTAATAAAATATTCTATGTCTTATGACCAAGCGGAATAAATATGTCAAGGACGTCATTCATGCTCTTAATTGAGAAGAACAAATTATTGTAATTAGATGCATACAATGGAGAAAGTCGTCGATCCTAATAGTGTATTAGAATATGTTCTCTTAAGATATTGGCCTTTTATCCAGAAGGCCTGATTATTAACGCTACAAAAGAAATGGCCGCAAAGAAAAGAAACAAAATGGTGAGGATTCCATCCCAGACAACTCGGATGTACAACTGCCTGAACCGTTCTTTACTCAGTGAATCGAATCATTCTTACTCCGCTTAAACCGCACTCCGTCTTGGCCTGTTGGTCTAGGGGGATGGTTCTCGCTTAGGGTGCGAGAGATCCCGGGTTCAATTTCCGGACAGGCCCAAACGTTTTGTATGTAAGTATTGACATAGGAACCTTGAAAACGTTTGCTTCAACTCCTTACAGGAAATGTTTAGTCGAAGTGATTCATAAGTGCGATTCTAAAACTCTTCTGAAACTGATTCTGCGATCCTGAAACTCTGCTTCTTTTCCAAATATTTCCTTTCATCCGAGATGTAATTTAAAAATAAAACACATTTGAAAAACGATTGCTTTTCAACGTTATACACTGATACTTTAACTTGAATTCGATTTGGCCATTTAATTTCATTCGAAACATAGATGCACGATTTATTTATTGGGTGAGTTAAAGTTATGTACGCTAGTAATTGCATATGATTAATGTCGTTTCCCTAGCCTTAAGCTTGAAAGCTATAAAAATGTAACGGATAATCACGCATGTAATGATTCACATCACCTTTTCATCATGCGCTACAAATAAGAATCTATTAAATCTATTCTCTACCCCAACTTAAAGTGCTGAGAACTAATATTAATTAAAGCCAATAACGTTGAAAATAGAAAACTGTAGAACTGATAACCGGTGATAATATAATGAAAATGTTGCGGGTGTTAACTTCAATTCATTTCATTAAGTTTCAAAATTTTATGGAGAATACTCGAATTATAGGAATGATAAATCGAGGGGCCTAACAGTTTGCCTCTAATGAGCAACAAGCAAGGATCTCATTTTTATACCAGGGGCTCTATAACCATTTTAAAGGGTACCCGTATCAGGATCAAGAATATCTGAAGATAAAACTATTTGAAATTCATCTTCATTTACATATGTATCCTGTAATCCGTGTTTCGGCGTGGGTATGGCAGAGGGTGTATGTAAAATGCATCAAATTCGTACTCTCAATGATTGCTTATTAACCGAAATGGTAACAGAGTTGACTTAAACAATTATTCAATTCCTGTTATTATCAGTTTAACATAATTTACCCAAACAATTCATAGCGAATCATTTCTCGGATAAATTATTGATAACGTAGTAACATTACAGCACTACACTTAGAATATTACTTGTATCACAGAAAATAAAAACCAAAAGGTAATATAACATATATATTTAATAACAATAAATCTAAACGATTCCTACTGCAGATTAAACAGAAATAGATTAAAGAAACATGCGCTCAATAATAGTTGACATGAAGTGTGCTCTGAAAATCATATAATAAAAAATTCCCATGCCGGGAATCGAATCGAAAATCGAACGAATTCTGGGCGAAAGCCAGATATCCTAGCCAGTAGACCACATGGGAAATGTAAGTTGTAGAAGCATTAATGACTACTTTAATATTTTCTTTTACCTTTCCATTCCGAAAAAGGGATTGCTTCTAGTCAATAGGAGCTTATCCAATTAATCGGTAGCTGAATACTCTTAATCCCCGAAATCTTAAGTCGAAAGTAATAATCTTCACCCATACACAAATTGTATTTGGAAAAATCCAATAAAATCCTGATTCCTTCAAAATGCCTGTTGTTTTATGAAAAAAGTTTCTTGTTTAGTAAAAGTGAAGTCTATGACGCGGCATCCCATTCAGGGACACGACCAAGCGGCATTAACCGTTACATCGACTTCAACCACTGTATTTGGGTAACAGATCATACTTTTAGACAACACTATGATGTGAGGTTCAAGTTTGTCTGACTTCACTCTTACAACACCCCAAATAAATGAAATAAAATTTACTTCATAAAATTCCTCTGCTAGTTCGTTAACCTTCTCTTTTCCTTGGGAGATGTCTTTACAAACAAAATCAGCTTTCAGAAAAGAAGAGCGGTTCCATAGCAATTTCTACAATTTCTTCGTCTGAAAATAAGAATATACTATTCATTAAGTTGCGATCCGCAATAAATAAAAGTTCAATTGTGACATTGAATATGTAACTTGTATCTACCCCATGACCGCTACGGTAGCCGAGAAGGCCTGTCATGAACCCGGAAAAATTCAGCAAAAACAGATACAAATAATATTATAAATTCATTACTTAATTTTAAGGTAAACATATTTATTTAATCATTGTATGGGAATGATACAATATCACGTATGTATTTTATATTAATTAGTTTTATAACTTGTATGTATGCAAGTAAAAATAACTGCCACCAGGCTTAACTGCAGTTTATGCTTTTATAATTACAATAATACTAGCTTAAGTACCCGTTGGATCTCGACGGGGTATTTAAAATTGATAAATACAATAGTTACAGTCTTGATAGTAACAGTCCTCATAATATTAGTTAGGTTGCAAATGCTAGGCAATAATTATTCCCAAACTAATAAATAAAGAAAAGAAAGTTATAATTAAGTCTACAAAGTCACCTAAATATTCAGTCTCATATCCTTTGAATGCTTGAATGAATACATTTTTCGATTAAGACAACATTCGTTTAATGATTATAAAAAAATATATTCAAATATCGAATTAGGATAAGCATCAATACATTTTAAGGAGTATTTTTCTAAAAAGCACAATGGCATAAATGAATCGAAGATTAAACAGAGATGAACACAATGGTCAACAAAAGAAACAAACGTCACTCTGAAAACAACCAATGAACATTTTTTACGGAAAGTAACTAAAACACCACATAAACACCGAGCACAATTAACACGATTAAACACGAACGGCAGGAAGATATTAAATGTATGCCAAGTGGAAATCACCTAAGAAAAATATAAATGTATTATTTTTTACATTACCCATAAAACAAAACATAATATTTCTATACCTTTTCGATCAGGTTTTTCTACAACTTAAAACTCGCAGCTCAACTTCTCATATGATTTCAACCACAAAATCAAGGTAAATCATTACGTAGTTAGGCATCTTCGTTTTCGTCAATCGCTAAACATACATAGATGCAAATAGATTAAATTCAATACTTAACTCAGAAGAGTATATTAAAAACATATGCAACTTACCAGGTTATTTATAGGCATTCAGTTGAATTGATCGAAAGAAAGCAGTTTGAAGTAACGCAATTCAAACCAACGTTTTAATTTCACGATAAACAATTACGTAAATAAAAATTTTTAAGATTGATTTTCAGTGAGCATACACTCTCAGTGTGTTCTTACGGATAAACACATGAGCTTAGACTCAAAAATTCCTTTGATCGTCAGGAGGATGTGTTGTTTACAATATCAAAATTTTAACTAAATTTTCGGGAGCCTTATAAGAACTCTTGTGATTTCGAATCTCAATCGACCAAAATAAGAATATTTGTTCTATTTTCCTTCTTATGGTGTTTTATTTGACTTCCTACAACAATAATTACTAATTTAATTTTTCAAAGGAAATGAACCCTGCAACGAAAAAATGAACTTTACGTGTATATCTTATGAAAACCTTTTGACCCGTCTGGGTTCAAACCATGGACTCTAGGTAAATAGAAAGTAGCATATACTCTGCGCGGGGTTGACGTTTAATAATGTAGAAAACTTCAAAGTTCTGCGACTCTCGATTCTCCTGTTTTTAGCGAACCTACTCACATACATACACACACTCTATTTTATATATAGTGATTGGATCTGCTGAGTTGTTTCCTTTATTACCTAGCGAAACTAGTAAGGAAATCAGATAAAACAAATTCTGTTCAGGATCCAAAAGTTCGTATTTGGCACCCACAGTTGAATGCATATTAAAAGGAAGAGGCCTGCCCGGGATTTGATCCCGTGACCTCTCGTACTCTAATCATCGTACCTAAGAATCATACCCCTTTTTATATTTTATTTTTTATTTTATTAAATTAATAGTTTATTTTCCACCTTAAAAATACAGGTTGAGTCCTTACAAGATACAATACAAATGCAATACTTTATACATAAGTAGAAATATTATACTCTCATCGTTAACAAAAAATACTTAATGTAGTTTAAATATGAATACATTTTTAATTATTCATAGCATTTAAATTTCTTGTTGCATTGCTTTTCCCAGCTTTTCCCAACCAAACATTATACAATACATATCCCTCTATCTTTCTTTGAACTCTTTTTCTGAAATCATTCCATTCCACATTTCCCATTTCTATTTTTCCTTGTTAAGGAAATATACTTCATTGTCAGAAAAAAATGTTATTTCTCTCACCTGCATATTTAATGGTCATGATTGACTCTACTGTTAATTCCTTGTAATTGCTGAATGTGGAATTGGTCTACTTCGTTTTAATAAAAGGGATAGGGCCTGTCCGGGATTTGAACCCGGGACCTCTCGCACCCTAAGCGAGAATCATACCCCTAGACCAACAGGCCGCTGAAAACTCTCTACTGGATCAGTCAATTCGGTAGCGACGTCGGCTTATTCGTAAAATAAGTAAAACTACTTTCCCTCTCCAAAAATGCGTCACCATCTCCGGGCAGTAGATCCTCGTTCAAATAACTACGAATTACCCAAAAATTTGCGAAAAATTGGCATTTTTTCGAATTTTTCAGTTTTTTTGGCTGTATTTTGCCTAAAATTCGAGAAAACCTAGTCGAATTTGGACTCGTTTTGAAGATATAAGCGAAATCATTCCATATTTGGATAATAATTTCACTTTTATTGGCAATTTACAGATAGGTCGGCGTATAATTGGCATTTTTTTCGAAATTTGTCTTTTTACAATAAATGGCTTTGTTCAATTGAATGTATATTATGAAGTAGCCATGACACCACATGAGTGGAGAAGAAAGATGGTGCCTCGGTCCTTTATGCGAGTAAAAATGGATCTTTTAGATTAATTTATTACTTCGACTTCAATTCTAGAAAACTGAAAGAAGAAAAATGCAGGAAGTCCGAGAGTTATGTAACGCTATTTATAACTCTCTTTTGTGAGGAAAGTTTTGAAAATGTAATTATGACGTGCAATAAGACACACATGCACGAATGTGAGAAATATTGGAATTTATATAAATATTTTCTCCACATAATAATCTAAGAGCACACGACTAACTCTGGTGTATACCAAAACTGAAATTTATTCCAAACTGTGGAAATATAAAAAAATTACATCAGCTTGGTTTGATTACTTATCAGACTCTGCTTCTTAGCCACGAAGCTCAGCTTGATTTTTTATCAACTAGTGAATTCTCCCGTCAAAAATGAAGTATTTAAAATCAAATTTAGTTACCAATAACACTGATATGATATTGGATTGCTCCTTAGAAATGTGTTAATGTTAAATTTTAATACATGTTCAACAATCGCCTTTGTTGTTAGGGAATTGTTGATGCCGATAAAATCACAAAACCGTTTCGTCTTCTTTGTCTTAATTTTCTCAATTTTGACTTTCTCAAATTCTCTATATTTGGTAATATGAGCAAAATAAGAATCTTTATTTAATTTCATTTCTTTTGGTATCCATCTCGAATTCGTACGACCATTATTTCTAATTTAATTCTGCTAAAGAAAAAATATCTGCAATCTATTAAAATGAACTTAACGTGCATTTCTTATGAGAGACAATTCGAGTCGTCCAGAGTCGAACCAATGATACTTTGTACAAACGAATATCAACATATAATACTCCATTGGACCTTTATACTCCCCAAAATTCATAATTCTTTCACATAGGGAATTGCATGAAAATTCTGTTCGAAATTTCTCCCATGTATTTCTTACGGGAGTTACTTACTTTGGATAAATAAATGTATACACAACGGTGATTATTATAAAAGATCCAGAGAGAGATCATTTGAGCCCAAATTTGGAGTCAATGAACCATTTTTACTAATTAAAATGAGTTTTAGTAAGGTGGAGTTGATAGACCGCTAAAAGAAACATTTGAAGTTCCCACATTATCCGTCCGGCGGAAGCGTGTTTTCTATCAAGAACGACTGCTGTTTGTATGACTTCTATAACTCGTTATCTCAGTATCGCATAATGTATTGTAAACAATATTTACCATGACTTTCCACTAGGAAAAGGGCTGAGCGCACGACTGGTTTCGGCACCGATTAGACGACCTTCAACAACTTTCAGGTCGACTTCCCGGGGAAAATCTTTATCACCTGGAATACGGATTACATTGGAATATATTTTGTGTAGGAGTAACGAAGGTAATCCATCGATAATTGGGTTGATTTTGAACTATCACGTTGCTCAGCAAAAGCGTACGTATATTTCGGAGATTCGGCAGACTGTTAAAAATGATTGTCAATCTACAGCAGCCGTAGATCCTCGTATCTTGAGCATTATCATATTATTTCCATTAATTAAATGAAAACGACAGTCTTTATTGTTTATTCATTGGGCAATATTCTCGGTTTATCGCGCACACAAATAAAGACCGTTCTAGTGAATGACGATAAGGAGTGTTAAAAGCCGTGAAATTTCCGTTTAAGAATTCCAACTAACCAAAACAACCCAACTCGTATTGGTTCTCATTCGAGTAAGATAAGGAGTTTCACGAAGGATTGTCTCCTGGGTAAGGACCCCTGTTCCCTCCTCTTCCTTCCAATCAAAACATTTACATAATCCATCCACCTCCTTAATCCTCTCCAACTTTTTTTATTTTGCGTAGTTTGACTTTTTTTAACTGTATTTTTACAATTTTTCTTTTATTCGATTTTTTTATTTTATTTTTCTGTGGTTTCGATCGAATGTAATATCTTATGTTTTTGTGATATGTATTATTTTCTCGTAGAGTACTATTTCAATTTCTCTTTTTTTATTTTATATTACTGTCACATACCCCAAAAAGAAATCTTAAGATGATAAACATGGTTACATACTAAATTAAACTTATATTTGTATAATTAACCATTGTATATCAATATTAATGTTATAGTTAACAAGAGATCAATACGAAATAATATATTTTTGCAAAAAGAAACTTTATTTTGTTTTAGGAATCTACTTGCAATGTTCACAAACAAAATCATCATCATCTTCTTCGCATCCAGCACACGCTTTTGTGCCATTTGTGGCAACCAGAACATCGTATCCATCCTTCGTTTACTGATTTTGAATAACTCTCAGTACCCATTTGTGGCAACCAGAACATCGTATCCATCCTTCGTTTACTGATTTTGAATAACTCTCAGTACAGTTAAAACATTATAATTCATCATAAACAATGTTATTTCAGAGGTAATTAGACAGAGTTTTCAGTAATAAATGACAAATAATGAGAATAAAACTAAACACCTACCTTAGCTCAATTCTGGAAAACGTTAGAAAATCTGTTGTAACTCAAACAATTCGGCAAACTGATCACTGAAACTTTAACACAACACTAATAGCTTTCCAAAAAGTTAGTTGAAAACCATTTCCACCAAATTGCAGAAGTTTCCAGCAAGTACAGGCCAATTGCCACTTTACCCCAGTCTCACCTATATCTCTGAAATTATGTCTTTCGATACATGAGATACATTTCGATACATTTACGAGTGTAAAATCGATGGAAATTAAATTTCGTGTGAAAAATACTAAGCCTATCTTACTGAAGGTTATTATCAATTAAATCTCCAATAGTGATCTGTGATTCTAGAGATGTGAATCCCGCTTTCGGTACGAGGGGTCCCGGGTTCACGTTATGACTAATATTTTCAGCGATTCGGCAGTAATAGGCTTGAAATTTCATTCATTATATTCACTTTCGAGAGGAATTGTTCAAGTAGATGACTGAAATATAAGACAGATAAACATTACTTGTTTGTTTAATTTGTGTGCTAGATATATAAAATTGAAAACACATAAATAAGCGCATCCTTAACAGAACCGCGATGAGCTCTGTTCACAAGGAATCGGATGCATGTCTTTAAAATTGTTGTTTCATATTAGGCCATGAATCATTAATGTGATGTACATTGCTTGCTGAAGCCATGCATCTATTAAATCTTTGCCTAGAATATTTTGGGGAAAAATTCTATTTCGTGAACGAGTGAAAGGTCAATGTCACTTGAAGTAGTTGAACTATTCATTAACTTAGCCAATGGCAAGGAGAATAATATGGAAACTCTCCATTATGCCAAAGGGCACAATAAATACTGCATAAAATTATTATTTTATTCCTTAAGCAGCAAATTATAAAACGCGCTAAGTATTGAAGTGAATTATAGACAAGAAAAAAATCAGATGACATATCTTAGCATCAATCCAAAACTAGGAAGATGAGTCATTTTTCGCGAAATAAGTTTAAGTCCTTCCGGAAAAGTTCCCAATCAGTCAAACTCAAAAACCTATTCAAACGTTTAATTTAAAATGATTAACTGGTTTGAATCACTGTTAGAGAAGGATGGTTCTCACTTTGGATGAAAGAGGTCTCGAATTCATGTCACCGTTTCTTTCATTTTTACTTTGATTGAGCATATCTAACTCTCGGTTTGTACAGTTTCGGTTTTGTAAAGTCATCGAGGTGGGGCAATCTTCTGTTTCGAAGGATGATAAATATTCAATTTTTTCGGTTTAATTAAATACATTAAAACGAAAGATAAAGAATTCGTTGTTTGTAACAAGCGAACTACTCTCTTGGTTATTTCTAACACCAATGGAAAAAGAACTGAGAAAAAGTTTCATGTTGAAGAAAACAACAGTGAAATCAGGAAAAAAATTAATTTTACCGAAGGTGCTAAATGACCTTAGCAGTCGATGCACCATAAACTCAACACTTAACCTAACAACAGTGAAAGTAATACTCAATTAAAGATAAAGAAAACAAAGTTTACAATAGAATGAGATAAACACATATGGCAAACATTTATTATCGTTTCTTTTCATAATATTATTTTTTTTCACCTCGAATACCATTATCCGCTAGTTCATAACGTATTATTTAAGACTGAATGGTAGATTAATTAAAAATTAATTTATCATTCAGAAAATTTTTTTGGAAACATTTCCTTTTATTTATCTAATATAAAAATCATAATCTCAATTTCGATCTGTACGGCATATTTGTGAAACTTATCCAGGATGAAAATCGAGCATTGGGTTTACTTGATGATTAACAATTCATAGCAAATAATTTTTACACCAGAGATGGTTCGGAAACAAAACTTAGGAAGTTGCACGAGAGAATTTTTTTCAACCCTTGACAGTATTCAAAAAGTGAAATTTACATCCAAGACTGCATTTTTAAAGACGAGATTAATTAAGGTAAGAATTTCAGAATGGAACTATTTAAGTTTTGTTTCCTTACCGTCTCTCTCATGACTTTCCAGAAAGTACAGCCTTCGCACATTAATTTTATTTGCTTGACGAAATATGTTAACGTACGTTATCATAGGACACGCTATTCGAAAAGATATTGGAAACCCGTTTACTATTTTTTGGCCATATCTGGCGGCTATCCAAAAGACGTTATGCTTCGCCGAGTTTTTTTCCGGTGACCTAATGAAGAACGCAAGAAATATCTACCGTAGCTTCAAATTAAGTTGGTCTGACTTCAAAATTAGCAGTAGCAAATTTAGACAGCTCCCACTACTGTATGTATGTCTGTGTGATTGTTGCTACGGCTGTGGAATTTTTTGATATTTTATTACGGAGGGACACGTAGCTTTTTATCGATATTCTACCAGGAGAACTAAAAAAATAATTTCTAATTTTTGGTTCCCAGGGACTTTTTTAGGAAAATAACTGAAGTTATATGCTTGGTGTTAATGGAAATACGTGTGGATGTAATCTTTTTAATAGTTTAAATAAAGTATAAGAGCTTAGGCGCAAAAGCAGTATGGTGCGGGTACTTTTACCATTGCTTTAGGGCTTTAAACATTAGGGGAATGAGTAGTATGTATTAGAAACTAGTTACATTATTGTGATTCAAATGATTTCATAGAGAAAAATGGTTCAAGAGTTATAAGTAAGATATTTAAAAATCAGAATGACTACCGATATTTCGCTTAGAAACCTCGGAGGTTTAGACACTACGAAGAGTACAAGAATTTCCCCATGCCCACAGCTTAATATTATTTTTGAAAATAATTTTCCTGCTTCACACTCCTTGATTGAGTTCAGTAAGATGGCACAATTAATAACTGGTTTTAATAATATGAATTGACTTTGCTGAAGTTTTGTTCTCTCCACTGAAAGTCTTTGCATTTTTATATTTCCCAGACTTTTCAGTCATACTTTTCTTTTGGTATTTTTGGATGAGGAAATTGTGTAAAGAAATCGATATTCATCATTGATCATATCACTTTTCATATTACCGATTATCTTCGCCTTTTATCGATCATTAGCTTAAAGATGGATAGATTGGAGGATTATGTTCCTTTGAAGTCGACTGAATCACTTTTGCACCTGTTTGCAACCAAATTTGGTAATTTAAAAGGAGTGTATTGCTCCGTGTCTCATGCAAGTAAATGCTTCAAGTAATCGCATTTAATTTTTTCTTCTCATTTAATTGGTATTAAAACTCGTTTTTCGAGGTGATTTCAGCTTTGACTTGCTCATGGTTCTGATGAGATACTCCAAAAAGTTAAATAAATAAGTAAAGAAAATGGTTGAAATAATGCAGGTAATTCCGAATCCTGTCAATTGTGTTTACAATCTATGTAAGGAAATATGTCGATAATACTATCCCCAGAAAGTGTTTCTTGTATAAAACAATTCACCATATGACATGCCTGTTGGTCTAGGGGTATGATTTTCGCTTAAGGTGCGAGACGTCCCGGGCTCAAACCCTGGACAGGTCCTTGTTTTTATGGATGTGGCATAGTATGAGAGGCATTACTCTTCTTTTGGTTCATGACCAAAATAATTTTTTCCTAATTCCCAGAAAGGGGCTGGGTAATAAAAGAAGTAGATACTAAAATGTACCTCTTTACCTTGCCAGAATAACGTCATAGCATGCATTCGATTGCATGATGAATCTTGCCGAATGATTACCTACGCTCTTCATGCTATTTCCTATTTTACATCAGATACGCCCTTGAATTTGTGATGTATTTCTTACTTATTAGGAACTTGCAGTGATGTTAGCCTTAATATCTAATATTCTCTTCTTGTTAAAATGGAAATCTTGAAAAGCATTTCTGTGGAAAATTAATTACTTCATTTCAGGTAGATATTATCAAAATTTTACCTTATGGAGACTGCGGACATTAAGAATATTAGCTTTTTTATTTTTAGTTTAAGTTCGATTATAATAATATATATTGAAACACTTCATGAAGTAGGAGATCGGTATCCTTATGAGGTTCAAAACAGATACATCAAATAATTTTTAATTTGGTAGAAATAATGAGAGGGAAGGCGTCATGCCTATTGAAAGTGGTTACCCCGCGCAGGATTTTAGGGGGAAATATGTCCTTTTGGTTTAAAATTGTATTTCAGAAGAACATTGAAAATGAATCAGGGAACGATTTCTAATTCATGAGTTGCTATACCGGAAACTTCAATGACTGAAATGGTGAGTAGTTGGTTCTGTGATTCTAGACTAACTAACTTGACCAACAAAGGTACAGTCCCAAATGCGATCAGAAGGTAAGTATTGACGACATGAAGCCAATGATACCCAGTCACAAAAATATTGAGCTATTTTCAGCTTCATTCAATAAGTAAGCGGAGACTATAATCAGAAATCTGTACTTTGGTAAAAGGAAAGTTGGATGAGTAACCTCACTGCTAATAATAATACATATACGTTTAAAAACCTATCAATCCCTGTTAGATATCAGTAAAAATTTTAAACATATTATAACTCATAAAACTAAAATCATTTTAAACCCTAATGTCCACAAAAAGTCGGAAACGCTTTTGGTCTATCACGATTTCACCAAACTCCGACCTTCGTTGCTGGAGATCTATGGGTCAAACCATACGGTACAACCTGGAAAATTATATCAAAGGATGTAAACTACACCAATTAGATAAATTACACGCACATTTCAGTAAGCACGCAAACTTGTTAACGAAATCGTCCGGTAGCTTTACTAAGATTGCATTGATTTAGAAAGGTATATCGGTATATCCAAGAAAGTATTTTGTTTAGTTCTGTGCTTGGAAGTTATTATCTTTAACAATCGCGTTCGGATTATGTAAAATTTAATAAAACTTAATTACGTCTAATTTCCTTAAACCCTGATTGAAAACCTTCACTTTTATCAATGTAATTAGTTGATGGATCTCGTGGATGAAATCAATTAGTCAATATCTAATTAGAGCAGCCCGATTCGTTTGCGGGGATTTCAGGTTTGATAGCAGCGTTACGGCAAAGATAGAGTCCCTCAGTTGAAATTCCCTACAGATGAGAAGATCTGAATATCGTCGGAAACTTTTCGAAAAGTTCAATCGTTCAGAATTTATAGACGAAGTAAGTGAAATGTTAGTGCCAGTAACGAGCGAACGCGATCTCCGAGAGGCATCGTCGAAGCGTTATAGGGAAGTGATCGCAAGGACAGATAATTACTTTTGGTCGTTTTTTCCCCAAGTAATTAGAGATGCTAGTAGGTAGGAATGAATAATGGTGGTGTATTACACCCCCTGCCATACGCCTCTGGAGGCTCGCGGGGTATATATCTAAATCTAAAAATCTAAATTAGTCGTAATTCTTGAATGAATTGACGGATTGTAATAATGCATGTATAATTAATGTAAATTATCCCCTCCTTAATTTATACTATATCTGTAATAAGCTTATAATATCTCTCAATAAATAACTTGCATTTGGTGTAGGAATTCGAATTCTCGCAAGTCGAAAAAAAAATTAACTTGGGAATTATAAAGCTCGGCTTCGTAAAGTTTATCGTCGGTAAAATCAATGAGAAGGCTTGTTATTTCACCTTGTGATGAATACGTGAATAAAACGCGACCCCGAGGACTCGAGAAAGTACTTCGCAAGGTAATACATTTTAAAGAGTAAAGAGGAACTTTGTAATTTCCACAACTGATGGCGATGGTGGCTAATAGCCGAAACCAGTCGTGAAATAGATCTTTTCTTGTAGAAATTACCAGGCTCATCTTCACTCTTTATAATGTTGTTCCGGCCTTTTATTATAGAAATACGTTTTGTTTTCAAAGGTACGATAAAAAAGCAAGCGCTGCAGAAAAGAAGCAGGTTGGGAATATTTGATAAAAAGGAGACTCGACTAGACTAGGCTTCGATTACTTGATAAATTTAGGAAGAGGGAGTAAGTTTGTAGAAGACGTAACCGGTATTAAGCGACCCTCTTCCCCGCACTTTCAACCGCTTACATAATGAGCGTAAATTAAAAGGAGTAAACACTTGGGAAAATCGTTTTATAATTTAATTCTTTTCGGGAACGATTTGCGATAATAGCAGACTAAAACAATGTTTAAACTTCAGCTCATTTCACCCTCTACCTCTCACCGAAAAGAGGCTTTTTGGATCATTAACATACATGATGAAAACATATGACAATTACACACCTAATTATCAATTATCTTCGTTGTACCGGTAATAACTAACCATTTATCAGAGTATGGAAAATTTTCATTGTACTTTATTATTTATATACATCAGTATTACCCTCTGAAAACCGTATTGTCTGCATCGCTTAATAGTGAGAGTTTTTTCACGTTTTTCATTGAACCATTTGCGAGCTATAAATTTGTTAGCTTTTTAATTCTGAGGAATATAAGAATCTGTGTCAAGAATCGTGACTCAGAGGATTTGAAAATGGATCTAGAGCAAATTCATTATCCACCCATGAAGGTAGTCTTTCATTGAAGTCGATCTGCGAATTTCATGTCAGCTACATGTTACTCAGGGATTCTTAGTAAGAAAGGTGAATAAGGTTGGAAAGGAGAGAAAATTAGAATCAGAGAGAGTGGCTATCCAATGAGACTCAGCCTCCATTTGTAAAATAAAAAGGAGCTTCATGCTAAAATATTACTATCATTTTATATTAATATGTTATTGTGTTGGTCTTGGTTCTTCGATCGAAGAAGTGTGAATGAAAATCTTTCCATTTGGAATTCCAGGCCTGTTGGTCTAGGGGTATGATTCTCGCTTCGGGTGCGAGAGGTCCCGGGTTCAAATCCCGGACAGGCCCTAACTTTTTACATCTATCCAACGATCAAGTATATCTTGTGGTTCATCGCTGGCAGTGCTTAGGGAGACAAGATATAAACAGAACCAGGTGAAACGGCAATGATTTTTAGACTACTATTTACCGAATTAGCGTCATCTTACCTCATTCCAAATAGTCTTGTTCATATTTTTTTTTAATTTTTTTTTAATTATTTTTATTTTTAGTCGCATCCCCCATAGTTGGGTATTAGCGACCACCTTGTTACATATTTTGTGTTACATTTAACTGTTTTTATAAATGGAACTAGTACATGAATACTGTTTAAAACCTCCTGCTTGTCAGTAAAGATTTTGTTCATATTTGATTCCTCAGAAACTAAATGTTTTGACTCACTCGTTCTAGAATTGGGGTTTTATGTTTGCGAATCTATTACGTTCGTTCAGCTTCCAAGAGTTTTATATCCTCGAGCAAGAGTGGTAAACATTCCCCTATCGGATGGCTGAATAGAGTAGTCAAGAGACAATAAACAGCGTTAATTGAGCCTCTTTTCGATCATATTTTCTAGTTCAATCATAGAGTAGTTATAATTACTCTATGGTTCAATCGAGTTCCATAAAATTATAATTAGGAATATGATTTAACTGAGAAATTTGATAATGAATGGTATTAACCAATTGGCAGAATTAATGAGACAAAGATGAATAAGTATAATTATACATCGGGTTTTCCCCCAAAGAGTGTGGGATAGGCAGTGTCTAGCTGCCTATCCAACCATCTATCTATCGATCTAGAGTGATACTATGTTTATTACGGGTATTGTTCCATTAACAGTTTACAATAAAAGTATTTGCAGATTTATGAAATACTATCACAATACGAAGTATAATCAAGAAAATACTATCTAGAAAATGCAATAAATAAAATAAAATAAAAAATACAATCTATAACACTCAAAAATAAAATAATATTAAGAAAAGCAAACAAAAATAAAAACAATTCGAACAAGAATACTATATTGTGCACTATGTGACACTAAAAATATGTACCATCAAGTTCACTAATAATAATATTAACGAACTGTTGCGTGGGAACTATTTAAAAAAAAATAAAAAGGTGCATAATATTGTGTAAGCCACCCCTTCTACGAATAGCATTATCGCCGTATTTCGTTAGGTAGATGGCTAACACAATAGACAGGATCCGGATTTACTGGCATTTCTTCTACCATTTCCTTTACTTATTTATTTAACTTTATGGAGTATCTAATCCATGAGCAATTCAAAGAAGAACTCACCTTGAAAAACGAGTTTTACCACCAATTAAATGAGAAGAGAAAATTAAATGTGTTTACTTGAAGCATTTACTGGCATAAGATACGGAGCAACTCCTTTTAAAATTACCAAAATTGGTCGCAAGAGGAAGGGGGGAAAACGAATAGCAAAAGTGATTCAGTCGGCTTTAAAGGCACATCGTTCTACAATGTTAAAGCTAATGACCAATAGAAGGCTAAGATCATCGGTAAATAGTTAATATGAATAATGTATGATTAATGGTGAATATCAATTCTCTACAGAATATCCTTATCCAAAATCACTGTAAGAAAAGTCTAGGAAATATAAAAATGATTATAAAAATGCAAAGACTTTCAGTGGAGAGAAAAAAAGTCGAACAAAGTCGATTCATATTATTAAAACCAGTAATTTATCAACCTCCAACAGTAAAACAAAAACCGTAGATTTCGCTCTAGCACGTTATCAATAGAGAAAGATAAAATTTTCGGGCCTGTCCGGGATTTTAACCCGGGACCTCTCGCACCCTAAGCGAGAATCATACCCCTAGACCAACAGGCCGTACCAGATAATAATAATTATGTATCCAAAGCCACAGTTAAAGATAAGGTTATAATATGGTAAAGTGGGGTAATATAGCAGTCCCTTAAATTTAGGTTACTTGCAAATCAGCACACTGACTTTTCTTATACGTGTAAAACGCTAGACATTTCAATATAGTGGTAAGACTTCTGGGGCAGTTAAGTAAAATTCAGAATATTTCACATTACCTCAAAGATAAAATTTTAAATAGATGGCAGAAGCTCCCAGGATATGTCGAAAGCATATCGGTAAGCATTGCTTCAGTCGCTTCAGTCTGACTTAAAAAAAGCGGGACTACTAAAAATGGTTGTCCCGCCGAAATCGGGACATATGGTAACAGTGAGTATGGATCATTTTATATATCCTAGCCGCTACATCACATGGAGAGACGAAGAAATTTTAGATGCGAAGTTGTCCAAAGTAGCCATTGACATTATTTGTATAACATCATATTAGACCAATTACAATGTCACGGTACACGATATTTGCTCGTAGTTATTTGTAAGCAATTGGAATCACGCTGATTGAATTTAATATGTTTTACGTATATGAATAGAATCGCCTAGGGATGTATTGCTCGAGGAAAGGAGGGCTTACGTAATGAATCATAGTCGAGTGATTTCTGCCATTATCGAGTAATCACAGATTTTCCCGGGGGAAAAATCCTTGAAATTAATGCCGTTTGTCCTCGCAAGGAATTGGTGTTGAGCCTACGGTGAGTCTACATCCGACTTGCACGTTATTAATTGATGTCGTCAAGCAAGGTAATTATTGACATGGAATCTACCGGCGACGGCTGTTTTTCTTGTTGGGAGTGTGTGTCGTCGTCTATCGGTGGTCAGCCAATGCATGCGATGCTATTTATACAAGACGTGTTTTACGTATATCATTTGATGTTCGGATCGCCGTTGAAGCAAGAAATTTCTTTCTTCCGGGGCAAAAAACATCGCTGAATATGACCGGACAGTTATACTATAATACGTACAGACTTAAATGCGAATCCAAGTCTCAGTGACGTGAAGCACCAAACCACCCTTATTCCAGCATTTTTCCCTATGTAAGTTTTTTGTATCAAACTTCCTGACTAATGATGCCGACCTGACTGATGATGACCGATCTGTGTCCAATTCTGTCCTTAATAAGCATATCTTGATTTTTACATATTAAGATTTTTCACGTATCCCTTAATTATTACCTTAAGTATTTTTTTACAACCGCTCCTCAAGTTTTCCTCTCTATCTTTTTTAACCTACACATTACTTATGTTATCAATATGACCGACGAAAGCTTAGAAGGAAGAAGAGACTTTTCGTTCTTAATCTCGCCTTAATAAAGACCTTATATTTTGAAGACGATTCCATCATTTTACTCCAGAAAATAATTCAGATAACAGATATTTAAAAACAATTATTATTAAACGAGAAATTTAACGTTGAATAAGACATAAAAATATGAAATAAAAAGTTTCTTGAGATAAATAAATATTTTAAATAAAAAATATAATATAATACACTAAATACAAAGTAAGATGTATAAAACAAAAAACGTGTAAGCGGAAATACTTTTTTCTAAATAGAAATATTAAGGAATGGAACAGTCTACCTGCAGAAGTCTTCGAACCTTTTCCAAAAAATATCAAATGTTTTAGTAAAGGTAAAAGTAAAATTAATAATTTGACGAATGAGCCTGCCGGTAACGAAATGTGAGACAAGTAGGGGATCGCCTGGTAGGGTGATGTACACTGGGGACTTCGAGGGCCCCGTGGCCGCTACGGTAGCGGTGAAGGCCTATCAAGAACCCTGAAAAATCTTGCATGATACAAGCAACGAATACACTGATTAAGGTTATTTAAAATGAATTCTGACTTAGCTGATTCACAGCGGTGTTTTTTCATATCGTTCATATATGTACTGCATATTTATACTTTTGTAATTATTTAGTTTTTATTACTTTTAATTTATACCTGCTTATTTTGTATTTAATTGGGTTTATTGTATGTATGAACAATAATATTTTTTTCTTTTTTTAATTAACTGTTATGTAAGTTAATGTTGCCACCAGTTCTTGCGACTAACTGCGACGGTTGTATATAATAAATAAATAAAAAGGTATTAAAACAATTTGATTTGCAGATATTATATTGTAGGTAAGCAGATTGGTAGTCATCAGACTGCCGTGCTCAAGGTTTTGATAATGAATTTAATATGAAGGACAGAGTTGAGCGTGCATATATTTCGAAATAGAACTCGACGTCATAACTTGGTAAAATCTTTAACTTACACGAAAGTTTTACAGAATAAACCGTTTAAATAATTTTGTTCTCAAATACGGGAATATTTAAATCCTCGAATGGAAAATGAAGGAAGGAGAAGAGGTACCTTTTCCATTCCTCATGATGGATTTCCACAATGTATCGCATATATATATGTATAAATTACGTCTTTTGCTCTAATAATGTTTGTACAAAGAATAATATTTGTTATTAGTGTAGTTAGCTATAAATATAAGCGTGGATTTGAGACAGTTTTTTTAATCTTTGAGAATATATACTTTGTTTGTATTCTTACGCTTTCCTCAAACCTTTACATCTTCCTTAGGTTGTTCGATTTCCCTCGCCAAATTCTGTCACTTCTATTTTTCGCAGATTTGAGCACGGTACATAAAATGGTAGGTATTTCCAATTTAAAGTTCAGAGATTCCATCCAAATTATAATGTAATAATGGTAATATTGTATCAATTAAAATCTTCATAGAAAAGGTGTCAACGGAGAAAGAACAATTCATCATCATAATTCAAAACAAAGCAATCCTTTAAAAACAAAATCGAACGGATAACAAACAGAAAAATTTGAATGGCACCGTTATTTTTATCCACTCCGATTAATTATCAATATGCATTTCCATCAAAAGTACCAGTAGTTATATTTGATTAACATATGCAACGGAGACTCACACCTTTTCTTTTTTTTCCTATTTTGTATTTCCATAATATTAACTTACTTTAGATTATTGTTTATGCCTATATCATGATGTTAACTCTCTTATATAATTATTGTAGAGCGTTATTTTTTGTATTGATCGTGTTTTATTTTCCTTTTTTCTAGTTCAGTCATATTTTTTATCACAAGTGTATGTATCTACTGTACTTACTGTATTCTCTGCATTTCATTTTTTATTAACTTTCATTGTTTGTCTTGATAATATGTCTCTAACACTTCTTATAATTTTCCAGGTTATATGTAGGTACATTGTTTTCTTTAATGTCTTTTAGTTT
Organism: Sympetrum striolatum; assembly: GCA_947579665.1. Classification (NCBI taxonomy): domain Eukaryota; kingdom Metazoa; phylum Arthropoda; class Insecta; order Odonata; family Libellulidae; genus Sympetrum; species Sympetrum striolatum. The sequence goes on from OX388346.1 coordinate 32,172,830, forward strand.
TTGCTATCGGTAGGTTTGCGCAGGTTTTTCACACCCCCCTTCTTTGTGGGTGTTTTCCTGCAGCGGATATTTTTTCCTAAGCTTTTCTTAGGTTTTTTACATTCGCAATCCCTTCTCACGTTTTCTTCTATTTTCCTCTAAGTTTCATTGATACTTGTAACATACTTATAATAATGTAACACTTAACTACAGGTTAGATGGAAGAGGAGACTTTTTAGTCTCAATCTCGCCTAATAAAGACCCTAATAATAATAATAATAACTCACCGATTAACACTTGGATTTCCATAAATGAACGTATTCTTTGATTATTTATTTTACGTCAATAGTTTCACTCTTAAATTTGATTAAAATAAATTATACGTGAAAGTCATGCATAATATAAGCATCGCACAGTGATTATTTTATCAGAGATAAAAGAACAAGTTCAATACGGTTGCTAGACGAATTCGATTTTTCTCGGTGGGAAATCGAAAGGGTCTTGCAACCAATAATTACGGTTAAAAGCTTCGCTGTGTCATGACAGTGTTGAATTATAGACGAAGATACGAACATTTAACATGAAAACATTTATTATTTTACTACAAGTAAAGGGTTTCATAAATCACCAATTACAGTTGACTTAAAGATTTTCAACAGAGAGTTGTGAAGTTGCATTCTAGAGGATAGCTCACCGAAACTCTGAAAAATCTTCTCATTCACCTTTTACCAAAACATTTATCAATTTCAAGAGTGAATTCAATGGAAAACATTTCCATTCCTATGTATCCTTTCGCTCTATAGATTCCTCAATCAAGGGTCAGAAGTACAATTGGTGCGTAATACAAGCAAATCTTTTAAATGAGCGAAGCCCAAGACCATGTCTTGCATAATGTTTTTGACTAATCTACAGAACAGGTAAAATTTGCGACCTTGAAATATAATTATTAGTGGCCAGGTAAAAGAACAGTAAATGAGGTCATTATTGATTGAGCACGAGTAGACAATTATGATAAGGATGTGGAGTTGAGAAATTGCATACGATTTGCTAGCTATGCTTCCAATTTTCTGAGAACACCGACACTTTAAGTTATGACACTTTAGTGATGCCAATATTATGAGTACGGAAATTATTACCCATTTGTACAGAACTGACTTCTCACTCAAATTAACTTAGATTTGACGAAATGAACACAAGGTATTATTAAGATGATTATAAATCCATGGTCTTGAGAAATGCGTAATGCGGTTTACGTGACGGTGTTGAAAGTTACGGTCGGGTTCATAAGCAATTACTAATATATTCCGGTGTAAAACAGATATTGATTAAACCGGGCATACTAGGGACCCAAATTCTCTGCGTCTAAATTTTCAATTCAAATTTGTGTTTATATTGTAAGTTTTTCATAAGTAGCTTGGTGCTCTTTGATATTCCATCAGAAAAAAATCATGTTTTATTTGAACCTGAACTCATTTACTTTACTTGAACTTAAAAAAATGTGAAACATTCAATATGACTTTTATATAATACTAATAATTAATATTATGATTATGTTTGCTCTGAGAAGTTCCCATTAGGCAGAGTTAAGGAAATAGAATAGGAAAAAGGAAATATAAGGAAGGATGTTAAATAATAATAATATAAGGTACAAATTTAAAAAGATTACTCAGAAAACAAAACACCAAACATTATACAGATGTACAAAATATGCAGAACCAAATACAAATCGATACAATAATGCAAATACAGAATAATACTATTTTTCATAAACTAAATAAGTATATTGTATCCAAAAGAATTATCAGAAGAATTTAAAAATAAAACAAGATACAGATCGAAATAATATAAAGAAAAACAAGAATCACAAATCCAATACAGTAACTGCCGACAAAACAAAATAAAACAAAGGGTTAATTGTAGATATCTGAGGGTTTCACCATTACTTTTTTTCAGGTAGAAATTTGGAGGGTCGCCGTCCTAATCCGGACCCTTAGCTCGCCTTAGCAACTCAGGAGCGCCCGGCCACCACCGCAGGGGGGACCATAAAAATAACTGACCGCGTGGAATACGATTTTAAAAGTTATTAACAATTTATTATCTTCACTCGTCCAAAGAGATATACAAGCGTCTTTTGATCGATGTTCTAAGATGAAAATTCAGATTTTTCGTGATTTTGCTAGAAATTACCCGTTGACACACTGCAACGTTGGGTTGGGTTTGGGGGGGGGGGGATTTCTAGCAAAAATCTATAAATCCTCCCCCCAACCCAACCGAACCCCCGTTGAGATATTTAAAACACCCACCTATCAGACTGAGCAACGTTGCCGTTCAACGGGTCATTTCTAGTAAAATCACAAAAAAGTCTTAATTTTCATCGTAGAACGTCGATCAAAAGGCGCTTGCTCTTTGGACGAGTGAGACGACGAAGATAATAAACTGTTTCTCATTTGAATTGTTTATAACTTTTTAAATTGTATTCCACGCGGTCAGTTCTTTTATGGTCCCCCATGATGGGAGGGTCGGGCGCTCCTGAGCTGCGAAGGCGAGCGGATCCGGATTAGGACGGTGACACTCCAAATTTCTACCTGAAAAAAAGTAATGGTGAAACCCCCATATATCTACCATTAACCAAACAAAGTTTTGAAACATTCGAGTCCCCTTGGGCTAATTCTAGTTCATCAGGGTGCTCCAAATGTATAAATTTGTTCACCTATTGGTTTTAAATAAGTTAACTATAATGACAATTTTAAAAAGAAACTGGTAAAAAATAAAACCCAGGTCATGGTTAAGAAGTAGTTAAATAGTAGGTCATGTAGGTTCCTAAATTTGGTATTATTAGTGAAATATTACGCAATAAGTTATTTCAAGTACCTCTTTTAACGAGGGAATTCTACTTAATCAAGCTATCCTCTTTAGGTATAATTATCAGTAATTTATTTAGATGATACGATGAAAATATGCAGATAGGGATAAAATAATTGTTCTGCGATGTATGCATGACGCATCTTCGTATTCACTCTATTATCTCTCCGTGCCCTCTTTCTCAACACATCTTATAATAAATAATCAGAATAATAGATCTTGAAATCACTGAAAAATCAGATAAGTCGTATCAAACGTGTCATTCTGAAAGAACATCCATTTACCAATGTTAAGCGGGTTTCTTCGCAAACGTCATGGTCAAATGAGACTCAACGTATTCCGTACGGCCCCATGCGAGAGAATGACGCGCGCTGTTGCGACTTTTGCATAGTAAAGTAAAGTTGGTAAAAATTAATTTTTAAAGGAGTATTGAGTTAAAGCTGAAAAGAATGTATGATTTTCCCGTAACGAGAATTAGGAAGGGAAAATGGTAGATTAGTTAAGTCGTTGACTTTGATTAGATGACGCAAATGGAAGCATTGTGTTAGGCAAGATGTCTCAGTTCAAAATATGTAAACGTCACAAACACTATCTCACATCTTGAAGTCAATGAATTATTCAAACGAATCAAGGTAGCACTCAGCAATGAAGGACCCAAATGACGGCTGAATTCCGATAAGATAGACAAAACCCTCTTACGGACCATCAAAGCTGTAAGGAAAGCTACCTCTTTCTCAAAGAAGTGATAATAATGACGTGGGATAACTTGAACTATAGTTACACGTATTTGACGTAAAACTAAAACATATTTAGCAACTATCTATTCCGCAGTGAATATGAATAATAGAAATAGTAAGAGATCTCTCGCAACTTTCGGTGAATGAATCGCCGAGGCGATAGAACCGAGTTTCGAGTGATTTAAGTTATTTCATATGAAAATAAATGAAATTTCATTCGCTTTCCATAGGATTTAGAAACCTCTCAAATACTAGAAAAATTTAAACATTGGGTGTAACCATGCATATCTCTCACTTGAGATCAAATCAAAGCTAGCTTTACTTTTAATTTAAAATTATTGATTGTATCCTCATCTTTGGACATACTTTACGAATATTTAATTTTTATAATTATTTATTTCAATGGAAAAATGACATTATTTAATATTAACATTTAAAGATTTGGAATCGACTTCTTGTCACTCTGACTTCTGTCACTTTTTCAGTGAACTGTAATACTTTTGTGTAATCTTCCTTTTCCATGATTCGAAAGCTTTGAATAGCTCGTCTTCACTGCAGTTATTAATTAATGTTATTAAAAACAAATTTTTAATGTTCTCCTGTGTATTTTTAATAAATAGTCCTGATTATTTTTACTTGCGAATAACTTGAATAATGGCTCACTTATTAAATTTCCCAAAACTAAATTCTGTACTCTTCTTTCCTTTCTTAACACCAGATTGAAATAAAGAATATATGGAGTAACTTTGTTGAGCCTAGATCCATCTTATAAATTAATCCTAGATTACACCTCATTAAAAAAAACAAAATAAAGAAAATTCGATTAAACATTCAATTTCATTCATGCACGATACCAGAAAATAGGAAGGAAGAACAACAAGTGACGAAACCGACGAAGAATTCAAAATACCACTTTTTATGTTTTTATATGGAGCAGTAAGTCCAAGAGAAAATCCCGGAACCACTTATCATTCAACGAAATTTATATACATCCCTTAAGGAAAGTTGGAATATTTTTCCTTAAAATCGTAGGGATTTGCTATAAAGAAGAGAATGCAATATTATCGCGCTACTGAGGAAAGTAAAATTATTAATCTTATAGCCTTGAACAACCTACCAGTAGGTTTGCACAGATTTTTTACACCTCTCACCCTTGAGGGTGTTTTCCTGTAGTGGATCTTTTTCCCTAAGATTCAATTTCCTTATATCCTTAGTTTTTTTTACGGCCACTCCTTTTAAAGTTTTCCTCTCTATTTCTGTTCACTCAGTTTATATTAGTCATATTTTTATTAATACCATTTACGACAGGTATGAGAGGAGAAAGATATTTTATCCTCATTCTCGCCACAGTAAAGACCTTATTTCCCAATGTTCTGCCCTCAATGGGTGTTACTGATTTTCCTTTATAATTTCCTTGCTTTTAGTTCCCGTTCCACTCGCCGTATTCACCTTCAACATCAACAGTATTCTTGACTCTCCACTAGCCAAAGATCAATAATTTTTCCTAATTCCCCTGACGTTCAACTTCTTATCTTCTCTGAACCCATCGGTATCTTACATCAATTTCTTTATTTTTCTAGAAAAATATAGGGAAAAGCATATCTATTCCTGTAATTTATCTCATTTGCCTTCAGCGTTTTATTGATTTTTCCTTCTTTGATACTTTTTTCTTCATCCCTTGTTGCATTATAAAATATAATTCCCAAATTCGGCTGTTTCTGGATCATAAAATTAATAAACTGATAGTTAGTAACATTCAAATTTTATTATATAACAGGATGAAAACTTTGAACTTGAGTCCTCTTTTTTATTTATGAGAAGCAAAAAAACACAATTTCTGTGATGCAATAAATAGATTCTGTTCGTGATTGATTTATATTTTTCTTAAATTTTCTTCATGGCAAACATTGAGCTCATTAATTATTGTATTTTCGACCTAAAAAAATACTTCGAAAGAAGTTGGTTGCATAGAAACACTTTGGGGACAAAATACTAATGTTGCTAAATAAATAAACGCAATATTAATTAATCACAATGTAATTATTTCAGACTAGAAGATAATGCTATCGGGTTTAATCTCAATTCTTAGAAGTTGGCAAGATGAATATTGGATGAGCCCTCCATTTGTTCTTTTATGGATAGACGTGTATTTCATCTATAGTGTGACGTGGATTACAGAATATGGAGGATTACGTACCACGCCCAAAAAATTTGGCTACAAGAAATGGAAGAGTGGTTTATGCAATTTATAGATAAACAATGAAAACATTTATTACTTTCAATATAACAATGTCTACAAGAATTTGGATGAAGGGTAAATGTATGTATTTACGGTAAAATGGATACTTTTAATGTACGATAACGGAGATTCAGGGAAGATTGATATGAATCTTAGAATAGCCTATTGATTACTCTTCTCTGCGGTGTGATAAAAATCTTCTACCTTTGAAGAGGACTGCCACATGCAAACGCAGTGGAGAAGGGTTTAATCATAATTTATTCTGACTACGACATCAAATTCAACTTTTATCAACAGCAGATTGTTAAGCTATTTGAAATACTCTTTTAACCATGACATAGGAGAACATTTAATTTTCATTGTATTTATTAAACATATTGAAGTATGTATAAAACTGTTGAAAATTTCATGTCAAACTACTCAGATTTTGAGAAAGGAGCTAAAAAAATCTTAGTGATACAGTACTAATTAAATTTCAAATCGGAGAATTATTTTTATGTTTAATGTTGTTATCTGTTAACTTCGCGTTTTATTATCTACATTATCTACTTCCTTAAATCATTAAAAATATAAAAAGATATTTTAACAGTTTATTGGGAGAAATCAAAATGGCAATGTTTACGTTAGCATTTATTCCCTAATTTATTATTTTAAAAGATTGAGCTCATAATATCTATTCTGCGGTTTCTTTTATTTCTAAATATTTTATCCATTTTCACAAGTACGTGAATAAAGGGAAATTTTTTGAATGTATAATACATAATCCAAGCTATAATTGCATCACATCATCGACCGTGTTTCTAGTCGATATAGGTAGCCGTAACTTCCAAGAATTTTTCAGTTGTGAAACTCAGTAATAACATATCTGAGCGTTTTCTCTTGTGTATTTTCACCGCTCTTGAGGATCAAATTTCTCATAAATAAGGAAAATGCAGCTCTACTTTTCTAAACACATTCTTCTTTACTTAAATGCTCTCAAATAAAAAAACGTACTTAATGTTTTTCAATATAATGTTTGTTCAAACAGGCTTTAGTAACAACACGGATATGAACTTTCGTTTCGGAATATTGAATCTCATTTCTGATGAACAAAAACTCGTAGTTTAGAAGAAATAATGTAACCCGACACTAGCGGAGATGCATTTATATCCTCCATCAATTATTTTTGACGTGGATTGGAGAAGATACATGATTACGTTCCGCATCACGGACCCAAACATATTGTAAGGCTAAACGTATGTGCAATTCATAGAGAAACGATGAAAATGTTAACTGTTTCCAAGTAGACGTAATCGGCGTTGCAAGGAATCAAAATAAGGCTAATTCAAGTGAAATTGATGGCCTTAATTACACTTACCAAAGGACGTAATTTCTGCAAAATGCCTATCAATTTTATTCTCCTTATTTTTAATAAGAAAAAATCGAATATCATACTAAACATAGTTGACATCAGTATTTTAATATGCTATACATTTAAAAACATATTCTTCCGTAAATGCTCACGATAATAATAATTACCAATGTATTCGCGATATGCCCATCTGTTCCTATTCAGGTAATTAAATCATAGCCGGAAATAAAAAAATCAATAAATATAAATCTATACCAATGACTGTTACGGTTACAGGAAACTATTAAGGCAGCAAACGGTCAATAAAATTTGTTTATTTTATTAGAGGTTTTAGGAACTAGAGTCAAAAAATATATTTCTTGGTAGGTAAAAGTAATTTAAAATTTTTTGAGGGTAGCATTATTTGTTGATTAATAAGTAACTTCAAAAATAAAATTCGCAATGCTTCACCCTGATCACCAAAAGCTATTCTATTGAAAACTATTAACTCAACTGTAGTCGATCCTGGGAGTGCTAGGTAAATAGTGCTCTGCTGCGACATGTAGTGACTTAGGAAGATTAAAAACTAAATATTTTGGTTCACCAGATTTTATTAAATGTTAAGGTTGACAAACCCAGACACAATTTTTCTACTTTGAATATTAAATTTTAAGTATACATACCTGTTATTCATTCCATAGCCATTCCCAATTAAACATTAAATGTCAATGTATAATATATTTTGGAGAAAGTCATAGGAATAAGTTGGAGAGGACCTTAAATTTACTGGAGAGAAGGAAGAATAAATTTTACCCAAAATTACTAAAGAGATAATTATTTTCATTAAGCCTATTGGTTTACAGAAGTCAAAATGTTTGAGAGTTAATCTGATCAAGATGAATTTAAGTACTTGAAATATCGCATATTCTGAGTTAACCAAAAATATGAAAAGAAAAAGCTGACTGGTATCCGCTATTCGCACACTCGTATTTCTGTGGAAATGCAACTCTCCTCATCAAGGACCTTTACTCCAACCTTTTTGGATTTTACCAAACCTTTTTTTAAACTTTCTTACCTCATCCATAAATTATAAATAGCAAACTCTTCCTTCCTTCAGCAAACCGCCAGATTTCTAAGAAGGAAATATGTCTCACTCGCTCAAGGATATTTAAATGCATCGGCAAATCGTATGATTTCTTAGCCAATCGGATTATTCAGCCATAATGTCCACTCTTAACAATCTTCGGTTGTGTAACTTCTAAAATGATCCACAATTTATGTGCTCTTAAACATGGCTTCTAATGTGTTATAATGCATCATTTTTGAAAAATAAATGATTGTAAGGGAGTCTGAACTAGGAATGTGATTCATTTTAACGCTATGGAGGTAATTGAGCAAAATTTCTATAATCAATGTCTAGCAAATGCAGTTCGATTTAACATTTCGATGGTAGAAGAAAGGCTGAATTACGTTTCAAAACGAAAATATTATGTGATCCGGTTGAGAGCTACTGCGCAGACGTAGTCTATTGGTTTGGATGAGTCCATTTTCAATGAAGTTCGTAAGAAAGGGGCGCAGGTGGTCGAATAGCCAATAGACCAATGACTTCGGCATATATAATTCCCCTCTTCGTTGCCCCCCCTACGGACTTCTGCCCTCTTCTTGCGCAGATCCTATCCGCAAGCATTCAATAGGACTATATGGGAGACTATAGGAAAACTTCCAGTCATGGCTTCGCCCGTAAGCTCCTCCGGATAATGACGGCTTTAATATCTGCAGCGATAGTTCGATACAACTCGATCGCCTTGAGTTAAACATGATGGCGACCTCCGTTTTCCACGAATCACCGACGGGCGTGCCAATCTTTAAATTGCATCTCTTTCGCTATTCTCAATATATTGCAATCGATCACAAATTGCTCGGAAACGACCGCCGTGACGCAGTGGCTGAACCCCATAAAGGAAAGGAGGCTGATGCCTCCATTTAATGTATGCAATGGAGGGACTTTTTGACGATAAAAGCCACATACGATTATTGAGTTTTTATGTGTATAGAGAAGACTTTCTTCTCTTGGACCTTGAACCCTTCGCTACATAAAAGGTCGGTAAGCAGGAGAACGCTTCAAAAAATGTGAGAATTGTTCCCCTTCATCCTGAAACTTTAATATTACTGCTTAATTAGGTTGAGTTATCTACAGAATTACATAAAAGTTAATAATGACCAATTGGTCGAAGATACAATTTAACAAATATTATAAATGATAGAATAAGTTAGTAGTCCCATGTGGTCTAGTGGCTAGGATATCTGGCTTTCACCCAGAAGACCCGGGTTCGATTCCCGGCATGGGAACGTTTTTTGTTCTATCCATCCTGAAATGTTATTTCCTTAATAATTACTTTTAAGGAGAACTTCAAACTATTTCTTTCTAAATAGCTGGATTATTGTCGACAAATATTCAGCCGCAGATTGAAATAAATATACTTAGCCCAGCATTATAAATTTAAATTCCGGTTAGAAGCTACAAGCTGTCATTCGGCGTGTGGTTATCACCAGGCGTTTGAACAAATTTCTTAGTCCGTTGTTATCGCGTGTCGTTCGCGGAAAGAATTAATATTTACAGCAGTTTGCTCTAAAGTATATATCCCTTAAATCCCTCTCATTATCGGATCGGCTGAAGCAGCAGGGGGATCATTTATGTATTCCGGAAATACTATTCTCCTTATTTTATCAACCAATCGCAGACACACTTCTACTCTTCTTTCTTCCAAAAACTCTTACGTAATTTATAACTAACTTCTTCCCTCGGGGTAAGGATAGGTCACATTTATTAAATTCAGTCCGTTTCATTTGAATTTAGTCCTTCGAGCAGATTAACTCAACATTTGTGAGATGATAAACATCGGAGTATGGAGCCAAATATTTACGTGGCTTCCATCTAATTTAACTTTTTCACTAGTTAATAAAGAACAAATAGAACTCTGATCCTAGTTTGCGTTAGGAAACAAGGATAATGTATATTTCCTTCAGAGAGCGTAATCAACTAATGCAAAGAATCGTTGGTAAATATTCTATGAATGATATCCTTTTTTAAATAAATCGGCCTGTTGGTCTAGGGGTATGATTCTCGCTTAGGGTGCGAGAGGTCCCGAGTTCAAATCCCGGACAGGCCCATTAATTTTGCTTCGCTTCCAAACTGAACCTCGAAACTTTACATTTAGTTATTCTAACGATTCACTAAAAGTTCATTCACAAATAAGCCGTATAATTTTATTACAAGAGAATAGTTATTTGATTAATTTTGAAATGTTTGATGACTTCCTCATATTAGAGGAGTTATGCTCTTAAATAAAGTACAACCATTCCAGAGTTATCTAATGATAACTCTGGAATGGAAATCTCAAGTAAAAGATTTTATTGGTTATGGAGCAATATTTACAAAAGTTTGGCCCTTTACTGACGAGTAATAAACTTAACTGATTGACTGTCATGGTAGGTATGTATGTACTAAATTTTACGATAGTCTCTTTGAAGACCCAGTGGTAAGATTCTTACTGAGAGATGAAAATTCTAAGCCAAAACACATAACCTACTCATAACGAAGACGAACCTATACTGAATACGAATATATCAATATACAACACTTTTCTCAACTTCATTATCATTCTTTTTTTTAGATAATACTCGTTACACACCTCATTTTTTAACCACTTCTTTTGAGGGTAATGTCTTGCACAGTAGGGATTTTTGATTTATTAAACCTTCAGTTACTAAGATTTCTCCAATAAGCACGAATTACTTTCCTTAGTATTTTTTAGCTCCTGATTCTAAACATTAATATAAATTGACAAATTAAATTTTTATTTAGGTTAGGAGGAATTGAAGCCAACTTGGGTCTTATTGCAAAACTTGACCTTGCTTTTAGATTAAGAATATCATTCCTTCGTAGAAATCTTATAACTGAGATTCAGATATATTTTGATTTAATTTTTTTAAGTGGTCTGTAAATAAGAAAATGTAAATTTGCTTTGAAATGATAAGTATATTTTCATACATCGATTACCAAGATGAAATATCGTGGAAGGGCTCCCGGATAGTCATGTGGACAGCGCGTTCGCCTTTGGTGAAAGCGGTCCCGGGTTCGATTCCCGGTGGGAGCCAATGTGCGAAATGACCTAAGCTGTCGAAGCACTTTTAACAATACTACTACTACAATATCGTGGAAAAGAGAATATAAGCAGCAATCTATCAATTTACTTTATGTGCTACTTTCATATAGTTACAAATGTTTCAGTGTTTTCCTTATATTAACCGACGATGATATTCAACGACCAAGAATTCAATTTTGTATGATCCTCAACTGAAAATTGTACTGGATATAATTCACTTAATGATATTTGGGACTTTAAGAAGCGTTATTCTTATGCCCTATTTTCCTTTCTATTCGATGAACTTAATTCAACTCTGTCTTCAGCGTAACTTCGCATATTTTCCCCGCATATCGTTCACTCTTTCCTTCAATTCACACGCACCGATATATGGTGTCCTCCAAGCAGAAAGTGTGCCAGATAAGACGATACTTGAATCATAAAAAAATGCCAAAACCCGGGGTCGTCTTATAGAATAGATACAAAAAATTAGATTGAAATTTGTATAAATTAAAACCTCTGTTAAATAAAACAATCACTCACCAATGTATTTAAAACTATTTAGGAATGCAACAATAGTAAAAAAATGCTAAAACAAATTTATATTGAAAATTATATTTATTGAGCTACCGATTGTCAAGATCTGAATGCTCGAATCAGGGCGTTTGCAGTAAATGCGAGGCCAGATGCAAGAAAATAAAATTTTTCATTCAAAAAATTATATATATGATAAAATTCTGAATACACTACACCGTATCATTATCCAGACGATGATTTCTGATCTAAGCTAAATTCATAGGCAGATAATCGTTCAGGAGGTAATTCTAGCACGGATATATGCCAAAACGAGAAAATTTTAGCGAAATGTATACCTTGTCCTATCTGAAGGTCGTATTATCTGCAGAAATACATGTATACGGTAATTTTTTATTCTATCCTATTAAAAATCGAGTTGAAATAAAGTTTTTTCTGTTATCAAGCTAAAAGATTGGTAATTAATCTATTAAACGATGGGAAATAATATGAAATGCTGGTACCATTGGTAATTTTTTTCCTTTCCAAAAACTGAAGTATATGTTGATCGCCCTCGCTAGATTCCTAAGGGAGAAAGCGAGTAATGGGTATTGCCTTACTAGAATATCACGCTCCACTTTCCTTTTTTGTTCAACGGCATGATTTCTTAATCTAAGTTGATAATGGCCATATAATCTTTTCGATATCATCATCAAAACCGTGGAAAGTTTAAAGCCATGATTAGCGAGTAATGAAGAAAGGCGTACCTTCAAGGCATCCATAAAAAGTGAAAGTTAATTTTAGATATGAATATTGAAGTCAATATTCCATTATTTCCTATAAAAGGCCATAGAGCAATATTTAATGCAAAATCTTGCACTATTACACGCTAAGAAAGATAGAAATGAAATCTACCAAACGATGTCAATAGAAGGTTATAGGTAATACAAAAACCTATGGCATAGACACAGTGAAAAAAGTCTGATGTGGAATAATCTTATATTTAGAAACTTTTTCCGGTGAGAGGGATGGGTTCCTCAGTTTTGTGCTAGTTTCAATTTTTTAATGGCAATGAGAAACTACTTTCAAAAGTAGCTGAGATAGGGTAATAAATACAAAATATTAAACAGATATTCTATTTTGCCAAAGGATCTCATTTCCATTAATTCTCCTAAGATCTTAGTGAGGTATTTATTTACATTTATTATGGATGCTTTTTAATTATAATTTTAATATTATAATTTATTTGTCAGCCATTCGCAGTTACTACGCTTATGAGTGCCATAAGCTTTAGCAAGATCCATTTGTTTTCAATTGTTCTTTTTTATGTTACTATACACATTGATACCAAATGTTTAAATGTCAATTTTATCATGCTTATTGATGTATCGCATAAATATACATATTGATAGTGTATTTATATATCGTGTCATGTTTCTTCTTATATTTTAGTAACAAGATTTGCGCAGATTTTTCACACCACCCTTCTTCGTGGGTGTTTTCCTGCAGCGAATGAATTTTTTCTAAGAATCTTTGAGGTTTTCTACATCCACAATTCTTCTCATTTTTTAATACCATCTCTTTAATTATTGAATAATTTATGAATTTGGGTTAGATGGAAGAAGAGTTTTTAAGTCTCAATCGCAACCGAATAAAGACGTTTCATTGTTATTATTTCTTTTGAAGCAGAGCTATTTGGCCACATGACATATAATCACCGAATATATGTAGTTCGAAGCATGTTCGAATTTCATACCATAGTATACGAAGTAGTGTTCTTCTAATTTATGTGAATTTTATCATAATGAGGATGATTTCATAGTTTTGGATCCCTTTGCTTATGAAGTTAGCCATTGGCGATGACTAATAAATTACGATATGATTTTGTTTTGGTGAACATTTGTACTACCACATAACGTTACGTACCTTAACTCTCTAATTGATTGACGAGCAAAATTGGTGTATTGGTATACAAGAAATCGGACAATTCTGACTCTTTGGCTCTCTTTAAGAAATTTAATTTCCCTCTAACAATCTTCCTCCTCACACAAAGACCCAGTATCAAATAAAAATGCTCACTACCATAAATCCAGGTAAACCTTGTATGAATTTGAATATGCGAATATCATAAACGACTACATTCCCATTGAGATGAAATATGCGAGACCAATGCGTTGCTTCCGCCCTGCAGTGTTGCGCTTCCGGATGGTCGATGGCTGAAAAACAATCACTGAGGGAAAGAAACGAAGGCGCTCAAGGTGAACGAGACACCATTTGGAAAGAGGAAGTCTTAAGAAACATTGCAGAAAGACGTCGCGAGCGATATTGGCGCGATGTTTTGTTAGCCGACCGTTTTGACACTTGTATTTTTCCTCATTCGTGAATCGAGAGAGGCGATGCGCATGGAATAATTCGAAAAGGTCGCTAAGCACTTCGGCACTCTTGGGTATCTCACAAGAAAATGTCCTTTTGAGAATGAATTTCAAATGAACAGCAGAAAGAACAACTGGGGGTGTTTGTATTTAAACTGAACTCAAAAGAGTTACAATAACTTGGAAAGATTACAATTTTCATTATCATCGACTACTTTACTCTCCTTTTCGAATAGGTACTGGGCAACTCCATCGTTCGTTCCTCCCACGAATTATTAGTGGTAAGGAAAGGATTTTGAAAAGATTTGATTGGTTGGTTTGTAAAAGTGCTTCGACATCTTACGTCATATCGCACATGGGCTCCCACCGGGAATAGAACCAGGGATCGCTTTCTCCGAAGCCAAACGCGCTGCCCATATGGTTCTCCAGGGACTTCTTTTTGCAAAGACAGCTCCTATTATTTATCTCAAACTTATTTTACTTCTATCCTATTGTACAATATAACAGCTATAGGCACGGTAACGTCGATAGGATGTCCAGGATATATGCGAAACCGCCCCGATAACTAAATTGATTCAGAAAAGTTCCACTTTCTTTAAATCACGGAAAGAAAATCAGGAATCCTGAAAGAGCCTTTACCTCTAATAACTTTACATTCGATGGTTTCGTGTAACAGTCATCGTTGCAGCTACTGCCTGCTGTAATATCTTTATATTGTCTAAAATTGCCTAAAATGTAAAGATTATAAGTCTTAAAGTAATTAAAAGGTGTGAAGATTTGAAAAATATTTTTAAGTCTAATAGTCTGGATGCTTTATTAAAACTCATGCAATGTGAGTCTATAATTTCGAATATGCTAATCTGTCAGAATAGCAGTGTACATTGTACACTGCTAGTCGCCAACCCTCTAGGAGCAATCATAATGTCCCCATTAAACTGCTCTCAAAATTATCACCCTAACTTCAATACCTACAGCTTCCGAGAACGTATTTTAACTAAGTGTAAGGAGTTCTGAAACTTGAAATTTCCTTTAGAGGAAAAAATTATTTCCACACTATGTCATCATGGAAACACTTATCGCAAAATCTGTTTACAAAGCGTTAGGATGTGGGAACTTCCCGGATTCGTAAAAAAAACGTCCGCTTCCAAATAATAATTATGCAATAATTAAAAATCGCCAAAAATAAATCTGCAAGAATGAATAGTTTCTGAATATATTCTACGAAGAAAGAAAATTTAGAACACGGCTGTTAAAGAATTAGAGGTTAAAAATCACCAATAGCCGTCTTTGGCGGTGTTCCTCGTCTCATTCACCAATATTCGGAGGAAACATTAAAGTTCGGTGTTATCTTCTGTTTGACGAGGAACGCCTACGAAAACGGCTATTGGAGATTTTTAACCTCTAATGATTACCTTCAATTCGATCTGTGTCTTCATCGTTAGTGATAAAATTGTATTTAGTGTAGTGTAGTGTTAGTGTCATTGATAAAACTGTATTTTGTACTCTACATGCCCAACATAAATGTAAGGTATGATTAACATGCAGTAGCATTAACATAAGATGCCTTCCATGCTTCTACTGACAATACTCCGGAAGAAAAAGAGTTTATGAAGTACCGTTCGAGTAAATTATCGATGTGTGTAACCTAGGGAATAAACTAGACTTTGTACTCGTGAGTTTGCCATCTTTCTAAGTTAAATCCATACATACAGCTATATAGTAGGTATTGAATGGCCTTATTCTATCCAATTGTATTGAATTGAATTAATGCATTTTTTTCTCATATGACCCGAATGATAATAAGACCCGAAGATAGTCCATACAAGGTTATGAAGATATTAAACCATTCAAAAATATATGGAAGGATATTAAAATTCCAAAATATTACATAGCAAAGAAAAAAGTATCCACTATAATAGAGTGTTTACTATTTGAAATTCATTAATCCTTCAGTTATAAAACAGTATTTCTATTGACTGCAAATCTACCGCCAAATTCTATAATTAGAATCATTTTACACTTTCATTGAGTATAAAAATGTAGGGAAGCTCTTTATATCTGAAGATATGATATGTAATTTATTTATACCTCTCAATCAATCTACCGATTACCATCCACTACTTAAAGAACTTGATGGAATCGTTTGGAGATGTTTTTATATCTTTCATACGAAAAATTATTGATACATTTTAATACTGCCATGATGTTCTGTAGCATTGTTACTCAATTGAGAAAAGCGAATCATAAGTTTGAAATTTTGCGGATGCTGGCGGTGATTGTGCAAAACCGAAACGTAAGTGACTCTAGCACTGTTCTATCCTGCCAAAGACGAACAAAATTATAATTAAACTTTGATAAAGACGGTTTTAGAACGAAGTTTTCAGGAAACACCCAGCCCCATGCATATCGGAATTTAAATATTTAACAGTTTTTCTGTCGAACTATGTGAAAAGTTTAATTAGAATTTAAAAGTTTTTTGTGGAAGAATTGAGAAAAATTCTGCTTAAAAATGCTATTATTTGATTGGTAAATTTATAAATTAACCTCGCCTCTCTTTCAATTAATTAGTTAATTGAATGTCATTGTATTGTTAATAAGGTATAGTCGAAATGAATTGCAAAAGTTATTTCCTTGTTTTATAAAACCTATTTTATTTAACAACCCTTTCGATTGTGTCGGATTTCCACTTTATTTTGTCTTCCGTGAATTTTAATAAGGTAGAGCTTTGAAGAAGCAGAATCTCAGAGTGGTGCACAGTTGGTTGAAGTTGGTCAGTTGGTCTTGAAAAGGCAGTTCCGACAATATATAATAACTTCCGTTTCCGTGGGTCACTGGGAACGTCATGTAAGAGCATAAATGAAACGTTTGTGCAGACGAGGAACTTCCAGCATCTCCTGCCTTTCTAAACTCACGTCCCCGGTTCGAACCTTGAGAATGGAAACCTCTCACGTAGTCGAATGGTTCAATAACGAGGAAAACCTTCTCTCGTCTCCGATCGTTATGCATAGAATAAATGCTTTTAAAACCTATTCTATTGCCAAGAGCGAGGACGGAGTCCCTCATCAGCGCTCCTTGCACGGAAAGCAGTTTTCATGCGTAGTTTTACCATTTAATAGCGTAAAATCTTTCTCATGGTGATTGCAGCGCATCCTGTTTTTAATATGTCCTTGTCGGTAATGAAAGAATACGTTTTTGCAGCTTGCACGTATATTAGAGCTTCCGTCAGAATATGAAGTATGAACTAGAATAATTTCCCTTACATTTTGCATAATATTTTGATCTTCTCCTGGATTTTTTCGGAATTTTTTAGAGTGATATTGATATTTGAAATCATATTTTCATTTTTTAAGATATACACATAGGTTACTGCCCGGTTTTGCACTGGCAGCCAACATAGGATCGAACCGGTACTTTTGCTCAAAATCGATAAATTATAATCCTTCTGGATTTAATTGTGTTTAACTCCATAATCAATATCTTCACGATGTTGCTTTCATCGATTCACTTAAGGTTATCTTAAAAATCTTTCTCGCTATAGGTACACATTATTGATCGAGTGGCAAGATACCGTTAACAAGATTAGTAAATACAACGACTGGTACACTTAATTAGAATACGAAACGAAAATCGAATTAGAAAAATAACTGCTCTCGGTCCAAATTAAAACATTTAAATCTCGTCGGTTCCTGTTCCATTCTTACTCCAACAAAGTAACGACCTTCCTTTGGTTCCGGTTTGAGGCTCTAGTTTAAAGTTGGTTTCTCCTACTTCGATGGTATATAAACAATTTTATACTTGGTGAATGTAGAGAATTTAGAATTCACCGAGGAAAAATACTAGTCAGTTATTTTCATATTACCTTTGCAAATATAATAAACTATATTAGTAATATTTATTAAAATATCTAGTAATACTAAATTATAATATGTGCAACACTACAAGGCAACACTAAATCTCAAAATGGTAAACATTTTGCCATTTCATATAAAGTGGAATTCTCTGGACATCTTTTCTGGAACAAGCAGATGATCAACGCAAAATTTATCTTTATTACATTATTTGGGAATAAAATTTTTGATAATATTTTACGGATGGAAATCTTGGTCACGAAAACCTAGCAGCCATATAAATGTTGGAAAGGAAATACATTCATTTCAATTCTTGGAAAATCTTTAAATTGACATATAGCAGTAAAAACTCTTCTTGCATGGGGCGATGAATATGTGATTTATTGACTGTGAATAGTTGTTTTCAACGTTTCATATTTACTACCTGTCAAAGATACGCAATTAAACGGGAATAAGTCCGAGTTTTATCCTAAGTTTTTTTTCCCTCTCAATATTTGCATCAAGATATCTAAATCGCGGGCCATTTTAAAAAATAATGTTACAGCGAGTTAATTAAATGTTAATGTTAAAGCAGATTGGAGATTTTTCTCATCCTAATCTTCGAATTCTATTAAAGTGTAATTTACAGCTCTTGAATTTAATTAAAAAATATTATGAATTTAATAAATTATCAAGTAGTATAATATTTCATTACTGAGCTATGTAATGGAGAGAAAAACCCAAATCAATACAATTGAATTTATAATGAATTAATTTCTCTCCGTTATATTGCCCTGTAATGGATAGAATAACCAAAAACAAAACAATTTGAAGTTTGAGATAAATCGAATTTAATAGTAATAAATTAAACAAAATTCTGATGGGGGAAAGGAATAATAAATGGAATGAAAGAAAAATATCGATAGAAATTCATAGGAAATCCAACGTATTAAATGGAAGAACAAAGGAATTTCATGTAGTCATTCGAAGGTAATGTTTAACGTCATCTATTTTTCCGAAGCGCTTTACATTGAGTTGTTTATGTAGAATTCATGTTAATCACTGTCGTCAGATACTCAGAGTTGTTGTGGAAAATTTTCCCATTTGCGGCACACGGGGTATAAGCTTGATTTATCATTTATTGTTAGCTTGACTTCACTCGGGCTTCATTTAATAAAATGCTACGCTGTAACTTTGAAAGGGACTACGTTGAAAATGCATGTTCATGATTTTTACAACATGTCATACAAATGAAATAATCACATAATAAATATATTAGCATCTAAATGGCTGCTATCCAAGTGATTTCCTCATAAGCAATCTCAAAACTAGAATAATTTCATTAATCTAAAACTCTGGCATATACAATAATTTCAGATCTACAATAATGGCCACATTTTTTTAGAGCTTTGATTTTAATCTAAAGAGAGGTTTTTTTAGTTTTGTTTCGTTTGTTTTCCGCCATAAAGAGAGTTTCTTCAAGCTCGCAGTATGTAATGTTAGGATACCAATATTACTCTCATACTTGTGTCACGCTTGAGAAATAATATTAATTTGCTTAGAATCTAAGCATGCAAAGCCTGCTGTGAGAGAAATCGAGCGTGAATACGAACCTTAATTGTCATGTACTAATCTATCATTAACTATTATTACCATACTTATTTTGTATTTGTACATCTCATTTGACTACTCATTGCATGCCAGATAAATTAAGTTAGATTTATTTGATTACTATATCGTAATGGTATCATGTAAGCTATAAAATACTAAAACAGAATTAATATGAAAGGTAGTTCTTTCAATGGGACCCGAATCAAAATCAAAATTTTTCTTCATTACATATAAACGGTCTTTGCATATAATTCCATTTTTGGGAATTAAGTACAGCTGATTTTCGTATGTATCGTAGTAAAATATAATTCTTGAGTCAACGCTTGAGACTTCCATGTCAATTAAATAGCTAGCGAATAAACGATTTATAACCAAACTAATTAATGGCTATTACTCCCCAAGGGCTTGTTCTTAATTCATCAATGAGATTATGATATTTCATGATTCAGACTTGAACATCATCAACATTTAATGTATTGCGGCCTTAGCGGTTGAGGGATTACGTACCACAACTGAGGTCGTGGGTTCGAATTCCGGCGAGAGTAAGGATGTTTGCTCGTTGAGAAGGTTGCTGACGAGCCCTTGACTTACTTAGCGTCAAAGTAGACGGACTTGAGTACACTCAAAATCGAAACTAAACCTGGCCTTGCTATGTTTCATATTTGCATAATAATTTCAATAATGGTTGTTTTATATGGAAAAGGAAGTAGTAACTTAGCTTTTCTTGCGGTGCTTCCCTATACGACTTGTTGAATATGAATCGTCTAATACATCGTTCTTAGTTTCTTACCTATCATATAATCCATGGAAACAATTTTGCAACACAAGTATCAAAGGCCTAAAAATGAGTGCTTACGATCTAGATTATTAGTAACTACCTTGATTAGTTATCTTGCTTCGCTCATTCCATGGCAAATTATCTATATTTAACTTATTAAATTTACTGATTAAGAATGAAACTATTAACGAACTAAAATTTAAAAAATCAATATATTCCTTGCTTGAATTCTTACTTTGTGGTTTGATCAAATGAAATACCGAAGAAAACATCCATATAGCGGCCTAAAAACAGAATGTGTACACTGTTATGAAAAGGTTACCCACGCTTGTCTCATAAAATGAAATTTCAAGGAGACCATTTTC
Source organism: Sympetrum striolatum (assembly GCA_947579665.1). NCBI lineage: Eukaryota > Metazoa > Arthropoda > Insecta > Odonata > Libellulidae > Sympetrum > Sympetrum striolatum. Next base: position 32,193,588 of record OX388346.1, read on the forward strand.
TAATAGAAAATAATTTACGGGTTACATATTGGTATCAGCAAAACCTAAATTATCTAGATGTTCAAAAAAATAATTTAATTGGAAAATATTCTTAAAAATTAAAGGATGAAAATACTGCAAATTATTTCAAATCAATTGCATGTTCAAAGTGTCAAACTAAAATTTTAGCAAGACGCAAGTGAAATACAAATAGTTCAGTTATTTCAGATATAAATAAAAGTACCATCTGTACGCCACATGTCAACTTAAAACGCCTACGATATTTTTTATAAAAACACATTTAATTAAATTTTCCTTAAGAACCTATTAACATTAAAACTACCAAAAAATCGGCATATTGGGCTCCATAGGAGTTATTGTTCACTTCTCACTTCATATAAGTAAAATATTTCCCTTATTGAATTTCAAAGATTTCTTCAATTTCCTCGCAGATCTTTAATTCGTGGTTGGTACACACCAACGCGGAAAGTAATTTAGCCCGACTTTTTCATTCAAATTTACCATCTCCAAATGGAGTTCATAATTGATCCAAATTATGAGGATTTTTTTTAACCTGACCAGCAGAACAATCGCAACCACTCAATGAGACATTTCCAACCTACCAGTATCAATTACTTCAAACATTTACGTCTACGAATCATATATGCATAATGAAACTATGAGATAAATCCGTAGCTAAATAAAAATAACAAGATAGAAATCGCGAAAACAAAATTAGGATTATAAATTATTTCCGTCTTCCTGCACCACAAATTCAGTCGATACGAGTCGATCGCAGTCGGAAAATTAGCATCCCAAACCGATCACTCCTAAAGATAAGTTGGCTTCACTTTTAAATAGTACAAAAGTAGAGTGTTAAACCTTTCAGCTCAAAGCGAGATTCAATTTCCTGACCCAGAAACTTCCTCTCTTGGGCGACCTTCCGGGGGCGCTCTGCCTGTCCCCTGCCCAGCACCGACCACGGAGAACGACTCCTCGTCCATCTGCAGCTCTCCCCTCGACCCTCGAAGTTTCCCCACCCACCGCGACCTCAACGTCACCGCCCTGCTAGGTGCGCGACAATCCGCTAAGAAGTAATTACTCTCCCCTGCTCCTGACCGCACCCCCTTCTCCCCCCTCCCTCCCCTAACCCTCATCCACGCTCCTTTATAACATGTGCGATCGAGGCTCAAGTTACGTTCTCCAGCGTGGATCAACAGAGGTATCAGAACTCTTCTGACAACAGTCCACTCTTTGGAATCGAAGATACCTCTTGTTACCACAGCTGCCGTCGAGGATAACCATGGGTTCCATCCGTGTCGCCTTCTTGCTTCTGGGCGCCGTGTGTTTGCAGATGTGGGCACCGGTTGCAGCCAAACCAGCAAAGCTCCGTGAGTAGGAAGACGGTGGTGGTAGGCGGCATAGTGCTCGTTTGGTGGATAGCTGCTCTCTTGGAATAGGCGAACAGATTTTCAAGAACTCCGGGACTTGTTCGTAATTTTCCTTTGTTTGAGACAAGAATGAAGTTTAGGAACCCTGAGTTTTGAAAGATCGCCATATCTGCAGATGTTCTTCAGGAGTGCATAGATTAAAGGCACAATCACAGTGATTGCCGGATTTTTTTTAATCATTCACATCTAAAATTTATACGGAATTCAATTCACGTTGTAGTTTCTCAACGAATCTTTAATGTTGATTTTAAATGGCAAACGTTAAATATTTATTCAATCGCCTCGGCCTTCGGAATTAGGTAAAGTTTATTTCGTCTTTTGTGTTTAAAACTTTATATTTAATACTTCAACATATTTGTAATTCAATCCTATATGGAGTTACTCTAAGTACGGCCAAAGCATACTGATTAAATTTTGATGGACATTCTTACATCCGGAGAAAGTTGATACATCAATTCCCTCAAGCGAAAATTTTAAAATATTTTGTTAAAAAGAGTTACTCATAAGAAGTCAGATTATCAATGAATACCACTGAAAATCTTTCAGATGTATTAAATTTATTCGCAGGGGAAGTAATTTGAAATAACTGAGTCATCTTCTAGATTATTTCATCGTCATTTCTTTACATAAGCCATTGCAGTGCTTCCGTTGTGCAACGATAAGACTTGTTTCCAAAGTGGTATTTTTTTGTTGAGCTCATCTACGTCTTTACTTTCACTTCTCCATGAATATTGTGCAAGAAAAAGTTTGTCCATTTTCTAGTATTAATATTTAATTTATTTTATTGTCGTTTAAAGATTGCGAAAGCTAAAAATTTATTTTAATTTTCGAATTGCAACTTACATTAACTTTATAAGATTTTTCCCAACCCCCAACTGATCCTTGCCTTCTTCGCTGTAAATTATTCGGTGGTTAAGTAAAAACTTTTCAACAAGGAGTCTTGTTGTATCTCACTACCACAATGTTAGCCTGAACTCATCACTGCTGATTTTTCAAATGCTAAGCTTGATAAGGTTAGAATTTTTGAATATTCATCTTTTAGGATGAATACTTACTACTTCCCCACATTGATGTTTATTATTTATTTATTTACTCTATGTAAAAAGTTTCATCCGCATGAAAGCTAAGATCCGCCACAACAAAACTTAAAGCATATAGTTTATCCACTTAACTACACAGTCGGCGTCATATCAAAACCAGCATAATATTATTAAATTCATCTAAATATTATATTTCTTTAGTGGAAGTCATAGCCAATCCAATCTGAGAATGCGAAATATAACTAAAGGAGGATAAAACAACAACTTGCACCGAAGTCAAGTTTACTCCAACTCTTGAAGGATGCGGAAATAGTTTATTACTTGCTCAATGCATAAAAAGACGAGATAATATTACGGGCAATAATAAATTTCTATATAACGCTGCAAAAGTTCTTGCAATCCATCAGTGCTCGTAAAGCAAAGAAATTGAAAAACATCAAATGGCCAATATATAATAGATTTGTGCTGGCTTGAGAAAATAATAAAAATTATACTTTCTTTCTAGCATTTGAGCAAGAGAAATGAGTTAATAGGAAAATTGGGAGATTGAAATTCAGATGGAATCATATAGTAAAGACACTAAAAAATAGTGAAGCTATACAGGGATCAATTCCAAAAAAAAAATATTTTAACCGAGGCGATTTTCATCCAACAGGCTGTAAATTATTACTGTAGACAATAGCGAATAATACTTTCCAAGTTTTACTCAGCGGTGAATAACATGGACGAGTAACTTTTAAATAATTTCGCCATTGCTGTAGAAGAGACATGGACAATTCAAGAGAGATCGATGAGTTGGAATTATAAACATACTATATTTTTCTCCAGAATTCATTTAAGCAATTTAATTTTCTTTCTCTGAATTTCTGAATAATATGAAATTACGTTTTAATTTGGAATAATGGCTTGAAAATGCGTTTGCTGAATTTATTTTCCTAACAATCGTACTTCACGTCAGGAGTGCCTTGTAAATCGCGATAAATCAATAAAAAATAGGAAATTCTTTGGTACTTACAGAACTGTTACTCAAGCCCGATATTGAAGTCAGATATAAGGTATCCGTTCGCACAGGAATCATCTTCTCCGACAGCCTTTCCCCGATTTTGTATTTATACAACGAATCTTCTTCTTCGAAGAAGAAAATTTTTTAATACTTACAATTCATGTACCCATCATAAAATCAGCTATCTAGTTAATTACGCCGAATATTCATTATTAAATTGAGAAAATATCACAAAGAGACCTTAACTTTTCCATTATTTTCCTGGAAACTTATCTGTTGAAAACAGACTCTCACTACCAATTTAAATAGAGGAAAGCATAGCTTATAAATAATATACGCTAAGGATAATCTTCGATCTAAATAGAATCTTCCAATCGATTCTATTTATTCTGATAAGCATAATGCTCAATTACCCGTTTCTCAGATTTATACACCAAAGATGGGAAAATTTTGTTTTGATTATTGTCCTTTCTTTTCATTCCATGTGAACCCAACAGCCAGCTACATCCATGTCTGCAAAAAGAACGACCCTAACGTAAACGATTGCATCAAGAAGTCCATCGAGGATTTGAGACCACAGCTTATCAAAGGTGAGACCCTAGCTAATTCCATGCGGATACATCTCTGATCTGTTCACACCTGATATTTTTGAAAGTAAAAGTAAGCACAAGTTTCCATGGAAAAAAACAGTAATCACGAAAGGTTAATTCAAGGGAGGGAATAAAGGTAAATTCGTACGTTAAAAGCGTGTGCCTATGGAAAATCGCGAGGAAGAACTTGAAATAAGTATGACAAGTGCTTTACTGTTTTTCGTGTCTATCTTCCTCGGGAGCTATTGGAGAGACATCTAAAGTTTGAGATACCGAAAAGATCTTTTCTTATATTTCTTCCACTCCTTTTTTTAAAGCATGTGTATTTCTAACTTCAGTACTTCTATTCCCTACTTTGACGCATCCATAGACCGGCCCAGGATTCTAACTCATCGGCTCGGTTTTATTTATAGACGAGCTAGAAGAACATATATTTCCTCAATTCCAAAGGAGCGTGAAATTCGTGGAACTGAACTTTTTCCTCAGCTAAGCCGCTGGTGAAGAAACAAAACAACTAATAACGCTGAGTCTTGGCACAGCAACAAAATTACTCATAGTTACTTGTTACAAGACCTAAATCAAAGATATTTTTATAAACCTAACTTAAAGATAATTAATGAGTAGGACTATGAATCCTACCAGTCAGAGATCTTTACTCTTAAACTTTAACAATAATGTAAATATTTATTTGAGTAACTTTGGCGCTTTATTGAACAGTGGTGTTTTAGATATTACCCTGAAGATTAATTTAAACAAGTTTAGGTTAGAAGGAGCCTCCTTCATTTCCAAAGGGCGGTATTTCCATAAAGAAAAAATTTCGATCCCAGCGGGAGGTGCCCATATTTTTCGTTACGGATAAGTCTCAAGAAGTGCCCAGACTAGTGTTGCCACCTCTCCCGGAAATTGGCTTATTTGGACGCCTCTCCCCCGGCAGGATACTTGATTCTCCCGAAATTAATAAATCTAGTGATCTTTGACTTATCGTCTGAAAATCGTATTTCGGTCAGTCAGGAACTTGTATTCCAATGCAAGAGAAATAGTCCATCATAAATTACTTCAGATGACTGGTACGCCTTTATATTTGAATTCTTTCTCTCATGTATTTAAACTGACTGTATCGCTTTAATTCAACGGGAATGTAGACTGAAGCAAAGCATCACTGAAATTCACTTGGAATACAAATCGTTAGTCTAATATTAGCAAACAATTGCTTGGGATATATCTATTTTGGCTGAAAGAAACTCTTCTAGATTATTGGCACATTAATAACTAATTTCTCGGAATATATTCCTCCAAAATTAATAATCTTCCGGAATGAGCAGCTCGTAAGGTGACAACCCAGACCATAAAACAAAAAATCATTATCATAAAAACCACGAGAATCAATCCCTATCAGTGAAGGGAGAAAAGACTAGGATAAAAAACTTTCTGATTCTCATTCATGTAATGTTCCCACAAAAATATTAAGGTAACATCTTGGAATATAATTTCTCAATAGAAAATAGTTCCGTCGAAAAAGAATCAAATATATTATAGTATGTTACGGAAGCTGTAAGGTTCAAATTATCCGAAATGTAGGTAGAAGGAGAGGTCTGAGACAAAGAAAAATTATTACCAAACCATAAACATAAACAGTGATAATACTGTGTATTTTTCGATCTAAAGAGACTGTTTTTGCATTTTTCAGGAATCCCCGAAATCAACGTCCCTGCTTTCGAGCCTCTGGTCCTCCCAGAGGTGGTCGTCAGATCAGGGAACGCTGGAGCAAACTTCAAGGCTACTGGCAAGAATGTGAAAGTATTCGGAGGTGGAGGATTCGTAATCGATTCTGTACAGTAAGTTATCCTTTCTCAACCTGCTTAAAATTTAATGTCACGCTTGTTGGCGGTTCGAGATTGTTTTGGCTGCGATTTCGATCAGCCTCAGAGTACTTCAGCAGCTTAAAAGGAGATTTTAACGCGGAAGTTCTTATAAAGTTTGAATTTGTTAAGCCTCTGGTAAAAATGATATTTCGATTATATATTTAATAAGTTCCATACTCTACCGAAATAGGTGAATCTCCGCGAAGTAGGATTCTTTATTTATAAATCGAATATTTTCGTAGTTAGAGCATAGAAAACCTGTTTATGATCTAAATACGTTTTTAACACTGTTAAAGCCTCTAGGCATGAAATAATACATTAAGTTGCCATTACACTCGCATTGCCCAATATATTAGACTGAGTAAGAGAAAATAATACATATTCAGCGATACAAATATTCAAATATTTTAACTTTTTGATGAATTACATATTTGAAAAAAAACAGCGATAGAGTGAAGCCGCGGAAGTCGAAGAGCGAAATGGCGAGGGACGATAGTACTTCAAAGATAGGACGTAATTGATTTCCTTCGCTGTGTTTTGGAAAATTACTTATTTAATATCTCATTAAAGACAAATTAAGGGAAATTCATTCATCTTTGACTTATCCGCATTTGATGGGTTTTGATTGGTTAATTTTACATATGATTTTCCGATTCTTCCCCAACCACAACCTTCACCTCTGTCCTGCAATTTAATTATGTATTCAGAATAACCAAATTGATATTCACTCTACCTTCCTGGCCTCATACTCTGGGTTTTACTTGAAAGTGAATTATGAGACTAGATGCTGCTGAAACATCTCCGAAATCTAGGATACCGGAAAAAAATCATACAAATGTTGATCAGTTTCATGTCAACGCAAACTCAAAATAATGATGATTATTGTTGACTTTTTCAGGGCTGACCTCGACAAGAACGAATTTAAGGCAAGCCTAACCTTCCCCAACCTTTTCTTCGAATCCGACTATGAAGTAGATGGCCAAATTCTCGTCCTGCCTTTGAAGGGTAAAGGTCCTCTCACAGCAAATGCAAGTAAGTACAAGAAAATAACGACAATCTATCTTTTGAGAATGTTAGAATGCCTCGCTATCATAGTATTGGAATATTCATTACATAGAGTCAAATTATGATGGGATGAAACTTTAAATGCAACCATTATATAGGATTATATTGTCTACTATACTTGTATTCTTTGAATATTATTTTGCTAAACAAAACTCATATTATTTTCAAAGCAGTTTGATCAAGTACTACTAAACAGGGTTTAGAATACTAAAAACATGTTTAAAATCAACCTTAATTCTCAAATACAAGAAATTTATATTGGCAATTTCAATTAGAATGTTTAGCGATATATGTGCAGGTATTAGTATAAATTCTGATTCATACATTTGGAAATTCTGCTAAATCATTCTGAGATCCATTTCTCAAGGAACTGATCACTTTGAAAAAGGTGTGATCTCAAGAACTACCTTAATGGTTAATGATTCGATTTTCTTACAGCCAATGTGAAGGGAGATATATTGCTCGAGGGAGAGATCATTGAGAAAGAGGGAGAAAAATACCTCTCATTCTCTTCTCTGAACGTGAAAGTTAAGATTGATAACTACAAGATTCATCTGGATGGTCTTTTTGGAGGTGACAAAGTACTAGGTAAATATACATACACGTTTTATATGCATTTTTTTCAACTTTGAAGAGTTTTCATTGCCTATGATACATAGAATATTTTTGCATTGAGGGCAGCAATTTATCTGAATGATCTGGAAAGAATCAATTTAATTGCTCATGAATCCCACAGAGATAATTTTCCTTCAGTTTTCTTTATTCTTCCATTATTTAGTTAAATTTTAAAATGCTATACCTAGTCCTTAATTAACATACAATAATTTGGTTCTTAGATTTTCTGTTACAAAATACACAGCTGAATAGGAAACAACGGTCATTGCACTCCATATTTCCTAACTTCTTTGTGTGGTTTCGTTTGTAATCACAAAAGCATTTCAGTGAATACACTTTCACTTAGTTTCCGACAATCCGTGGAAAATCTTATCAGTCCTCAAAAAAGGACTACAGATAATTGTATCTCAGATGCAATATTAGGTTTCATGGACATATTTTAAAAATTTCTTTATCTATTTCTTAGGTGAAGCAACTAATGCCGCTCTCAATGAAGGAAACGTTGACTTCATCCGCGCTGTCACACCTGTGGTGGAGGAAACTACCGCAGCAGTCTTATTGAAGATTGCAAACCAGATCGTAGAATCCTTCACTTATAACGAGCTATTCCCAGAGAAATAAGACCATGACAAAGAGGCTAACATCACCAACGAGCAACATCTAATTATGACAAAAGAGCACTTTTCATTATGTGTTATTAATCTACTATTTTTCTCTATTATGGAAGGTATGAATGACTGCTAGTGATGGATCAAATCTCTAAAAAATAGGTATTATCTATTGTAAAAAATGGTAGTAATATTTAAGTAACTATTTGAGAGTTGGAACCTTCCATTCCTGCACATAATCTGCACAGAACCCATTGTTATATTTGTTGAATTTTTCCATCAATCAAAAAATTATGATCAAGAAAACCAAAGAAAAATAATCACCAAAGTTTTCAATAACATCACCTGTCACTTCAATGTTCTTCAATTATTGTTGAATGTTCTGTACATTTGAAAAATTAAAATATGTTATTTGTTGACCTTAAACCTTTAATAATTTATTTCTATTGACACTCTTTTCCTTCCACTCCATCCACTCTGATAAAGATCTTAAAATACTCCTGAGATGTAGTTTGGAAATCAAAACCAATCATAGTACAATGACTGATGAAATATGAGAAATTGAGTACCATAATTAAATAATAAATCAACACATTGAATGAATATTGGCATGAACTGATGGATTATTGGTGATTACTAGTAGTAATCCTAAAAGTAATCGAATAGGTTACTTTAGTATCACAATTCAAGATATCCAAGAAATAGCAAATTTATACAATTGATGCAATTGAACTAGAAACGAGACTCTAAGAACTAAGAGTTACTGTAATTTTCAGAAACACTATGTAATGATTTACTGAGTAGATTCAATTTGTGGTGTTATGTTTCAAAGTCAATTTTATAGTTCTCAAATCATTCCTCTGAAAGTTGAAATAAAAACAATGCTCATTATGACAAAGTGATTCGTGCTTCTTGAGAAAACAATGTAAGACTGTTTTGAGAATTGCAAAGTTTTGCATACTCGCAAGGAAATAAAGGAAAGCATTATTTTATTTGTGTTGATGATATTTGTAGAGTACCTATATCAAAGGAAATTAAAAGAAAATACTTGAAGGCAAGCTATTAGTAAATAGACTGTAATGTCTTATGTCCCTAAAGGGATTTAAAGAAAAGAAGTAATTGATTGAGAAAGAAATAAGAACTAAATTTTACTTTGATTTTCAAAGTTAAGGGAACTTCAAACAAACTTTTATTCTTTGCTTTTTCTGTACTCTATCAGAATGCAATGGGAATTTGGTAATCCTTTGATTAATAGCACCATAGTATATGAGATGGAGAAATTAGAATTGAAATAATTTAATGTGGAGTTACTGCTTATTTATTGCATGACAAGTTAATCATTCAAAACATCCTCCTCTGTATAGTGAAATTGCGATGATACTAACCAATTTTAATAGTATGAATTGATTTTTAATAGTAGAACTAAAATGGAAGCTTAAAACTGATATTATGATTAAGATATAATGCATAACATTGATTTAAGCGAAATATTGGAATGGATTGGGACCTTCCCTTGTTCGTAGTAATCCTTAACATGTTCTTTCCTGACATGATACAATCAGGAAGATACTCTTGCGTACATCCTCCTTTCAATTTTTTCTCCTGGAATCAATTATAAAGATAAAATAGAATATGGGTAAAATAACTAATAAAAGTAAAATACCATTAAACAACTGAAAAGGTCTTCTTTAGAATCATTCTTTGAACCGTACTATCTGTAGTTTAAATATGGCGGTAGTATTCATACTTCCTTTACGGCCTCACAGAATGGGGGGAAAGGTGGGAAGGATAGAGTATGGAGTGGGGAAGTTGTAAATCCAGCTTTAGTCACTAGATGGTACGGAAGGCAGTCAAAGAATTGGTTAAATTCATCGGGCCGGTTTGGTGCGACCTGTGTTAAAGTTTGTAGGACTCAGTAAATATGAAATGTTTAGCTTGGGAAGAAAGATGAAGCGAGGGATTGTTATTGCCGTTTGCTTCTTCTTAGGTAATAATATTTCTTTTATGGTTGTGATTGTTTGCTATCTACGGCATAATTTTTGTTATTGAAAGCTCGATATTTGATTCTAATGTTTTTTTGGGACTTCATCAAGAGAAATGCAAAACACCTAATTGTCTTGTAGTGTTTGACTTTAAGGTTGATTTCGTTGAGGCTTAGAGTATATCGTCCGTTGGTAATGAGTTTAAACTTTTATGTCATTCAATACAGTGAGCGGGAGTTCTTTATTTGGTTGCGACCTTTGTGATCAGACTGCACAAAAAAATCAACATCTTGAATTTATTGAATGAACAATGATTTCTCCTTTAGAAGATAGCTAATGGGTCAAGTAAACCAATGTAGATTATTCTCGAGTTCGTTTATTTTGTTACCTAAACATGTAGATATATAAAACATCAAAATGTGAATGTAATACATAAGTTATATTCGCGATAGTTCAAGGATTCCTCTCATTCAGTTCACGTATGCAACAGTTGCGTCCAAGAGGATTAGTTCCGAACGTTTATAATAACACAAATATATAAGAAAAAGATAGAGACTTGGAACGTAATGATTGTTTACATAGTGTAATGTCAATTTCCAGAAATGTTTTGTTGAAATAAATATTCGTCTGAAATCTTTTCCAATATCATAACGCGACCACTTACTTTTCGTATAGTATATTGCGTCTTTCATACTTTAAATCTGTAATTGTACCTGTTCTAATATTTCCTAAGGGAACTTATTTTGAGTTGTGTGATGTTTACTGATAATTAATTTCATTTCTTTTTAGTAATATGTCTATTTCGGCAATGGGTTTTGAGTGATGAAGTAGCCCATATTGCTGAATCGAGAACCAATTCGGTGAACAACAATGTTCCCGTGTTAGCAGATGAAATTATTCAGAGAGACTTCGATCGTGATATGCAAATTAAAGATGTGGATGAAGCCAGGAAGCGCATTAAAGAGTTGGAAGCAAAACTAAGACAATTGGAAGCAAGGATACCAAATAAATTTCCTGATGTTAAGTTTTTAGGATATCGACAGAGAAAAAGGATTTTGGTAAGTCTGAATATAAATATTATTCTCATTATAAGCGTATCCCTTTAATTCAATGCAAATAAGCTTCAATTACAAAAAAAAATTCTCACCAATTTTATGGCTATGCCTATCATAGTAAGATTTAACAGTAGTAGTTATAGTGGGGGTTTTATGATTGGGTAGAAGAAAATTTGGTAAAATTTCACTACCGAAAATTTTTGGACTTATGGAAAAATAGACTTAAAAACTCTTAAGTGATTCCTGTAAGTGGTTTAAAATACATTGATGATTAGTATAATTTTCGACAGTTTGAGCCTTAGAAAAAGAATTTATTGAGATACGTTAAGTACCCTGATTATATAAGAACCAATTATGACTCCTTTATACATGTACTCATCAATTAAAATAGTTCTTGTGCTAGTTATGTAAAAAATCCTTTTTGAAGTTGAGAAGTGAATGTTAATTTGTTAAAAAGGTAGTGCACATTTCATTCAGTTGGAAGCATGATGCCTATTGTAGGCATGCCCTATGTGGTACATGTAGTAATTATTCTAGCGCACAGAACAGAATTATGGCAGCACATTACTTAAATCTTCAATTAAAGAATTTTAAATTCAAAGTAACATCAACATTTTTCACTTCCATTCATCTCTAGGTTAAATAAATTTTGAAATCCTCAAGCATGTATCGATTTTTTACAATAAAAACATTTTAAAACAATCATTGACATAATTAAGAAGAAAAATTCAGCACATGGCACTAAAGTTTGGTACCATATTGGTTTGTAAGTCTTTCAATGGATCAAATATTGCAATCTTCCATTCCAAGTTTTACTGTCCCAGGCATAAGGCATAAATGTTTTGTGAGAGTGAAATAGTTGTAGAGCATTTGTAAATTTAATGCTCGTCAATGGCAGCTAGACCCATTGTGATTGTAGGTTTAAGTAAATTGACCTTCTAGACACTTTATCTTCCATTAATCACTTAAAACAGGGTGAAACATCTCTGCATGATAGCGTAACTCACTTAAATGGGTCTAAGTAAGCCTCCTTATTGTGTGAATTTTTTCTTTAAAGTTAGACAAGCCTTTACCTCTATGATAAGCTAAGTGCATTTCTCTTTGTTAATCCGTTAATGATTATCATCTAATCACCTTATGTTCAAAGAAAATAATCTGGAATTATTGACCCATTCATATCTTCAGGGATTGATTGCTTGTAATATGGCTTATGCTATATCATTTATCAATAGCTGAAGACAATCTATTCCAGATTAACATATAGATACAGAACTATCTCCTGCCTTATTCTCTGTTTATAATATTTCTATACTGTATTCCATTACTGTGGAATTAATGATGTTATCACTGAAGTAGGGCTTTGCCATGTGTAATTGAATGCTCTAATTTGAGTTGATTACAAAAATAATCATCTTCGTAATCAATCCTCCTCTACCCATTTGGTTTAGAGGTATTACAAATAGAACACTATTCAGTTGTGTTAAGTGCTATTGTTCAGTTTCTGGCCTACATTGCTTCTCTGCTGACAACATTTGTCTGTCATAAGCTTCCCATTTCAATGTAGGCCTGCCTCTGTTTCCCCCAGGTCTTTCATCCCAGGATCTTTTAGGATTGTTCACCCATTTGGTATATATGACCTAACAACCGAGGTTACATCGTTGATTTTATTAATTAATGGGATTACTTTGAGATGTTTTTTTGCATTTTGATGTTTCTTATTCTATCTCTCTTCATTTTATTCCCAATAATATTAGGAAGTTATTATTACAGTATTTCTGTCCATTAAAAAGCAAGATGGTTAATTTACATGAGTTTTACCTCCGACATGAAAAATCTTAGACTGCGAATTAGGTGTGTAGTATTTGTTTTCGATTTTATGGTGGCCTTCAATAGGGCTGGATGCCATTTTTAGGTAGATAATATTTTTGCCAATGTTGGTTGTTGATAATGTAAGTTAAGTTTCAGAGAAGACCCTATGTATTGGTTGGGAAAGTTAATTTGAGAGTTCACTATAGCTTCTTGTAGATAAAAAGTAAAAGTTTTTAAATATTGAATGCTTTTATTTTCATTTGTCATAAATTTTTTCCAGGTGACTGGCGGTGCTGGTTTTGTGGGCTCTCATTTAGTGGATAAGTTGATGTTGGAAGGTCATGAAGTGATAGTGGCTGATAACTTCTTTACGGGTAGCAAAAGGAATGTGGAGCATTGGATTGGACATGAAAATTTCGAACTAATTCATCATGATATTGTTAACCCACTTTTCATCGAGGTCGATGAAATTTATCACCTTGCAAGTCCTGCATCACCCCCTCATTACATGTACAATCCTGTTAAAACTATCAAGACTAATACCGTTGGAACCATCAACATGCTAGGTCAGTATGATGATACTTACGTAAATGTAGTGAGGTTATATCATAATATGAAAATCAATAGAATGCTCTGAAACCTTGAAAACAAACATTTTACTCCGTTGATGTCTCTCTAACAATGTGCTCTACATTTGTTTTGGAAAGTCAACAGTAAGTTCTAATCAAACATTTTATTTGAGCCAAATTGGGAGATTTTTATATTTCAATGGAAGTTGAGTTGGGAGAGACTAATTGATAATCCACATTGATTTATTCGTGTTTGATTGTAGGTCTCCTTTCCTGGCCTTAAAAGATCCCAATTTTCTTGTTATGCCTTCTAAACCATGAAATTAAATTTAATCAATTATAATCATCATTGTGTGTGTTTATGTATAAACCATAATGCTTTGTAAAATTATCTGAGATTAGTAGAATATCAAGTTTCTACTAAATGAAGGCTAAAGTAGTTGATGATATTATGCTTATGGATAAAATTCTCTTAATTTTATTTCAATAACAGTTGTATGTACTTAATTATCTGCCATGTAGCTCTAGTTAAATATCCGCTGTTGTACTATGATTGAAAATAATACCAACCCATCAGAATTAATGTGTGGGAGCCTCAATTACATTTATGCAAAGAAGTAAAGTTTTCTGTACTGTTGATTATTTGTTTCCTAAGTAGACAAAGAGCAATATTTAACACATTAGCGGATCACTAATTTCATCCATTATCAAATCATAGCCATAAATGTCTTAGAATTGTGGGTAATTTTTCAATTAATTGAAACTCAAAATAGCTAGAATAAATATTTGAACCTCTTGGTAGCTACTCTTTCTGCTTGACCACATGTGACTTCTAATTATCAACTGGTTTTTCTGTAATGTAGGACTTGCCAAGAGAGTTGGTGGCCGTGTTCTGATAGCAAGCACCTCTGAGGTTTATGGAGACCCTGAAGTTCATCCACAGCCAGAGACTTACTGGGGTCATGTCAATCCTATTGGTAATTATAAATTCTTTGTTTTTTGTGATATTGTATCCATTTTTCTTCCATTTGGTCTCTATAATAAACTGTTAATACTATTGAGGATTTAATTATTATATATTGGAATGGAAATTTGAAGCTACATTAGAAGTCTGTTGTTATGAGAGCTGGCAAAATCGTAAAAGTACTTAGTTATAGCTGATGTCTAATAGTAAATGTCTGTCCTTGAATCCAAGGGCAGGGATTGTGGTAGAATGGAACTGTAGGGTTTTTAATTCCTATGCAAATGTTTCAGAATGCTTAAAAAGTATGTTCATGCAAAAGATACTATTTCAATGATTCATAAATCATGACAAAAGTGCTGTACGGATTCAAGTCTTAAGATCGACTGATGATAGAGCTATGTCCATCACGTGGACAAGGTACCCATATATCATATCAGATTGTTTTCTCGAGATATTTTTCATTCACACTCTACATAAGCAATGTCTGTGTCACAAGGGAGGGGAAGAGGTTATCCGAATCAGCACTGCTTTTATCTCCTATATTCCCACCGATCCTGGATCAGACTATTTGGTGCCAAGTTTCATATGAAAACAAATCCCACCATGTGGTGGATACCAAAATGATGGAAACTCAAAGCGGCACTGACATGAGAGGTTATCACCAGAAAGAAACAAGAGTTGAGGGGGTTAAGTTATATATGGAGGGACAGAAGGGAGAGTGAAACTCTTGAAAAGTCTCTAATCAAAGCTCCCTGCAGCATTTTTGCCAAGGAAGGGTGAGGCAAATTGTGGGAAACGAATGCATGAATTAGGTGATGATAATTTTTGTGTTTAATTTTTTCCTCTCTTTTAACTTTTTTCTCTTTTAATTTTCTCTCTCTTTTAATTTTTTCCTCTCTTGCACCAGAATTAAAGATAGATAGATGGAGTAATGTTAAAACTATGTGGAAGGAGATGGACATGTTAATGGTCAGAAAGGAAATTTTAACTGATGTTTTATTATTTATTTTTAAAATTAAAAATGGATTGCTGTTTGCCTACTTACAATCATTCTTGGTGGAAAATGATCAAATACATGGTTATAACACAAGACAGATAGACTGCTTTTATCGAACTGGAAGACTGGCTAGCAGTTCCGGAAAATCAATATTTTATGAGGGTGTAAAGTGCTTTAATGATCTACCACTGGAAATTAGAGGTGTGGGGAGTGTGGGGGAATTTAAGAAAAATATTGCATTGTGGGTGGAAAATAATGAATTATTTTGAGAAATCTGTAAGGATTGTTCAATTATGTTATTTGATTTTTTTTGTATTAGCTTATTTGCTATTCTTTTTTATAAAATAAATAAATGGATAGTGTCTCAGATTAGCATTTGCTTGTCGCACTTCATCTCTCACATCAATTAATGATTTCAAGATATGCCTCTTGCAAGACAAATATAAAAAAACGTGACACTCGTTATACTGATACTACAGAATTAGCCACTTGTTATGATGGACGTAACTCCCTGTCCTTTTTGCTGCGAGCCGGACAGCAGCCAAAAAGTCACTTACTATAACGCAACTCTTATTTAATGCTGTGCTCATTATAACAAAATTCTACTGTATTTGATAATCTAAAATTACCGTGGAGCCTAAAGTAAATACTTTAGATTATTTTAAAATCAACTCTCTTTCCTCCCTTTTCTCTACCTTCCTTGCAAATAGGTCCAAGAGCATGCTACGATGAGGGAAAGCGAGTGGCTGAGACGTTGAGTTATGCCTATGCAAAGCAGGAAAGGGTCTCTGTTCGTGTTGCTCGAATATTTAACACTTATGGGCCTCGAATGCACATGAATGATGGACGTGTAGTATCAAACTTCATTCTTCAAGCCCTTCGCAATGACACAATATCGGTAAGTTATTTTTAGGGATAGGTAATTCTTTTGATGTTTTTTGGATGGTTGAACTTGGATAAGTGAGAAAACTCAAAGCGAAAATGTAGAAACCTCTGTAATAGAAAATTGTTTTTCACATCTGAACCTTTATAGATGAGATCAGCTCATCTCTTACTTCTACAAGTTGCAGTGTCTTCTAGAAAATTTAACATGTTGTCCATATTTTGGCATGACACATATGTGGCTACAATTGCTCTAATGTGAAAAGATGAGTGCCAAACCATGAGGGAGGTGCATTATGTCTTTAGGATGTCTAAACAAAAATTAAAAGAATTTGCATATATTTTACAGTAGTTTGTGGGCTATAAATTGCAAAAAGATAACAATTTTCTTGCGTAGTTTGGCAGTTTCCACATTATTTAAGTTTCAGAGCAGCCCTGTAATGGCTTAATAGGTACTTTAAATCTTTATTTTAATAACAGAAATATTAAATTTTTCTCGTAGGGGGAGTCATAGAGTAGGTAAGTTTGGCTTGCTGGAGTTAACCTTTTCTAATCATTTGTGGCAAAGATTCACAAAGATATGGCAAGAGAAACTGTGCGGCTGAATTTCCTAATATCCAAAAGTTCTATTTGGAATGGATTACATTATATCTTGGTAATACTATTATCATAGATTAGTCCTTGAAATTTTTATGAATGAGAAAAAAATTGCTGGTCCTTGAACCTGTTATCCAGGTTAGAATCCATTATGTGATTAAAAACCTCCTTAGTGCTGTTAAATAAGGAAACCTTGGTCAAAATCTCTTATGCAGCTCATATTATTATGAGCTGAATAATGTGATCTTTTCACCTTATCAGTGAAGAATTAGAGATTTAAAATCTCCAATTGCAATCCTGTGCTCTATGACTCCTTGCACTGGAACACGTTAACAACCAGAAGGACCTGATTATTTACCTTTAAATGGTTCTTTCCTCAAGTTTTCCTCAAAAACAGTTATTGGGTATTT
Organism: Sympetrum striolatum; assembly: GCA_947579665.1. Taxonomy (NCBI): domain Eukaryota; kingdom Metazoa; phylum Arthropoda; class Insecta; order Odonata; family Libellulidae; genus Sympetrum; species Sympetrum striolatum. The sequence goes on from OX388346.1 coordinate 32,211,066, forward strand.
AAACCTCTAATTCATCAATAGCTATGTTCCAAATTTACTTTCCTTAGATCAGTACAGACGTTTTCAATAGCCAACAAATTTTGGTTTGATACTTTAGGCATATACAGCATCTATTCTTGCATTCAAGCTTAGTTGAGCGTAAAGTATTTTTTTGAGAATCCACTCTTCTCTATTGTGTTTATGTCACTTTTTATTTTCTTTTGGTGATGAACAACATACATGACAATCATCTTGTAATATTTTTTATTTAAGAGGATATTGATGATTAAAGCCTTGGATCATATTATTTACTCATTGTATAATATATCATAAGATCAAGGGTGATTTAAAATGTGCTCTGTTTGGGTTTCAGGTGTATGGCCATGGAAAGCAGACAAGATCTTTCCAGTATGTTTCAGATTTAGTCGATGGGCTAATTTTGTTAATGGCTTCGAATTATTCTCAACCTGTAAATATTGGAAACCCCATTGAACACACTATCGATGGTAAGTCTGCTTTTATATTTCGAGATTGGCTGTGATCATAGCTTTAAAACTAATACTTCACTAAATTATCTATACCAAAATGTACTTGGTTCAATTGGCGAGATCTGTATGGATGCCAGTTTTCTTATCCTCCCTGAATTGTTTCCATGGACTATATATCAAATCTAAAATATCTTCTGAAGCTTGTGACTTCTTAACCCAAACTGACCTACCTGAAGAAATTATCACTCATACAGAACTATGCTGATAATCCATTTTTCATTAATGTCTATATACTAGGAGACACATACCTGGGGGTATCACTAACATGATGAAGAATCCAAAAGGCAACTACTTTGATTCTTCTTAAAATACTTCCTGCTGCGACTATAATGAGCAGTAAAATTGAAGGGAAGCCTGATAGATAATTACCAGAAATACCTGCGAAAAGCGCTGTACAAAGAAATTATACCGTAATTACTCGGGAATAACGGGCACTCTTTTGCATCCTTTTTCAGCTCAAAAATCAGGGTGTGCATTAGAATTGACAGTGCACTAGATTCTGGCACAATACTATGATATTTCCTATAGCGCAGGGCCAGCCACATCCTCAGCTCACCCAGGTTCTGCATAACTCTTCAAATGTTCCATCAATGCACCAATGATGTTTCAACTGTAAGAACCACTATAGACTAAACTGTAGGCCAATAGTTTTTGATTGAATTGGCTAGCCCATCAAACTAATTAACATTTGAAGTGTGGTTCTCGATTATACTCTACAATTTTTTCTTCCCTCTTGCATGCGGTTTTTGACCATAGTCCACAGCCTATAAAAATCATTTGACTATAAGGATCTTACTGAAAATACTTTCATTGCTTTAGGACAAACTTTTCCTTTTGTTGTAAAGAGATATTTTTTAAAATTTTACTTAGCAACAACTTTAGGGGGGGAATTTTGTAGCGCTATCACAGTGATATAAGTAAAATGAAGGTACAATTTTCTTAGAAACACAGCTGTAATGGATAATAGGAGGAGTGCAGTTGCTTTGAGAAGTTTTTCACTCTAAGTTGACTGCGTGGTGGCCATAGCAAAATATCAATAAATATTCAATTATAAATAATCTATCAGGAATATTTTTAAGAAAGGAGGTTCTAGAGAATTTAAAGATAATCTGTAACTATCTACGAGCCTGTTTGTAAGGATAAGTCACTCATGATTTAAATATTCCTTTTTTTAATATTTGAAGTGTGTGGTTGCATATCCAACAGGAAAACATGCAAATTAATTGTTATCAAAAGAATTTCATGAGCCAAAAATGATGAAAATTGATGCACAATTACCATTTAAAGAAGCAGAAATTAAAAGATTACCAAATTTCAGAATTTAATTTTTTAATGCATTTTTGACATATTTAGATTACATGTAGAATCAAAAATTTTCCCTTGACCCACTTAAAGGGTTAAATGACTGATTTTGAATTAATTAATGTGCACACCTATGTACAACTTTTGGCATAGACAACTACTGTTAATTTACCTTTATATACAGTGTTTACGCATATAAATATACATATATCAGCCTATACGTGTATAGTAAACACGTATACGGTGCAGTAAATGATGTGACTGTATGCCTTAAGGTGCGCATTGCATTCGTGGGATAGTCATTTTTCAATTTCTGATGCTCAAATTTTGGGGTGTGCATTACATTTTAAAGCACGTTAATTTCGAGTTACTACAGTATTATAATATCACATAGAATTCTATGGATAGCATTTATATAATTAGGAGCAAACATAATCAGGTATGTATTGATGAAGATGGCAAAAGAATATAGAAGTACATAAATGGTATCCTTCAGGGTCCTTTCTTGGCTCAAAAAAAATAAGGCCTCTTCCTTATTTTGTATAAAAATTGAGGGTGAGAACAGAACGTTTGGCCATTGAACAGTTAAGAATACAAGACTTTTCGTGAGGGTGATCAATATTTTACTTGTTTGAAGCCCAAATTGAATTTCTATGTTAAAAATAATGGGAAGTATATCAATACATTCCGTGGTCTAAAACAATGCCAATTTTCATTAATTTTAAGAGTAAGTAAAAGTAAATTAAGAGATGAAATGTAGGTGTAATGAATAAACTTATATATAACTTAAATGTAACCAAGAAATTGGCTAAATACTGTATAATAAAAGGATTATTTAATTCATGATTCATTCATGAGGAGAGTTAATTTCTGATGCTGTTAATGGTAAATTGGAGAAAGACTATTATTTGGGAAAGGAGTCACCATTAATTAGCATTTTGAGTTATTGTACTTGAATCTTTTGCAGTTTTTTGGTGAAAAATTGCTCTTAGTTTTGATATAATTTCAGAATTCTGATGAAACCAGAATTGATGTAAGTTCTGAGAATGAAGTTTTTCTTTTGTGAGATAAGATTTAAATTCTTACAATAGACTGATATTACATGCTTATGCATAGATACAGAATAATGGATCTATGATCTAATGCTACCACACCTCTTTACACAAATGAGGTTTTAATGTTAAGAGATGATTGAACTGCATCAGAAATGTTTAAGCAGCTAGAGAATTTTATATTCTGCATCCACAGGTTGAACTTAGAAATAAGGTTCTCTGCATGATGTTTCTGGATTCCCACCTAAATATTTGTGGTTGACAACTTTTTATTTTTGTTCCAGTTGGATTCTTTGTGTTCACCTTTGATACAGAGTTCTAATAATTTATTTAGGCTTCATTTATTTTCCTGATACCTGTTCACAAGTTATGTATTTGGTTGACTGACATTAAATTTCTCTTCTGCAGAATTTGCTGTGATGATTCGGCAGCTAGTTGGAGGGAATAGCAAAATCGAACGTGTTGCTGCAGTGGAAGATGATCCACAAAGACGAAAACCAGATATAACTCGTGCGAGACAATACCTTGGTTGGGAGCCAAAGGTAAGAGCTTTTCTGATTTTGCAGCTGACCCATGTAAAATAAGCAGTTCTGATCTCAAAATGAAGGTGTTCATTTTTATAGCTGGTTGTTATTGTTTTCTGGAAAAATTTCTGATTTAGATTGATAACCTGCCAATGTTTGTCATTTTAGGTATCCTTGGAGGATGGACTCAAAAAGACAATTGATTACTTTCACAAAGAATTACAGAGATCTAGTCATGGTGAGCGGAATGTTTACCAGCCAGAAGGAACCAAGGGGCCACTGTCACAATGGTTAGCTTCTGATCGTGGTAACCAGTTGCGCTGAAAAGAGTGATTAAAAGCAATAGGCTGTGTTTGGATTAAAGCTAGACTATCAAAGGATGACACCCCCTCTACGTTGGGCTGAATCCTTACTTCAGCGGACATATTTTGTATCAGATGCTCATAATGCAATCTACAAACATTACAAGAATTTTGCAGAATTGATCAACAAAGCATTTGATTAATAAAATTACAACCTGAAGAAATGGAGAGTGAAGAACTAAGTAAGAATGAAGAATTGGAATAGTTCATTCTAAAGGTAAACAGAGATATGGCTCGTGAACACCTTGGAAAACAAATTTTTCATGTCAGCATTGTGAAATTACTATTTAGTTTAAGGATCCTAGGATTTAAGTCAGCTTATAGAGATTGCTTATTTCATTATTATGTATTATTTGTTGTTGAATTTTTGAATCCTCTCATTTTACCTAATTATGTTTGAGAGGTAAAAATAACATTATTCCTACCAGTGCCTAAAAACCTTTTGAGTCATCTTCTACCCAGATTTCCAAAATGAAACTTGTTTCTTTTTGTGAAAAAGTTTTATCAATTTCCTTCTGCGTGTAATTATTGTATAAACACTTTAATTTGTTTACTTTATTTACTGTTGAAAATCTATTTTTTATAGTGTTGAGTTAATTCGATTTGTATTATACAGAATTAATTATCTCCCAATTTAAGATTGGATATTTTCCAATTTAATTTTTAAAGCCAAATATTACAGTCGGAAGGAGTGTTTTTTTATGTTTAATTTTTGGATCAGTGAGTGAATATTCTTCATCCTCATCGATGTTGGTACAGTTATATTATTTTCTTAACTTAAGGAAAGAAAATAGGCATATACAGTGTAAACTTGATTTTAGTGTATCTTATTATTAATTTCCCATCCAAAAATTGAACAAAATTAAATGTCACTTTTATAAGCTTTATGCAACAAATTAAGGAGTAAATTGAAGATAGTATGCTCTGATCTTGAAGATCAATGTAACATTTTGTTGCCACTGCATATTTGTAAACTAATGTGTATTAGTCATATCCAGATTCTGAATTTGACTCTCCCAAAATTTTCCTTTGTACTCTCCTAAGTTAAAGATAGAATTGACCTTAAGAAGCGTTCATTTCAATCACCTTAATTGTAATTGTTCTACTTTTCCAATGCAGTTTTTTTTGCTAAATGTTTGATATATCAACCCTTTCTAAAATTGTGCTCATGACTATAATCATAAAAATCGAACTGAATAGCAAACTTCTCCATTGCTATTTTGTAAAAGCAGCAATATACCGCAAAGAGAATTAAATAGGTTTTTCTTAACTTGTTGTTGAGTAATAGTCTCTGAGGTAGATCAGTTTCCTAGCATTTCAAACTTCTTTGATTATCAGAAGGTATAATACAATTACAACTTACATGTAAGAAAAAATTTAATCCCTGGTGGGAATGATATCTGTTTTGGTATCTCAAAAGAAATTAAAGCAGCATCATTAAAAAAAGTTGAAAGTACAAACATTGAAGTATTTAAGAGTTTATATGGTTAAGAAGTTCTTAGAAATGATTAGAAAGGACAAAGGCTTATGTAAATCTACGAGGAGTTTTGACAGGATTGCAGAAGAATTATGTGCCACTTACTATAAATTCAGTTTCTCATCTTTTTCATAGCACCTTTCCTTGTTGAGAAATTTTTAGTCATGGTACTCTCAATTGAGTTATGTTTTGTATTTGATAGTATCTGGGATTAGAGGTTTTGTTGTGTTGTAAAAGTGGCATAATGATTGTTAGTTATCATTTATTTGTTAGAAATTTAGGAAGCTATTTTGGTACTGTTCATAATTTTTTTCTGAAGTTTGACAATAATGTTGAAGAATATTTTTTCATTAATGTTTTGAGTTGATATTAGAATGAGTCATAAGATCTCCAAAAGAATGTTTATGAGTGAAAAGTTTTAGTCACTAAATTTTCTATCTTTATATCAAAAGACACCCAGTGTACCATAGATTGTGTGCCAGAAACTTTTTGCTAGTCTTTTATGTTGATTGTTTGTCTTTAGTTTTATTATATTAACATAATTATAGTTTTTGGTGCAGATAATAAATTGTAATACAAGTACGCAAAACATATACATTTTGTATACATGAAGGCAGAAGTGAGAGTGAAATGAGACTTTTTATGAACAAATGTTTTAGTGTTCAGGGATATTTGTTGTGATCTTTTTGTGATAGAAGAGCAATATTTTTTTAAGGGATTACTTTGACTTAGAAGCTTAAGTGAGCTTATCCTAATTTCTCTGTTCACACACATGTAAATTTTTGTATGGCTTCTGTTTTTATTCAACTTCCATGTTTAATCACTATGATTTGTACTTGTGTTTTGTATCTGTAAAATTTTGTGGGTGTGGGATGGGTTTATGGTCAATTTTTGCAGTTGTAGAAAGCAGCTACCTCACTCATCCTGCCTTAATATCGCTGCTCACAAGCATACAATATTACCCAGAAAAGACTGTGAACTAACAATGCTGTATGCTAGCTATAGTGATTTATTATGATGAACGTTGTTTTGTGTTACTTTATACATTCATATTGGTGTGAAGTATTTATTTATTTAATTAAAATAGAAAAATGAATTCCATCTGTTTTATTTTCCACTGCATCCCTTTCTTGTCATGTAAGGTGTAAGATTTAAGGGCATTTATTTTTAATTCTCTAGTGCTATGGCTTTATCATTTTGCAGCATAGAGATGAGGCAGTTGAAATTGTAAAAGATACTAAATATGTACAAATATCATATGGAAGTAGAAGATGACTGATGTTTAACAGGCAAAGGCCTGGTTGATTCATCCAGGTGATAGCTTCTGGAATAGTACTGCAGAGATGAGAAGCATCTCCAGTTGAGCACAATGTACAGTTTCTGTGTATTGATGAGTTCAAGAGTTCATTGTTGAGAAGGTGAGTTGCAAAATTCTCAGCCTTGGATCATAACCCATTTATGAATAGACAATATAATTGTTAGATTGGTACCTTATGATTAATTGTCTTCTTTTGATTTTCATGGTGACTGATATTGATGCCACTTGTTGAATTTGTGTTTCAGTTGTAGTTCTTACAATCCTTTTTAACCCTCAGAAAGATGTTCATATCTACGGTCACAGCCGCCAGTTGAAGTGGTTATGGCCAAATACCGGAAGAAAATACATGCTTGGTTCTTTTTTTTACAGTTTTTCATGATTTTCAACCACAGTATATCCATGGCATTTTTACTTCCAAATATTCTGTTTCTTGTAAAACTACCCACTGCGGCCCTAACTACCTTTTATGTCCAATCCCTCGGACTAATACTTAAAATCCTTCTTAATTACTGCATATATTTTCTGGAACAACCTGCCTGTTCGTATTAAAGTTTCCACTTCTGCACAATCTCTTGAAGAATAATTGTTTGATTATCTTATTGTTACCACGAAATGATTCTAAAACCGTAATACTGGATTTTTTGTTTTTCTTTTTTGTATTATTTTTATGTGAGCTGTCCATATTTTGTTTGATTACCTTATGTCTATAATTTTTATTATTATCTTACGTAAGCAGGTAATATTTGTATTATTTTTTCTGCTCTTATGGGACTTTCCCAGAGCACAACGAAGTTAGTATTATTATTAATCTGACCTTAATTCATTAAGGGTAATGATGCACCTTGAAACAGCCTCATCTTTGCTCTAGGGCTGCCCAAGGTGAGTTTGTACTGCTTCATATGGTAGTCATATTTTGCCTCTGTTATGTTGTCTAGAACCCCTATGTTGAATGGGATATTCTTGTCTCCAAATCTGTCTCACAAATTGTCTTGTTTTAATTCATTCCCAGCAAAGAACCAACAGCTTGGGTGTGCTCTTCACTGATACCAGGGTTCAGGGTCGGATCCAGGCATAAATTTTGGGGAGGGAACCTTCAGGAAGGGCCATAGCGAGCGGGGGTTCAAGGGGTTCACCCCCCCTCAAATTTTGTGATACAGTCTAAAGTGAACCTCCCGAAAATAATTATATTATAAATAATAATAAGGGATGTTATTTTTCACTGACATCAGGGGTAGAGTCCTACCCCCCTCCAAGTGAACACCTAAAAATTACTACGAAAGAAAATCTATGAAGAAAATATTTATAACAGTTAACTGGCTATAAACTAAAACTTACCTTGCAAAATCAACTGTAATTGCCAGTTCGCAGGAAAAAAGAGAAGGTCGTAGCCAAATCCAACGCATACTCTCAGCTGTCTGATGCGACTCTAAATTGAACTTTAGCTTCAGTCTTTCGATGGAGAAGAGGAGTAGACAAAGTAGAATTTTGAGTGCAAAGCAGTCGCCGATTTCAAACATTGTCAGTTTCTTCCTTACAACTAGGCGTTACAATGTTGTGCCTGCTACTTGCGTGAACTCCTCCATTTGAAACAATGTTCAGCTATGAGTGGCACGACTTGGAAGCAGCACAGAGTGGCCTTGTGTAAAGGGACACCAAGAGCATGCGGCAACATTAACTCCGACAACTGTCACGCGTCATCTATAGACGACGCTCGGTTTATAAGTATTAAATTATTGGCCTCAGAAAATATATTCTCTTGGATTTGGGGGGAATATTTCCCCCTTTCCCCCCCCCCTGGATCCACCACTGCCAGGGTTACCTAGTTAAAGGCATCCCACATTGAAGGCATTTACCCACCTGGCCATTGTTCTATTAATCAAAGCAGATTCCTCACAAGCTTCATCTAGACACCAGGGGTTCCCAGCCTTTCAGCAACTGCATATTAATAGAAATTTTTAGAAATTTTGGCATACCAACAGTCCTATACTTTTTTAGAAACATATATTTATAGCCGGAAAAGTACCCAATGACTTGTTTTCTTTTAATTAAATTACTGAGAAAACTTTATATTTAACTATAAAAGCACTTATATTTTGTTATTTTTTCAACCCTTTATCAAGATAACAATAAAGATATTTAGATATTTTCAGTTTTTTCACCCAACCTGAAACGTTCCTGCATACCACCACTGGTTGGAACCCCTGATCTAGACCATGACACTGTCTTAATATACTCATGTCGTACGTAGTTCATTTAGTGGAAGGTAGATTTGGTATTGAAATTTTGATTAGTATAAGGGAAAATCACTCATGACATTTCATGGTTAGCATAAAAAGATATTGCTGTTTCCAAATACAAAATTTGCAATATCTTCAATACTGATTTTCATAGCCAAACCTTAATATCACAGAAGAATTTCATTTAGCAAGGAAGTGTATCTGTAGTATGATCATTTCTAAAATATATTTATTTTTTATTCATGAATTCGTGGTAAATGTGTTTTGTTCTGTACAAGTTCAATACATACTTTTCTGTTTAGTAATTTTGCAAATTGTTACATAAGCCTGTTTGTTGGTTTTTAATAGTATATTGCTGTGAAATAGTTTTGTTGCACTTGGTAATATACAATTATGCAAGATTCCCAGGAATGTATAATCAGGTTTGATACCAATTATTACTCTTTTTAGGAATGTTGCTGCGAAATTGAGCATTTTCAAAGTTCAAAATTGAATTATCAAATTTCCAGTTCCTGTATGCCCATAGGGTTTCTCTAACATCTGTAAAGGCCGTCATACATGGGGAAATATTTCCTGGAAATAATTTCCAGTTATGGCCGACAATCTTTCCTGATTGGTTGAAATTAGAACATGTTCTATTCTGGAAATATTTCCCTGTGTATGACGGCCTTAACTTGCAGTCTTCCAAACCATTGCCTAGCTATTATTTAGAGACATTTCAAACTATTACTAATTTATTTAAAATTTTTATGTTTGTTGACTGTTAAAAGTCATCCCTCTTTAGGTTTAAAAACAAGGTTGATAACCATTTCTTAAAGTCGTCTTAAAATTCATAGGGTTTTTCGTTGAATAATCATTTTTAGCATGTATTACAATTCTTATTTCTATACATATCTTGAAATAATGGTGGGTTTCTGTTAGCAAATTTCTTTTCTTAAACTGTCTTCTTTTGTTACATTTCATCTATATTAATCTTAGGGTTTTTTTATTAATGGGCTTTATTCTATTTATGTAATGCCTGTTAGTTAGGAAATTAAGGAAAGGTTTAGCATTTAAAGTGAGATTTTACTTTTAACCTTTATTTCAGTAGAGACAATGTAGCAAGACAGGGACGGATCTAGAAAAAAATTTTGGGGGGGTCCGATCGAAAAATTTTAAAATCAAAGATATTTCGGCTTTCACAAAACGTGACCTTAGAATTGTGTTAGACAAACTCGAATTTTTTCTCTAGTGATTGCTTATTAAATCGTGTGTTTATTTGCGTTATTTGAGTTTCATTTTCGAAAAATAGGCACAAGTGATATTTCGGGGGGGGGGGGGGTCCGGACCCCCAGGACCACCCCCCCGGATCCGTCCCTGTAGCCAGTTTAATGTTTATCTTGGGTTTTATAAGTAGTACGTTTTTTATTTCTATTAGGCTCTCTATTATTTATCCTCGAATTGGTAACCTACTTGGTTTCCTCGAAACAATAAATGCCTGTATGTAGATAAAGTTTTTAAACCAAGAGAAACGTCATCATCAAGCAAAGCATTCTGTAATAAGTAAAGGAAGTTGCCGTGAAGTATTCAGTAAAATGATTGTGTGGTCTGAAGACTTTGATTTTTGTTTCTGTTTTTATTTTAAGGTATATATGAGGTATTAATTGCCTGTCTGTTGAAATTTCTTGGGATTCAAAGTAGACAAAAATTTTTCAGTTACAAAATGTCTTTTGTTCGCATCTCAATAGAATTTAAGAAAGAAAATCTTGGAATAAAAACTAGGTAAAATTACCAAAAACAACAACAAAAGTAGAAAAGCATGACATAGACAGTGATTGAGAAGGTAGTACCCATGAGTGGAAAAATTAAAGGAATTTGAATTGCCATTATTTCATACTGGATTTATGCGATACATTTGGATTGGCCACCGTAAGATGGTGCTTCGGTCAGAATCAAGTTCACGAAGCATATTTACTTCTTTAAATAGCCGCAGTGTCGCTCCAATAATAATGACGTCACGTTTCGAGCGTTACAAGGAGTTACACAGTCGGGATTCGTTCTGGCCGAATCGTTTGTAGTGTGTCTACAGGAGGATAATGTGTTGTTTAATTAGGTAGCGGGAAAGCAAAGGGCTTTTTAAAATCCCTGATCTTTTCCCCTTCATAGTTCAACTTACATTTGTGAGTAGGTATTGACGGCCTGCTCTTCAGTGTTTTGTTCAGCCGAGAATCAAGATGGCGCAACATCTCGCCCCGAGTGTAAATTGCTCTTTAGACGACATTGATTTGAACGCACTTAAGGTAAGTCATTTGATTCATTTTGTCAACCGCATTCAATTTTGTACATTCTTCTATCGAACAAGGTATTGACATATTTCGATGGAGCGAGTGTAGTTGCGTTAACACTTCCTGGATTTTCATTGACCAACAAGGTCTTAAGCATGAATCACTCACTTAACTGACTACTCTGTTTTGAATATTACCAAAAGTATCGTCCATATGAATCCGGATATCGACTCCAAGTACTTCAGTAGAATAGCGAATAAATACAGCCACCCTTTGTTGATGTTTACGTTCGAGCCAATAACCTATTTTAACCCTGCCTTGTGATGTCTTTTTTTGTTGCCAGATTAATTTTAACTCAAGAATGTTCCTGAATGCATATTAAAATGATTTAACACTTAATATGTAAAGTAACATTTCAAGATTCAGTTTAACTTAAAAAGTCGGATAGCAAAAGAGGACGCTCTAAGATATATGACTAATATTTTTGCATCCTACTTAATTGCAAATTTCACAACTTGCAGGACCCTGCTGGCATTTTCGAGTTGATAGAAGTTGTCGGAAATGGGACTTACGGCCAGGTGTACAAAGTGAGTACCTAAGAGTAATTTTAAGCAGTGTGTGTGATCTTTGTTTCGTGTTTAGGATTCTAACTAGTACTTCGTCAATTGGCTTATTATTATCCTCCGTAATAGTGAGTCGTTGCTTGACCGAGGGGCGAATCACTTAATTCGACCAATATAAGATGGTATAGCCACGTTTTGGAACCAATGTTCGCCAGTATTTTCCGCAGTGATTCCTTATGACGTGTTATTGGCCGTCTTGTTATTCGTAGCCGAACTGTACGGTTGGAGGAGATGGGGGAACCGAATCAGAATGTGATTCAAGATACAACTTTGTTATTAATTCAACAGGGTTTGTATGGAACTGGTTTGGGAAGTAGCGATAAGAGATTGGAAGTATCGGTTTATGTTTTGCTAATTTACAGCGCACGGTGGGAGTATTTGTTAAAGGCTATTACCATGGTGCGCAGTTTAAGTCGTCGTAGAAATGGTATGCACCCCATGCGGACTGTTTTGGTCATTCACCGACTGACATCGCCGCGATTATTTCCGCATGCGAATGTTGTTATTTGCACCGCTCGCATTATCCGTGCGGTTTAGGTGTTAGACGTGAGGTGGGATGGGCACCCTTAGTCCCTTTAAATCCATCCCGAGTTTCGGGATTGGTCGAACCCTTAGGACACTCCCCCTACTTCGCACGTGCACCACCTTGTCGGCAAGTCGCCGACGTTCTTTCCCGTCGGTACTTTCGGTCGATCGAAGTGGATGTTGCGGGTCTTTCGCCCCATGGCCAATTCCTCGTCGCCCTCACGTAATGTTTTTCGCCTCGGATCAAAGAGGCACCGACCTAGAACAGTGCGGCATTGTTTGAATTACCGATCGAGCGATCATATCAAAGGATCGGGAGTATCGAGCCGGAAAATCGTGTCGTTATTGCGCTCCGGTCCGGTTTTCGAACGCGTTTGTCGATTGCGTATGATTCGGATCACGGAAGTGTTTGCGGATTTTTTTTCAGTCTGGTTGGAAATTTTTCTCGATGATGCGAATTTCGTATGGAAGTATTACGATGAATACGAGAATGATTCACAGATTAATTGTATGTTCCCGGAATTGATCTTTTCCGAGCGGGTTAGTGTAAAATCGCTCGTTGATGGTTGATATGAAGGAATAACTTTATCACGTAGTTTCCAAGAAGTTGGACCTAAGTTGTTCCTTTGGATGGAGAATCTATCATTCTATTTACAAAACCATTTTCTGAATCCTTCCCACCAATCACTTCATTATTTTCCTGATTGTTCCAACGCGAGCACGTGGCACGAAGTAATGTACTCAATCATCGCGCTGTACAAGATCGTTCTGTTACTTTAGTACACAACAGGAGTTATTTGTCATGCTCGCTGTTGCAGTTATGGTATTTCCGATGATCATTGACCTGAGGGATCAACTCACGATGCACCAGCTGTAGAGGCTCCGCCCCTGCAGCTTACGAAGCCAATTACTTGCCAACGTTCGATAGACATTCTCCGTAATAAGCTCGATATAAATCTTTCGCTATCGATATCGAAAACTTTTTTAATTACAAATGTTATCGCGCGATGCTATCCCCTGATTACTATAATGTTGGGTGCTCGTGTAATTTCTACTCTTTTAAGTTTCAATTGTCGCATATCTATCATTTCTCCGAAGCAATCTTTGCCATTACAGTTGAGGATAAAGTAATTTCATTTGTCTCAAAATCTTTGTTCAACACTTCATTACTTCGTTAACTGTATATACTCCTTCATTTGTTAGTTATTATTTTCTGCGATGATTTATTTAGGTACTTGCGAACACCACGATATAATTTTTGTTTGATTTGATCATTATCATCATTAGTTGAACTTAGGTGAATCTCTTCGCTTAATATTTTGTATCGATTTGTATTGCTGGTGCTGTTTAAATTTGCGTATAGGAATACTTTTTACTGCTCCTTCTAGGAGTTATTTTTTTAATGAAAAAATTAGTAAAATATCAGCTAATACCTTAATACCCTCGTTAATTCTTTTGTAGTATAATTTCGGTTATCAATAATTGGTTCTACGGTATTTGTAGTAAATAGGGTAGCAAAAGCGCCGATGGAAGTTTGAAAGATGGTTTGTAGATGAATACGATTAATGTTCACCAATTTAAAGCCTCGAGACAATCGGTGCTTTTCTGGACAACTCCCTTGGATGGTATCTCAAGAGGTTTAACGGTTCAGTGACTTCTGGTTGCTGAAGTTAATCGGAGTTCTTCGGGACGAGGTCATTTTCATTTGTCTATCGTTGTAAGCTGCAGAATAGAAACTCGTATCTCTTCTAATCCCTTTGAACAAGTAATGATTTTAATCTGCTAATTTCACCGTAGTTGTACCAAATTCCTCGGACAAAACTTTACGTTTACTAACATATATGTTTTGCTTATTTTTAGACCAGTGGATTAAAGATGTGTGGAAGAATTTGTGCTTGTTTGCGTTACGAATATTTATTTTCAACGTGTAAGATGGAAATTTCTCTGCTTGAAAGCTCTGCAGTAAAACGTGGTATTGTCAGCGGTAGTTGCATACAATTTGATCTTTCTGGATATTATGCACGTTGCGTCATGGTTCTCTATTCTCTTCCAACGTGTATTACTAAGTATAGTTGTTTTATTATCTTTTATTCTGGTTTCAATAAAAACCGTGGATCTGATTTGTGTATCTGTAAATCCTCTATCTTTGATGCGATTAAAGTTTTCGTTCGTATAAAAATGCAGTTAGTTGGGCGTATCATTTGAGCGTGACTAATCACCGGTATCTGATTGCTAGAATGTTTAGCAATTCGAAGAGATACTAGTAGCATGTTTTCATCTACAAATCATTTAGATAGGCAGAATCGTGAGCTCCGTGCGTGACTTTATTGGTCCACGTCTCGGTTCATTCTCCCCCAGTCTTCACGGTTTCTGGTTGCACCCGACCTGTGAGAGTTTTTCTTCCTTTATTCGATAAGCGTGCAATGGCATGCATTTCTTGGGCATGTATGACCAGATCAAGGCGAGGTCGTCCTTTCCGGTTTTGCCCCACCAAGATATTGTCATTCCACTAGTTATTCTCAGCAACGTCGTGCAGTTTACTATCCCCCATTATTGTAGTGGTAATTGTGTGGAAAAATGAAAGATTTATAATCCAAAGAGTTATTGGTCGTTGATATGCTTGGGTTTGTTTTCCCGTTCTCACGTGGTTATGTGGAATTTGGTTGTAGTATTATTGTGTTTCGAGATTCATATTTGGTTAATGGATCTATAAATTAAGACTAATTGTTTGATGTAACTTTTGTTGTAGGAATTTCATTATTTCCTTATGATTAGTTGTACCTTTTTCAATACAGCCTAACGGTTAGATTACTGAAATACAGCTTAATGTTATCATCATGGTAACTGTAAGATATTTATACGTTCAAATGGGAATATTTAATTGTTACTGTCTCTCTTGATATAAATTCGACTACCCCTGTATTATTATGTGCTGTATACTTTAATTTACCCTGTTATTTATGAGTTTTGCCTTCTACCTCACTCCTCATCGCGTTTAGTCGCCTCATTCCCTTTTCTGAGCTTTTTATTGCTAATGGTGGTGGGATTGAGGGTTTTAATACCCTTTGAGATGACGTCTTGACCAGCAGATAATCCTTTACTTAAAAGTAATTCTTGCGCATCTTATATGTATAATTCATAAAGATAAAAAATAAATTGTGATTAATGAAAGGGTGGTCCCATTAGCTGACTCATTCTCAAGGCAATAAGTCACGATAATGATGTTTGCGGGTTCGTTTTATGTAACAAACTTGTTCGAGGTTAGTTAACAATGAGGAAGAACGGCAACGCTGGATGGAAAGACGTCAGAAACCAGATTGTTGAGAGGAGAGCTAGATAGAGCTCTATTTTCATAGTTGTGAGTGGATGATAAAGGATTTGATAAAGACTGTCGCTGTCCATCATAGATGCAGACGTGTTAGTTTTCCGCTCTCTACCTTAATTCTATCGCCTTGACAAATGTAAAAAATAATGGAGTCTGTTAGTCATCATTTGGCCGTCTGCTCATGGCCCACATCTCATCGCCGCCCCAAGGACGACGACGCACCAGACTGTTTTGCCCACTGATGCACGAACCGCCGACTTAATCCGAAGGGTATATTTCATGTACTGAATGAAGCACGTCGTCTTTGGATCAGGTTTCCTTCTTAAGGTGCCTATTTTCGCTGTTTATATCTATTTACGCATGCATGAGCAAGGAAAGCTGCGCACACCAGATGATGCTCAAGAAGCACCTGGCTAACTCGGTCTTAAGTTGATGCCCAAAAAGAGTCGCATTTCTCGGAGTTGGGTGTCTAACATGGGTGCAAATGTGACGCTTTTAAATTAAGTTATCGATGCTCTTTAGTATGCTGCAGGTGAAGGAACCATCGTGGAAGGTTTCCATTTACTTTTGATCACAATTGTAATCCGATTATTTTTTGTTTAGGCTCAATCAGTTGCTGATTATGATTTTTGTCATTTATCTAGTTGCCCTCCTTTAGGACGTAAAACGTTCTTACTTAACGTATTTATCTAAAAGGTGCGGTAGAATATGATTTAATGATCGCTGATGATTATGTTTGAATTACTAGTATTTGAAGGATGTAAATCTACTGATATCTGTAGTAAAATATAATAATAATAATCGTCTTTATTTGGGCGAGATTGAGACTAAAAATCTCTTCAACCATCTAACCCATCTAAAATAGGCTTGTGGGGAAAGTATGAAATATTGTGAATGCACAAGGCTATTAGTTTGTGTAACTCAACTGGGAAGGGCGTGAAAGTTAGGAAGTGTGAGTTGGATGCACTTTTATCCAGATTGGCTGTGGTTGCTATATAATTCTAGGCTATCCACTTGTTTTTGTTTGTAGCGTAAATTAATTAATTTTGCAGTACATACGACATAAGGGGTCCGTAATATATTAATCTTTAATTCCTCTACCAATTACGATCTGAGTAAGCTCTTGAGTTTTAAACTTGCTGACACTGATATATTTTATTTCATGAAATAGTTTTGTTACTAGCGAAAAATTGACTATCACTTTTGGAATTGGTTTTTCGATTAACGTCTTAGTGTAAGAAATCCATTCTATGAGGATGCTGGAATCGAAAGTTTGTCATAATTCTGTGGTTTATCCATTCGATTTTTATTCATTGGATACTAGTTAAGTTTGTTTATTTGTATTTTTGTAATTTAAATTAATCATAATATAAATGTTTTAAATTATGTTTCCGTATACTTTTTATTCGATAGGCTGTTTTCGCGACTCTAATTTCACTTTTTGTCAGTTTTTCCTAACATTATGTGAGGAAAAAAAATAGTTATTGCTATGATTTTAGCCCATGAGTACATGAATGTTTAATCAGCATGTTAGGTAGAGCTCCGTATTACTATATTTCCAAAATGAACGTGGTGGAAAGAGCGCTTCATAGTTTATGAGAAGGTATTGCTATCCATTTCCCAATAGGGTCTTGAAAATCATTCCTCCTTCGATAAACACTTGGTTCTGGTGGATGCTATTTCGTGTAAACATCCCCTTCTCGCGAGGGAAAGTTCTGCATCGGAAGCCATGTGTTACTTTTCTCAATGCCATGTGGTCAATGCGAATTTCTAGCTTGCATTTCTGCAATGTCGGATTCGCTCTTTCGTGAACAGCCTAGTCCCAATTTCTAGTCGGGAAGGAGTGAAAGGTTTTTGGCACGACTCTGAGGCCTCTGTTGAAGCAAAAGTTGAATCCACACCGGAAACGGCCTGCTTTCGGAGGTACCAAATGAATAGAGCTAATCAAGGTCGAGGTTGGGAAATGCCTCTTTGAAATCCCTTCCTTTGGTTCCCTCGGTTTCCAAATTAATATTTCTCAATGAATTTCTCGTGCAAGCTTTACGCCGTACTTTTCCCAGCCGAAATCTCCCTTGGAAAAGTTTTTCTACAATTTTTGTGAAATTCGATGGTGGTTTCCGATTCATTGCGAAAATTGTTTAATGAGACTGAGTACCTGATTGTTATTTTTTTCTTGTGATCCTCGATAAATTATTTTTAATATAACGCCTGATTCTAATCGGGTAAGTCCATTTTCTAAACTTTCAGTATAAATTCTTGCATATCTGCTCGAAATATGTCTAAAGTGATGGATAACCTATCGTATGAGGGACAATCAAGCTGTTTCAAGCTTTAAGTAGCTCGTAAAAACTTTCTGTTTTTCGTGTCTTAATTGTAATTGCGTTTACAAAAGATCGTACAAAGTATCGAACGTAGTGTAAATGCTGTTTAGTATGTTTTGCGTGTTAGTTGATCCCAAATTAGGTATTTCTTTTATTCACTTCTCTGGCATCTAAAAGACCGTGTTTTCCTCTAAGAATTATTTTTGCCGTATGGGTATTTCTTTTTCTTTCACGACTTTAAAGTTCACTTTTTGGAATAGTAAAAATTGGGAATTATTGGAAAATTGTATGTGACAATTTTTTCCAGAAGTCAGTTTGGGCAGAGTAGAATTCTGCGTTAATTTTTCGTTCCAAGTAAACTTCCAAGGGTTTACTCCAATGTTAAGCTTACTATTTTGAATTGGACGTTTAGTTTATGTGTGTGTCGATTCTTAGTCAAGAATATTAATTACAGGTTCTTCGCTATCTGGAAAATTTGGGCTCTCTTAAAAAAATGTATTTTACGTTTTTGAAAAGTCCGTTCTTTGATAACTTTTCGTGTATAGTAGCAACTGAAGTAAATGGTATCGATGACAAACATCCTCGAACATTTCAGGAGTTATGGTGTGACTATTCTTAATTGATCTTTGTCTAAACGGAATGTATTTTGTAATTAAAACACCGTAGCTATTGATCTCCTCTTTCGTGTTCCTCGGGAGCTTATTCGCTCGTAGCTTTGGTTTTAACTACGGACCTTAATTACTTCGGAGTCCAGTTACCAGTAGCAATTGTCCCGTTCCATTTCCGCCTCCATGTATCCCCAAATTCATTCCAGTGTCCGGTCGCCGAAAGTCCCGCGATGCAAGTGGCCGTTTATTTCCGGGCTCCATCCATCTCTCTTTCGGAAAAGGTCGTTGCATTCTGGGATATTTGAATAGAGAAGGGCGGCGTGGCACTATAGTCGTCAGATCACGCACCCGCTGTAGGAAGCGGGGGAGGATGTCGCAAATGGTGGGGAGGGAAGGGTACGGTGGAGATGTGTTGGAACTGAGGGGATGTAGAGGGTCTTCTGATGGTGCAGTCTGGTGTAAGTAAACAAGTCGGCGAAGACAATTCAAATATACTGTCGACTATACCTTCGCCAACTTTTAAGGGTATCCAAATCAGTATTCTGCCCGCGGTGAGGAATCCATTAAGTTTATGCTGTCTTCGTTGGTTATCTTCATCCAATATTCGGTGCCTCAGCTCGAATTGTTTGTGGTGTGAGGGCCAAATCCAATCCTCGCCGTAACCAGCTGTGTCACAAAGTTGGTTGCCAATCCACGCTGACCTAAAGATATCCAACTTTTCGGGTGCGCTGTCCTACAGCTTCTTTAAGCGACTTGGATGTATCATGAAAATTTCTTTGTACCATGTACTTGAATGTTCAGAATACCTATTATCTGAATCGGTGTATCGTGGAATATGATGGTTAAAATATTAAGTTGGTCCTTAACATGATAGAAGCTAAACATACCGATTTCTTAGCGTGTCGAGTTCATTTGCTATGTTTTGCATTAAACTTCAGCATGCAGTTTTTAAATATAAAAGAACTCGAAAGCGATTCTTTAAATCCATCAGATAAGTAAAGATAATGGAAAGGTCGTATCGTAAAAGTTGCTGGTAACTACACCTCGTAACCTTCCTTTACTCCGAAAGGGCTGTTTATTTGCTTTAAATAGACGGAAGAGGATGTTTTCAGATAAGATTGTCGCCTGCGGATTATCTTTTACTTCGCATCTGTGGCTAGAGATTAAGTGAACTTTCAAAGAGAAGCATGCGAAGGGTTATCTTAATAGCATTATAAGGAAGGCTTAACTCATTCTCGACAGTTGTAGTATGTCGCATGTGACCTCACATTGTTCCGTTAGTCTGTGCGATTTCCTCTATAAATATTGAGAGAGATAGTGAGACGTATCTTTTATGTGTCGGCTCACTAATTTATTAAACTCCTTTTGTATGAAGGATGGCTTTTATAACTTCTTGTATTTGGAAAGTAGTTTTGTCTTCGTGAGGTACGTCCACTGTCGCTTGTTTGGTAAATTGAGCTAATTTTATGATATGAAAACACGTGCACTAAAAATTCTTAGATAAATGCATTTCAGGTTGGATGAAAATAGTGTATAAACAATTCCTGTTCATACTCATTTTGATCCTTGTGAAAAATTTTCTTTTGTTCCTAGGTCCTGGATTTTAGTAAGTCCTATACTTGATATTTATGTAGATGCATTTAATTTAGGCAACACGTTGTGTATAAGAGTCTTTGATCTGTGTATTTTATGCTCGAGTCTTTTCGTTCCCTGCTTTCGCATAGTTTGATCTCTATTCATTAATTTTACTTAAATGTATGTTCTTATGAGTATAATATGAAGTTGATAAAAAATCCTTTGGTCACTGGAAAAAAATATTTATCTTTGTCCCAGTGGTGAGAAGAGTCGATGAGAGGATATAATAAAGGATTCACGCATTATGATTCTACAATTTAAGGAATCAGTAGCGAAGGATCCCCATGCTAAGGTTGAAATGTATTTATTCATTCCAAACCATTCCTTTCAGTCAACTGATTCAGCAAAGTAATCCAGCATCGATGAAGCCAAAACCTATAACTCGCCTTAACAAAGCTATGACTCAAAAGGCGACTATATTAATTTGAAAAGCTTTCTTCAAAACAGTGTCAGCGATTTCTTGGCTGGCTAAGTGGAATCTTGTTAATTGATGCTTTAGTATTGTTTACTAAGCTTTGCAGAGTTTGCCGCGTTGGGAATAAATAGCTGGTGCAAATTCGTAGAATATAGCTTCTGTCCTTTTCAAGGCAATTCTATCAAACTGCTGTTTCAGTAGGAAATGTATATCCGATTCGCATGTAACGAGTTTCTCATTGAACCTCACCAATGCCTCAATCGAGACAACAAGGCCTAAAACTAAGACCTGAAACTGAAAATGTTTCCATAACAGAGGCTTTTAATCCCTCACGAAAACGGCTAAATTTCGTGGTCCAGGTAATGACGTTTCGGTTGCCGTATTGGTCTCTTTAATTTCCATTATTGACCTCTATGTCAAGGTTCCTGTGCATTTGCCTTCGTCACAAGCATCAACATCATCGTTGAATCTCCCAACTGCTTTCGTAATTGGTACCGTTGCAGCGGCTTTGCTATCCAGGATACGATCTTTCGGTCGTTGGCAGTTCTAATTGTGGCTCGTTACTTGTTCGTGTTTTTGCGGAAAACTTCCCGTTGTTTACTTTTCGTTTATCGCAAGGTCTTCCTTCTTTTGCACAAGTGCGTTTGAAACCTCCTATCCTCTGATCTAACTTGCGAGACTGATTTCATTTCACTCCTTCTTCCCTATGTGTCTGCCCCGAATGAAATCTCATTAGTGTCGTTGCATTAGCATCTTCCGTCATTCATTTATTCTGGATTTACCTTATTCTCGGCGCATCGCCCGGTATGGTATCTCCGACTGATTGATGCAGTGGATGATGTGTGATAATCGCGTGCGAGGGAACGTCCCGATAAGCTTTTAAATGGAAGAGAGTACTCGAAGCAATTATTGGGATTTATTTATTCGGAAAACGGTGGTGATTGACGTAAGGAGTATTATTCTCGGAATATTTCTTCCTCTCGACGTAGATTATGCGGCAACGGTTGCGGGAATACGAAGCATTCGAAGTTTTACGTTTCAGGTTTTGCTTGAGTGATTGTGGAGGACGAGTTCACATGCTTCTTGAATCGATCGTAGCATTTTGTTTTAAAATAAATGTTATGTTTCCCTTACAACTCTGGCTGCTCGCAGGGTATATATCTAAAAATCTAAATTGCATTTGTTGTTATTCGCCTATTCCGAATTCTTTTGAGCAATTTATTTCACTAATTCAAAAGTTCAGTTGCCTAATGTTATTTTGTAGTAGAAGCACACTTTAGATTACTTTCATGAGGAATCTGTTGGGAAGGAAACACTTTATTCTTAAAATTTATGGATAGTATCAGACGAAATTAATTAATCTAATTCAATTGCATTAAATAAGTATTAAAAATAGCACGGTTTTTAATCGAAAATTGGAAATGTATTTTTGCAGCTAGAATTAATTAATAATCGTCTTTCAGTTATTTTTTGGGACCAAATTTCAGAGTTTTTGTTAAAAAAATTGGCTAAAATATTCATTCCTTAGTTTCATTTGTAAAGAAACAACTTGTTTGTAATTATTTGGGAAAACTTAAGGTGTAAAATCTATACGCAGTGAATAGTGCTGTTTTGACTTGTGAGAATCAATACTTCGTGAATAACATCTCCTTACATTTACGTGGAATCGTTTTATCTTCCCTTCAGAAATCGTCTTAATATTTATGTATAAACGTGTGTTTATATGCATATATAACTTTCACGCTCCTTCCTCCTAGGTTTGGTTGGCCAGCTGCTTCTTTTTGTTCACTATGCTCTCCTATTACTTCCTGTTTTGCCTAACCCGAATATCTCTTTGTGCATTTCCATCTATTCCTCTTATATCGTATGTTTATTTCCTTTAATGTCCTCCTTTTTAAACGTCTTATTGTTAGCCTTCTCTTTCAAATCTATCATATTTTTGTTATGATCATTTATCCCCATTCTAGTTTAATCGATCAGCTCTATCGTCCGATCACATTAAATTGGAAGCATGATGTAAAAACCTACCTTGAAGTAAGATGAAAATAAAAGAATTATAGAGTTCTATTATCGTTTTATTAGGAAGACTTTTAACCACATAATCCTCTGCATTGTGGTTTAATGTAAAGATCGCAGAAGTAGCTTACATCGTTTCGTTATCACTGTTCGTAACATGCTTATCGTTTGGGTATGAATCAAGTCGTTTTGCATACAGCTGTCGTGAGTGGGCTTGCGCTTCTCTTTTGTTTGCATCTCAAATGATAGGCTCTTCCTAGAACCCGAAACTCACAATCTCACTTCCGTTTCCTTTCTCAGAGTTTTTCTCCCTACAGAAAGCACTCCCTTTCGTTTCCAGATATTATTCGCGATGAATATCTCCTCATCGAACTCTGGACCCTTTCTGGAGCTTTATACTCCCGTGTTCGTTTTTCCCTTCTCACTGTTTCTGCATTACTTTCTTCTCCCGTAAGAGAATCTTAAGCAGTAATCGTCAATGCTAATAATTTCAGCGAAGAAAGCTGAGCGATTGCCAGATGGTGATGACGGCCGGTATCTTCCTCTTGCAATGCACAATTTCCGTTAATCTTTCAATTGCTAATTGTGGAAAAGCTTCGTTGACTCTCTGAATCCGCATGATTCTGGATGAGTTTCAGTTCCTTACTTAGTATTGCTTGTGTGCACATTGACATACTGTGCAATTGCTTAATTAAAAGAAGTATATAGTTGAGTATTGTTCAGTTGATCAATGTGAGTTAAAGCGAAGGTCAAGGAGTAAAGTTGGTGATTAATTGAAGGATTTGAGTTATAGCGAAGTTTCGTCTTTGAAGAAGTTTTGCACTCTTCAAAATATTTCGATGTTGTGGGTTTCCAACGTTTGCATTTCACTTAATTTCGTATTGATGTATTTCAAATGGTACGGTTATTTCCTATATGTACGATATGTATGTTACCAGACTTGTGGCCTATCTGCCAGAATTTCTTATAATAATATCGTCCAACTACAGGGGGCGATGTGAACCCGCTCTAGGCACCAAAATGCCTTCTGCGAATTGTTTATTCGTTTGCCAACGCTATAATCAAAATTAAACAAATATCATTTAATGTTCGTTTGGTTTAATCTGGAATGGAACGATTCTAATGGGTATCTTTTAACTTTTATTATAAAGCCAGATAGGAATACAAACGAAAATTTTTCAATCAAGATTTTGTTTTTCTGCAACAGTTTTTGCGATGTCTAGAATTCCACTTACGTAGTAATTAGGCTCCTATTTGTGTGTGTATGGAAATCGAAGTTATTGGAATCAAGGAGGGGGTTTTTGTCCGTACTGTTGAATAAATCGGAGCACAATTCTGCGCCTTTTCCTCGTTTCGTATCTCTCTTTTGTCGCTCAAACGAGTGACTTCTTGAAATATTGCTTCGAATCCAATTATTCATCGTTTAACCTTCCCATACGTGAGCATTTTCCACGATTCTCTCCCAATGAATCCGTGCATTGATGTCAGTGGCGCTGCTTTGAAGTGTATTTCCTCTCCAAAGAGGACGGCCGACAAGGGCACGCCACAATTAGTCGTTGCCTCACCTTTCCTCCGGACTTAATATCTTCGATTATCGTCTCGTTCCACTCGTAATTAAACTTCCGCACTCCTTTTAGGGCGATTGCATTTCCTAATAGCCTTGTGGGGCGATCCCTCCCGGTATTCCTTCGGCAGGACATTCCAGATTAACGGCGAACGGATTATCCGTGTCCGATGTCTAACCTTAAACGGCTCTACGTGCGTCAGCTTGTCACGCTTGAGTGATGAAGAAGCCTTTCGATGAGGGATTTCGCTTGGAAGTGGAACGAGGAGCCCTCGGGGGATTTGCCCACCCTTCGGTTTTGCGAAAATCTTCTCAAAGATTGATTCTTCTCCCTTTAAATTTGCTGTGATTCGCTATAACCGAACTTATTTTGCGTGCCACTTAATTTTCAGAGGTATATATTTTAATCTAAAATATCACTGTGACTGTGGCATTTTTAGTGACAAATATGTGATGTTTAGGAGAAGAATTATTAAAAGGTTTTTACGTCTTGGTGTGTCTAATGGTGTGTTTTAGATGCTTTACTTGCCTGTGGCTATTTTTCTCTTGTATTTTTAAATGTACATACTTTAGTGACCCTTGTTCTTTTTATATTTCAGACGACATTTTTTATAATAGATTAATTTTTTGTCAACTTCGATGTATTTATTTGTTATTAAAACACAATTTTGTGGGTTATATTTACCTGTTTGTGTTACATAAATAAATAAAATTAATCACAGTGGTTCAATTGGTAGTATCTTTGTCAGAAATTAGGACCTTTATTCGCCTCATGAATACATGGCTATGCTCAGTATATATCTCCCAGGTAATTAATTATAGAGATTATTGAAGCCATACTATTGTTTTACTCATAATGATAAAAAATGTTCTGTACTATGTTCTTATTATTGTGTTATACCTATTATTATTTTAATGTTGTAGCCAGGAGATAGATGTATCATAATTTTATTTTTATAGCTAAATGATAGATGTTCTGTAGTACGTGTGTGTGTGTGTCTTACTTGTGGAGCGTCGACATCTAAGGTAATGTAGCACCATTTTCTTGTTTAAATAATTAGCTCTTGCCTCTATAGAACTACGTAAAACCTGTGGCTGAAATTTGAGCTCGATTAAGACGCAAGATTCCTTGTTTTATGTGCTCTCTCAAAGATTTTTAAAAAGTTCGGTTTTCCTGACGGAGTGTAGTACTCCAGAAATGGATTCATTATCATCTTCAAGCACTGCAGCTAAGTCCCCTCAGATTCCCAACAAGCTTCGGATCGTATGATAACTATCGCAATTCAGTGGTCAATAAGTAGCATTATTATAATAAGTATAGTATGCAATTTTGTTTTAGCCTATATAATGGGTATGTATTATTGTAAACTAGTATTGCAATGGATATCTGTAATATTATCTTATAACATTCAACAAATATATCACGTTGTAAATAATAAATGATTACCAAATAAAAAAAAACAATTACTATCTGTATTTCGAATGCAAAAAAATATCTTTATTCAGTTTTCTTCGTTGATAGCATGCCTTCACACTGAAAGTATAGAAATATCGTTTAGGTAGCCGTAATGGTGTATGTAAATTTAGCATTATGCTGTAATCAGTGGATGCTTCACTGGTCTGTCCTGGGCCACTGATACATCGGTACCTTCTCTCTGGGAGTCAATATGGATTTTAGCTCAATATTAATCCCACAGTAATTTTCGACCTTGACTTTTGTAAACCCAGATTATAATAGACTATCATAATTGTGGTCATTCGAGTTACTCTCCAGGGAGCGATTTTATAGTATAATTTATTAATTTTTCGCTGGGTGTATCTGGAAGTCGTGGGCATCGTTGAACAAGTCGTTGCTGTGAATAATTCGGCAATCAGTGTTGCAGGAGTATCATATCGACAAACAATTCTATAGCTGTGATTACAATTAATATATTACATACCGTCTCTGAGGGTATGGAATGTAGAGCTAAGATTTTCAATAGTTTTTTAGCTTAAGTTTTAATGTTTTTGATGATATTTACAAGATAGATAAGAAGATTTACAATCTTATCTCATTTTGCCTAAATCCTGTTAAGTTTTAAGTATCGGAGGAGAGCTTCTTCGATTATATTCATAAGTAGGTTCCGTAATATCATATCGGTCTCGAAGCAGTTAGGGATGGTTACCTAGAGTTGATGCGAGCTCTTTATATAGGAACATTATCTGTCAATTAATGGGAAAAATTCATCCCGCATTCATGCCTATCAATCACCGTCCATCCATACGAGGTAAGCAAGCTAATTTCGTTGTTAGTCACAAGCCAACTCTCTCCCTTCACTTCTTTCGTTATATTTAAGAAAATCCATGTTCTTCATATCACGTAGAGAAGAAGTATTGTGTATTTTCTTTCCTCTAGTTGAAATACCTCGCTTTCCAATGTTACTCTAGGAGCAGGAAGAAGAGCTACGAAATATTAACATAAACTTTGTTGGTGATAATCGAGCCTTTTCTTTTCGTTAGTATATTTTATCAATCATCTATATGCTAATCGGCGCTGTATTTATTTCATACAGTCCATATATGACACATTGTAGAAGCAGTAGTACTGTATATGTACTCTACTGTATCTTATCTACTTATCATTCATTATAAATGCTACGCTCGTGAATTGTCGTTCACATTTAGCAGTGAAAAATCATTTTTGGCTGGCCGGATGTATCACGTTAGCGTCGATGTAATCTCAAGGGCTCAGTGAATGATCGATTCATTGATTTGCAGAGGATTTCTTATTGCAAAAAGTGCTGCGCGTCGCGAATTGTATGGGAGCGGTGCCCTTCTCAAATCAAATCGATTTTCGTTATTATGTCATCGTTAAATGTATTTCGCATGACACTGGAGCAAGCTTGGAATTCGCCTTTGATGGCATCATTGTGAAGTTGAATTCAGCTCTCATTGTCCGTAGATTTATTGTTTCCTTCTGGAAGTATTTCTCGAAATTAACCTCACAACTCTTTGTTTAATTGCTACACTTCTAAATTTCGCCGTCTATGTTTCCTTAGCTTGAAACTTAGTTCTCCGCTGGGTTTGTGTTTTATTTCTGCCTAAGTAAACAAGTGACGATCCATTTCTCTATCTGGCTCGGTCGTAAAGTACGAGGGCCTGAGTCACGGACGGGTTGTAAAGTTCTTTTGGCTTTTCTCTGTGTAGCTCTCTCAAAGCTTTTAGGGATTACTTTGATAGACAATGTTTAATGTTTTGATGCCGGCTATGACTAATTGTATCCAACTTTTATGCTCTGTGTATTCTTTGACTCCGTTACTGTTTACAATATCAGTGTTAATATTTTACTAAGTTTCTCGACGCCGTCTTATTAGAATCTTCTGCTGAAATATTAAGAGGAGCCTTGGAAAAAGGTTTCATTTTTATTTCTTATAGTTAAAAATATTTATTTACCAGCGCTCCATTAAAAGTACTAGTTGTCCAATTATGGCGGAGACAATAACCGCAATCTAACGTGAACATCCATACCAGTTCCGGGATCTTGGCACGGTAAGTTACCCTCGACACCACCAAAACCGGCCGAATATGTAAATAAAACACTCCGCATATGAGAAATGTACATTCTGCATGCGGGAATTCGCTGTACTAAATTTCTCTTGGATTAAACATATTTCTTATTGTCTTGCCTTATGTTCCATGGGGGTTAGCTCGAGCTACGTAACGTTTTGTTTCGTCACATTACAGGAATGCTTGCTTGATTCATTTATTCGTATTAGTACAAAAGGGTTATGCTCATAGTATGTACCACATGTGTTGTTATCATTGATGAGTGATAATGTCTACGCTTGAGGTAATATTGTATATTTATATACTGTATCTATGGTATTAATCTTCTAAAAAACATATACACGTTTTTCACACCCCCTTCTTAGTGGGTGTTTTCCTGCAGCGGATAATTTTATTCCTAAGATTAAGATTAGGTTTTTTACGTCCGCAAATCTTCTCATTTTTTTCTCATACTATCTCTTTAAATTGATTATTTATATATTGTATGACGATGGGTTAGATGGAAGTGGTGACTTTTAGTCTCAATCTTTCCCGAATAAAAACGTATTATAATTATTATAGGCTGATAATCCGATTGATTTCATATATCATGGCATGGTTGTCTTTGCAGCCTCATTTTTTTCGCACTTTCTTTCCTTTCCCCAGCTGAAAACAATCGTCCCTTGAGCATTCGGACGAATTAACTCTCGGAACTTCGGTGGAGCTCTTTTCAGCCCTTCGCAGGAATAAGATCGAACAGAAGTTCTTATTTCGGTCTTTGGAGCAGTTATCGCGCTTTGGTTGTTTGCTCGGATCCGATGCAATTAGAGGAAAACTTAGAAAGTCAACAGACCTTCTGTTCAATGGAGGGGCCGCCGCTGGCGTAGTTTACTCGCTTCGTTTGCCACCTCCCGCCACACCCTGCTTTGCCTCCCATCGATGCCATTGCCAACTTACCAACATTTCGCACTTATCTTGCGCAAGTGGATTATCCATGAAATCAGAAGGTGGTTTTTCTTTCCGTAGCTGCCGAATAATGACTTATTCAGACTGCAGCTGGCGAAGTATTATAAAGAGGTAGCTGCAAAGTAATGGTTTTGTAAGATGATTAGGGAGGTCGCATCACGGATAAATCGCTGAAAATATCTACATTCCCACAAATAAAGACAATGAAATATGTGATGGACTTGTAAATCGGATTCGTTTTTTTTCTATCCACGATTCGCATCTAACAGCTCGATTTATCTTCTATGGCCATTCGAAGATGATTTAATTTGTTCCTAATTCATAAAGCATTGGGTATTCAATAATAAATTCAATGATTTATTAAACAATGGAGGGTAGGTAAAATTCCTTCTCAATGGATTAAAGGGAGAAAAGATTCTTAAAAACTTAGTTCACTAACCAAATGAATTATAATTATAAAAATTGATGTACGAATCGAAGAATTCAAAGCTGCTACCTTCCGTAACAACTCAAGAAGGTAAAAATCTCAAATAAACATATTAAAATAAGGATTTCATTTCGTATTATAATTCATCTCCATATTATGGCATCTAACACATCCCTCGGTAGTCAATAAATCTTTTAACGAAAGAAAGTCCGCTTTGCGCAGAGGTGCCGAATTTATGAGGTATACGTAAAGGAAACGACATCGTTTAAACGTAATAACATATGACCATTTCTGCTCCATTTTCAATTTCCCTGTCTCTAAAAATCGTAGAGAAAGCTCTAGACTTGGCACTTGGTAAGTAAGTTAATGAGCTTGTAGCTATGCGGTCGCTTCATTTGCTGAATTGTCGCGCCAAAGAATCCTCATATAACCTAAAATAGGCGCAAAAAAGTAGTAACTGGTATGCTATATTATCTGAATGCATGTCCATAGTATAGGCTCGTAAGCAATGTTCAAGATGTGGAAAGAAATGAGTTCAGATCTCGATAATTTTGCACTACGGGTTTTTAACCACAGTATTCAATATCACAAGTGTAGGTTCAAGTACACGACTCAATTTCCAACGTGTTCATGTCATCATTTTCGGGGGATTGGAGTTGAAACCATTTATGGTCACATATTTGATTCTTATTTACTTGTTCTAATATTTTTTACGTATTGCATTTATTCGTCTTATCAGTAGAGTGGAATGTCTCCTAGGAAAAGCAAAGACCCTGGCATTTTAGATTTTCAGCCAATATTTGCTTGGGAGGATTATTTGTTAGGGTAATTAGAATTTACACCCATTTTATATTCTCATTGAAAAGCGTATAACTTTGTTAGATCAAATCGTTGATCATCTTAGGGATACTCTTATGCATTAGGTCGTACATTTTTGCAAGTTTAAATCTCCTTTTAAAAAGTACCAAAGCTTGGGATCCTCTTCTGATGAAGCCATACTTATCCTCGTTTAGAGGATTTATTCTCCGTGAAGTTTCCTTTTTAAATGTGTTAGGGATGAGAATGTAGAGCTATCTTTAACTTGTGAGTTGTGAGATAAAACTCCATCACAATAAATCTTCATATAATGAAGTTGTAGTATAAATGACTTTCAACTCAACTCCTTTTATTTCATCTGTGGATTTATTTATTGTTTTACACAGCTTAGATAGGGTTTTAGATTGTGACAGTCGACTTTCCATTTAATTCTTCGCATATAGTGAAACATCGTTTATATTTAAACCTGAACAAAGTTTAAATGAGTACACCAATACCTTCAATATCGGGACCTCAAAAATTCGTGGTAATGGCTTTATAACCTAAATAATCAAAACTATAGTCAATTATATTCGGATATCGTATAATTTGGCTCAATTTATTCTCAATACAACTCAGTTTACCGCCGAGTAAATTTATCGTCCAACTCATCAGTGATGAAATAATAATAATTATAGCTAACCGTCTTCTCAAGTAGGTTTCTGTGTTTATTGTTCATTAATTCCAACGGAGGTTAGCCTGCCATTCCAATATTTTGTGCTCCTCATTTTCTTATCGTTGAAAAACTCTTTTATTGACTAGTAATTATAAAAAGCTACTCAAACTCCTCATATTTTTCCTTTTTTCAAGTGGGTCACGTAAATGTTTTCCTTCCGTGGGTATATAGAACGGTAGAGATTATTTTGAAATTTGTGCGATATTTACTCTCTTTTCTTTGTAAAGAAGAAGACGATAGGAAACTTCCTTACCTTAAAGTATACCTTCTCCTCACTCTATCCATTTAAAGTCACTTCAGTTGCTGATATAAGTTATCGCTGGAAGAGATATTAGGGCTCGGGAAAAAATTTGATATGAGGATAAATTTGCGTTTAGGTGATTGAAGTTCTCTGGTAACTATTTAGAAGACATTTTAGGTAAATTTCTTGATTTACTTTGTTAAGATTCATCGCTGTTTTCCTTCATAATAATCAGTAGTTAGTTTTAGGGCACGTGATGAGTTCGTTTTCTCTTTGGAAAAAATCGTATATTTTTTCGCATTTTTCTGAGAAATAGATCTGAGAAATGGAATCTAAACTACGTTTTGTTTGAAGGTCTTGCTAGTTTTTCATGCACTTCTCTGATATTGTTTTAATCTAATGGAATTAGAGTTTTTTTTCGTCTTAATTTTCCCTAAGAGTTTTAAATCTCACATCATTATCTTTTCATAGAATACTAATTAATAAATACAATTGTAGTTTTTGAACATTTTGAATCAATTTCATCAACTTGAACTAAATAATCCTGATTATGGTCCAAAGATTAAAATTGTAGAGGCCTTTATGTATTCATATATTCACAGTACTCATCTTCCGGATGGACATTCCAAAGTGGAAAGTGTCTTTCGATTCCAACTCACATCAATGTTTTTATCTTCCATTTATCCGTGAGTTTAAGTCTTTTCGTACATCTGGTATTTTTTGCAAGCATAGAGAATGTCTGCGGTGGAGCTCACTATCCCTCACTCAGAGCAAAAAGCTAGCTTATTCCATGCAAAGTGCTTCACTGTAATAGAGAGTTCTTTTCAGTGCAACATCGGAGTTTGCGCCAGAAGCAAGTAATTACGAATGGAAGACGTTTAGAGTTAGGAACAAAATGTTTATCGTAGTTGAGTTGGCGTCCTTACCCATCTTCGCATCCTCTGACGTATTCTGCTTCCTCTCCCCTTAACCTAGTCCTGCACCTACCGCATCATACCATTTTATCCACCCCTTCAACCCATCGCACGCTTATTTAGTGTCTGTATTTTCTGCTCGACCCTGGAAGTCCTCGAGACGTGATCGTTGACCTCTTTTAGCGTGCCGCATTAATTTCCCAATCTCCTCTCGTTTTGTTTGCTACTGCCGATTGGAAGATACTTTTCGTTGCTGTACTGCTTGTGGGCACAGTAGAGTTAGCCTTGAAGTATGCATCTAATTATGGTTCATTTCGAAAGAGAGACTTTTCGTCTGAATCCTAGTTGGGGAACTTGGCTTCTTCATCACCCAGATGGATATTTTTGTTGGAACCTATTAGTATCTTCATTAGTTTTTATTGGTCAAGCATCGTATTGGTTTTCTCTAATGATATTTATTGGTTCCTGTGGGTTTTCACCAATGATATTTATCATACTTAAATAAGCCTTCATTTTTTAATATGGTAGGGCAGTGTTTCTCAAACTTTTTCCTCCACGACACAATTATGTACCGACTAAAATGTACCGGCAAACTAAACAGATATTAATGTAATAATATCTTTTTGCATGCTTAGCCACTGTTGCATTTATCAGTGAAGTCCCCCTAAGTTCTCATGAACTTGTCAGGGGGTGGTTCAGTGAAGCAACGTCAACAACGAACATACACAACCATTCTCTGATAGGAAAAATCTGATCAGCCGGGATTCGAACATTGGACCTTGGGGTTTGGAGTGATAGCGTGGATGGAATGTTATCCATTCCGCCACCAAAGCCGTGTAAATTAAGTTTAACTCCCTTAAAAACTGAATATTAAATTGGAATACCTTTCATTATTAAAGTTGATGTGGTTTGGGGAAGTTGTATAATTTTCTCTCGCCGAAGTAATGGGTCATGACTTTAGTTTTGAACGAAATCGCATGAATATCCTTTCCTGTAAAATAAAATCCAAATTATTTTTTAAGCACGTGGTTTCAAAAGCGTTAAGTTGTTCAAGATCTCATATTTCCTCTATACCCGCATTCTCGTTAATGTTTCTTGATGAAAATCCCCAACTTATCCATAATTCTGAGATCTCTTTAGTTTCTCTCGTACGGAAGTTCAAAATTGAAATCTTATTTCCTTTTGTATGTTGATGTTACGCTGTAAGAAGCAGCGCTTTGTTGTTAAATAAATGAATCCCGGAGGCGTATTCTGTAATCACGTTGAGAATTCCTCGCTTTGCATAATTTTTCTACCGAATCGCTCCCGGCTTGTCTCGTTATAAACATCTGCTTTGAACGGCATTTCCTTTTTCTGATTCCCGAGAAAAAATGGAATGATATCTCTGTTTGCGAAGTCCTCGTTGATAAAAGAGGTACTCGCTATCGAATTTTTAAACAAAAGAGACTTTGTTCTCGAAGATGTACGAAAACTAGAATATTTTATGGCTGCTCAATCTTTTAATTTATTTTTCAATAGGATTTTCGTAACCTTACTGGGCCTTGACCCTCAGCTTTTACTCATTATGGTTGGAGTATCGGTTTTTATAAAGTGCACCTATTGGGTTTGGGCTTTCCTGTAATGTTCAAACGGTTGCTATAGATGACGTTAATTCGCCAAGACCAATGATGGAAGGTATGAAAGATTTATAACGTCATCTCTGACTAGGTACTATAGATGTTATTGTAATCAAACGCTCAACCTATTATTTATGGAGCTCTTTGAACATTATGAAACATATTTTTTGTTTTATTGAATCATTTTAGAAGTTTGTACGTTTTATTATGTTTGCACTGGTCTTCTTTCTTCCGTAGGTTTCTACTTTGATTAGGATCATATTGGAAGTGGGAGCGAGCCATGTTTATAAACATAGCCAAGTAAATAAGGCTTGAAATTAACTAGGGCGAGATATGAAAAACCGTCGCGGATCTCCTATGACGTCAATGGCCACATGTGTGGGTCAAAGGATGAGTGGAATGCCGCTGGAGCAAATCCTCTTGCGCTGCAATAAATTAAAAATCTGACACCCTAACTCTATCTTTCAGTCGCTGTGTTTTTCTTCCTGCTTCGTCTTATCGTCTGTTGATTTTGTCCTTGTGTTATCGTATATTCTCCGAGCTTCAAAATCCAGAGAGGGCGTATAAAAAATGCCGAATATTAACGATACGTTTATTCTTTGCTTTATATCTGCAGGTATATTTGAACAGCTAGATTGTAGACTGCTAAATCACGATTGTGAAGGAGGATTATTGTGAATTATAGTGCGTTGCTGTATGATGTTCTTACGCAGAATAAAAGAGAATTTAATCTGGAAATGAAGGAATATGTATCTCGAAGACCCATCTCAATAGAACAATATAAACTTTATTTTTCTCAATGGTTGACATCCTCGGAGAAATTTGTTAAGTATTATTGAAAATAAAGCAGATTTCCCGGGTTGCAATGATTTATTATCAAAGTTTTCTCTACTGATCCTATAAATTGATGTATAAGCAATAGTTTTTCATTGGAGATAAATGTGTTAATTCTTAATCTGTGTGGAATATGGTTTTCTTTTTGGAGCTGTGCATTTTATGTTATTGGTAAAGGTAAAGGGTATGTATAAACATTGTTTTCAAGCGCCAAGATTACCATCGAATAAATAAAACGAGAGGATTACTTTTATCGAATTGCAATATTAGATTTTTTCTTTTGTTGCATATCTTCCAGTTTAGCTTAGATAAATTCTAAAGACTTGCTTACATTACTGAAATCGAGAAACTGGTGGATTTTTATGCTTTTGAGTTAGCCACGTATGTACTCCTCAAAAGTTCCCTTCCTGGAGTTGGCCACTTAGGAAATCTGGCCTCTTCCAACTTGAGTAGGAAATGGCTTAGTATTCTTGGCGATCTGGCTCTGGTGCTGATAGTGTCACCAGTGCCAGAAAGGTCATTAAGTTCGAAACAGAGGGTGGCTGGTTCCAGCAGCATTTTTCTCAATGAGAGGTCTGCAGAGACCGTGGTCCCAAGAGATGTTATCAGCGAGAATGCTGTTGAGGAAGGAAGCAGGAAGCCTTGCTATATTTTTTATGAACCCAGCGAACCTATCTTGGAGAAGAAATTTTTCTGTTAGATATGATTGAGAATCTTTTCTTGATCGATAGATAATTTATCACTTGTTTTTTATTTACATCACGTAAATATTTATTTGCAGTTCCTTATTTCAAATTGATCGGATTCCAATGATATCTACTCCTGTATTTATATGGTTTTTGGAATCAGTGGAGACTGAGAAGCCCAACAGCATTGTTTGTGAAACGTCTAGCTACATTACAATTTACTTTGCGAAATTGAAGACACCAACTCCATAATTCATATCATCCCTCGATGCCATTTAACAAATATATGTATTTTTCTGTATTTCCAGTCTAATAAAGAATAAGGAAAAGTAATTTTTCTTTCTTCGAAGTGGTTAAATTTGCAAGCACTAAGTTTTTTTTGTGTGTTATGAAATTCCAGAAAGGGTAAAGGGTAAAAGGTATTGCACACGTTAAACCAAAGAAAATATTGGACGTATTTAGATGAATTTTTGTGGTAAAAGGAAGTTTAAAGCATAGTGAAGAGCCTTAATTTTGGTTATTTACCCTTGCGTCCGTGATTTAGTAGTGATTTTTAATAATTACAAATTATCATATTTGATTAGAAAACATTTTATAGGATTTGATTAAGATTAAAGGAGTTAAGGAATATGAGCATCTTAGCCTAACTTAGCTTCACTCTATCTTACGCCTTTGTTCTAAATAATTCTAATTGACGCTTATTACCGTCGTATCACAAAGTTCCTCAATCAGGAAATTTTGAGATCAAATGAAAATAGGTAAAATCTATCGGTTTTTTTGGATTCCAGAAAACCGGTCCTCGCAGAATTGGTCAGCACTGGGGATTTACTTTTATTTAAACGCTGCAGTGTTTCTTATAATGCTGGCTCATTCTCCTCCAGTGATCTGGGAAAGAGGGAAAACGCGGTAATCCAAGGGTCGATTGAATCCATCGGACGTCAGCGCTTCTCTTCCGCATCATTCCCTGAGTCCTTTGAACTCCCTCCACCTGCTCCACAATGCTCGCAAGGGTGGGGCGTGGGAGGAGGCTGCTAAGTCGGGAATGGGTTGCCATGCTGTAGCATAAGTGACGTCATCGCCACCTCTGGTGCCCTACAGTGTCGCTCCAGACCGCGTGCGACGATCTTGGGCCGTAGGAGGGGTCTGGCAGTTTTGTCATTCTAGTGGTTTCATCCTAAATTAAAATTGGGAAAAGAAGAAACAGCTAGGGTGAAATCAAAAGACTTCTAGTTCATTTTTTTGAACTCATATTAAACCAGTAAATATCTCGCAAATTTAAGCATGTACTTAATGAAATATTTGAAAAACACAACCTCATTTTACGAAGCATAACAAGAGCTTAAACACTGCACACCTGTTCTGGTACATAAAATGTCAATTTAAGCTGTATGCGTCAGTTGAAAAACGTTTTGTAATGTTTATTTTGTGAAATGATTTTTTGTTCTGCTTGGAATGGGTGCAGTTTGGAGAGCACTCGTCATTCGTTGCGTGAAAAAAATTCCCTGATGTTCTCTATAAGATACGTAATTTTTTCTCACATTTTTGCACTGTTTTACATCTATAATGTGCGTTGGAAAATTCTGTGGAACCGTTTACAGGTCTGTTATAATATTGTGCACTCGCATAGCCTTGTATTTCACATACGAATGTCTGGCTGGATAAAAATTTTAGAACTATTCCATCGTATATTAAAATTTATTAATTCATTCATGCTTTCCTAATTGATTGAGTAAAAAAAGAAACTTATGTCTGGCGTATCATAGACAGGTGATATTTTATCATCCGACGCGAAAATCCTCTGCTACCTTTGGTAGACATCACATGGGACCATAATTTCACTTTTAATAAGAAATTGATAATCTTTTATCAAATGTTCCTTCTTCTCTTCTGTTTTCCGTACATGGGGGATGCCCAACTGAAAATGAAGTATTGATCATTTGCCACAAGTTTAGTATATGTACGTCAATATTCTACAAAATTAATTCTCAGTTACCTAGTAAGTTCCGCTTAGTTATTCTAATCTTTTATGTTTTATTTATCGTGATCTTTCTAATGTTTACACTTACCTGTCGTTCAAACGTGATCATTCCACTCGGGAGACATGCTGTCCGCTTGACCGAGTTAGCTTAAATACACTAATGTTCCCTCTGGTTGAACACAATATTTACTTGGAAATTTTACCACAGACATTTATATTTTAACATTATGCGACGAGTATAGTTAAAGGCGTTAAGATTGCTATTGTTGGTTTATATGTATTTAACAAACATTATGGGTATCGAAAAATTTCGTGAACCGTTCCCCTTGATCACCATATCAAAACAAACCTGAACTGTATTGTGTATGGCGAAAATTTTCTTCCTTTCCTTACCTTAAAAAATAGCTTCCGTTTCGAGGGAAAGGCTGACGAAATTCCGTTTTGTCCACAGATCCGGGTAGTTTCATCAGCCTTACCTTTCGGGAAAAAGGATTTTTGAATGAAAAATTTGCAGAAAGGGTCGCGGAATCTAAGGTGACTCACACGCAAACAGACCTGACGATTTCGCAAAGTTTTCTCTTGAAATAGGGGAAAAGAATGTGTCGCTAACCGTTTCTTATTAGATCGTCCGAAAGAAGTTTCTCTAAGGAGCTAAGAATAGATCCAAAAATATTTACTAATCTCTATTTTCTTTCCATCTTTATAATTCTCCTTGGAGCCCGACTTTCGAGATTGCCCGAGGAGATGCACTCTAGCGTTAGCTGCCGCTGCTGTAGCGATTTTCTTCTATTAACACCCTCAGTCATCGTGAGAGTGCCAAGAAATGTTTATTCGTGTGATTTTTGCCCTTTATTGTGTCACACTATCGAAGCATTGGAATTTTGCATGCTCGTCTGAAGAAGACGTTCTTCGCTAATTCCGATCTCATTCGAAGCCAATATTGCTTGCCATGTTGACCGAAAGCTCGAAATTTGTCTTGTTTTTATCCGTAACAACCTAAAAATGCTATATCGGCTTAAGTTGTTGTCCGAATTTTTTAGTCGACGGATATCAATGACTGGATTTTCTCCAACTATCGAAAATTTGATATACGCGGTTGAAGTGAGACCGTAAGTTTTATTTTAAAAACATAATATATATTTCGAAGCTAGTCTATTATTTGTACCACAAATTCCACGCCCTGATGATAATGGGTGTGATTCATCTAAAATATTGACTGTTTAAACCTAGAAAATATATGAACTTTATTAATTATATATGAAAACATGATTCTTACGTCACGATGCTCTCGGAGATTTAAGGAACTTTGTAATTCCGGTTTTAATTAACATTACTGATGTTATATAAAGGTTCACTGAGCACGTCCCAGAATGTAAAAAAAGATCCACTTTAATATGTTTTTGATACTTTGTTGTGTGAAATTGGAACAAAAAATTAAAATTAGCTAAAGCCGTGTATACTCTATAGCAATCTCTAATGTAAATTTGTATTTGTAAAAAGATAGTTATAACACACTACTGCTACTATTACCCTTCTAATCAAAAATAACAATTACCTTGAAATTTGGAAATTATGTAGTTTTTTACGGGTGCTCTACTGATTGGGACATATAAGTAATATTTTCTGTTTCCGTTTTATAGAAAACTACTTAACTAAGGTATTAAATGTATATTTAAAAGCGCTTTGTCATGTATTGCTCCTGCGACTACTTCTTCTCCTCCACTCATAGTTAATAAAACCACCCTTTAACTATCCTCTCATTGATGCCTCATATGGCTAATCAATTTCTCTCGCTTCAATCTGGCGGCGCCTTCTTCCAATCCGTTGATTAAAAGAGGACAATAGAAAATGTTTCGAAAGGCGAACAAAAGGATAAGCTGGGAAAATAAGCTCCTCAAAAGAATGACCTCTGCTTGCTTTTGAGCTCCGAGTTAGCTGCGAGACGGGGAGTGGAATCCTGGGTACTTGACGTGCTACGTGACGTATTTCAAACATGTATCACCCTGCAACTGCGTCATATCCAGTTGATACTGCATCTGTTTAATTTGTGTAACTCATGTCCGCATCTGCTTTTTGTCGGAACAAGAAGTTTCCTGCGAAATGATATAAATCTAAGCAAGAAATATTTGTCCGAATACTAGTGATACCTGTTCATGCATATTTTTGGTTTTATATATATTTGATTTACGAAAACCTTCGAATCTGTGGTATTACATTTTCTTTGTCTTGCTATTAGGATCATCCCACTTTTGTCTCGCCCAAGGTTGCTATGTCTTTTCTTGAGTGGTGTTATTATTAATGGTTTGACTACATGGTTTAGTTGCGATGTTTGTCCTATATAAGTATTGTTTAAAGCGAACGGGAATAGATATTCTATAAAGGTTTTATCAGTCATTATATCAGTTTTTTGGTTTCTTAAAAAAACATGAATTTTTAATTATTTATATATTTATGGAAATTATTATTATTGGTTACAGTTGGTCATTTCGTTTCTGGTGTTGTAATCTAAACGGTACTCAATTATAGTCGCTTGGTGATGTTCAGTAGATTTTAAATATATATTAAAAAACTGGAATGTTTAGTACATTTCGTATGGTCGATATTATCTTCAAAATTAAAGTGTCTTCCAGGTGTTTTTACAGGTCTTCCTCGAAATTTTTTAGTTATTCATAAGAAATATGGAATTGTGTTAAAATGAGTTAATGTTTTCAGTTTTTTTCTAATTTTGATTCATTATGGCGATTACTTTCAATATTTATTTCTTTTTTGCCAATAGTTGATCCCCTTGTTATTTTTTATCCGTTAATTCAATAGTTACTGTAATTCTGTTGTAGTTTCACGTTTTGTTAATTAATCGATTGTCAATAATATTGGTTTAACAATGTACGTGATAAGAGATAATATCTCTAATGTATGTATGATTTCAAATCAGCCGCTTCAGAATTCCAAGAGTTTCACTTTAATTTGTAGTTTTTTTATGAGTCAGTTGTTAGTTGTCGAAGAATATTTTATGATTAATCTCAAAATTTGTAAATGATACTTAATGAAGCATCGATCGCCGCTTGCAGTTTATAGAAATGATGTAAGAATATTTGTGGGGACCACTCCCTTTGTTGCTCGTAGATAGGGCCTCAATGAAGAGGACTGTCCTCTCCCCATCTGAAGCTGTCCCTGGTATTGACCCAGTAACACCTGCATTGAGAAATGTTTACTCGAACTATTTTATCAGGTCTATCTAATAGGGAAAAGCCAAATAAACGCGAGCATTTGTTTTCTGCTCCTCAGAGGCGAACACTTTGTCTAAACCGGGTCCCCGTTTTAAATTGGGTTAACCCCGCGAAATTCGGTGGCACTAGGCGTGGTGCTGTTTACTGGAGGCGCAAACAAATGTTCGACTGTGTGCCTTAGATCGATACGAGCGTTTCCGTTCCTCAGTGGAATACGTCCACGTCTACCAACATTAAGCTGGTCAGGCTGCACGGTTAGTTAACTTGGAGTGGATCGGCGTCTCGCGTCCTCTTGCCAGGGCTCTAATGCGAAATGCTTCCGCGGAAACTCGAGAATGCCTCGGTTGAGTCAGCGACTCCCTTCTGCCGTTTAGTGCAGTCATTTTCCCTCCAGCGCGACTTTTCGCGAAATCACTCGATTGATTCACGGGAGAAAGCAGAACGCAGAGGCGTATTTGCATATTAACGGGACTCGAGTGTTTCAGGGAAGAAGATGATGAAATTTTGCATACAGTTTGTTTCTCCATAAATGATTATTTTATAATCATTATTTTCGCGGTAAAGGTTGACTCTTGTGCGGTTATTAAGGTTTTGTTCTGTGAAGTCAAGATCAAATTTTGCTGGTTTGTCTTTTCCTTATAACCACCGGAAAAACTTCCGAGAAAATTAGTGTTGAGTGATTATCTACCGTATTGCTTATCTCCTTATTGAAGTTGTATCCATCAATAATAGTATTTCATTACTAAAATGTTAATCATAGAAGAATTAGAGGTTCATATAAAAATTAATATTAAAATTTCCTTCAAGAATGGTCAGTATAAGTTCTTTTCTCGCTCTAATTCTTTGTGTTCTGTCCATTTTATTTAACCTTCTCAATAAAGGGTCTTCTGTCTGCCCTTGTCGTTATTATTTGGCATCATAGTTTAATAAATTTACGTTTTGCGCACTATAGTACCCTTTCATGATGTTCTTGGTATAAAATGGAAGTCTATTGTTCAACTACCATTATGGTCTTTTAAGGGAAATCGCGTTTAACATAGAATATTCAAATAGTAATATTCCGAATAAAGAAAAAAATAATTTTTCCTGTGAATTATTTTTACATTCTTGTTTTATATTGCCGATTCGGCGAAACAATTTGTGAATTTTGTGTACCATTTCATTTTATGTAGAATAGGATCAATATTTAGGAAATTCGAAGCTTTTCATGGTAATTCTTTTAATAAACCTTTTATCGATAGGCAGGAATTAGTTGGTGGGTTTATTTATGTTATTCATTCTTTGATGTGACGGTTGGTTGTCGTTTCGTGAGCAAAGGATCACAGGGATAAAGAAACAGCGTCACAGATTCCCTCTTTGAGTAATCAGCGTTTTCCAATCTGACCGACTGAAATTTTCCATCACCCGCTACGGTCGAGCTCTTTTGCCCATCCTGTAATTTCTACTTCGTAAGGTCAATCAATGAATGAGCTTAAATTAGTCGCACATATTTCAAAAGAGGTGAAACAAAGTCAAACTTATTTTCCGTTGATTGTGAACGAAGTTTGATCCCTCTGTTCAATGTTTTCCTTTGACATGAGTACGGTACGATATCAGTTCGCCAATCGTTTTATTTTTGTGCTCTATCGTGATTGCGAATTAAATTTTTTTCGCAGATATTATTTAAGGAGATTTTATTTACGATATTCACTTCGTTGGCGGAATGACTCGGAAAGACTTTAAAATTCAATCCAGTTGATGATAGATAATAAAGTTTGTGCAGGTTATCTTGGTATACCTTGAAATGGACTGGAATGACGATATATGAAAAATAAATCATTCAGTTTCTATCCTTGATGCTTCATAGTAAAATGGTATTGCTGTTCTATGAACTATGAAGTACCATTACCATAGGCTGCCATCTCTGATGTATATTGCTTTAATAAGATGACCTTTATCTGCTCGGATGTAGCATCAATTTTGAGTTGAGCAATATCCTTCCTCGTTACAATATAATTACTTACGGTAAATAAATAAATGCCTTTATTTTAGGGCAAATTCAACAATCTGAGAGATTTTCATTTCCCATTTACTAATCGGCATGTATTTGCCATTACTTCCTGGTATTTTGCTATCTTACATCCATAAGGAATCCTTTTCATAATCTAAATTAGTTAAATAACTAGCAGATTTCCTGTAATCGTTTACATGAAGATGGTTCTTGGACGTTACGTATTCGCTTGCTTCCAAAAGCTGTTTTGCGTCGATTGACTCAATCTTCAGAAGCGAAGTAAGGATTCTTGGATTTATCTCCCAGATCACTCTCCCAACTCAAGCCTCGAGTAATCGCTTTTGCGAAGCCATTCTCTTCGTTTACCATAAACGGATTTAAACCTTCACATTTCTGGCTATTACTATACGAATATTAGTTCAATTTTATTCAGTTGGTGATGCCACTGTAAAAACATTCTCTAAATGTAAATGAAAACTTTGGTTTGATTTAGGCGAAGTGTAATTCTTGGCATTTGAATTCGTTGAGATATTTATAAATATTTTGAATGTCTTAAATTAATGTAATTTGTTTGCATAACAATATTTTTCCTTCGTGTGTGTACGGTCAACTGTGCTTAATTATACTAGGCAAAGCGATTTATCTGCATTTGTATTTGGAATTATTATCATAATAGACCTTAATTAGAAGTATGAAATCTCCAAAAGCCGTCTTTGTTGGCGCTCCTAGTCTTTTTTCCCGGTAGTCCGAAAAAGCAAGAAAGGAATTTAAATGATTGTCATTTTATCTGCGGTTCACTATTTTCAATAATTTTGCTTTTCTGGAAAAAATAAACAATTATTCAATTCCACAACTTTTTGAATTAAATGCATTGTGTTTATTTTTTCCAGTAATGGAATTCCAGAAGGTGACGGCTGCTACCATTGATTTTAATTTTGCTTTTGTTGAATAATTATCTTGGTATATCATAAAATCGATATGAACTGACTTTACTTAGTGGAACGCCATTTATGAAAAAATGTACGTTGTATGTACCTGAGGATGGCTGTATGGCCGAAACCGGTCGTGTAATAAAATATTTCTGGTGGAAAATACAAAGTCTGCTGTTCATTTTCGCATTGGTATATCATGTTTACAAATCGGGTTCCATCTCGTCCTGTCATGCATATTTTTATTTCTCTTTCCATCAGCATTTGTAACGCATTTTGTGATTGTGTTTCGTATACTATTTGCCTAAATCCTTTCATCAGTAGACATCAAGAATGAGTAGGAACTAAAATACCGCTTTTTATGTATAGTGCTTCTTCCTATTTAGTGGT
The DNA here is from genome assembly GCA_947579665.1 of Sympetrum striolatum. Lineage (NCBI taxonomy): Eukaryota > Metazoa > Arthropoda > Insecta > Odonata > Libellulidae > Sympetrum > Sympetrum striolatum. The sequence continues at coordinate 32,254,415 of OX388346.1, forward strand.
GATAGGATACATAAGTTTGTCAGTGTTCACTTACATCTCCAAAGTTGCGGAAGTTTTGAACACCTCCCTTGTCAATACAAATCATTTTTTAAAGGTTGCATTGGTTGGCTTCGACGCACTCCTCATTCGGTATTTCCTGCCTTCAAAGGATGCCGCGCACGAATGGTCATTCTTGCGTGGCTGCGATCCCATATCCGTTTAGTAACAGCCGCATTGTATTTGTAATGGTTTGCTGCAGCGGCGGAAATTTTATGGCCGAACTTAGCATTTTTGGAGCGCGATATTTTATGTACACTTGACGTGTACGTAACATTCGCTCGGTGAATAATCCTTTGATAAAGAGCACCTCAGTGCAGGAAGCGGGAAGATGGTGTATCTGCCGCGCTTAATGGACGATAAGAAGGAACGGCCCCCGTTTCTTTTATTAGCCTCGTTTGTTGCATTATATTTCGTTTATACGCATTTTAACGCCTTATCCTTTCAGAAAGTGATGTTGATGAAAAGTATTCGGTGTTTGTTCATACCTGTTCCCTGTTTTTTGTCAAAGACACGCTCAAGATTAACTACTTGAAGGTTTTGTTCTCATTGTAACATTTTATGAGGTTTTTCGATCCAGCTTGCCTTTTTCCCTTATCCTGAATTGTTATCCATGGATTCGCTATAAATATCAGCTCATGTTCAGTGTAATTATTTATACGCTGAATTTCGCATAAAATTTAATTATTTATGATTGGATTAATCTGAAAACAATAACATCTTAATCGTCTGTGTAAAGTAATTGTTTTTTTATATAATTTTTATAAAATTTATCTGTGAGGATACTTCAATCCTTAGGAAACACGTAAGCAGATTACACAGTCGGCCCTCGTTTAACTTTGCTAATCAGTTCCAGACTACCGCGATAGGTGAATTTCCGCGAAGTAAGCTTCTTTATTTAAAATTGGAATATTTTCTTACTTAAAGCATACAAAACATTTGCACGACCTAATTACGTTAATTAAGATTATTAGAACCTCTAGACATGAAATATCGCTCTTTAGTCACCATCACATCCGTAATACGCAATACATAAGACAAATAAAGAGAGTGTAAGACATATTGAACGTTACAAATATCGTAACCTTTAAATGAATATACATATCTAAAAAATCAACAATAGAGTAAAGCCGCGCAATGACGACTGTACTCCTGTTCAAAATGTTTTTGTTCATTAATTTGGTTATAGTAAATTGAAACTCGTTCAGCAGTAGTAATCTCATCGAGTATGCCTTTTCGTTTATTATCCAGTGCAAATCGATCATATTTTTTTGATCATACGATCTAGCTCGCCCTGAATAAAGTCCTTTTATGATCATTATTATCTATCTCAAGGCGTATTTTAAATCGTAGGATTAGTTGTGGGGAATACAAAGTTGAAACAAGTTATGAATGATCTAAATATCGTCTGTTGTATGATATCACGCCGTAGTGAGGGTGTGAATTTATCCTCGCTCTTTCTGCCTTTTTCTCGTCACCGTTACGCATTCCTTTTCCTGCCTACTTGGGTAGAGCCTTCTTCTGCGCTTATCTTTCGCGTCGCCACCAATTCTCGGGATTCCCGATTGATTTTCCTTCCCAGTACTGGAATTTTCGCTATTCTCCGTACTCTCGAAATCTCGTTGCGAAATCGGAATGAGAGAAGCGTGATTGGGAGGAATTCGAATCCACTGATTCATACGCACTCCCGACTCCGCTAATGGAAAATGTCCGCTGTCTATTTATGTCCACGTCCTTTGACTCATCCGACGTTCGCTATTATCAATTACTAGGAAATGGAATTATCTTGGTTTTTGGTTTCCCAGATTTCGGATGTGGGAAGGCTATCATCCTTGGGGGGATGGGTACTCGTTATTCTCCGTGATTGGAATTAACGAGGACGGGCTTGCGTTCATTGATATATTCATCTTGCGCGGATTTTCCTCCAAGGGAATATAACGATGTGCTCTTTCGTATTCCAGGATATAAGATTTCTTTAAAGTGATGATTTTTAAAATATAATATCTGGACAGTTATCCGTAGGATATACTTAACGTTAAGAACTTTGAAATGTAAAGAGGGTGACCTAAGTAAAATTCTTGCAGTTCGTACTGTGTCATATTGAATTTTAATCTATGCTATATTTATTTTTATATATTGTATATTATTGTGTATTATATGGTGTTTGGCTTCTAAAGAAAAGGCCTTAGAAGTATGTAGAAACATTTGAAATTTCTACGATCAGCGAAATAATGCATAAAATTCGATCGGTAGCACGTAGAAAAGTAACGAATGCACGTAAGAAAATGTCGTTCAGCCCGTCACTTATAATAACTCTTCGATTAATTTACATCCGCAATTCTTCTCATTTTGGTGATCCATGACGATGGTTTAGATGAAAAAGGGATTTTTAGTTCGCCCGAATAAAGACGTATTTTACTATAAATTTTAAGAGAACAGAGCGAAGTTGAAATAACAAATAATGTGGATGAGGTCAGTGCAAGCTACATAATTGTGAAATTGTTGCTAGTAAAGGTTTGAAGCTCCATCATGCTAGAAAGAGATGATGATGGTGTTAATTTCTTTTCACTGATGGAAAACAATCCCTAAAGCTATCGTTGTATACCATTCTTTGTTATATTTATTTACTTATTTTCCAAATACCCCACTAACATCCAATTAATGGACAATTACAGTGGTGCGAAATGACAGCAACAACAGACCGACAAACACAGCCATTCCCTAACCGGAAAAATATGGTCAGCCGGGACTCGAACCCGGGACCGTTGTGTTGCTTTGTTTGTGTTGCAACGAAATTTTTTGCATTCTCTATCTACTAGTATCTACTATGTCATAGTTCGAGCATGACGTTTTGCGATTTTCCGGAAAGGAAAATATTCTATTTGAGTGAGCATGTTTGGTCATTCTTTGCGCTTCCATTTGCAATCGAATTCTTTTTCGTTTCATTTCCAGTTGGGGTATTTTCCTATCGAATCCTTCGTTTCGCCGCTGGCAAATAATCCCCGAGAGAGAATTTCCATCGGCGACATGGAAAGTTGTTCCATCATTTCCAGACCATTTGGCGCGTCGTAGATTTCTTTATCCTTTAGGAGATGTATCCACCCCGCGGCTTCCCCTTTGAAGATTTGCTTTCCTTTTCCTTGGTGGTTGGTTTTTGTCCTCGTGGTAGATGTATCGGATAAAAATGGAAATGTCGTGCGAAGGGGAATAAAAATCGCCGCTACCTTCTTAATACAACTGGGTGAGTACGCTCCGCTGAGAATGGATAACGGCTTATGTTGCCGTTGTTTTTTCACAGAGAAACTCGGATTCCACGTACTTAACGCCCAAACGCTTGCTCCGGGAAACTTAATTGGGGCATTTTCTTCCAATTTAAGCGATTTCTTCGGAGCGTTTGTTGTCTTCGCGGGACATATTTATCGAACAGTTACGGTGTTGAGATGTGAATCGGTGGATTTGCTGTACTCTGGAAATTTCTGCGGGAAGTCGTTGATATAGCACTACACTAAGTTCCGAACATCTTATTTTGTCTTCTATAGCAAAGTAGCGTATCTAAGTTTGTGTAGGAAAAGTATCATAAAGGAGAAGTAGGAACCAACCCAACCCAACGTATTTATCCTAATGCAAGGCCTAACCTCAAGGATGAGTCCCAGTGTGATTTTAAGAGATTATAAATTAAAAGTACTGAGTTAAATCTGGTGGAATTTCATTTTTAAAAATCGATGAAGAAATAAGATGTTTACTTTCCACAGAAATTATTATATTTTTGTGGAAATCAAACATCTTATTTCTTCTTCGTTAATTTAACAGATTTATCATAATTGCTTCCTGTTTAAATTGAAAGATTGTATAATGGTTGTCATGTGAATGCATGTATCAATAAATAAATTAATAAAATCAATACATCAATGCAGTCTAGTTTTACATGAAGAAATAGATTTATTTGTGTTCAAACAAAATGTTTTTTTTCTGAAAATATGCCCTAATGTCATTAAGGTGAGAACTGGTTTTATTCTCAGGTATGTTTTGTTGATATAAAGAACCGATTCTCAATAAGAAGAATGCATAATGATTGTCTTTAAATACAAACATTTGGATGTGGTAGTTTTCCATTTTTCAAACGAATTTAAACCGTAAAATGATGAAACTCGACTCCAGCCGCCATGCAATAGCTCGTTGACTTGGTTAAGGCTGAATCCTGAGAGTTTTATTTTGTTTTGGTTTCTCATCGATGTGGCGGCCATCCTGTTTTACGATGAGCGCTCCAAAAAACGAGAGCAAAAGGCCGTAGACCTTGAAACACCTTGCCCTCAGCCGTCTACCCATTCGGAGAATAGCTAGGCTGAAAAGGAAAGGTGTATAAAGATGATGCAAATTAGAGATCTCAGTCCGTATTATGCTTCCATCGCGCAATTATTTAAATAATGTAGACTTCCTCTCAGTTTTATTAAGTCATAGTGATAACGTTAACGTTCTGTGGAGAATATTCTCGGGCGTTATCTTAATTTCTTTGTTTTACATTATCAGCGAGTGAAATTTAGGTGATAATGAGTGTTGACGCATTCTTTACCTGAAATTAAGGGATGATAACTTTCTGATTTATAAACGACGACTTTGTTGAATGAATTACCTGACGTTTCCCCATTCTCCATTACAATGTTCGTATTGTAATAATAACCTGTAAATTGGCTATTCGAAATGACGATGAAGTAAACTTTAAACCTCTACGCGAAGAAAAAATAATGTTCAGGTATTTTTGCCGGCATTTCTCGTTTACTAGAAATAGGATACCTACAGGAAAAAATATTTCATCGTTACTTACGTACATTTTTTAATTCAGCGCGGTATTTAATGGTAATTCTACATGGTTTAATCATCCCGGCACATGATATAATAAATTACGTTTTAGTAAAGATAGTATTTTCGATGCTAATGCTTACGAATATTTGGTTTCCTGACGTATATCGGGCATTCTTTTGAAACAAGCTCTTTATGCGCATCTTTTACCAATATGTATCGAAGAAAGATTTATGGGGTAGTAAAAATGTCCTAGAGCAGGGATTATTAGTGGGAATTTCCGTTATATTTTCAAAAAATTATCGGGATCTCCGAAATTTAATGTCTTTGTTTTATGTTTTTATAGTTCTCTCGATCGTTTGATGTACCCGAAAATGGTCGCATCCTTTATTTATCTCAGCGCGATTATAGTTATTTAATGGAAAGAAGTTATCTGCTGCGCAGTAAAACCCAATCGGAAGTTCTGAGAATTCTTCGGCGGATGCGGAGGTCGTTGAATAGCAGTCGTTGCTTCGAATAGACAGTCTGTGCCTATTCATTTGCTCATCAGATTCTGGCTCTTGCGTGAGAGCTTTTCTCTATCCGTTTCCTATTTCCTAGAAATTCTCCTGACTTTGTGGTCCACGCCCCTACAACATTCCTCGCCTTTCGGATGCTGTCGTGAGCGAAAGACGATCCTTCGTTTTGGCAGAGTTCCTTAGAAGAGAAAATCTTCTTAGATCTCCCGTAGAATTAATTATACCTTCAACAGTCCAATGGCATTTGATACTACACACTCCAAGACGTTAGCACCTTGTTTTATGTTCTTGTATTCTTTGTGAGTTAAGGAGATTTTTACCTTATTCCTTACGTAAACCAGAGATGCTAACTATTATGATTTGCGCTTTAGAAAAAATTGTTAATGATATTTTGTTTGTAATTTTCAATGAAACTTATTACGATTGATTCATAAGTCTTATGGACGGCTAGATATTTTTAAGAATATCAGTGTATTTATATGATTATAGTGATGCATATTATCATTTTATAGTAAATACATTATGGAGATGATTAATTATCAAATTATTTATATTTCGTCACCATTCATTGTGTATCTAAAATTGCAATTTATTGATTATGAGAAGCGTTGCACATGTATTTGGCTTAAGTTATTGTAATTTTATTTTTTTATATCTACCATGTTATTTAGTGAGCATTTGCTCGAGGATGGAAAATAGTTTTTCTTACAAAAATTGTTATAATTTAGTTTTAGACTGTAGTAGGTGAGAAAATTAACCGCTCAAGGCGCCCTTTAGGGCCTTCTAAATAAATTTATGTATTTTTATGGTACAGTATTATTCTTAATGAAATTTTCTAGCAACTTGATCGGTCACTTTTGGCGATGATATTTGGGCTAGAAGTAATGAATGTAAAGACAATTCCTAAAGGAACTTACAATATTCTCTATCCTTGACAATAATATTCATGGTGACGAAATACGTCCGTGCGTTATCTTTCAAAAGTTCCATAAATAAATATTTTATCTGTCATAGCGAAATTTCCTTAATCGTTGTTTGTGAAATCGCACTTCTGTTTCTTTTAAGGGAATAAGGATCATATTACGAAATAAAAAACTGCTAATTTCTTCGTTTTATTTTGAGGAATGAATATCTATCTAGTTTCATGTGCCAGGAGTTAATAAGTAAATAAAATTGTGCTTGTTACAGTTACAATTCATGAGTGGTGTGTTCTAATTATTGCATAAAGACGCTGATCGTCTTGTTTGTATCTTCACTACAAAACAATTAGGATTATATTTTTTAAAGGAAGTCAAATCCGTAAGAATATATAAATCATTTTAGTTGAATATCCTCTCTTACCAACTAACCTTATATTAAGGTTTATCCGCAAAATTGAAGCATATCTGGGCGGGGTCTTGCAGATGTTTCATGACTCACAAAACCATCAATACATGTCGCAGACGACCAGTAGATTCTATCGCACCAGATGATGCATGCAAGTCGAGAGAATGTCTTTATTTGTTTGAGGAATTTAAGAACGTTCTCGCAATCTGAACGTGAGTCCAACGCAGAGAGACGCGTGTTGCGTTATGGCTAAGAACATTTCCTCCTTTCAGGAAAATCCGGCTTTCGTAGAATGAGCAAGAATACGATATTGCGCATTCAGGTTCTGCAGAGACAGTTAACTCGGTGTAGGATTCACATGGAATTTGTGTCATTATGTGCGGGAATTGTTTTTTAGTGTTTGTAGTGGAGGAAATGGGAAGTAAATTGAACTAGATCGTTGTTGCGTTAGAGACGGTGAATTCTTCTAAGGAGGCTGTGATACATGTTTCGACGGTCAATCAATCGTCTCAATAGATTAAGATTAAATAGAAAAGATCAAATTTTTTATCCTTTTCGCATAGTTTAAGGAAGATACTTCGATGTAATAATTTTATTTTATTGGAGTGAAAGAAATGACTTATTTGAATAATCAAAAATCTACATTGAGTTGAAATTTCATTCTTCAATGTATTTCTATATTTTTTCTTATTAACATGTGATTGCAGTGGATATTGTCTCAATTTCACCCTTAAAAATCATTTATACACTAAAAAGTTTCATATCTGGGCATCTTAAGAGAATAGAATTAACATGACGGATAAATTGGGACGGACAGACTTACAAACCTTTCGCCATATTTTTTCTGAATGACTGTTTCCTTCCATAGTTATTGTAGACTCTTAATAGAGTTTTTACTCGAACACCTTCTTTAATGTTTTCATATTCTTTCATGATTGCCGGGATCATTTTCATCCACCGCTAACGTCACCCGAAACAGATGTTCCGCTTAATAAACTTCGTAAGGTTCAATGAAATGGTAGCATTTATCCCGACCATATGGTCGTAATGGATAAAATGATTTTCAGCAGTTGCTGATATTCTTCTTACCAGTGGGAACAAACGAGTGGGTGCTTCGCAAAGGTCTTCGATGTCTAACGCGCGGACCATTCGTAACATTTCCTCGAATCCTTCACATCCCGCGTTTGTTCTAACGGACTTACGCCATACTCGACGTAACAATGAGGCGCGTGGGTGCACGAACACCTAGCACGATCGTTGGTACGTGCGACACTCGGTTCGTTGCCTCGTGCATCCTCTTTCATATGCGAAGCCCCAAGGACGTATTCGTCAGTGGTAGATCCATCCGCCATGCTGGATGGAGACGCCGTCTGAGGCAGGTGTTGGAGGTCGCTGCCCCAAAGCTCTTCAACTGTTCCTTTCGTCATCCTATGCCTGATCATTCATCAGAGGAAGGATATTTTCCTAAGTAAACAAGATGGTCCGAGTCACTCGCATGTTTAAATCTTCTCTCTCGAGGGGTTTACATGTTTCGGGAGAGGTTTTTCTCTCCTTAGTGTGTTTTGCCACATGAGGGAGCTGGTGTCGCGTAGATCACGTGTGCCATGGTCGGTTTAAGATGTGAAATTGTTCGGGTCCATCGCCTGAGGCTGTTTACTGATAGATTACCGTAGGTTTTTCGTACCTTGCAAGGACGGATTTGTGGGTACTCATCGGTTGTCGCGGATTTGGATATTTTTCATTGGGGTGTGAACTGTTGAATTTGTGAATGTAGTAAATATGTCGAAAGAAAGTAAGATATATAACGTATTACTACCATGCTGTAAAACTTGTAATTTCTTGTCCGATATCGATCTTTATTTCAGTAAGAGATGAATGCATTCATTCGTTATTTTTAATTTCTCTTATAATTGTACACTTAAATCCATATCTATTAAGGAAAAGAATTACAGTTTCTCTGTTATTTTTCCAAATTATGCTGTCAGTATAGTTGAGTCAGTCGTGCGTCTTGTAAGCTACTATTTGTATACTAAACTGCATGGTCACGTTTCTACGAAACAATTGGGGAAGTGGATTAATATTATTAAACTAATAACTCTTGTGGAGAATTTTCCTTCGTCATCTGATTTTTGGCATCTGAAGCAAAACTACTACTATTTCGGTTTTATGCGTGTGAAAATCCTTAATTTTAGTCTCTAAAATTGGGGAAATAACGGTATATATGTTAAAGTACTTCTCCGAAACAGAGTATTATTTGTTTGGAGAATAAAGCTACACATTAATATTGCAATATGAAACATCGGCTGATAGCATTTAAATATTACCGCGATACCTAATGGCCCTAATTGGCAAATCTAGAATTGTCAATGCATCTATTTAATCGATCATTGGGAACGTGAGAGCTGCGACAAATTCAACCTAGAAAAGTGGCTGTAATAGAGGCTCGTAAATATTTAATAAATTCCGTGCGAAGCAACAAGTGGTTGGGTGTTTCGTCCCACATCTTCAACGCTTTTATTATATAACAGAAAAGTGAGTTAGAATATCGGATAGCGTTTGCTTATGGATACGTATAGTAATGGCGTTGTGGCTAGTACAGTAACACCTTGGATAGCGAAGTTAATTCTTATGAAATCACAATTTTAACCGAAATGGGACCTCTCATAGATTTCCATGTTATAGTACTGTCACGAAACTACTACTCTTTTATGAATTAGGAAAATTGAGTAGTATGTTTTAATGTATGTATACATAATGATTCCAGTATTTTTGGTCGTTTCATTATTTTGAGTCAGTGTACCAGAGTGGAACCTCCTCAAAGTAATCAGTAAAATTTCTATGTTCTTAAGCCTAGTTTAAAAACAAAACAATCTTCGGTTGTCGATACGTTCATTAGCAACGTCGCCGATTCAACGTACTAGATGCCGCCGCTTCTCTGCATGCCGTATCGCTGCAGCTTCTTTGAAGGCTAACCATAATTGGCAATTCGTACCTCCCTTCGTCGGAAATATTCCAACGGCGCATCGTAATCGCGAAATCTCGCACTTGTGCAGTTCTTACGGCAATGTGTGGGATGTATACCTGGCCCTCGATGGATGTACTCTCCTTCGTCCATCCAAGAGGTCATTGCCAAGTCCTCAGGGGTCGAAGTCTTCCCTCCGACGCCCGCTCGCTTGCGGAGAGGGCGACCTTGGGAGGGGAGTGGCCTCCCTTCTGCTCTCGATTAACGAAGCTGCATCTGTCCCCAAAATTATATGCTGTAAAGTCCACTGGACAGGAAACGGTTTAGTATAAGTTAAAGGTTGCGGTCATTACAGGGCTGTTCCATTTGGGAGGTTTTGTGATAGCCCACTCTTGGTCTCGTGGGAAGGTTCGTTATGGAAACACGGTCATTATTAGTTTTCTGCCTCTGGACGGGTCCATATGTTCTAAGATTACCATGTCTTTCACTCTCCCGTAACTGATGCTTTCCTTTGAGTCATCCGAAACCTTTGTTTCTCTCGTAGCTGTGGTTCTCTTTGTTGCTCAGGCGCGATGGAACGAATATTTTTTTACTTATGTCCACGAAACATCTTCTTTGAATTGATTAAATATGATATCGCAAATTACTTTATAATGATGTTAAAAATAGTATAAAAATATAGAATTGAAAAAGGAAGAGGAAGGAATGTTTGGTGATAAAAAATGCTTGAGAGTTTGCTCAAATATAGCAAATTGCCCGTTGTAAATTGCAGACAATTTTAAGGAAGGAGTCAGAGAAAATGAAACAGGTTAACATTGATAGTTGAAATAGAGTAGCTGTCCTAAATATAGACTTATGAGAGATGACGTGCACATAAAAGAAGCGATAGATTACATTAACTCAAATCAAGCGGGTATTCATTAAAACGTTATACCACATTATTAATATGTTTTGAGGCTTACTCCTATTTTCCATGACCTAACATTCAGATTATCCCTAGCGCAACATTCCCTAATTCCCTTAAATATTATATCGACTTTCTAACCTTTTGAACTACCTATCTTCCTCCATAGACCCTTTCAGCCTGAATGTCTTTCCAAAATAAATGTACGAATAAATTTTCCTGTATATAACTTATCGTGTAAATGGTTTTATACTTAAACCTTTTTTATGAATATCTTGCTAATTTTTATTTTATTTTTTAAATTACGCAACTGTTGAAATTGATTGTAAATGTCTTGTTTTTGTAATCACAGTAACCTTGTGGCATTACTGTATATGAATCTTTCATATAAAAAATGTTGAACTTGGCTGGAAAATATTCATATTTCAGTCCGTGAGGCGCATGTGCTAATTCAGTATGGAAATAGGTCGTACCCTATGAAGAATCGCATGCAATTCTTTTTGGGCTACTGTGCTAGTACGTAGTCTCGAAATCGATAACAGAAATGAAGTAATGGTGTTTGCCGGAACACAACATACGGATTCATGAAGAAATTGCTCCGTTATCCATAAAATCCTTGGTTGAATCACAGCAACGCAAACAAACCTGGGCTTAATGCAGATAATGCAAACGAAGTAGCGTGAGGGAAGTTACTGCGCCCACTCAACGTGTTCAGACCATGTTGGAGCATATCAGATAGTGTAATATTCCGAAGAAGTGTTCTACTAGGTTATAGTTAAAGTTTTGGGGAGGTTTTGCTTTCTCACGTATGCATTCATCTAACGGATGAAGTGGTATCTGTAACGTGAATTGCTATCGAATGCAATAACGGTTCATTAAAACGTTTCGGTAAAAATATCTCTTAGAAAAATGTTAAGTTCTGGAAGTATAAAATCAATTTTAACGAATTAGCGTATTTATTTGGAAGCAATTAAATATTTCAAATTTAGTAGCCTTATCGATATGAATATTAGGGTATTTTAGCACGTTCCGTGCGGAGAGCATATGCCGCTCACGTTGGTTCTATCCTGTGACTGAGAGCGGCATATTACGCCATAAATATTTTTTTAAAACCGATAAATGTTAGCATTGATTTAAAAAAAACTTATTGCAGCATATAGAGATAACATTCTATGTATAATTAAAATATTTTTTATATATTTTATTATTATATTATATTATTATTTTATTAAATATATAAATATTATATTAAAATTATTCAGCCATAGGATAGCAACCAATGAAATCGACGCCGCACGGAACGTGATAAATATCGTATTTATTTCGATTTGGATGGAAACGTTTATTTTATCAAAATTGGGTATAACTAAAGCGATATCTGAATTCAAAATTTAGGTTATGCTCTATTCCAGAATTCTATGGTGTATCTATTATATATAGATGCTTCTCCGGATTCATTCATATATATATATAGATAGATAGGTATATAGATAGGATACAAAGTCACAGGCTAAACCATAAGCGTCATTGGCTTGAAATTTTTACGACGTATTGGCCATAACGTATAACCTCCAGAAAAATTGCGATTTTGGACCTCAGTGTCATGGGTTCGATTCCAGAGGGCCCCAAAGTCCCGATTTTTCCCGTTTAAATGCATTGCCGTGATATTCGGGAATTAAAAAAAAATACTTTCCGGATAGGTAGAGAAATAAAACTCAAGGAGCCTATATTTGTGGTCTTGGTCTTTCGAAAACATCAATGACTTTCACAAAAGATATCCTGGGTTCGATGCTAGGACGATGCAAAGAACTGCCCTTTAAAATACATGGGAGCTGTTTTTCATTATTTTTTTTGATGCACTTCTCTAAATAATAGGAAGTTCGTGCTTTGCCGTAAAGTGTATGGTAAGTGTTAGTTTAAGAAAAAAATATAGATAAGACCGAACTGTTACTGGGTTCGATGCCAGAGCACATTAACATTTCTCTCATAAGAAATATAAGGGAAAAGTATGACGTCGATTGAGGCAGTTGCAGCCAATATATCTGCTTGAATTTTCACACATAGTTAAAGATTAATATCTTCTATTATGTTGCATAGGAAGTTTCACCAGAAAGACCCGGGTTCGATGCCGGGCGGTAAATATGTCTCCCGTTTAAAATACATTGGGTTAGTTTTTCATTATTTTTTTGATGCACTTATCGAAATGATAGGAAGTTTATGCTTGGCTGGAAGATGTACGGTTAAAATTGAATTAAGAAAACAATTTTCTGAAGACCGTACTATTCCTGGGTTCGATGCCAGAGCACATTAACATTTCTCTCATAAGAAATATAAGGGAAAAGTATGACGTCGTTTGAGGCAGTTGCAGATAATATTTCTGCTTGAATTTTCACAGATAGTTAGAGATGGTGATCTTCTATTGCGCTGCATAGTAATATTCACCAGGAAGACCCGGGTTCGATGCCGGACGAATAAATTACAGCGAATAATCAGAATATTTTCAATCCATATCTTTTTCTTTCGACGGCCTTCCCGATATGATGCCGACATGAAATTAGTGTGTTCGATCTGCTTGCAGTATGCAAGCTACATTTTACTCGTATTAGTTGCAGCTCATCGATGTAGAGCACAAGTATTGGGCCAATATTTCCTATAAGCTAGCTTAATTTTGAGGTATAAGCAATATTTAAAGGCTGAACTCACCTTGGGGGCAGTAGCTGTGTTCCTTTCATATAAGTGTTCAATCATTCTCATGTTAAGTTGGTCATATTGAAGCGAGAGGTTATTATTTTAGTCACAATACCTTTCAGGATTGGTCAGTAGAGAATATAATTGTTGAGGATAAATAACGCCACTTACCTCATTAAAAGTCTTAAAAATTTGAGTTGTGAGAATAGTCATATCTTTTAGTTATACCTTTTTTCATTAATTTTCATAATTTGTTTATTATTTTCTTTTCTAAATTATAGATGAATGCAAGAATATGATACGTAATAGTTTAACTTCTCTTGTCGTATACACGCCTATTACTCACCTTTATCTCGGATTCCTTCGCATGAAATCTTCATATAATAGTTAGTCACGAGTGTGAATCGTTTATGACTGTGGAAAGTGCGGAAATTGAGCTTTTTGTAAGTCATTGGTGATAGTCACGCATTCCTGGACCAGTAGCACTCGCTGAGTATCCGATGTCTTTCGCTCATCAATGTGCGCATCCGGAGGAAATTGTCGGATTTGCGTAATCACATGCCCTTTGCAAATCGGGGAGTCACTCGACGGGCCCTGCGAATGGGGTCCTTCGGAAGAGACCCCCAACTTGACCTCGAGGCTTGGTCACCGAGAAGAAGGCGGAAGTGTCAATTCACTTCCTGTTCTCTTCCAGATGGCGCCGCTTTCGGTTACTTACGGACGAATGCGATCTCTCAAACACCGTAGCGTCTTGTTTCGCCGCTCCCTTCATTGCGGACTTTCTTTTTGCCGTATTTCCCCGATTACTCACTCTCATGACCAATCATCTCGTCGTCCAAGAGGGAGGTGTCCGGTTTTGAGTACGTTCGCCAGAGATTTGCCTTGCGAAGTTTGGAAAATTATTATTAAATTAAACTTATGCCACCAGCTAATTACTACTCAAACTTAAATTATTTAGCAGTGGTCCCACTGGTCACAATATTTCTCATAATTTATGAATATGCCGTATCTGAGTAGTATCTGAACTCAAAGATAAAGGATAAAGCTACGCACCAACTGAAATTTGATTTCGCTATCGCATCTTATAGACAAGTAGCGGTCTGCTGAAAATGGCAAGTTATCGGTATGTTTACTATTTTTTTCTCAAATGTGGTCAGCAATATGTATGCATGGAGACATGTGATCTTAAGCTATATCTTTCCTGCGCCGAAAGATGTAAACAGAATTCTTCTATTTTATTAGTAGATAGATAACATTGTGACAATGAAAAAGCCAATAATCTGAAAATGGCTTTTCTGTAAGGGCTATAATAGCCTAAATTGTCAATACCCCATTGTATCTGAAAATAAGCTCGCATTCCCTTGAAAAATTTTTTCGTTTATTTATTTAGAGAAGGAAATTTACTGCAAGGTAATTAATTTATTGCTTAAGCAAATAAATAAATTTACTTTGCATACAATATTATTACATATAAAACAATATCTAAATTTTAATGACTTAGTTGTTATTATTTGGTCATAATTATATAATAGCTGGCATTTTCAGAAATTTTTCGAGTTAAAAATAAAATGGCGAAATATATGCTCATAATTAATTAAGGATAATAATATACATGAATAAATATTTAGAACTCGAAAAACTTTGAAAATTATCTTTTATAGGGGTGAACTAGTTTTCTTGCAAAAGCCCAACTTGGCCAGAAACCATAATTTTAATTTCCGAGGAATAAATAGGTAATAAATTATTTCCCTAGGCTAATGGTATTGTTTGGTTCATTAAGGTTTTGCGGAGTTGTTAATGAGCGAATTTTACTCGTATTGATCATCATTTGATTTAGTAGCTGAAAACCTAATTTAAATTTTTTGCAATCCTGCCGTTTACAAAATCTTAAAGGTAAATACAGTCTGGTATTGACAATTGATAGTAAACTATAATATTATTTTATATTATATTATTAATATAAATTAAATACTTTCTGGATACTCGATTTTGTCGCTTGGGTTATTTTATAAGTAGCTAAAGAACCACGCCGTACTTTCATGTTCATTATGACTACTATGGTTAGTTGTTCCATATATTTGAGAACCTATATTTTATCCGCCTAGATTTTTTCGCAAAATCAACTTCCCGGAATATAGGTCGTCTCGACTTCAGAACCAGCTCTTTTGTGGTGATAAACACGGAAGTTTCCCGACGAGAATTTAAATATCGTCTTTCTCTGCGGATATTTGCGGTTTGCCGAGCAGAATGAAGGAAAACCCTTAGCCCGCACTGAGCCAGTGGACGTGAAATGCAGCGACCTTTCCATTTAGCCAACTCATACGCAGTTCTCTCGCTCCTTCGTATTTATTCGCCGTGGTCGCTCGAGTACACTGCGGGACCGCGCCACGTGATTGCGGTATTTTAATTCCGGTTTGCTTGTCCGAAAGGAAATTTAATTCTCTCTTTTCTCCGCGAAGGAGTGCATTCCGGCGCTTGTTTCGGATCGATTAAACCGTTTCGGAAGCTCGGTGACATTTCGAGCGGAAGTATGGGTTTGGGCGCGGCGCAGCGTTAATGGCCTCTTTGAAATACCTTTGACCCCTTTCGGGCTTTAAAAAAAATTTAATCGCTCCTTTGCAGTCACTCTACGTGCACGTAATATGCGAGAGAGCGCCATGGATCTCTTTCATATCGAAATTCGTGTCAAAGTGCAGGTGTCCCCCAAGAGGCCGTTTTTGAGCCGTAATTCACTGCGGTCGTGTGCAAGGACCGCATTCTCTTTCGTCGCACGATGTTGCTGTGGTGTTTGCTGCGCTTGACAGGGACAAATTTTGGAAATAATACCTTTCTTTTACTAGCTGCTCTCTAAATATTTTGTATGTTGCCGGGGTTTTTATTTCTCCTTGTTTAGAGTGCTCGGAGCATGTTGACGAGATGCGCTGCTATCTTTCGAGAACTCGAATATTAA
Source organism: Sympetrum striolatum (assembly GCA_947579665.1). Lineage (NCBI taxonomy): Eukaryota > Metazoa > Arthropoda > Insecta > Odonata > Libellulidae > Sympetrum > Sympetrum striolatum. The sequence continues at coordinate 32,270,596 of OX388346.1, forward strand.
AATATATGCTAATACAGTAATTTTGCGAATAATTGACGTTCATTCAATGAATTATTTCCAAGATCGCATCTATTTAAGTATTTATTGGGAAAATAAACTTTATCCCAATTCCCTGGAGGATATCCTTGAGAAATGTAGATTTTCGAGGAGTGATTGCAGACATTATTTCTGTTATAATTGATTGAAGGCTCATGCTAATCGTAAATGTACATCAATCTGTATTCTTAAACGGCATCTACCTTAACGTCATTGTAGAAATTAGTACATAAACGCTTGCTCCTCTAGATAATTACGTTCTGGACTTCACTTATGTGAAATTTTACCTATTTCCGTCAATCCACGAAATTTAATTTTTTTTAATTATTTAGAATCTAGGATTGATGAAGGGTTAAAATTCAATTTTGACGATTTTAGTGCTTCAAATGCTCTTTGAATATCAATAGTAAAATTCGCGACAAGCTCGAAACTTGGTGAAAATTTTGCATTCATGTTAATTAACTTCTTCGCAATATTCTCTTTAGCTTGCCTTCTTTTTTACGGCGATGGCAATTAAATGCTACTCAGTAAATGAAGCTTTTCCGCTATCGGACCACTTGTGTATTTAATATATAATTCACTGTGAGAAGAAGCTGTTAGTGGACGATTTTAATATTTTATGTCAGTATTTCAGCGAGCACTCCGTTGAAAATTTCCCGCAGCGATTTTCCAAGCGGAGCTCGTTGTAAAAAATCAGTGTAAAAAATGCGCGATCTAAATAAGCCTGTGTGGAGCGACGCGCGTCACATCTTGGATGCTCCTCCGTGATCTATCGTTCTTTGACCCCGCCGTGCACCTTTTGTTATTTGACAAGAGACGCCTCGCTGACGTGTTTATTGCGCGATGTCGCAATCGTTTACCGATGGAAATCTGGAGTCGTATTCTCTCTCAGATGATCCCTCGAAGGGCGGTGTGACATCAGCGGAATATGGACGAGAGTGTTCCATCGGTCGTTGAGCTCCTTAATCGCTTCAAAGGGACTTGTATGACTTCAGAAGGGCGATGATCGTCTTAAGCTCCTCTTCTATGCCCGGGAAATTTCGACACCAAATTCGATTTAAGGAAAGCGAAGGGTATTCTTTTTTCCATGGACAGCGAACTCGATTTTGAGCTGTCTAGGGCCAGGGTATCTTGTAGGCTAAAGACAAGATCAGTCAGTCTACTTCTGTAGAGTGAATAACAAGAATGGACGCGGTAGATACGGTTTTTCTTCGTAGGATATTTCTTGTGCATTTTATGTTAGGATCGACCAACCCCGTGCCAGTAGTGTTACGAAATTGCAATCTATAAGGAGGACCAAAAGCTATATTATTCATCTTCGACCTGAAGAAGGTGACTCAAATTTCTATGTTTACGCAGATTGGTTTAAAAAAATTCAAAATGGAATCTTGCCATTTAGCTTACTCAATTGTGTTCTGGACAAGTTACATATTATGACTTAGTTTCTGCCTCCCAGTTTTGGTTTTTCATTACTTCTCTTTAAGATTCTCTGCATAATATACCTCGTGAGTTTCTCAACCGCTGAATCTCAGGGAATTTTTTGAAGTGCGAATGATTCTTTGAAAAGTTTTGTTTGGCTGAATTAGTAAATTCAACACGAGCCTAAATTTTCATCATTTATTTTTTTAATATACCTGCTATTACTAAGTATAAGTTTTTATAATGGTTGCCTTATCATTTGAATGCATGTAGAAACGTACTTAAGTACTTTTAGTGTATTCTACAAGGATTACGTAAATACATGTGGTGCAGGAGGGGAAAAAGTTTAAAATTTCTTATGTAACTGAAAGACCAGCATAAGTTGTTTTATCTTCTCCTACGTTATAGAAGGCTTAGGTTGAATATCTTTAAAGAAATGTTTGCAATCGTCCCTTGAATTTTGTTTTAATTTTTTTTTTTCGGAATTCAGTAAAACCCTCTTTAGGCTCTGTATATTTGGGGGGAACTTCCCTTAATGGGCTTAAGTTCATCGATTTAGCTGCAGTCACGTCTTTGTTGTTTACTATCCAAATTTAATCCCTGTTGTGTCTCTAGGAAGTACCCGATCTCTGAGAGAATGCATCCGTATATGTGATAATCGATGCATCCAGCCATAAAAATATAGGATTGCAACCAAATAGCGCTTCCAGAAGAAACACTACTATCCCTTACATTTACCCTCACATTTACACAGAATGTCTTGAAGGTCCTTGCCTCCGGTTTATTTACGTTTGACCCGAAAGAAAGTTTATCTTATCTGAATGTCAGGAATCGATAATACTCTATAGTAAGGGGAAGCGAGTATTTTTATCTTTTTCAGATAGGCCACTTAAATGAAATCGTACAAAATTCCAGTACTCCGGGGAAAGTAAATGTTTTGAGTTGATAATGCTGGTTACCCAACGCCTATGACCTTAGAGCCCGTCATCCGTGGAAGTTACGTATTTGTGTGTTCTTAATATCTCCAAAGTCAAAATCTAGAGAAATTTCCACTTGAATCTTCGTTTGTTATGTGTTGAATGAAATTCGTATGAAAGATATAAATTATGGTATGAGCATGAAATATACTAACTTTTATTGCTGTTGGTGAAAGTAATTCTTTAAAAGTATAAAAAAATTATGTTTAAGAATTAGTTACTTTCCGTAAGTTAACCTTTTGAAATTTCGCTAGATTAACATTACAATTTTCCTTCGATATGTAGCGTAACCTATTTCATGAACATGAAAATTTCATGTATCGATATTTAAAAATGTATAGCGGACAGCTATAAGCTTTTAGCAAATACAGTGTTGAATATTATTATCAGATGTGCTTTGCGTGCATTTTATAAGTGAATGTTAAAATTTTAACTTAAATTGTACAGTTTACTAACCTTGAAGTTAAGAGCTCTTGTTGAAAATCAATACAGCATGAAATAAAGTTTCTGACAATGACGTTCTTAAGTTATTTAAAGTATGTTTCGTAAAATTCGGAGGTGGCGAGAATGTTATATTTGGAAATCTTCAGTCTCAAACTTTTGGAGTGTAATTCGTCGATTAGCGAGATTATAATCTACTAAATGTAGTGTATTTGCTTCGTGTATGTTTGAATCTGTTCCCATTGCATAAATTCAAGCACAGTTTATTCATAAAAAACCTACGCACAGCGGCTTTAGTTCAGAAATGACACCAGCGGGGATTTCGCGAATCCATGAATTCTCCGCGATGATTTAAGCACGTCCGCGCAGTATTCAAGCGGTGATCGTAGTAACAGTTCGTAAATATTTCAATCATTCAATGCGGCGTCTAGTCCTCCCATAACTGCAGACTACAAAGCAGCGCGGGTTGAATTATTTCCTTTAAAGGAGCTCAGCATCATTGATCGCCCGCCTTTTTTATTTATCGCTCGAGATAATTGAAAGTGTTGCAGTCATTCTCGAGCCCTTTTTCGATCGTTTTGCACGGAATTCGATTCGAATATTCGATTCGACGGCCCTTGGGAGAGCTCTATAAGACTTTATTTAGGCTAGATTGATTCGTAAAAGTCTCTTCTTCTTCTTAACCTTTCGTCAATGATATTATAAACATAAGTTATGTGCAGACGAATAGAGAGAGGGGGGTAAACTTTAGGAGTGGTTGTAAATATAAATCTAAGGTGATGTCTTAGGAAAAGGGTCTACTGCAGGAAAACACTTTCTTTCTCAAAGAAGAGGGGTTTCAAAAAGCTACTCAAACTTACGGATAGCACAAACTAAAAGGTGTATAAGAAAGCTGTATATAACATGGAAGTTACAAAAGCAATACTATTATGAAATTGAAAAAAGAATGGTTAAATAAAATTAAAAACAGGAATAAATGCAAGAGTACACAATGAGAAAATAATAAATATCACAACAAACATTACATAAAACATTCTAACGAAATTGCGTAAAAAAATATAATAAAATAAATCAAAAACAGGAAAAATTTTGATAGTACAGTATAAGAAAAATAAATATTAATATAACAAGATAAACATTTATAAAAATAAAATAGTTTAATAAATGAAACACTAAAAATGAGGCATGAAAAAATGAACACTTAATAAAAAAAGGCCAATTAATAAATACGATTAGAAATGTTTGATAAATAGGACCTTAAAATATCTCGGGAGAAGTTAAAAACAGAATACACTGCTTTGGCCGTGACATCCGTGTTAAGTCTCCAAGGTACAAATGAAAAAGATGAACTTGTATTAATCGCAAGAAAACACACTTTCCTGTGGTAAAAAAATAAGTAAATAATACATAACATTGTGCAGTGAGAAAGGACAGTCTTTAGCATGTTGATCAGTGCCTATGTAGATATATCGAGAGCCTCGCCAGACCCCCGATTCCATACCTTTCTTTCTTTCTCCTTTCCCCGCCTTTCTATTCATCTCGCTCTTAATCCGAACAGGAATGCGAGAATTAAATTTCAATGGCCGCGTTTCCTTATCGAAAAATGTCGATTTTTGCTCCTGAGGGAGGTTCCCTTCATTTCCGGAACGCGCGCCTTTCTTCTCGTTAATCTCCTTCCACGTTTCTCCACTTCGCTAATCCATCTCCTCTCATTATTCTGCCTTCGCTTCCGTGGATTTTCCTGGCCATTTCCTGTCCTCGGGAAATCTTTGTTCAGTCCATCGCGTCGACCTGAAATCGCGATATAGTTGGCATGTCTATCTAGCAAATGGATATTAGTTCTTTTCTTCCTTTGATGATCGTCCCATTACCTAATTGATTGTCCCCCTTCACGTTCCCAATGCGGATTTTCCTTAAAAGACTTAAAAGCTATTTCAAGTGGAAAAGCGGAATGGGATTTTTGACCCATATATGATTAATCTGTTATGCAATTTTAGGTCCGACCAAAGCTCACTCGATCGTGTGCACCATTTCTCCGTATTGGATTTTAATTACTTTAAAATCGTCATGCTTCGAATGGAATCTAATCACCTTAATGACTATTCCAGCCGTGGATACTTAGTTGCCAACGATCAGGAATTTGCGTTTCATTATGCGGATTATTAAGTGAATAAGCAATGAGGCTCGGTTTCACTATCAAAAGGATGGGGAGATAAAAAGGTGTTAATAACCATTAGGCAATACAGCTTTGCTCTTTGATTTCGGCGCCGATTTGCTTTTTTTGTTTAATTAAACGAAGTACCCGGATACGGAAGTGACGTTTGAGCTTGCGCTTAAAGAATCCAATCCAGTGATTCTAAAATTGACTCAAGCAAATATTTCGGGTTAAACGCATGTTACATTTGTCGGGAAAACAACATTTTAACGCTACCGATTTAGCGTCTTAATGGAAATGCGGAATTAAAGCCAGAGCTCGTAAATGTGCGTTTGAATCTGTTGGTTAATTAGCATTCTTTAATAAATCGAGCTTCTATGCCTAAAAATTTCAAGTTGACCGTATACGTCCACCTTTTTTTGGGGACAGAAAGTTATATCTTGATTAATTATAAATAAATAAATTTTATGAAGACTTAAACGTTTTTGATTCGGAGTTTCCTGTAAATTAATTATGACGAATTTCGAATCCTCCCCGTTAATTATAAAGTTTTTCTTTCATCTCTAAATTATATTTATACGAATGTCCGCCCGCATTAAAAATAACATAAGAATAAGGAGATGTAGAGATAGTATTTCAGAAGGATGTTTTTATTTTAAAATTCGGATTTTTCTTTGATTCTTTTTGCTGTCATTTTAAAAATATTACAGTGTTTCTTAATAGTACGAGTACTTGAAAATGTCGAAGATTAGTCCTTGGTTTATTGGCAAAGACAGAGAATTATCACACATTACAGGGTTCATACTTTAAAATAGTTTTTTGTGAAGCATATGTTCATCTTAAATCTCGTCGTTGAAGTATTTAATACCAAGAAACGCCGTTAATTTGCGTCATTTAACATCTGTTCAATTAATTTCCCTTAATATTTTCGCCGTTTTTGTGACGTCGATAGTACAGATACCCTTGGGAAACTCCGGGAAGGTCATCCTTGGAATGTTCCATCGGTAAGTATGTAACTTTCTTTCCTTATTTAGAGAGGATGTCTCCTTCGGAATGCTTGTATTTTTGGGGAATCGATGAGGGACGCCCTCTTCGAGGTGCAATTTTCCGCCTTGCTTGCCTCGCCTCCCTTCGCATCGATCGATACCCTGCCGAGGATTTCTCACCGACGTCCTCGCTATCTCGACGTCTGAATTGGAAATAAATTGAAGTCGCACAATTCGGACACTGAGATATTTTCTTTCATTCTCCGCTAAATTCCTTCGGCAAGGTTGGGTCGACTTGCAAGCCATGCGTCAGGACTGATGAAATACCGTAGAAAATTGCCTGTTCAACTCTTTGACGTACTGATTAAAGCGAAAGTCCCCTTTAATTAAATTTATTAATATTTTATTATTTATTCTTATCATTTTAAATCGTTATTACAATATTAAATCATCACATTTCCTTGTTTATAATTTTCGCGTGATATATATAATATAGTGTATTATGGTGGAATTCGTGTTCAAGTATCTAATGTATGCAAGATTCCTCGAGTTTTCGTAAGAAAGTACGAGAGTGAGGAATTTCTCATTCATATTCCTTTGTATCCCAATCATATTGCGATGCGAGGATTAATTAATCATGCATTGGCTTTTGTTAATATGTATCGAATTAGATGGAGAATAACTGTAGATAGTCGTTTTGGTCAATCTCGTGGTATAGTAGTTATTTATCTGTAGTAAAATCACTTCACTATTGTTTTTATTCTGATTGAACTGATAAATATCGGTTTTAAAGTTTTTATGAATCCTAGAGTACTTGGTGGGCGAGATGAACTTCGCACATGTCCCTGGATCATTTTTTACCCTCGCTGAAAAAGATCTAGTGGTTCGATAAAAAATAGAAAATTTGATGGATTAAAATAATGTTAGTGGCATCTTTGTGTAGCAAACTGATATATTAATATTATATTGGTATTCCAGGCATCTTTTCTTAATGTCGGTCTAACAAGTAACGTGCTAATCTAGCTGTATGCAATCTTATTTAAATAATGCTCGGTAAACGTTAAGGTTTTTATGTTTTTGTTAGTTTTTATTTTTATTATTCTCGATCACGGATCGACAATTTTACCAGCTCAACTACTTTTTAAATGGATTCTTTAAAAAAATCAGTTCAATTTTCCTGTTTTGTTGTTGGAATGTTTTCGGAAAGGGAAAGTGTGCTTTGGTGACCTAGGTTGACGTAGTTGTTGTTGATGCAGTATGGTTATATCCATACTTTGGGGTTAGTCATAATATGTTGATGGCATTGAAAAGAGCGCTATGAAATTTTTTGTTCAATTCATATTTCCTTATTAGTGATTCAAATGAACAAATGTTTCACAGCCTCAGTTCTCTACCCCTATCTAACAGACGGAAGATCCCCGATGTTCTTGCGTTTGAAACAATTGACTGGAATTGCGGCAAATAACGTAACGAGTGCGGGATTTGATCCAGTTTCGATAGCGTCTGCTATGGAGTAATCATTTGAAGAGGGAAATGACGCGAGGGGAACGAAATGTTCCTCCGAGTCATATGTTTGACATCTTGCCCTATTCTTCCGCCCTCTTCCTCAAGGTCGACTTGCCTAAAAATAAAGATTCCAAGTGATGAATTAACCGTTAGGAAAAAAGCTCATTCCTTGCCCATTCGAAGCCATTTTTGCCTCCTTTTTTATGGTCGTCATTTTTGCGGATGAATTCTTTCGTTTGCGTAACGTGACGTGGGGTGATGTCTTAAATCCATCCGCGAAAAAGTGTTCACCCAAATTTATCTGTTTGTTTTTTGGTGGAAGTAAAAGTATCGTTTGCAGTTTTTCTGTGAAAAATTTTGTTAATTTTAATCAAGTCGAATTTGAGGGGGAAATTAAAAAAATTGCTTGTGTATATCATCCTATGTTTAGAACAATAGAAAAATATCGTAAAATTAGACGTATGACCAGAAGACTATAATTAATACGTCATTTACATTTTCCAATTTAACCATAAGAAAAGGGTATTTAACCTGGTCTTCGGTGGAATCCTTATCTTTCTACGAGACCTTACTTTTGACAGCCGTCTTGTTTTATGCGAATACTCCGTTGGTCTTCTTTTAAATCGATGGTGGGGTTTCAAATACGTTTGCTTTTACAGAGAAATGAATTACTTCCATTCTAAGACGTTCTTTTACTTAACCCGTGAATTAAGTGAGTCTGTCGATATTAGATGTAATATATTTTATGTAGAGCGAGAAAAGTAATTTTATTAACCCCTAAATTAGCCAACTAGTGAACATTTTTGTATGGGATGGAAAAATTTGTTTTAGTGATTACTATTTTGGAAATCGAAAGATTTCATATACCCCAAGTTTCCTTATATCTTTAGATAGTATAAACAACAACTATGGAAATCTGGAGCAATAAGTTCAATTATTTATTAATGAACGAGTGACATTCGTCCTGAGTTAAATAAATAAATTTTCGATGTTCTTCTTCACCATAGTTCAATTACAGATTGCATCACAACTTTATTTCCTGTGTAGGAGAATCATGTATTGAATGTTAGCTCTCGCCACCTCATACTTAATTTCTTAAATAATGAATTGTACATCACTTATATAATTTATGATACTTATACTATCGCAAAATGATCCTGATTTATGAACAAATTTCACCGACAATAAAGCACGTGTACATTTCAAAATTAGTTGCACTAAGTTCACTCGGATATCATGCGGCACACCAAGTCCCGCGGAACACCCTGCTGGAAACCCAGATATTACTTTCGAGATCTGCCATGCAAAGGTACAGCGGGAACGGATGGAAGTTAAAGACAATTGAAGCCCCGAAATCCCTTTGGAGTACTCTCTGTTTCAAGAACCCCCTGCGAGCGGATGTCGGACTCTTTTTATTCCGTGATCGTGCTTCCCTCCCTTCACGAGAGGGGAATAACTCGGCCGCGTGGGTCGTCGAAGCATCCCGCGTCCCCTCCAAACACGCACCTTCCCAGAAACTTGTCCACGCTCGGAAACCCCTTTTCCCCCGACGCCGACGCTATTGACCCGGATAGTGCGTGGCCTCCCGCCTCGACGTCTGCTTCGAGTACTTTTCGCGCCTTTAACGCGTTATGCGGGGAAATCTCGGCGTTTGCGATATCCGTCGGACGCGTGTCTACGAGGCTACGATTGCTGTTACCCAATAGCACGACTTTGTATAAAAGGGTCTCTAGAACGATCGCGAGAGGCTAGGTTATCTATAGTAATGAGGAAAAATCCATGGCATAATCGGGAATAATTCCTGCTGTTTTCATTGGTATACGTGCTCGATGACAAAACGAGAATGGCGTCGTTGAAAGTTACGCTTGATTAGGTTGACTGTATATGCGTCACCGCAGATAAACCGAGGAAGCGTCAAGGACTGTTAAGTCGAGACATGCTCATGGCAGTTAACAGACATTTTTGTCGTAAGGGGTGTTAATTAATTATACTATATTGGTTTCAGTGTTTGAAACTCTTGATCACATCGGCTTTAAATGCTATATGTCTGTAAGTAATTAGCTGTTAAAGTGTTGTTTTAGTTGAGTTTTTTATACGTAGCATGTGTACGCTGATCGCAGGCATTGGATAAATAAGATGCAAAGAATCGTTCAATATGTCTCACATTGAGATAAGAAACTCGCTTATGATCTCCTGTCGACGTATTTCAAAGAGTAACAATTTTTTTTACAATTGTGACGTATCTACTGAAACTTGCGACATTTCCGGTTCTTTTAAGCTTCCTTCTTCGTTAAGGCTAATGTAAGTCTATAATATGCTTGTAATTCTGATCAAAAAACGCTGCAAAATTCTTCAATTCGCTGTTATATTTTAATGCTGCACTCAATAGACATGACTCACTCATAGCATTCGGGCCCAGTTTGGAAAACAGGGGCCACACTCCTCTCATTACTTAGTAAGCCTCATTCCCTCTCCACATCATATTGTCGCTAATGATGGAAGGGTTTAGGATACAGCCAGACTACGAGCTCCTACTCATACGGGCAGATGGTGAATAGCCTTCACATTTTTGGTGATGTTGGAAAATGGTGTGATCCATCGAATCCTTTGTTTGACATTCCTTCTTGGAGTAGCTAAAGTGTATTTCCTCGACGCCTTCGTTTTCCAATTGTATTTAGTTTTCTCGTCCCCTGCTTTGTCGTTATAGTGTGCGCAAGAACAATTGCACACCGTTAGGACTGTCTCTGTATTAGCCTCGAATCAGCTGCTAGATATCTGGTGGTATATGAAGCTTCTTCGGTGTCTGTTGGAGGGCGGTTATGCCGGCTGGCTCTCGTCTTTCATTGGCACGCTTTGTAGGCTTCTCAGCCCCGTAACAGACAGCACGCATACCCACCCTCGCTTCTCGCTTCAACGCTGCTGCCGATGCATGTTTCTGTGGTTTTCGAAATGTTTTGACCTTCCCTTGTTTCGGAAGCGGTCGAAATTGGAATCGTATTTTGATGGATGGTGACTCGGGAACTGGTTATGGGTCGTCGTTTTACAAATGGATCCTCTTGGATTCTGCTCCATGCAAGGGCGTAGGCGGGATTTGTCTCTTTAGGTCTTTGCTGCAACGAATGCAAAGAGAGTCGCCTACAATCAAGGAGCACGCAAAATTCTGCCCGAGATGTAGTATGAATGGAAACATGTTATGGTTTTGTTCCTTCGAGTTTTTTTAATGCGTTACGATAATTATTATAAGAGGATATCAAAATAATGAGATTTTCCAATCTTATAGATCTTATTCTTTCAATATATAGACCATACTTAATAATGCTAATAATAATTATTTATTTATCGCAAACAGGAAGTTCCCTATCACATGCGATGTAATATATGAAAAATAAATACAAGTACTAAGACAAAGGCGCAAATACAAATTCAAAATCAAAATACGCATACAAAAGTAAAACAAAAATACAAAAGCAAAGTACAACGAATCGCAGAATTAAGCAATATTGATTAAATTCTGAACCTCGTTTGTTGTCCCCATAATTCTAACTGAGAGCTCACTACGACACACAAACTCTGCCGAATGAGCCCCGAAACAGCTTGGTGTGTCTAGACCGTCTGATCGGAGTATTGAAATTGAAATATCCATATCCAAGAACATTGAAATATCCAATTAAACTATTTTAAACCGTGAGTAAAAGCGCATCATCATGGAAGCTGCTCACGCGAACCTCTAATTTCTTGGTAATCAAATAGAACGTATGTTGATTGTTTGTTTTCCACCTTCATTGGAGTATTTTCAACCTTCCTTTTAATTTTAATTCTCTGGAATCGACGGTGGATTCAAGGTGAATGTTCTTTAATCGAAAATTTATAGATATCATTACAGTTCATTGCAGTTAATTGTTTTATTTTGATTGGAAGGATTGATGGGATATCATTGAACATACATTTCTTTTAATCTCCTTAATAATCTACGCTGTCATCACGAGTAATTTATAAGATATTCTATCATTCTTATGACACTATAATAGGATATCTTGTTCTTTCAGAAAACATATTTTTTGACCAAATAGGATACTTTTTCATCTCCTCCGAGTGCGTTTAGTTAGTGAAACATTTGCCCCTGTTCATATCATCATCTTTTCCCGTTTCCCTTTTTCATCTTCCTTCTCTATCTATCTGTGGGGAATGTATCCATGGATAGTGCCCGTGTTCGATTCTTTTCATAGCTATAGTTAGTGTATTTTTATTTAATTGAAATATTAAAAATCGTACGGAAAAATTCAAAGGATTTTTTTCTTTTAAAATTAACTACTCATTATTCTGTTTTCAATGTCTGCTGTTAATTTTTACTCTTACAGTGGTGAGAAACGCTGTTTAATGTTTATAATTGTCTTGTTTGTAACTGTATGACTTAGAAAGTTTATCGAAGTTTTCCTTACCTAATATCTAAGTTATAAAGATTTTTGTGCTACGTTTGGTTTTCGCAAAAGGTCCTCCTTACATGAGTTATAAAATTTTAGAAATCATCACTTTTAAATACCTCAATCTTTTCCTTATTGATACTCATCTTTTTCCAATCAATCTTAGCATTAAATCATAAGTCAATCCAATCCAATGTTCGTTTTTTTATACATTTTTGGTTCTTCTTCATTTAGGCTTAAGCTGCCAGAACTATTACTGGCATAAAATCATTTGTTCGAACCTGCATTTATGGGAAATTCAGGCATAATCTGGTCATGGGAACAGATTTTTCCTCCTGCATTTCGTTTAACTGTAGTCTCTCTACTAATGACTGCAGTTTAATGTAAATTTGATCGCTTTTAAATAACTATCCGTTTCCTGTTAATTAAAGTAAACGGTACCTGAAACATCAGCAAGTCACTGTGTGTGAAACGCATTCGCTAATTGCGACATGATGACTCTCTCAATCGACATGTGCTTGTCTGTTTCGCGCAGTCGATGAGAGTTAATGCGTTTGGCCGCGTTTCTCCTAAATTCAACTCTGACGTTGCTGTATACTTAGCTTAGATGGATTATCGTTGTTTAATACTCTCGTGTGTAGAACCGGAATTCGGTTGAATGTGACCGTGTGATGAGCGTTGCGTAACACCGTGCGAAGATGTCGCTTAGCGCCTTCATAAACCATGTCACATTGGAATGATTGGGTTTCGAACTTCGTTCATTCCGATCGAGCGAGTCTGCGATTGATGAATTATGCAGGAGTGGTTTTTCGAGTCATTAGGTATGAACCTGAAAATTCACGCTTCATAAAGCCTCCGTAACTACTGAAAAGTCGTTTTAATGAAAGCTTGCATCTGCTCGAATTAAAAATTCTAACTTCGGGTTACGAGGGAAGGGGATCGGATCGATATAAACTCGCAAAATTACGGCAGTAATAATTGAGGACAATTTTAGTATGGTGAGCTTTATTCTCCTTGGAAATAATTTGAATTTTATTTCAATTTTACGTCAGTGTCGCTGATGTAAATATTGGAGGAACAATTTACGATGAAGGAGTAACATTTTTTCTATGTAAATTTATTGAAGTTTTCATCGTGGTAGGCTGATTAGACATTATCGCAGGAACCGAATCATCCCTTTTATAGTGCGGAAGTTTATGCTAATTTCGAGGTAGACTACTGTTAAGGTTCTTGAAAATTTCAATTTTATTGAAATTGTTATTATCATAAGATTATTTAGTTTTCAAAAATGCAACAGGATGTATCAGTTAGGGTGCTTGCTTGCCGTGCTGAAGACAGGAATTCAATCAATATTAGGTATTCCATCTGCACCCAAGGCAGACCATCATCCTGTAAAATGAATGTCAGCCAGTACTCGGGAAAATAATAGGCTATAGAAGACATTAATTAATTTAGAAGACAGCCTCAATCTGATAACTCCCATAGGGGTTGATTCGCTATAAAAGGGAATCTTTTACAATAGAATACAAAGATCTTAAGCTTTCCTTGTGAATTACTTGAATACATGATTCTCAGATTCTAATCGAAGTAAGTTTAGGAGACAACTTTCAATGACACACACTTGTCATCTTCCTCAAAGTTGCTGAGGTCTTCTATTATCATAGAATGTTACGATACATTTCTAAAATGCTAACAATTTAATACTAAAGCCAGGAATTCTCGGATTAAAAATTTAAATTTTGTATTAAAAATCGTAATTTTAAGCTGATCTTTAAGCATACCTCCACGAGTTACAATTGAATTTCTCATGGATCTCCTTCCCGCTGCAGTTTTTGTAAATTTATAAAATATTTTAGTGCCTTAAGTCATGTGATGGTTACATTCATTGTATTTGGTTGAATCGAAAATACTCTTCGGCAATGTTTCTTTTAGTCGTAATAAGTATTGCATGATCTCCGTTCGGGGAGGCGCGAAATCTCCCCCTTAGTGAGGTCGTACCTTTCCCACACTCGTATTGCTCCACCTGGAAGCTCATATCTAAATCACTCCGCGGGTCACGGAAGGGAAAATTCTTTCATGCAGAACTCAACGCTCCGCTTTTAATTGGCTGCGATGGCACATTCGGAGGGAATTTAGTCGCCCCCTCGAAGGACGTCTTGGCGGAGTTGGTTTTAGAAAACCGCAGTATCTGTCCCTTGCTTCCCAAAGAGTTCCACTTTCGTTTGTGGCGTCAGTTTCTCTTTGAAACATGACCTCTGCTTGAGACTTTTTCGAAAGTAGATGCGGTATTTCTTGAGCCTTGACCTTACTATACTTGCGCACCCATTAGTACGTTCCCATAGTTGTGAGGCACTCGTGTGTGGTCGTGGGTTTATGTGGTCGTTCGTCACGACTAAGTGGATGGGAATGGCGTTCTTGATGATTCCTAATGGAATCATTAATCCGAAATTTTTGGTGGTTTTTATTCTCGGTCTCGAAAGTGCTACTGGGATCACTATTATCGCAGGGTTATCTTTAACTGCAATTAGGCTGATATGTAAATTGTCGCGCCAAAAGGAAAGGGGAATTATGCGTTCAATAAGGTATTTTACCTCGGAAAATTGAGGAAAAGTAAAGAAAATTAAAATGAATCAACAACCTTAATCTTTGAAGGATGTTATTTTCTTGGAGATGTGTTGAGGTCATCCGAAAGTATCTTGTATCCTCATAAGAAGTATATTACTGAGGATAATTGTACAGCCTGTGGAGGATGGCAGAATTTCATATATACCAACAAATCCTGCGAAGACCAGTGAATTCTTGTTTCGAATTGGAATTGAAATTCTTAGATTTAATTTCACTTTCAAAATTTATTACTTCTATTTTTCTTTCATTATATTTTTCTTGTAATTGCTGTTTATGCAATCAATTACCTGAGTTATAAATTGGTCTTTATAATTGCTAATGATCAGAAAGCTGTAAATTGAGAATATTTTTGCGTGATCAAGAAAAAAGTTTTTGCTCATGTCTTCGTAGATTATAAACCCTTTAATACCATAAAAAGGATTCCTGAGTTAAATTTCTGGAAAAAGTACTATTCTTTCTTCCATTTTGATCCTATGTATTCAAGTGTAAAAAAAAACACAATAGACACCAAGGCTCTTGCAATACATTGATTTATACGATTTGTGTGATTCTTCCTCTCATAAGCAGATCTTCGGATTAAGTAATCATATCAAATATTCTGGTTGTGTAGTATGACGTGTACTTTTCCATCTCGTTCCGTATGATTTGAAGAAACTGATCCGAGCGAGCCCACGGTTTTTTTTATGGCACCTTGTAGATTTAGAAGTGCAGTTATCTGCGGATGAAGACTCCTGACTTATATTTTACTCTGGTTCTCGCCTTTGGGAAAAAGGTTCCACGCCTTTTAAGTCAATGTAAACAAACACGGAATGTATCAGTCAAGGATATAACGTAGGTTGGAACTCCCGTATAAAGAGCTCTTTTGTGTTCTCTAGTATCGTCGTTTTATCGAGAGAAAGAGGTCTTTTCAAATACAGCTGGAAAGATGTTGGCAATGCGTGAACCAAATTCGACACCGATAAGAATGGGACCCTTCACCTTCCCTCAGTGACCTCAGATTCCTGCACGTATTATCCTCTCTTTCGATGGCCTCAACCTCAATGGCCTCCACCTGCCCCTAAATGGTTCGAGCCCTCCTGACAGATTTCCTGCTTACGCATCTGATGTAAGACGACCTTTCATCTGCCTCCCAAATGTGTTTCCTGTTTTCGTCCGGGTGCCAGGCGTTAAGAACGGCAACCTGTTCTCGAAAAGGAAAACCGGCAACTCTTGATTTTGTTTATTAAAGTTCCTAACGTGGATTTAAAAATATGACTGTCGTTGTTTTGAATTAGGGTCCTTATGGTGTATCCTCAAGGTGTTGCTTTTGAAGTTAATTAACCTCCTGACGTTTTAAAGCGTTTTTGAGGATATTTTTTCGTTATTTCTTAGTTTAGATATTGATGGGAATCACGTCATTTCGACATTACGGTTCAGATAGCTGTGATTGTTTCCAGTTGAAACTCAGTCGGAATTATGCGTTTCTATAGAGTAAAGATGTATAGTTGTTCGTATCAAGTCACTATTATTTGGATTAATCCTTACTCTTATCATTGCGTAGGATAACCAAATGCGTATTGCTGTTATCGCAAAAGAACTCCTTTTATTCTACTCTAGGAAAATATTGGTCTGTTACGTTAGGGCCCGTACACAAATTACGTAACGCAATTTGGGGGGTCGAAAATTGGAGAATTTTGCGTTACGTAATTTTTTTACGACCCCTTACAGTCGATTCTTTTAATAGTGAGGGATGATTCCGGTAAAATTTATAGCATTCAAGCTTCGTATGAAATTAAGTGTCATCTATTTTTTATAATTACAAATTTTATGTGATTTTCTTTGCGTAGTTAAATTTGAAGTGCTTGCATATCCTTTGGTATTTTTTATCCTCGTATGTTTGTTAAAAGTAGAAGTAATCACGTCATTTTATGTGCTATTTTTTTGGTCAATCATTCTTGCTTTTTCTACCTATAATACTCATTATCATGGTATGTTCATTATGTTAGTGATTTATATTATTTTGCTATAAAGCATTTCAAATAGTGTTTTCTATCTCTCTTGTATTATTGACTTATATTTTTTTATTTGTGAAATCGATGTCAATGATTGAAATTAATTAATTTATCTCTCTCTTTTACAGGTAAGTAATCTTCAGCTGAATTACTTCCACTCCTAGTGTAAGTAGTATTTAATCCCCAGCGAAGACTCCAGGTGCACAGAAGTGCATTTAGGTTTCCCCGTATTGGTAGAATTTGCGTTTAAGTGGATCATCATCAGTTAACTTTCGCTCAGACTAATGTTAAACACCTAATCAATTTTTAAATTTCTACCTATACTTGATTATTTTAACGAATAGTGTTCCTGCTACCATATATTTGTCATTTGGTACAGGATAGAGAAATATGTACATCTTTCATTTACTTTTGTCTCACCTTTGATCATGGCTGTGATGAAATGTAAGTTACTGAGGTATGAGTGAATAATTGCGCTAATTAAGGGCTCTTATGAACGAATAAGTTTTACTCTTAGAGTCATTGTGCTTCACTTGCGTGGACATATTCCGCTTTCAGCATTCATGCTCAGCAGAAAGGAAGGGCAAACTACCTCACTCCTCATCCTGCCTAGTAAACCTCATTCCTTTGTATATCTTAGTAACTTATGTTAGAGGGGATGAGGTACCAATCGGCCATCGGGCTGAATACTTTTCAGATCTCTGGTGCTGTACTGGAATCATATCATGGAATAAATGCTTCTTCTAGTTAAAAGTGTAACTTTCTTTGAAGAGCATGACATATCATATTAATGTGGCTTTACTGGATACTCTAGAAATCCTTGAGTATTTTCAAGTAAACATCATCAATTTGTGATAAATGATAGTTCAGTACGAGTCAGTATTTTCTTCCGCCTTCTTTATAGATAAATTCAGTCAAAGAATCCTTAACTTGGTAGAACTCCGTAAACGGGATCATATTAAATAAAAAATGCAAAATTTCACAAAACGAGTCAGCAGGTTGACAAGAAATAGTTGTTAAAAGTTGAATGTTTGTGAGTTTATAGTTGCATACATTGTGCTGTGTTATTTCAATTATTTCCAGATAGTCTAGTTTTCGGCCTTAGTGTTCACAATGAAGTAGCGTGGGTGTAAAGTTAGAGTGATGCTTGTATTCTAATAAATATTTGAAGAAATGTGAAGTGTCTGAATTATTGTTGAATGAGCGTAAGTGTTCTTTTGTTCTTGTCTGTAAGTTGCGGGAAGTTAGCATTTTTTATGTTCATTTGTGGAATTTTGCATTTTTTATTCAATATGGTCCCGTTCTTTATAGATACCTATATTTAATTTATTGTGCCCTTAGATTCCTATCGTATTGATCCTATTTAAGGACGTATCTGAATCAGTGCCTCCTGCTAAGTTTCTTTGAACGCGTCTGTTTGCGTCCGCTTCGGCCTTGCGATCCCCACCTAGCAGGGACTGCGGGGGCGATCCTTTGATTACCGTCGCTTTAATTATTACTGAATGAGCAGGATGAATAGCCCTTCAGTCTCAAAGGTTTGGATTTCCCATTTAAAGTCGGCCTTCGTAATCATCGCGAATGGGAGTGCAGAAACCAACTTACGCGAAACAAGCTTATTTAGCGTTCTCTGGAATTGATGCTCACTTTGTCGGTAGTATGTTTGCGGCGGCGAGTTCGTGGAGTAGTTGGATGTAAATGATGCGAGAAAGGTTATTGTGGAACTGCTTTATTAAAGTTTCTCAAACCTCCTCTTTGAGTATTGGTAGAAATTGAGTCGATTTCCCCCCCTCCTATTTCACGAATGGCTAAAGCCGTCAACGAGCTTTCCTAATTTTTTGATTTCTTAGCAGACCCGCTGAGCAGTAAGAAAGATAGACATTTATTTGATATTCAAAATTTACAAGTTACAAAGGTGATATTACAAAATTTATACATATAGGTTCCTACTAGTTACAACTTGAGCAATAATGTGCATTATGACTGCGAAAAATGTCAAATGGCTGATAAACAAAAAGTTTATCAGCCATCAATCAAAACAAAATCTATATTACAATAGTTACCAATGTATTGCACAATTGGGATTCATGGCTCCTAATTTTGAGATTATTATTTGAAAATTTAGACATGCTATGGTGAAGATACTTCTGCCGACTAGGGTACTTCAAAACATTGGAGACTTCATTAACATGTATTGGCATTTTAATTTTAACTGACATTAATTCGACTGATTGGGTCGAGGTATGGTAGAAATGGTTCATGGATGAATATACACGCAGTATTTGATACAGTGTTTACCTAAGTGATACAATGTAAAATTTAAGATTTATTTCCTCTACACTTGTAGAGCCACAAATTTGATGGATTCTACAAATTATCAGCGTATGTAAGAAGTAAGGATATTATTGAAAAGTTAATCGACCTCCCAATTTCATTCAAGATCTACGTTTATCTAAAACTCCTTTCCTGCTTCGGTTTTCTGCTCGTGACAGATATTGTAGAAATAAGACATGTTTTGCTGGTGTCTAGTTAACCAGTTACATTTGTACGTAAAGTATGTCACGTTCAATTTGCATTGATATGTATGAGTTACGAATAAAATAAGGTCATATTTACTATGGAGGACTGCTTATAACCAGATGAATGATTCATTTTTGTACCAAGTAATCTTTAAGAAAGCCGGTTCGAAGCGTAACGATAAATTTGTCTGCAGTTTACATGTAGAATATTTCGTTGGATAACTTCAATGTGTGCTCGAGATATGTTTCACATATTAGTGCCGATTATTTTTCTATTGTTATACATATTTGGCTGATTATAATGAGATTATTATTGATAATAATAATAAAGGACTTTATTCAGGGCGAGATTGAAACCATAGTGTCTCTTCTTGCATTTACCCTTCCTTCGTATACATTTAAAAAAAGATATAGTTTGAAAAAAAGTACTCAGAAGAAGACTACTTGGTGGATTTAAAAACCTAATTCAGGAATAAAATCGATATGAAATGACTTTACTTGGTGGAACGCCATTTATGAAGGTAAACCGCAGACTTTGTATTTTCCACAAAAATTTATTAATACACGACCGGTTCGTGTATTAATAAATTTTTGTGGAAAATACAAAGTCTGCGGTTTACTTTCACTAATACAGGAGCTTAGGAAAAAATTCCATTACAGGGAAACACCCTCAAGAAGGGGGGTGTGAAAAACCTGCGAAACGTACTGTTAGAGAAACTAAATTTAGCGGTAAAATGAGATTAAATGAAGTAAATGAAATGTTAGATTATTGATAAATATGAATTTATGGGTGAATGTATGGATACATGACTATAGTTTCGACTTGTATCCCAAGATCTCTCTTCTGTCTCAAGTTCCAACTCTCGACGGAACCAGGGACAAAAGGAATTCTTCTGCAAGAGGTTATTATTTGGCCGTCGTTAGTGGATGAGGGGATATCTGTGAGGAGATACAATGTAGGGAGTGTTTTGGGGTCTCTTTCGGAATGAGTGGAAGTTTTTAAAGTGCGGGGAGGGGGTCCCTTCCGCCGGAAACTCCTTGTGGTTTCGCACTCTTTTAGGGCCTTCATCTCCCGGAAGCATAAATCGTCGAATAGGTCGAACGAGAACAACTTCGCGATCCGCTCGAGCGTTTCTTTCCCAATACAAAAAAGAGAGTTTATTTGCCCTGTTTGCTCGTGGTGCTCGCGGGTCATGCTCGTCATTCAGCCTCATGTCGCGTGAACGTCTTGCGCGGTTTGTTTTTATGAGCCGTTATGCTGAGGACCTCCTTCCGTTGTTGACGAGGCCTCTTCGTTAACGCGCGTAAAGCGAGGTCGGGCGCGGATATCTTTGATCGTCGATCTCGGCTTTTTATTGGTTTTCCGTTTCGCCACGGGTGGGATACTTTTGCTCCTCTTCTCGCGGATTTCTCAAAGATTCCGCTCGACGATGAGAATGAGTTGCTAATTTGGAAAATGGGACTATTACTCCACGGTCACTTTTTGGCCTCCCGTTAAGGGCCCTTCTTTAATAAGGTGCAGGGTTCTCGGAATTCTCCACTTCATTCCTGCTTGTATTCATTGTCTGCTTGATGATTAAAAAGTGAAAGAGATAAAACAGAAAAATAACCACATCCTTGTATTCATAAGTTATTGTGATATCCAAGTTATATATCGTGAAGGTAATTGCTGTGGAAATGAAATGTCATATATGCTGATTTTATGACGGACCATTGGAAAGGCTACTGTATCAATAATCAAAGCGTAAGAATGGTTAAGTTGTCGCTAATGTGATAATAGTTTCATATCTATTTATTGTTATTGTTATCGGTACTGTTTTTACATGTCACTGTTGTTTGAACATCCTTACGTATACTCAGTGGCATGCCATTTGGAATTGCAGCAGTTTGAAACCTGACAATTAGTTATTAATGACTCACTCTGGGAGTTTTAAATATGAAAACTTATAAAAAAATTCTAGTAATAGTAGAAATACAACGCAATATTTTATATTTTACATATTTAAATATTCACGTAGGGTAGATATTGACGATGTCTCGTCCTTAATACGAATTGGGTATTCAGGATATGACTGTTTATGGAATTCCATCTATTTATCAATTTTCGGAAAATAACTTGAATTGCTAATGGCATATTTAAGACTAGATTTCAAGAAATTATTACCGAAGGAATAGGTTGTCCCTGTACCATCTCGTAACGGAATTATGTATTGAAATTATTTCGGGAATTTTTCGATCATAGATAGACATTTTTCTTGGGGCAATGCCTCTCCAAACCCTGAGGGAATGTACGCCCGCCCTACGATGTTTTTAGACAATAAAGAAACGTGGAACGTAAAGGTCACATTATGTAATTAAGTTTTTACGCGTGGAGAAAGTAAAGGAAGCGAGCATTTAGCGTGGGCTCAATTAACAAGAAAGCTGATGAGAATTTGAGACAGCAATCGGGCGAATGAGTTCCAATCAAGAGGGATTTTTCAACACGAAGGGCCATTCGGTGTTGCCATATCTTATAAGAATCCTCCGCTTGCTTTTTGTACCGCCTTTTCATGAGCTCTTTCTCCTTTCATCCCGTCGGAAACGCTGGCGAATGTCGATTTTATTGCATGGAGTGCTTATCGCCAGAAGTGAAGAAGTTTGAGTTATATTCAGCTGGAGATTTTTACTGCGTCTTTTTTCCGCTGTCAGGAGTACGTTTGTGATTTTTTGTTGTCTTTCGTATCACTGTGGCCCCGAGTTTTCGGTCTCGTTTTTGATCTGCTTCCGGATCTTGTTTTCGAATTCTTTCAGAGTCAATTATGCAAATATCTGCTTTCTTTCCCGCTTCACATGTGGTCGAAGCTCGATTGAGAAATCTGCGACCGTGCGTGCAGAATGTTTTGATGATTTTACGAAGAAGTATTTGGTATCCAATGATGTATACGTTTCTCTCCATTGCTATTTAGCTTAACAGTGTTAGAATGATTAATTAAAATTCAGCATAGTGATGAATTGTCCCACGAAAATTAATATACAACCAACGTCAATCATAGCGGTGTATATAATTGTGTACTTTCCACATTTTGGTTGCGTTTGGAAATCGATGTATCGCGGAGTTTGATAGTTTGAAGGAAATGATTATTTGTAAAGAAAGAAAATATGGAACTCGGCTGATAGTTTGGCATTCCTTTCTTGTTTTCTCCCACTGCAAGACGAGGATCGTCGACAAAGACGGACTTTTGGTGATTTTAAATCTCTAATTGTAATCGTTTATCAATGACTTGCCAAATTTGAACTTCAGTGGAAAACATCACCTCCTGTGGAAGACGGTAATCCTGAAATGATTGCGCATTTCCACGATAAAGTTCAAATTATTTTAATAATGGAATATAACTTATCTAGGGATGGGATTTAGGTAGCTTTAACGATTTATTTCTCAGAAAATATAGAATTTTCTGTCTTAATGTAACCGATGAGTAATCGATTTTGGATATCGATTAATGCCTTAGACGTCTTCTTGTACTTGTAAGTTTGAGTATCCAGCCATAAAATCGGCTTTTCTATTTGATTTCTTGTAAAACTTGTGCTCAACTCCAGGTACAACTTGTCCCTGCCTTTTTTTCATGCTGGTCTTCGTTTGCTCTCTCGACCGAAACTTAATGGCAAAGTCGGAAAGTGGATCGCATTTCTTCTCTTATGCGGCAATATCTCTCTCTTCGACCGATTTAATCTTACCCTATTTCGCCATGTCTTTCCTGGGACAGATTTTCGATTTGCCTCCGAGGATTTCATCTCTTCATCGGTTTCTATACGGAAATCCTTTCAACTTCTAAGCGCGAAGAAGAATTGCTAAAATTAATCCTATATGGGGTGATTTAATCATGGTATATCAACTTTAAATTACAATGCATTTTAAAACTAAATATTTGCATAATTGCTGCATGACTTTGCATAACTGTGCAGGATTCCGTATACTCTAACCTACAAAAAGCACAAATATTTGTTTGTTTCAATGTATTATTTAAATCATTGCTATATTCGCTTCTTCACTTGGTGTGAAATCATTACGCGTGAGTACATTGATTTAAATTAAATTAAAGATTAAAATGAAATTTTTTCAATGGAATCGTTTGATCGGTGATGTTGTAGGCAATTAAGTTATTATGGGGATAAAATTTTTGATAAATTTGTACGACGGATAGAACTAGTTTATCTAATGGTCGCGTTAGTTCTTCAAGGTTAATTTTTTCTGTCTCAATGTTAGGAAAATCCATTAGTTACGGTATACAATTTTCTAACGTCTCCTGTACGTAAGATGCGCACAGATGTTACAAAATAATTACTTTGAGGATCCCGTAATTCCCACCACGCCTGTAACCCTTTCTTTCTTTAGCGCTTGCTCGCTCGGAGTTAGACGGGTTATTTCCGTCCGAGCATTAATTTTTTTCGATCATAAAAGAAAACTACCGTCTGAACTTCACTCCCTTATCTGCTTGGCAGCTCTTTCCCTTTTGTTTATGAATCTCCCAGAGGACCCTCTTCGCGTCCATTCGATTCTCGCAGCCTCTTTCGCAAGAT
Source organism: Sympetrum striolatum (assembly GCA_947579665.1). NCBI lineage: Eukaryota > Metazoa > Arthropoda > Insecta > Odonata > Libellulidae > Sympetrum > Sympetrum striolatum. The sequence goes on from OX388346.1 coordinate 32,294,226, forward strand.
CCCAATCTCGGGCCATCCTCAGAATTTTCACTCATACGTGGCTCTCTCCGGTGCACAACTTCCGAGGCACTATTTTCGAAGAGTGAACCATGGCTGCGGCTTATCTCGTGAATGCCGTGTTTATACGCTGTGTGACGGCCGTCTTTCAGCCGACCGGTACTGAAGGGGCTGCTTTGTTTACGCATTGTTCGGCGGGCGGTGGTGCCAATGCTGGAGAGATGCAGTCAGTCGGAGGGGTGGCCACAGGCCTTGGTAACCGCGCCTTCATAACCGATGGGATGCAAAGCGAAAACGTGCGTCATTAGGGTCTTGCTAATTTTTTGCTTCTCCTCGTTCTTGTACTAGGAGTACCAACCGATCAATTTTGGACTGTCTAAGCACTGTTGCGGATGTTTCATTCAGGCCAAAGCGAAGTTTAGGCGTAGCATCTCGAGTACAAGACGTGCTTTATGCTCGAGTTCTCTTCGAATTCTGTTGCATTTACTGGTTAGCTTGATTCGATGCTGAGTGTAAGGGGTGGACTACTTATTCGCCACCGTTATTGGCTGTGGTAGTAAGTGTTCCACTGTGGTAACTTAGCTGAAGTCTGCACAAATTCATTTTAAATGCGAGGTACTTATTTGATTTTGATCTCGTAATTTACCCTAATCCACGAAGAATTCAAATATTTCAGTGTTCATGAAAGAGTACGTAAGATTTATTTTTCTAAATGTATTAAAATGTTAGAGTTCAGTGTGGACCAGCTAATTTCATAATTTCATGAGTATATTTTATGTATTAGAGTTTAAACAAAGTACTCATATAAATTTAAATTAAATGACTTATCTGGTTGTGAAACCAAAGGATGGCTACCGAGTTGGTAGCCGAAATATCTGTTTCCATTGAATCTACTCCCCCGTAACCCGAAAATAAAGAATTATTCGAATAGAGCTATTATAATTCATCGTAGTAAATTGCTTATAGTTATTAGTCGTTAATTTATGTGGCAGGAATTTGTAAAGAAATTGATTAATTAATCACTGTATGAATTCCTTTAATTGATGCCACGTTTTATACCATAAGTGTGGAATATTTTACACTTATAATTACTGTTCATGAAAATGGTAGAAAAAGCAAGATTTCTTTGCTTACTATGCCTTTAAGAAAAAGATTTATCGTGATTTTTCAATTTGGTGTTTCTACTCCCATTTATCCCTTCGATTTATTTATTTTGTTGGTAAGCTTTTTTGTTTCCGTTATGATAGATGGAAGTCATATTTGATTATGTGGATTTTAAATCTGAATTTATTAGAAATTATTTAGGGTTAATGGATGATTTTAAAGTACCGATTCCTACTTAGCTCGCAGAAAATAAATGATTTAGGAATGATAAATCGGGTCTCATTCAGGGTAAAATCCGTTCCATATTAATCGGGAAGGATTTCTTTGAAATGCCTTAAATTTGTATGAAAATCTTCTAGTTCATCTGCCATAAAGAGCGCTATCGATATGCAGTGGAACTGTTAATTTCGGAATAAATATACAATTTATTGAGAAAATTCGAAGTTCCATTTATCATTCTTACGGAGAAGTGTGGCTGAAAGTGTGAAGCGTTAATTTAAAGAGCCGGCGGATGTAATGAATCATCCAATTAATTTGGGAATGCGGAATGTTTTCGACGTTTCAAGTTAGAACAAAGTTGTCCTTGTTTGCTCTTATTACCGTTTTTGTGTTTTTATCCTCATATTAACCAATTACTTTCCTCTAATTTGTCTCATCTAACGTTTGATAATTACGCGATAGTTTTTCATAAGTACGGCTGCTCATTGCTAGAGGCTTTTGCAGAAAGAAAACGGTTCTCTTTGAAGATTTGTAGTACGAATGTTCAGAAGAATTAAATTTGATGCTTCATTAAGATTTATTTAAAACTAGCTGTACCCGTTCACACGTTGTTGTGTTTAGAGAAGTGTGATCTCTTTCTTGCCTTGCTTGCCTCTGTTCACTCGTTTCTAATGATCGAGCAAGAGCAGTGTGATCTCGATATCTTTCTTGCCTTGCTTGCCTATGTTCACTCGTTTCTAATGTTCGTTCTTCTCTTCTCCTTTTTGCTTGATTTGTAGATAGACCAATAGCACTTCGCTTTGGCGGCATAATTGTAGGGTTAAATAAAACATATTTCCAATTATTTTCTTCAGCTGGAAATTAATAATATTTTTATTTATTCACGTATTAATAATTTATTCTCGTATTAATAATTGCAAAAGTTTTTGACTGCATTTTTGTATTTATTAGAATTTGCTGGCGAAAAATCAAACGTCAAATGCATTAATGTTATTTTCTGTAATTTAAATTAATTTTTTGAAATCTTAAAATAAATACAATTTATGTATTTAAAATATTTTAAGTTTTAATATAATTAGTAATATTTAAACAATAATTGAAAAAATATAAATTCTGCCCAAATGGGATCAATTTATGTATCGTACTTCTATTTTTCCCGTAGAAAATCCATTCGCAATTTGAATGGCAGGCAGCTATTCGCGTTGCAAGGCTATTATATTGAAATCATACATACTATCTACATTAATTTCATTCGGTATATAAGAAAATATATTATCACAGTACCTTATCAGTTCGGAGTAAGATATGCTAAATTATGTGCTACTCTACACTTCGCATCTCGCAAATCTCAAATAGAACACATATTCAACTGAAGAAGACCTAAAAATGAAATTCAGTCTCGTCAAAGACAAAATAAATTGAAATGTTGAAAATAGATGATATTTGTAATCTAAGTCGGTAACGTCATCAACTCACCAAGTTGTCCAGTACATACAATCTCTTGAATTTATCAAAATATAATTGTCATTAAATATCAAAAACCGTTTACTCCATGATAATATACGTAAATATTTACGTTGCTATAAACAAACATCATTTGAATACTGGAATAAATTCTCAATGTGTTCTTATGAGAAAATTCAACAATCGCATTCGTCGTAACTGATAAATAGTTTGTTTATAGCCTCAAAATTCATCAAAATTATCATCTAATTATCTCTAAGTCTCGTAATTTCCGATCGTAAACTATATTTCATGACCAAAATAAGAAACTTTATTCAATTTCCCTTCTTCTGGTGGTACTTCTAAATCCATACGTTGGTTATTTCTAATTTAATTTTGCGAAAGAAAGGAAGCATGCAAGTGATAAAATCGAAGTTTACATGTATTTCTTATGGAAACTGTTTTTCCTTCTGGAGTCGAACTGAGTACTCCGATTAAAATAAAAATTTACAAAAACCTTCCCGGGGATATACGTAATAATTTCCCAAATTTTCACGACGATTGGATGTATGGTTTTTGAATCTATCGAGTACAGACAGACAGACAGACACACATTCATTTTTATATATATATAGATTATAGCTAAGCTTTGCTTTTCGTCAAGCATAATCTCCTAAACATTAAAGCTGCATATTACCGTGGTCTTATTTTCATTGAATACGGTAAATTCTGATGTTCAATGTTAATTTTCCTGTTGACTTAATATTTCTGCTAAAAAAATTATGAATCCTTAGAATAGTGGCGTCCACCCTGTAGCTTTTTGACAGTTTTCGGATTGCTAATTTCTATTTTTATAAGTTTCATTCAGTTTTTATCCCAAAGCTTTATGAAGACGAAAGAACATCGTAGAATGAATTTACCTAAAAAAATAAATTGCTATATTCTTTAGATATCATTGTCATTAATTCCAGATTTTTTGATGAACTACAATCAATTAAAACGTTCGAAAGTCTAACATTTGCGGCCTGTGAAGTCAAGGAGATAATGTGGCCCGACGAATATGAAATATTGGATACTTTTACCCTGGACTTAGTTTTTCTTATTGTGGATTATATGATCAAGTTTTAGGTCACTTTCAGAGGATTGCAGGCCAGACATTTTCGATAGAACAATTATTGGAAAAGTTCCAACAAAGCTGTAGAAACGGTTTAGCTGGAGGGGCTCAAAAGAAAGTTACTCGTGGGTGCTTTAGAGCTGCCGTAGCTTTAGAATTAAACAGGAATAGTAATCCTCCGGTTCTTTCTCCTACGTTATTTTTTACACCCCGAAGAATGGGGTAGCGAATGGGCACATGTGAAGTGGCTAGCGAGAGCATTGGTGTGCCTTTGGCAGTGGTGCCATATCTCTAGTGTGTAATTCGGCCTCTTCACTGCTTGACCTCTAGCCCTCATCCTCCTCGGGGTGGTCCGTCGATGGACTCTTATCAGCCTCCTCTTTCCTCTCCAGTGACTCATTTTGCCTTGAGGCTCCCTCTTCCGTCCTCAGAAGCGTCCGCCCGATAAATCCATGCGGACGCAGGAAGATATGCAACCTTTCCGTTCGGACATCTTTCGGCGGAGAAATAGTGGAGCTCGCTTCCCGTTCTGAACTTGCCTTCTTCTTCCGTAGAATTACGGCTTATTTTTTTTTCAAAGATATTGCTGGTAAGGATTGCGAATTTGAGCTTTGTTTTGTATCGGGGATTCTGTCGTTAAATCCATCATGCTTTTGCTATTAGCGAGCTCTCTTTGTCTTTGCTTTCTGATTCAGAATACGAATTGTCACATTAATTTAACGTATCATCACTTTCTGAACCTTTATAGAGTAGATGATTTTGCATATTCAATCCTAATACGCTGTCACCTAAGTTGATTGCTCGAAACTTAGGCCTAATCTAGCTCCTATGCAGTTTTTCGCGGCCCACGAACTCTATATTTAAACATCCTTTTGAAGAAACCGGTCTTGTTTATCAAATATAATCCGTGGAGATATTATAAAGGGTTTTTATTTCAACCGTCATGGAATTCCACATAGTGTCGGGTAGCACCATTCAATATATTCTGTATTTAGAGTTTATTTTATCTACCAATGTGGCCTCAATTACGCTATTTCACTATTGATTCAATTATATGTGTATTTTCTGCTTTCCTTTATTTCCATTCGGATACTAATCCTTTATATAAATAAATAATTCGATTACTAATCCTTTATATTTTCGGATAATCCTTTCCTAAGTTAAGTTTTCTCATATTTTTATTTAAGTTTTACATTTACTTTCCAGATCCGCTGTTGGATCTTATTCGTCAATTACTTGTTTGATTTTTTTTGTCTTTAATTTTCATCGTTCTTCTCCCACCACCTTGTTTCTGCCCAATCTTTCTCTCTCAGTTGCTGCTTTGGTCCATGTTTCGCAGCTTCACAATACGCATGTCCAACAACAGCTTTGAATGAGGAGTTTATTAACCCTCAAAGTCATATTATTTCTATCAGCTTCTTCTGATGGTGTTCTCTTCCCTTGAGGTATTTTATATTTTGAACCGAAATATAATTCATATCTCAGTCATACCCTGCCACACGCCGATAGGCATCTTTCACGGTATTCATGTAGATTTAAATGTCGAGATCGTAGATGATTTGGTTTAGATGTTATTTCGTATAAAAACTTTCCTGCGCGAAAAAACTGCGGCGCTACAAAGCTGCATGATATGAATCATGGGCAATTTCCTGGAGGAAATTAAACGATTAAAGCCAAATTTGATGTCGGAATTGGTCGTCTAGCCGTAGTCCAGGTTATGTTTCCCGGTGGCCGTCGTTTTTATTTCCTTTTTAAATAAGTTACTCATCAAACGAAGCATCTTTCACAATGAGGATGTAGTAGTCAGGAAGACCGCACGCATCCTCGCGTTAAAGGGAGGCATACGATTCTGCTTTTGTATCAAGCAAGTCTTCGGGTATAGCGCTACATATTTTCATCTTATAATCGATGTGAAAGTAGCCGTAATAGTTTTCATCTCACAGTAATTTAATGTGCGTGGAATATTTTTAGTTTCGTAACTCTTTGACATTATTTGCATTGTAAAAGTCTTGCTCATTCTCATGAATGTCGAATCGGATTACAGTTTTGCATTTAGAGTGATATTCTCTTGCTTTTAACCGGTGACTATTGCGGAATACGACGTGGCTTTATTTAAAGGAAGATAAATGTTAATGTATATTTAGACAATTCAGCATTATTTCCTTCTGCTCTTGCCATTTCAAACTACGTAGAGAAAACTGGAATAGGTTAAAACGCGAAAAAATTTATTCTTGTACACAGTAGAAAGTAACTGTGTTGTTACGGTTCGACTAGGGAAAAATGACGATGAATTAAAGCTTTTCTTAAACACTGTTTTTTTACATGGTTTATTATGTAGTCGTCTACTGCTTATTTCATCCCTGTATTTATTATTCAATTATCCCAGGAAAATAGACTAACATGAGATATTTTATGTCGAATCGAAGCGGTTTTAATGCTATAACTGAGCATTTTTGTATATCACACTTTGAGAAGTATTTCAAAGCAAAAAGTTTGGCCTTAAAACACACTTCGGAGCTACTCTAATTTAAGTTTTCATTGTTTCACTTTCATCACAATTTCTTGCGCATATCAACCACCTTTCCGCTTTCAATTATGTTATTGCAAGTGTATTGATAACTTATTATCATTTTATTAAACGTATAAAATATGATGGCGATGCTTTGGTCACTGATAAGTCTTAACATTTTTGTGCCTATTAAATCTTTTTTCGTTCTACGAAATCGGTCAACGGATATTGAAATCGAAAATACACCAAAAAGAAGGCTCGGGCAGTCACACTTGATCGGAAACTCAGAAGGATTGATTAATTCTCGGGAAAATCCTATCAGCTAGTATATTTCCAAATTATCATCTTTCTTAGTTGTATCGCTCCGGAGGTAAGTAGACTCTTCACCTCTTCTCTTCACCGGAAGAACTTCGTATTAAGTAAGAAATATTCTGCAATCGAAGTCCCAATTCTTATAAGTATACTTCTCTTGGTTATCCAAGGATGTGTCTGCTGTTGCATTGAGAATCGTACGAACGAAATGTCTTCGATGGATTTAGTGGGCGTTAGCAAATGTCCCCTCGGTGAACCATTAAGCGATTTCTCGTGAGGGCTGTCTCTACATCGAACCCAGTCGCCCTTTCCAACATGCACGCGTGGGTCGGACATAAGTTTTTTTCTGCATCACCTTCTCTCGTACTAGCGCAATCGACCTTTTCCTCCAACTCGAACCCTTCCGCTCGCATCACCGTGATTACGAACTGTTCCTCCACTTCAGATAGACTCCCACTTCCCATATCTACGAGTGGACAGGTGGTTGGCTATTCTTAGTCAGCCTAGAGATTGTAGTCTCCGAGGAATACTTCTGGTATAGCTCATGGAGGACAAGTTTCTTGGAGTGGAGAATGGAATGAGGTTTCTTGAGAAGAAGAACGAGCATGCAGTACAACAACAGTTAACAATTGTTACCATTGACTGGCTGTAAAAATATCACTCAGAGGATGATTACAGGTCACATTTCCTACAGCACTGCTACCAATAGCTTTTAAGAGGGAACGAGGCAACTAACTTTAAGCAAGATGTGGAGTGAGGTTATTTTGCCCTCAGGCAATGTTTTGGTGGAACGAAATATTGTGTATGAAAGGAATATTTTTGAAACTGAATGTTTTTCTTTGAAATATATTTGAAAGCTCCTAAAAAATGTTTTGTCTATAATTTTGGATATTATTTTTTTCCTCTAAAATATTTTGGTTTCTTTTTGAAATATGGTTCCAAACAATAATTATCGAATAAAAAGGATATGCAACATTATGTTAAGCGGCATACCGTTTCCCTTCTTGCGGGTTTTCAACTAAGAGGTGATTTTTATATAGTTTTTCTGTTACCTACTTTTTGTAAATTACATAAAACACTCTGAATATTTATTTTAAGATTTATAAAGACAACTCTTAATTGACCTTAATGTTTGCATTATTAGATGTTTAATTTTTCCATTCATTATATAATAGGATTTTAGGAAATTTCAAGTAGTTATTCCATTACATTCCTTGTGTATGAATTAGTTATATTTTTTTAGCTTCACGTAAATATTCGTCATTTATGAAATGCGTTTAATTTAACCTTTTAATTTGCAGTCATTGATAATATCGCCCACAATTATTGTCTCTTTTCTATTTCTTCCTCCCCATAAGTCATCATTTATTACATTAGTCTTGTCGATCTTAATAGAAACCTTTGTAATTACTAATTCATGCTGTCAATCATTCATAGCTTAATCAGCTCTTTAGTTAGAGGAATTTCTCACTCCTTGAAAGAAAATTTAGCAGCTGTCCTGTCAACCATTTTTCATAACGTGAGTCAGCGAAATTATTTGGTTTGAATTATTATTCCACCAATCCTAGAAAAGGTCGGCAAAAGCGAAAAGAATTAATAGGCTTCATCTCTTATTGACGGTTTGACGCTCTTTCTAAAATCAGAATATCGTGAATCGGCATTCTGTTCCCCCTTCTTTGGTGCTTGGCACCGCTATTTTTCCTTCCTTTTATGATTTCTCAAGGGCGCCTATTCGTAACGCGGCGTCTGCCAAAGTATGATTCTGTCTCTCTTCAGAATGTTCGCGGTTAGTTAACGTCGTCATAGAAGTGTTTCTTCTACGCCATTTATATTTGTAAAAAAATCTCTAACACTTCGCATGAATTTGCGCTTTTATCTCCTATTAGTTGCTCGGCTGGTACGAAAGTGTTAAATGATTACATTTCTCGACGCCTCTCCCAGTGCCTCCTCCAAGATCTTTCCTCCCACGGAGGTCGGCTTTACCGGCTTTCCCCAACGGCGAATCTTCGGCGCAGTTTTCGAATCGTCCCCAAACCGACGTGCTTGACGCCATGAAATGTGCATTTCCTTCCTCGAAGCATTCATGCGATTCGCATTTGGAAATAATGATGTTTTTCTGTTTACCTAACGTTTCTGCAACCGTCTCTTCACGGATGGAATATTTTACATTTTTCTTTGGTAATGGAAAGAGATAAATAAAAACCTTTACAAAAATATTCACTTTTATCCCATTTTTGTTTTTTGAATGATTATTTTGTTTATAGCTGTGATAAAATTACAGCTACTGTTCGAGTGAAGCTTATTAATTAATGTAATTCATTAAGTTGGCCATCTTTTGATAGCATTCAGCAAGAATTGTTCCTATGGTCTTTGTGCTGCACTTAATTTGACTTTTTCTACTATAAAGTTTGTCTACTTCGATTGTGCTCTTTCCTGAAAATAAAAAACTGCTCAAATGCGTTTAAAAGAGGAATAGCAGAAGCTGAAGTTTTTGTGAAGTATGGGTCTGATTGATGAGCAAGGATCTTGGAAAGGGTGTCTGGGAAAAACTGGTAAAATCTTTAATCGATCTGCGACGTTTTACTGTATGGGTGTGAAATGTGGACCTTACGTGAGGATTAAATAAAATAATTGGAAGATTTCAAGACGCAGAATGTAATATGGCAAGGATCCGAGCCAATTAAGTTTATGAATATTTCTATATATTATTTTAATATATGCTCATTTTAGTTAATAATCTGTGTTGATTTGGTTATTTAAAAATATAAAATTCCTACACGAGTGCCAGTGTTGAAGGTGGCATACGTCTAGGGGCAAAAGCTTCCTTCCACTGTCAATAAAATTGCTGAAGTTTATGAACTTAAAGCATTTAATTTAACCACTATGATGTACCAATTTCGGGGATGTATTGCGTTGCCATTCCTTTTATGGTGGTAATTACTTGCTCGTCCATATCGAGGAGATCACAGTGATATTGTTATTCTTCCATTCCATAAATTATCCTTGAATATTCCAAGTAGGTGCGAAAACGTCACGAGCGAGCTAGCAGTTTCTTCTCTCTTTCCGTCGATGACTAACCTTTTATGGACTTCCAGTAATACGGAAGTTCACACGTTGAACGCGGGATTGTTCGTGTGAAGATTTCATGGAAACAAAGAGAGGAGTATAAAATTAACGTTTCAAACTGGAAATTAATTTAAATATTCTATGCAGATGTGTGGTATAGTGGAAGTTTTAGTAGTTACGGTTCTTTTAACAGTATTTTGAGGATGAATGATGAAGCAGGGAGGTTGTTCGTTTTATCTTCTTATAATTAATCTTCATTAATAGTTACATGATACTAATTTGCACATTGTATTGTTTACGAATCGAACTATATGAAGCGTAGCAATAATTCTTCCTTAATCTGATAGGTAGGAAGATTCTTGGTATATTCACGCATAGATGAAATAAATCCATTCCTAAACACAGTGTAATGCGAAACTTTGCGACGTACAGCTGCTGCGTGACTTAACCCTGTATTTTATAGTGCGAATGGTGGAGAACGTGATATTCTAAGCCGTATCGCGGATCAGCAGGCAAATTATTGTGGGTTCATATCTATTTCATCTCGTTGCGCAAGTTTTTTCAAAGGCGTCGGAGCAAAGCCGCGTGCGACCTTTACATACTATGAGAGGCATTAGTCGGCGCGGGCACGTAAGCGGCCCGAATCAAGTGTCCGGAACGCTTCGGTGGGCCGGATCGGACCTCTGTAGGAAGTCATTAGTAGTTTCCATGTTTCGCGGTATGTGGAAGTGTGTGTTTCTCAAAGGACATTTGCGAAGATCAATCTAGCTCCAGTCTTCTGTCGTATGCACGGACTCGCTCATTACTCATGTTTTCTGAAGGAAACGCACGATTCCGGATGTACTAGAAACTTCGGGCTTTGGCTTTAAGGGTATCGATTCGAAAGATGGGAAGACTTGAAAGGAGAAAAGACGCGGGTTGTATAATCCTTTTTTTATCAATTTTATCCTCCGTGAAATGATCAAGAATGTGCTTTAAATTGGAAATTGATGCATGTAGGGAACGGACTTGCTGGATTCCTGACGTAGCTGACTCAGAATTATTATATACGATGTATGGTACATGCACTAATAAATAATCATCTCATCTGAAATTATAAATATTCTTAATTTTGTATATTTACTGATTTATGTTTACTCTTTCAATTTTTGTTACCTTTTGTTCGGGTGTGATGAATAGGTTTGAAAATTCATCGATGATTTAATGATTATTATTCCGTTATTAATAAATGGATGGATCTGATGATTTGTGCAGTAGTCTATTTATAGCGATTTGCGTATTGCTCTCTTAAAGTGTTTATTATCGAAAAAGAATGAATCCTTATAGGGTTAATTCTTCGATAGCTATAATTAAAGCTCACTCCCCGTAAATAATTAAATCGTGTGAATTAGTTTGTGCATTTAAAGAAAAAGGATAAATATTGGTGAATTGCGCTTGAAAATCTATCTCTTATGTGAGCAAATCTATTTATGATCCGTCTATCTAACTTATTTAATGCTTTTAGTAGTCATTTTTTACGTTCATTGTGCTACTGTATTATTCTAGCGAGACATTTCGTGAAGTACCTAATGAGGATATTATTTCTGTTTGCCTATTTGGCTCTTATTCTGCCTGGTACACAACTTCAACGAATGTGAGCTGAGGTACTTTATATTTGTTGGATAAGAAAAAATGTTATATTATGTATATTTATTATACTGATTTTGAATGAAGGCTTTCACTGCACTGAATAACTACTAAAAGTTTCCGGGTACGCAGTGTTGGTGCCCGGTGCGGTTGGTACCAACGCTGCGTACCTGGAAACTTTCAGCTATTATAAAGATAATTAATGGAGAGATTTTGACGATCAAACATTATCTAGTTGCCTAAGTTTGCTCGATTTTGTCTCTGAATTATGCTGGAATACTAAAATTCCGGGATTTTAAGAAAGGGGTTTTTTTTCAACCTTCCGATGTAATTAATTCGGCGAAGAAGCATTCATGGGCTCATTTTTCAAGTGCCAATCCCTCGGAAAGGAGCTTTCGTCAGTTTCTTGGGTCTTTGGGGCATACCCACTTGATTTCCTTCTTGCTGTGGAAGTGTTCTCCGAAGTATCACTTCTCTTTCGGTTCCTCGTCCATCGCGGATGTCAGTGACTTCTCGAGGAGATGCTGAATGACGATTCTCGAAAATCCGGCCGCGGACGCATTCGAGAGGGAGAGAGTTACTAAGCCCTAGGCGACTATTCTAAGCTAGGAAAGACTCTATGGGTGGATAGATAAGGAAAAAAAGGCTTTCGAGACGCCTCCATAACTCTAGGCAATCCAGCGCATAATGTGAGCAGATGGATCCGATGTTTTTATGGGAGACGAAATGGGATTTTTCAGTATTCATGATCACCACGTTATTCGTCTAATTGCTCGCTTTATCAAGTTGCCCGCTAGAAGTATTGAACTTTGGAGTATTGAATGGGAATCGTAAATAAAAATGGAGAAATTTATCAGGAATCTCTGAAAATTGGCGTGGCTTGATTGCTTATATAATCAGGATTATAGAATCGTAATCGTTTTATTCTCTATGAATGTCGATTTCACCATTACCTCTTAATTATTAATAAAAGCTTTATTAATAATATTAGTAGTAATCACAGGCGTAACATTAATTAATGCGTCTGTTGTGATCAAGTTCAACTTTGTGGAAGGGAGCCATGCTAAATAAACGAAAGCTACTGATGATGACGATGTATCGACGAAACTAGTCGTCATTAAAAATATTTCTGTGAAAATTGCCAAGTGTCTTTCGTTTATTTAGTATTAATGAATGCCATACCGCATAAGAGAAAATGTAAACTTCCTCGCATTTATTCAATGATAAACCAGTCTTTGAATAATTATGTTTACTGTGGAAGTATACTATAAAAATCTATGTATATTTATTTGGTTGTTGCATTAAATTTCTTTAAATACTTAATTTAATCACGGATTACCGGTTTCGCAGCTCATTCATTCGGATGCCGTTACATAGGCTATACATTGGTACAGACTTACAGAATGTGAATTTTTCATTATAGCTTATGTCCAAAAATTGGCAACATTCATTTCCCTATCTTGTCTACATGTCGGATTCTGTACTATTATTATTTTTTCTCGAAGAAGACTTCATTAATAAAAGTTTGTCGACTGTGCCGACTCTCATTTTAGAGATTCGTAGGTTTGGTCTGTTTATGCTGTGTTAGACCGTGTACTTTTTGTTCGATGCATCTCTTTTGCCTTACTTTTTCTTTGCCCTCATTAGAATTCCTTAGGACTCCTAGTTATTGATTGAAATTATTGAGGTCACCCCAATTATATTGATATCAGGCTCGTGCGATAGCTGTTGGAAGTATTTGAACTTGCGTACGCCGAATCCGGGAAGAATAAGATTTCTTAATTAGCTGTAAGTAATGAAAAAGGAACTCATGCTTTGTAGCCTTGACTATTTGTCTGTAGTCCATGAGTGAGATGCAAAATCTGTAATTGAAATATTTTAGCTTTATAGGAATTCTTCAAAATCGCTGATAGACCACTAAGGTTTATTGGAACTTATTTCAAGAAATCTTCATTTACTTTCTGAGATAATTTACATCGATAGGCCGTTATATTAATCGTGATGTCCGTGTTGATGATCCAGAGAAAAACAAAATAATGACTGAAATATGAAGTGAAAAGATATTACATTCTTTTGCAAAAACCACGGCTAAAACCGATTTAGTTAATGTACTTAATTTTATTATTATCAAATTTTAAAGTGCTGATAGATGTAATATCTGATGGCTTCATGAGAACAGATTGATACTTGAAAGCAATGATGTATGCAACGATTAAATGCAAACGGTGCTAACTCATTAGTATTCATTATCCATGGCTCTTGAGTCCTTCACGATTATGATTATTTACAATTAATATCCCCGTCCTAAATTATTACTCATTTGAAACGTAAGGGCACAGTGAAGCGTGGTATTTGCTTAAGAAAGAACTCCCGGCAGTAGCCAGCTGCTCATTGGAGACAAATCAGTTAGGTAAAACACCATCCAAATCATTTATGAGAATGGTATGGAAAAATCATGTGTTGAATTAATAAATATACGTTAATTATAATGCAATGAAAGTTAAAATTTTTGTTGCCATCAAACAATGATGATTTAGTAAAAAAACACTCATAATCCTTAATGTAAACAGTTATAATACGTTAAGTAATCCAGTAATTATTACGAATAAAATTGTTGTGATATCAGCCTTGGATGCGATTAATTAATCGAAGCACACTTAAACGCTTGCAAAATGTATGATCAAAGTAACGTTCGATTTACACCATAACTGCACGGGCTAAGACATAGTCCTCGGGGACAGGCTGTATAGGCCAACGAACCCTGCCGTGAAATGCACCAGTTTGTCAGAATTTTTCCAAAGCTTCCTTTTCCACCGACCTCAGCGAATCGAGTTGCTTGTGCAAGGCAAAGTCGATTTTGACCGACTTTCAGGAGATGCTTCGAGGGTGAACACCGACGTAGTCAGTGGGGAGAGAGAACCTCGGAGGCTTTCAGAACGTCCCCGGGCGACGACATTTTTCGAAAATAAAGCATCTCGCAGGTGCACTCACAATAATTAAATCGTTTTTTCCCGCGACGCCCCAAATTGCTAGGCGAATATTTCACGGTTAGCGCCATGTGTTGCCGAGAGCGGGTGATTTATGAACGCGAGTTGACCCGCTGATTTTGTCACGTGTCGACAAATTAATGTTCTTTTGAGGATGCGAGGAACGTTGCTCATCTCTCCACATTCGCGAAAGTGGGTTCGCTCCGTTACTCGTACTTGTATTGCGTCGCTCTTTTCAGGATTTTTAGTTAGAATATGCTTGACTTGATGCGGTAATGAACGGGTTACAAGAAGGGGCAGAATTAAGCCGTTGTGACGACTTGTGCCACCCTGGGCTGAGTACCCCCTTGGCGCTCCGAAATAATTTAATCAACATAAGCTTGCGGTTTTGAGGATTTATTAGAAATAAGAAAAAATGGACTTTTTCCCCTTGGTATTCTTAATTTTTTTGTATTATTTTAGTGAAAACAATGACTTCCTCCTCTTTCATATTAAGCGTAGCAAACGTTAGGAATTCAAAATTGTTTAGAATTTGCTATAGTACCTAAGACAAGGTATTTCAATTCATCAAAATCAACACCATTCATAAAATTCCATTTTGCATACCGATGTATTCCTGCTGCCCTTCGTACGACCCTTGGCGCAGAACTATGGACGACGACGATTCAACTTGGGAAATTTCTATGATTTCAAGGATAATTTTGTTAAATAAGCTGTGAATTGCGCACTGTACGAATACTTGGTATCAGAGGGAGAACCAAATTAAAGTTTGACGAGGTCGGGACTCGACCCTAGATCATCCACTTGCCGGGTAGTCGCTTTAGCCAATCAAGAACTCTCAGAATTGAAGAAGATATTGTTCTACCGTGGTAGCTCAATTCCCGTTAAGTGGGAGATCCGGTTCGAGTCCCAACTAGGAGTTTTACTGTTCTGTGTTTCTGGTTTTTGTCAAAGTTCAACCGCGAGCCGGCATGACGTATGTAAGTCGGCATGACGTATGAAGTATGTAAGCTGTTGCAAAAAATGTTGCCTAAGTTCATGTAAACTATGGTAATTTATTAATATCATTGATACGATTCTATTAATTACTATCAGTTGTAACTACTTCCATTCTTTATTATTCCTAGTAAATTTTTATTTTTAATTCTTTGCTATAATTTATTACCTCGTTTCCAAATCTCCATCAATCGATTTTTAATTGCAAAATACATGAAAAAGTAAAATTTAATGATAGTCTATTAAAAGATTTGTTTCCGCAGTTGGATTCTCGGGTTAGAGTATCCCAGGGGCTCCTTTTACCGCTACAACATTTCTATTCAGTTTGCGAGATCTGCGAGAGCGACACTTATTTCCGAATCATTAAATTTAATTTAGAATTAGCTACCAATTTCTTTTACAACTGTACGTACTATATCTTTAAAATAGTCGTAATTTCGAAAAAATAAGGATAATTTTGAAAGGGTCAATGTCTAAAAGTATAGGTAGTATTTTCTTCGTGCATTTTTCAACCGAGTTTATTTCACGGAATTCCAGCTCCATTTCGCTATTTATATTATTACTCCGTGAAAATTAAGGTTTTAGAAAAGTGGACTCTTTCTTATTGCGAGGGACTTAAATCCCGGAATGCATTCGAGGTACTCGGGGAGTGCCCCGAGACATCGCGACATGTTTCGTTTCAGGTTTCAAATTATTCTGGAATGTCCATTGTTCGGAAAGAATTTAATTTAAAAATCTGTATGAAAGTGGGGATTGTTATCACCGTGAGATTTTTCATATTTACTCTCACGGTTTACTTCCTATAACGACGTTGTTTTTGTGACCCCACTTCCGCACCTTCTCTGCCCCAGAAATTATAAAGAAGAAAATCTCGAAGGAATTCGCTGTTAGAGACGGGAAAGATCTGTTTCCAACCCGTTCAGAACGACTTTAATTCCTTCAATTATTCGCATTGAGATTAAAACAAGCCACGGTTTTATTCTCGAACGCCTCAGTTTCTCCGTATCTTCGCGATCGTGGGATCTTCAATGAGCTGTTATATTTTAAACTGTGAAAATGCCTTGGGAAAGGGAGAATATGAAAGTTGGAACAGATTTGATTGTCACGCGGTGTTTATATTTAAATTAGTCTCGCTACCTTTCTCTGCTAAAGCTGGAGTGTCAAAAATGAAAAGTGGACCCTCTCATTTAATGCAACCCATTTTCTTTAGCATTCATTTTCAATGAGTCGGAAGTAAACTCTTTGTTTCGTATTCGTTCCTGAAAATCATTTCGAATGAATTTCGCACATTTTCATTATCGCAAAGTAGTTTTTGTTGGTTTAACGTAACAATTATTTTTCTGTTTGGATAGTGTTGTTACTATGATACGCGTAGTTACTAGGAGATGTCGTTTATCTATTCTCACTCCTCGAAACTGAAAACCAGAAATATATTTGCGATCCTGTTTGTCTACTATAGTGATTCTAAAAGTGATTCCAATACTATCCAGATTGCAAGAGAGATTTTATATCGTAGTCAATCATTTTTTCGATCTCAGTTGAAGTTTATATTTTGTATCCTTTGTCTCCGGATGTGGTTATAGTACACATTTAGAGTCAATGGGCGGTAGTTACAATACGCTCGGAAAAAAATGATCTAGTGAAACTTTTTTTGATCTCTCTAATTTTATCCGTATTACAAAAAGGTGTGGAAACGCCTATATTTGGTGATGTTTCAAAACTTCAAACTGCTAGATATTAAACTATTCAAAATTACGATGATGAAATGATAAAATTAAACCTCTTCATTAAATTTTAATGTATATTTTTTACTATAATTTTGTTTTTATATTTTTTTGTAGTTCCGTTTGAATGTCTTATCTAATGTTTGCTGTGATTTGTAATATTTTCTCATTCTGTACTATTGCAATTTGTCCTTATTTGATTTTATTTTACTATTTTTTTTGTAATTTTGTTATGGTTCTACTTTTGAAATTTCCATGTAATACACAGCTTTTTTTACATCTTTTAGCTTGTACTATCAGTAGGTTTGCGCAGGTTTTTCACAACTCCCTTCTTTTTGGGTGTTTTCCTCCAGTGGATCTTTTTTTCGTAGATATCACCTTAGGTTTTTTACATCCTACCCTTCTAAAGTTTTCTTCTTTATCTCTATTCATTCTCCTTATGTTTACAATATCATTGACTAAAGGTTAAATGGAAGAAGGGACTTTTCAGTCTCAATCTCGTCTTAATAAAGACTATATATATATATATTAAATAATATGTTTATTCTATTAACCTATTAACACAATTAAGCTTGTTGTTTTCGGGCGGCCAGCAGAATCTGTCCCCTGTTGAATCATGCTCGCGTGATTCTGTGACGTACTTCTCGAGCGGTGATTTAATAATCACAGGAGCGCAGAATTCGCATCATCGTCTCTCTTTTGACCGCTGCAATTCCGTGAGGCTGTTGAAGGAGCAGCGGTCAGAAGGTCCAGTGCATTGCCAATAAGAGCACTTTCTTGCCGCTTCTCCTTTCATTCGTTGTTGGGCGTTGGCTTGGGACACGTGCACCTTAGTCTAGACGTCGAACGACCGCGTTAATCTTCGTGACCTTTTTACGGCGATGAGCGACAAAGGGTGTTAACTAAGTGACACCCATCCATCCTTCCTTTGACCTCTCTTATAATACATCAATAATTCCCAAGATGGCATCATCGGATTATCACTTTTCGCGTCCCTCGAAATTATTCCTTTGACATTTCAGAGTGCCGAATATTTTAGCACTCTGTCTTCTGATAAACTCTTTTATCTTCCATTTCACTAAATCTTTGATTATGCCGCTCGCAAACGTTCATACTGCAGGAAATATTTCTCATTTCCTTTTAATTAATTTCTTTATCCGATGGCTATTTTGTTTATTAATATTTGAAAATCTTGGAGTATAGAAGATATATCTTCATTTTTTCATTCTTTCATTTCGGTAAGGGTTTTATCTGACGCAGTTAAAATGTCTTCGGAAATCGAGATAGATTTGTAAAATATTGAGTTGAGTGCGTACACATGCGTCGTTTGGTTAAAGACATGTCCGGTCTGAAGAAATCAGTAAATATATTTGAATCGATCAGAAATATTTTCCTAAAATTGGAATTCACCTACATTTCCGACTGCTTTAAATTTATCGAATGTTAAGTTGTCTTCGAGGCCATGAAGGTGGTTCGGAATTCCAAGTATCTGTTAGATAATACGTATCCTCTTGAAAAAAATTTCCGTTTCCAGTGAATAGACAAAGTTTACCAAATTAAAAATTTAATATTTTACGCCATTCTTCTTTCTCATTTTCTCAGTATTAAATAATTTATTTAACATAAATTTAGATCTGAAAAGAAAATGATGTAATTGCTTATGTTGCTTGCGATTTTCTTCATTGATATTGACTTGTTTTTTTGTAGCGATCTCTTTTCAAAGCTAAAACTCTGTTTTTCCGTAGTACTTGAAAATAAATTACAGGCCCGCATAGCTGTGAAAGAAATTAAGTATTTTTCCTTGATGCCACCTGCATCTTTTTTGTTTATATTGTCCAATTTAGTTTTGATGTCTAGCGAGATACTGAATTCATTTAGAGGAAACCAATTTTTTATCTTTTGCACTCGGAACGTAATTACGCTCCTGTCAATCTTTTCCAATCTATTCTCTGTAACTTATCTCCATCTGGTAGAGAGTTGCATCTTTCCAGCACTCACGATTACCTTTGTCGGTTTTGATGGGCTTATCTTTAGAAGCAAAAGGTTGTTTTTGTCGGATTTGTAATATACAAACGTCGATGTCCATCAAGCGTTCTTTCTGCCCTTTTCACGAACAGGCAACATGTCTTCGTTATTCCAATTCAGTGGAGAGCTCTGTTACGTGATATCTTTGACGAAAATAGCCGAGGAGAAAGAATTTAGATTCGCTCAATTTTTTTGGGTGTTTGTTGTGGAAGAATTAAATCGTATTATTTCACTGTTCTTGATGACTTTAATTTAGCGTTCATGTTTCACGATACCGAAGTTAGATATTCGTGTAGTGCTAATCTTCAAAGATCGTTTTATTTTTTCATGTTTTTTTTTTCCTTCGCTCCCTCTGAGAGTTATCTTGAGCAGAAGCATTAGTCGTACCTCTTCGTGTATTCACTAGGAAACTGGTTCCTTATTTTCGTTATTTCTAGATGATCAGATTTTATGGGAAATCCCTTTCCTAATGTGAAAGGTACTAGTGACGTTTGTCCCTCTTGAGTTAGCAAAGAGATGTCCTGTTAGGTTTTGGTGTTAGTAAATAATGGAATACTATGTTGAGACAAGAGGAAATGCTTTCTTTTCCTTGAAATCATTTTGAGTTGAAATTCGCTGAAATCTTTCCTTCTAGAGCAAGCTTCAGATGACTCAGTGATTTTAGGTATGGAGCATTCCTCCTCGTTCTCTTCAAACTTCCCTGTTCGCCCACCTAAGTTCGGAGTAGTGTTATTTCAGCTGGTTTGGCAAACTGTCAGAATTATCTATGCTTCAGTTTCTTTTAAGTATCTTTCCGATTTCCTCTTCCCCATAGTAGGTTTCCTTTTTTTCCTTTTGCCTTGTTCCTCGTATATCTTTCTTAACCCTATGGCATTGTGGAATTCTTTTCTTGTATCTTCCTGTAGTTGCTTCATCTCAGATATATGTTGACGAGTAAAAATAGTACAATTTAGATATTTTTAAGCTCGTTAATTATATTTCATGGTTTTGATTGCTTTATGAGACATTAACTTTTTTATTGTAAGATGAATTAAATGCTATCAAAAGTGCTGGTGCTTTGTTGATCATTGATGAACGTTAATTGTAAGACTGGTCTTATGAGATTAAAATTCTAGAGGTAAATCCGCGGCTACTTTTGCTGCTACCAGTAAAGTAGTAAGGGCGTCAGTCACTTGACGTATATACAATTTTATTGATAATCCCAAGTTTTTTTTATATATCTTTGTCGCCTGCACTTAGTGAAACTCAATGAATTTCAGTGAAAATTATAATGCCAATGTATTAATTAATAAAATTCGGTTCACTACTTCTGTTCTGAGTGTTCTATGAGCGATCAATATCGCTACAATTCTTCTGTCTTGAATGATCTGACACTTCCAAAATCATGATTCAATTCAAGAATGTTAATTTAATGTTCTAGATATTGTCGATGCTAATACTATTGTGAAGAAGGTGCAACATTTATCTCTAATTTTCTTCTGGATATCCTAGATAGGAACTTATTTCGAAGAATAGAGTCTTTATTACGTTAGTAGATCTCTGTAGAATATAATAGCTGTATAAATCTATATAATGTAAAGAAAAGGTGTAGTCTCTGCATTTTATTTTGAAATTTCTTAGTAAGCCAGTCTTCTTCATTGATCTATCGTGATTTTAAATGGTTTAAATTAGGGTCTTTTTTATTATTATTTGACTGTCTTTAATATTGCTTAAAATCTACGCAGTAGCACTTGATCTACAATGTCAAAAAGGAGATGTTCCATGTGAAAGAAGACGAAGAATTCGCACAAAGACATCGCAATAGTCTGCGATGCGAAACCTATTGCGTTGACTCTAGCGACGCGCGGCTTCTTTAACCTTTTTTTTCTTTGATGAACAAGGAAAGGCATCACGTCATAAGCGAAAAAGGCTACTTCTATTGCCTCATTGTAGGAAACCAGAACCTAATTCTGGTACGTGTGAAATACTTAAAATTAGCATGGATTTAGCGAAAAAAGTTTGGTATTACCGGAAGTTTGGAAGCGTTGCTGTGAGGTCGAGGTTGTATGTTTCGAAATTTGAGGAAGAGCACTCAAAATGGGTCTAGGACATGTTAGCGAGATTTTCCGGGACGAGAGTTTTGGGAAAGATAAGTTTTTGGAGCGGACACTCCTTTTTTATCTGTCGCAAGTGTTTCCATTCCCACAGAAGTAAATAAGTAAATGGAGCAAATTATTTGCGCTGCAAATGGATCACTCCCTTTTCTTCTTGGCTTTTCGAGTGAGTCTCTCGATGGAGACTTAAATTGTCGATTTACACTCTAATTTCTCCGCTTTGCAATTTATCAGGGAACGATAAGGAACTAACGAGAAAAGCATAAGTTATTTCATGTTGTTGCTGAAAATTTTCATTATACAATAATATATATTTCGACGTTCCAAGTAAACAGGAAACTTATCATCGAACATATTTGTAATCTAAGTCAATATTCCCTACGATCTTACTTATACCAACTACATATTCACGTACTTGCAGCTAACTTGTTGATGAAGTTCAGCGTAGTGAGAAAAATTCTTGCACTGGTGATTCTTTCGATTCCAGAGCGTTTCTTCACAAAACCGGCCACCAAAGAGAGTTTGCCTGGCTCACCCAGGTGACTTTTATTCCAAAGACATTATCTGCGAGATTTTTTCCAAAGGAATTTCACCCAAAAGATATTTTATCGTAAGGAGGGTTCACCCGATGTATGTTTTTTGAAATGATATTTCAGAAAGTGTTTGTAATAACCATATTCGATGTACTATTTCGAAAAATCCGAACATTTTGTGTATTCTCATTCTTAAGTCTCAAAAACCTGCTCTTAATGAGCTACTTAGCAGCTTCACTCATCCCAACTGCTCTAGGTTCGACTCCATATCACTTAGCGAACTCTCGATAAGAAATGTAGGGACTAATTCTTTTGTTGAAATAAATTTGAAACAGTAAGGGGGAAACCAGGACGATTGATTTTCTCAAATATCTTTAGAGAAGTATCCGTCAAGTTATCCCTTTTGGTAGAATGTTTCTTATGATGATTGTCTCTTAGTTGAAATATCCTTGGGTGAAAAGCCTTGGGTCTGAGGTCTCTGGATGACAAGTCCCATGGATGAACGGTCCTAGGACGAAGCGTCTCTTGGTTGAAACTGGCTCGACAACAATTTTGCCCATTGTCGTTAATCATTTTCGTATGTTTATCTTTTCTCCTCTCGAATAATTAGATTTTTACATTTAATTGCAAGTAGAAATAATCTAAAGATTTTTAAGTAAAACAAAGTTCCTTTAAATTAGAATCTGAAATGTATAAATCAAAGATTACGCCGCTGATAACAAATTTTTATTTTCAATTCATAAATTTTTAAACTAACCCGTTCAATTTTTATAATTAATTTACTGTCATCATATTGTAAATAAGTGGGTGTTTTTTTTTCTTTTGTGAAAAATCATGCATTTTTATATGTAAGTATGCATGTTTCTATTAATGTTTTAATGTGGAGTGCATTATTTTAATATTAATAATGGCATGAAATTGGCATATGTAATCAGTAATGTACTTTAATAATGTATTGTTTTTGTATCTGACGAGACATCTATTCACTTCAGTGCAATATCTGAATTTATGGTGAATGTTACATGTAAATTAATAAACTAAACTTACTATCCACGTAAAGTTTCGTTAACGACTAGTTCCGTCTAATGATAGCCATCTACGAAACCTTATGTGGATGGTAAAAAGTTACTTATGATATTTGTAAAGCCTTACTCTTTTAAAAATTTAAATTCTTTAGTTATATAGGAATTCCACAAAGTTACGGCCTCCGCCTCTTCCTTGAATTTTAGAGATAATCTTGGAGTTGAATGAATTTGCTGCAGTTTATCTCTTTTCCTTTTCTCAATTCTCGGAAAATGTTGCTTTCGCGAACACCTCGATGCCTCCAAAAATTGGGAAATTATTTTTCAAATTATGTTCGGGACCCTTAGAGACACTACTTTCCTTATGTCATTCCCCTTATTGCCTCATATATAACTTCCTCCATTCCTTCTCTTTCCCTCCCTCGCTCCCTGATCAATAATTCGTCTCCCGCCCTCCTCTTCTTCTCTCTTTCCTCTTCCTCTCCTTTTCTCATCTCCTTTCTTCCACTCCTCAGATCTCCTTTCATCAGCACTTGAATCATTCATGCAATCCCCTCCATTCTCCCGTATGTCAAGTCTCCCAGAGCTGCTGCTCCCGAGGAAATGCTCCGTTTTTCTCTCTTTCTCCAGAGTAATCTCTTTTATGTAAACACCGCCACCTATGTGCTCTGCCATGGCATTTAGAAAAAATGCGATCTTTGCCCAAAGGTTCGTGTTGGCGCAAGGACGAATTTTTTGCGGGAATGGCCACCAGCTCCGGGCGAAATGTTTGCGTTGCGTAATTCGCTCTAAGAAACGTCTCCGCGAAGTCGATAAATCATTTAAAGGCATTGAAATACACTCACGATGACAGGGATGCTTTGATTATTGATTACTTTACGTTCGCACGTTTCTTTTTTAAGATTTTTTTTCGGGTATATTAAGGTTAAGCTTGTTTCCATGTTTCTGCGGGATGTTCTGTTGTATTGTAAGGGACAAGGAGCTTTGAACCGGCTATTTATTCTGTAGGACTAGAATGGAAAATTGTCTTAAATTTATACCTTGTATACTCAATGTTAATGTGATAGCCCACTCGATGCAAACGCGTTTTAGGATGAGTCCTGCACATAAGTGCTTTCGAAATATGTCGAAAGCAAGAACTTCACGAAGACGTATGCATTTTCTTGTGTCCTGATCTGATGTCACTGCCATTCGACTCTTGTTGACTACTATTTATGGACAACAATCGATGAGATACGCATGGTTCACATGATTTGAATATAGAGAGGAAATGAAGGTTAAAAAGTCTGCCATAGGCGGGACTCGAACCCGGATATCCCTCTTTCCGGGCGGTTGCTTAAGTCAATTAAGCCAAAAATCGATGGAGACAAAGTGCCCTCATATTGGATTAATAAGCTAAATCAACCGCCCAGTAAGTGGGAGATCTCTGTTCCCGGCTACGGTGGACTTTCTCCTTGATTTCTTCTCTACTATTGATAGACGCTGCCGAAGTACCGAAGTAGAATCCATCCAAGGATTGTGTTGGTTGATTTTTTATTACAAGTTTCTCCATGAAAGTGTCGGTATACTACGACCGCTGCACAACTAATTCGAGGAAAGTCGGTATAATTGAAGCAGCCAAATGTTTCTTTGTATGTATCTCATATCCAGATAAACTGCCACCGGATTAAATGATTAAATTATATAGCTTATTACACGTTATATAGCTGTAAATAATAAAGTGTTCAAAATTTTTTCATGAATTTTTATTCTTTTACAAACGAGGAAATATTAGGAGTATACACGGTTATTGAAGCCTCTTCTAATTTACTTAAATGTTGCGGGATCTAATCTTTAATGATTTCAATTAATAACTCATTTAACCTGATAGATTTGTAAGTGTATGATATAGATGACTTATACTACTCCGTTGAAAAAGTTCCCGAACTTATTTTTTCCCGCGAAAACCCGGGCTGCAGAAATGTAAAATTCTGATGTAGTATAGCCTATGCTTTTACTCGCCTAAGATGCTGATTGTAAGAATGTATTAATTGCAAGTCTTGATAGAGTTCATGGAGAATTTAATATTTGTATTCATTATCACATTCCCGGCTTATATTCATGGAAATCCATATGCTCGATATGTTGTTTTTATGAGGGTAGCTTTTCCATTTCATGAGGGAATTTTTGTAAAGCTTTTCGGAGATTTCTGGAGTGATTTCTTGGAATCATCGTGCCGGTCTTCAAGAGTTATTTGCTGGGGTCTCCCAATGCTCTCTCGGAATATTTGAGTGGCTCCTTTCACAAGATGAATGAAAATATTATCATGCCCTCGAGAGCTGTTCAAATTTGGAGGAAAATACGTTCATTTTATTATCACCGTGCTATTGAATTAGCGATGGATATTTGTGGTCCCTCAGAGTTATCCAATAATAAATTAATTCATATCTGAGAACTTGAATATCTGTAGATGTAATATCGTCGTGTGAGATTTCTTAAACAAAGTTTCCACGTAATCTCTATGGTAATACTGAGTTAATTTGCGTACTATTGAGAAATAATGGAATGCTCGTTCTTCTGATAGGTAATTTGTTGTGCTTTTTTCGTATGTTTAATAAGACAAAATTTAGACGTTCAATGGCACAACGTTTTGAAATAGAAATTTCAGTACTTCAGTGGCTATCACAAGATATTATGCATTATTAATCATATAAATTGCTTGCACTCTTGTATGTTACCACTCTTGATACTTCGTAAGTTAAACATCAGCTTGCTGTCCAATACAAGAAAATATTGGTTAGAAATGTTTGCATACATTTGAACCATTTAAAGCATACGAAAGAATAAATAGTCGTTAATATCGTGTAATATCGGTCTGATTCATCTGCTACGGTAAAAAGCTTTAATATAGCTCTCTATAGAGAGCTCTACTTCTTCTGAGTGTGAAATAATGGGTAATGCCTCAGAGTATAAATATAGGTATTTAATGTCATCGATTACTCGTTTAATGCATTCAATCTTCTCTAATTTTGAATGAGAACCGTTAGCATGTGAAAGCTCTTCAGATTTTCGTTTTCCTCTTCCCATAAATAAATAACTCTGGTTCTTTTCTCCCAAATTGCATTGTCTCTTAGTTTACCGATGGTAATTTGAGAAAGATTGGATGGAAAATCAGGTTTGGTTTTCATGGTTCTTCTATTTATAATAGAGTTGCTCAGACTTCATGCAATTTGGGCTCAATTTATATTCTCGGTCACTTGCGTATATGATGGATTGACATTTCTTCATACAGTTTTTCCCCTCAAGTTTGGGTTAACTGATATAAATATTTTAACGAGCTTTCTCAATTATTCAAAGCTATTACTCTTCTATGTTATTTATTTGTCGGGAACAAGGAATTTGTGGGCTGTATTTAAATATTACTTGACTTGCCTGGAGAAGAATTGCTCTCAGTTCTGCAGGTTACTGACAATAAAAAAGTCTGCAAATGGTATCTCTAATCTTTTATAGAATAATTTGTTTATGAGTTACAATAAAACTTCATCTAAATTAATAACAACAAAACTTAGTACTTCCCACTACATTCAAAATCAAATCTAGTGAAAAATGCCAAGTTTTGTTGTTTTTAATTTAAATGGCGTTCCAGAGTTAGGCCAGAACACCTTGAGTTTAAAGTTTTCCATCTCTTTTGGTAATCTTAAAAGTGAATATCTAATTGTATTGTCTTTATTTAGTTATCTCCGGATAGCTTAGCATTATCCAAACTGGCCTTAATAGTTCGTTTCCTTATTTATTTTCTTTTTGAATTATTGGATGGGTTGGTTATAGTATTGAAATGAGATTTAATAGGATTCTGTTAATTACTAAAATCATCGAAACAATCCTATTTTATTTAACTCTCCAACGATATCTTTGGTCTTGCAGTCCCAGGAGTTTTTTTCTCCTCTTCAAACAGTGTTCAAATCCATTTTAAGGGAGTTCCCATTGAATTATCGTTATCTATAGTACTCTGTTATTGCTCTTAATCTTTGGGTTGGTGCCGCGAATATCTTTTCACAGGCATCGAAATATTATATCTGGGGCATCCATTTATGCTTCAGCATGTCATGTCATTATCGTCACCGTCATTATCATGTACTGAGTGGGTGTCGGCATCTATAAAAATGAGTGCATGAGTAGGGTTTTTCAACATTTGTGCGGAAAACTAGTTTAATTGACTTTGTAGTGGGAAGTGTGTCAAGCTAATGAAAGATGAGTGACGAGATCTATGCTATCGGCGGTTGTGTCACTCGGAATAGCTCCCAGTGGAGGCTTATCCGCAGATGAGCTTACCGATCCCAAGGTTTGATGGATGATTCGCGTGGGCAGTAAAAATTGATGGCTTCGGTTTTTGTATCCGAGCCAAGGGCAGAGCTGCATGGTGATGGACGCCGACCTAGAACAAGGCTAGAAATTAGGCGAATTGAAAAACACGACGTCAACTCGTGAATCGCTCCGGTCTGACCTCACTTATTCACGAGGAAATTCCCGTGCGCCTTTTTGGACTCAAAAATGGGCCGAGCATGCACGAGATCGCTGGATCCTTACCAAATCTTTTGCATATACGTACTAGGCTTTGACAGGGAGTTTATCACTGTTATTTTAGAAGCCAAATTAATGGTTTCGCCGTCGAATTCCGTAGCCTTTAATCGCGCTTTTACTCCGAATTATACCATGACAAAATCATCTTAATCAAATTTTTTCTCTTAGGTTTTGTAGCTCCAATAAGGGAATTATTTCTTTCCAATTAGCTAAATAAACCAGAATGATTATGTTCTATGACTGCATCTAACTACCATTGTCAATTGTTTTGCATATCTCTTAACCATATGATTACTCCCCACTATGAATGTTAATTATCACGTACGAAAAATCTTTACCTAATGAATGACCCTCTTAGATGAGTGTTTTTTACATTTTACGTATCATCTTTATTCCTACTAAATTTTAAGAAAGAAATTATCTGCCATTCAAGGAAAAATTTTGAGGTTAATTATCCTGTATATGTATTGCACATGTATTGTTGTTGCACATTCTGTTTTGTGTGTTTGATTTAGGAAGTTCTATGATATTGAGGATTTGCTATCAATCTACAAGTAAATTGAAGAATTTCTGGTGATTCCATGAAATTAACTTATTTTAATTTTAACCAACGATTTCTCACTTGCAGAGTAAAAAATGAGTAAATGAAGATTTGGCCGAAGATTTACCCGTATACTATAAAGCTCGGCAATGTTAGTTAATATATAGTCACGTGTGACAGTCGAAGCTATTGTTAGCATATTTTCTGGCGATTATAAATATCAGTTTAGGCTTCCTCTTTCTCGTGTATGCGGTTATATATTTATCATGCTTATATTATGGTACTTAGGCAACTTTCTGGGCCTCGCCTTTGAATGCCTGGGAACCGCCTTTGAATGCCTCTTGGGAAACCAAACAAATATTGCATCGCAAGTAACGGTGGCATTTTAATTTAATATTAATGTTATTAGTGTGATTTTCAATCGTTAATTGTATTTTTACCAAGTTAAACAAGAAATGAAAAATAGCGACATGACTGGGGCTCGATCCCGGATCTCCCACTTTCCAGGCAGGTGATTCTAACCTCTAAACTACCATGCAGTGCTTCTTTTTGTTAATGGTTATTTGTGGAATTATTTAATTAGTTTGTATCTTATTTATTTGCTCTTTGTTTCTAATTGTGTAATTACTGGATAGGAACTAGGTATGATATTTGAGCAAAAGTCGCCAACAGTCCTAGTGCCTTATTGCGGTGAAAATATACTCTAATAATAATTCATAAAGTTCAAAGGTTTTACCTTTGATTCTGAATTCACCTTATCCCTTTCTCACCAGATCATCTAATTAATTGGCCGTATGAGCCGTGGCTTATGGAGTCAAAGAAACTTAAGTGATGGAGCGACCGTTTCCTCCCACGAATGCGTGCTCTATTAATCTTCCCTTCGGCAGGCTCGGAATGTATAATATCTCGGCGGGGGCCCACTGCCATACTCTCCCGTGGGTCGAAGACGTCACTGCTCTGTCTTCCGGATCGCCTCCGTGGTTCTCTTGGCATCGTCCGAGTGCTAAGGAGTCTTGGAGAGACTGCCAAATGGATTCGGTAGCGCTTAATAAGTTCGCCCTCGAACGAACGCCTATCCCAACGGACTTTTCCCACGCGACTTCCATTCCTCAATTCGCTACGCTTTTCTCCGCTCCATTTTCTCTCGACATTATAACTCCTGCTCCCACAATTTACGTTCTCGGATGAAATTTCCCGCTCATCGCTTATGCTGTTTTTCATCTGCTTCGTAAAAGGCACCTCATTGTTTGCCCCTGCTCCCTTCCGCCGTACCATTTATCAAGTTTTTACTAAGCGAAGAAAATCTTGGAGTTATTTCTTCCTCTTTCTCTCTTTTCTCTTTTACTTCTCCTGTTTTAGATTCTATTCTCTTTTCTTGTTAGAATTATCAATTATTCAATCGTCATTTGCGCTGGGTGGCGTTAATCATTTCTTAATCGTTACGAGTTCATGTAGAGATAGAAACATCATTGGAAAGTGCGACCAAGTTTTTTCTGCACATTTTTGGTACATCTCCTTTCGAATTTTTTTTACGTAGGATTATCTATGTATGAACCATTTTGTCTTTCTCCTCTTTTATAATAATAATTCAAAATTTACTTCGATGTTAAAATTACAGGTCAATCGGCAAAAGTGTGACACCGTTTATTTGGTTCACGTACCCTCTATTCCCTGCTCAGCGTCCTATTATTTATTTTTTAATAATTTAGTGAAGTGTTACGTAGTCCATTTTTTTCATTGCTGAAATGAGGTTTCAATAAAATTCGCTTCGTGTATTTTATCAATTTTAATTCATCCTCCATTTATTTTATCTGCAGTTGTGCATCTAAATACTGATTTTCTTCAGAAATTCATTCAGTGGACTTCTCAATCTTGACTACGGAACAATATCTTCATTAGAGAATTTAGTTTTCTTGACATGGTGTAAGTTCTATGGTTTTTACTGGTTAATTTTTTCCTAATTTTGATGAATGATATACTCCATAAAGTTTTATACATCTCATTTTGGATCTTTAACAATTTTTCATGCTCAGCCTAACAAAATGTAATAAACATATCTGATAGCTAGCTAAATCCCATTTTTGTAACTCATTAAGTAATATTGTAATCTATTCTATTTTTAAACTTAAACAACATTTGGCGCCCGAGCTGACAAAATATTATACACACATCGCTGATAGCAAGCTAAATCCCATTTTCGTCTTAGTTTTGATTGTGCTACATTTTAATGTGAATGTAATTACATGAACTTTAATCATTCCGAATTATTTCGTGATCTATTCTCCCGCTATGATTTCAATTACTCTTTTACGCAACTTCTCTCAATAGATTCCATCAATAAGGTTCACGAGGGAAACATTTTTGGCTCGTGTTAGTTTTTCAATCGATCGTCTTTACCTTCACTTACAATTATTTACCATAATTTGGTCGTTTCCAGTCATTTTGCCTCCGTCCTTTTCTTCCCCTTCTTTTGCATTCTCTTCTCTTCACTTCCTCCGGCGGTGCCTTCTTTTGATCGCCACTATTCCCAATATCTTTTCGTGGCGATCATTCTTTCGCCGATGTCCTTCCTTGTCCACCATTCCCTTCCGAAGCACGCGTTAGCCCACCGAAGACGCAATTTGTCACGTCTCCTTTCTCATCCGGCGCTTGTTTCTGACTATATTTAGGAGCGTTGTGGACGTTCTAAGCCATTTGACCCACTTCGAAGCTTTAAAACATCCCTTCTATGTTTAATATCGTTCTATTATTTATAATGTATTTGCCACGAGAAGCCTTTGTTCCAATTGGAATTCATTGCTGCCTATAAGGAGTTTTCGTCTTCGTTGTTTTTTTAGTTTTTTTTCTTTTCCCGCTGTTTTATACATGTCTGTCTATTGAATTCTTGCTTTATTCTTTTATTTAAATTGTATATGTAATTATCAATTGAGTTTTATATCATGTTTTACTAAGCTATCCTGTTCATTTTTAACTAACTTGTTTGTGTGTGCTTATCCACAGTATGGGTTTTCCTTCGATATCCTTAATTACGAAGAGTATTTCATACCCCCTACTTTTTCCTTTATTGATCAACTTTTGTAGAATGTTAAGAAGACTTTCATAGGTTAGTTGGTAGAAAAGTATTCTCTAGGGCTTAACTTCGCCAGGTAAAGAATTACTCTATTGGGATACAACAGGGAAGAAGGTGTTCTCCAGGGATTATCTTTTCACGTTATTGCTTCGGTCCTCTGGAACGGTTTCCTTATCGGCCTTGTTCTAGTACTGCAGTAGTGGATTTATATTTCTGGCTCTGTATCCGAAAACGAAGTGAGGAATAACTTAATTTTCTTGGATATCGTAAGAAAATCAGAAGGCAAAAATGTTAACACTTGGATGTTAGAGTAACCAGAAAAGCTGTGGATGCCGTCTTGATAAGCTTGAATACGGAAAGCAGTGTTTTCCTCACTTTAATTTTGGATTACTATTTAATACTGACTAGTATTTCGAACTGAAAGTGACATCTTTGAAATTTTTACTAAGATAGTTAGCAGTTAACCTCTTCCTATGTTTACTACAGTTAATTAATGATATTCGACATTTTAAAACAGCTTTTCTGGTGACATTCGTTTTCGTGAATATATGTTCAATTACAAAGAAGGGATATAAGGTCTAATAAGGTCTTTATTAAAGGCGAGATTGAGACTGAAAAGTCTCTTCTTTCATCTAACCTTTCGTCAATGATATTATAAACATAAGCTGTGTGTAGTTCTATAAGGATAGAGAGGAAAACTTTCTCTTTTAGGAAAGGATTCACTGCAGGAAAACCCAAAAAGAAGGGGGTGTGAAAAACCTGCTCAAACTTACTGATAGCGTAAGCTAAAAGATGTATAAGCTGTGAATAACATGGAAATTAGAAAAGCGGCACTATAACGAAATTTCAAAAATAATAATAAAATCAATTCAAAAAAGGAAAAATTGCAGTAGTTAACTATGAGAAAATAATATAAGTATAAAAAACCTATTGTTTAGAAAATATGAAACCTATAGTTATCTCTTAGCTTGGAATTTTCATCCTTTATTTACTAAAATTTACGCCCGTTTACATTCGGGCCATCGATGTCAAATTCAGATTGAATGAAATATCGCTGGCTCAGGAGTTGATTCAGACCTTAAGGTGACACTCAAGGGCCCTTTCTTCGTAAGACATTCCACTCAGAGGCAAGGGAGAGGAGTTCATTAATAATACATTCGAGATTCTGCAGGATCGCGCCTCTGTGGGAGCATCGGAAATCGATGAAGCAGTCGTTTCTTGAAAACCGTTCGTGCGTAAGTATTAAAGAAGGAATGCGCGGAGGAATGAGGAAATAGCATCTCCGTTGTCTTTCCGGAGTGGAACGTATTTCCTAACAGAAACCAGGAGAAGCATCCGTACGTCTTGAATGCAACACGAGGTCAGGCTTCGTAGTTTAGAAGGTTAGCTCCACGAAATGTAAAGCGAGAAAATTCTTGCCGAAATGTTATGAATCGAACTTTGGTTTTAGCATACAAGTTGATTTCATCTTATTTATTTAAGAATCGTGAGATATAACAGAAAAATACGGCGTAAATATTTTTAGAGCCGCCTGATAGTTTCATTGGTCTGGTGGCTGCCACTAGGTTAATTCTGCCTTATTAGAGTAACTTAGAGAAATTCTTATGGTTCCTATGCGTCAGGAGTTTTCAACAAGGAGAAAGATTCTGTATTTGGCTTTAATCTTAGGGGCTGTAGGAAAAACTAGGATTGATATTTTTCAGAATGTTGTATATCTTTAAAGCGTTTAAGATATGTAACTGCTTACGTTAATTTACTCCAATATGTAACTTGAAACTCATTTGATATTGGCTGCCTTCAGCCCGAAGTATAGTTGAATCCTCAACCCCTGCACTTAAAACAACCAAAACTTTGTCATAATACTTGCAAAAGCAAAAGTTTAATAATTTTTTGAGGTCCGACTTAGTAATAAAATTTTAGGAAGATATTTCATGAGTCGAGAAAGAACGCTATGAGCTGATTTCAGTATTATTTTTTTAATTTATGTTAATGGTATACTTTCTATCGTACAACCACCTTCAGCTGTTCTTGAGGTATTTATATCAGGTCAGCTTCAAGACGATTTAACGAAGCCTATTATGTTATCTTCCATAAATAATTAGTTAATTACATTAATATTACACGCATTATTACGATTATAATTGAGAATAAACGTATAGTTTAATCATTATAAAAAATAAGCCAGCAAGCAGATGAAAAGAAACATCCACGAACGTAAATGTTAATCATATGATAGTCTTCCCAGTATCTCTAGATGACTACTTACAAATTGTTTACTTATGATGATAAATACATGTATCTAGATAGGGTCCCGCTTTATTATAGGTTTTGGCTTCTAAGCAGCTCCCTGTCGCGATAAAAAGACTGCATCTATGGTTACGGTAACCTAGTTATGTAATTTTGAAGCTATAAACAGAATACTCGATTAATGAAACTCTTTTGCATGTGATTAAAAATTTGATAATTGTGATTGAAAGTGAACAACAGCAACGGACCCGATTATATCATTGTAATCAAATTCGAGCTCGTGCCCTAACTTAAAATACCTCCCCCGCAAGACTTCAAAGAAGTTGAATAACCCCCGTAAGTGGAGGAGGTTGGCGATAAAAGGCCTTTGATTGAATCGGAGTGCTCGGTTTCTCCAAAGTCTAGGGGATGAATGGCCGTCTCGCCCCTTTGAAGCCCTCTTCGCATCAATTTCTGGAGTGAATCTATTTACGGCGCACGCATGGACTCCTTGTTGATTTGCGTGGAATGCAGGGATCACGTGAGCGGTAATCGATGGCGCGCTTCTGTGTTTTCTCTGCGAATCGACTTCTTATCGATCGGAGGAGACGTTCAACTCGCGAGTGTACGCAGATTACAGTCTGTCGAGTGCTACCTCCTCGATTAAGTGCAAAGTGCGTGCAAATCGACGGAGGGAGAGAGTACCCTCCAAACTACTATATTTTGAAAAATATGCTTTATACTGCGTATACTACGTGCACAAAGAAATAAGAATGGAATGGATATACATATATACACACACAAATACTTGTTAGATTGACGACAGGCCCTTAAAATTAAGGTTAACTTTCGCTCACAGTATATTAATACGTTATTTAAAGGATAGAGGTAATTCGTCTAGGGATCATATTGAAATAACCACGCAAATTCTACAAAAACCTTTTTAATTTCACGACTGGTTCGGAGCTTAACCGCTCATATTCAGGTACATGACTTGTTTTCAACGGTTACATTTTCTTGCATTTGTATTCTTGTACTTCAAGATGCATCGAAACCAGTCGTACACTTAAAAAGTTGTTGTGGAATTTTCATAGTTATTTGAACATGATCCCGATTACCGAATGCCACCAAATCATGGTTAATTCAATTAATTCGTTTTGATTTTGCTGCAGAAATATCTGAATTTATTACCCAATATACAATTACGTATTGCTATGTTAACAGAAAATGAAAGCTAATATATTTTTAAATTCCGTTTTAAGTCATCATGAGGTAAGTATCTAAACTCGGCAATTTATTCTGAATTATTTTAATACAC
Source organism: Sympetrum striolatum (assembly GCA_947579665.1). Taxonomy (NCBI): domain Eukaryota; kingdom Metazoa; phylum Arthropoda; class Insecta; order Odonata; family Libellulidae; genus Sympetrum; species Sympetrum striolatum. The sequence continues at coordinate 32,328,711 of OX388346.1, forward strand.
ACCCAATGTATCATCAAATTAAACATTATATGCCATTTTATCCTCCTCGTTCTTGATTGCCTTTCGTTGTGCTTGGAGATTATTTAGTCAAAGATATCATAAAATTAGTATTGCCGTATTAACATTACTACCATTATTTTACATTGATACCCTTTTATACATTTCCTTAGTCTGCTCGATGTCTTAAGCGTTATAAATAACTCAGGGAAGTCAGATAAATTCTTGATTTCTTTTAATTATCATTAAAGTGGATCTTTTTTGAGACTTTTGGTAATTCTTCTCTACAGCTTCTGCGCTTAGAATTGATGGAATATCATAAATAAACATGCAGCTAATTACTTTTGTCTTTACAAAATATTTCATCATCCTAATCCAAAAAAACAGATGGTATTTTATTTAAAGTATACTTGAAAAGCAGAAGGTTCTTTGACCACCATAAGGCTTAATGGTAACATTTTTCATATAAAAAGTTACCATAGTTTCTATAAAAGAGTCTTCTACTAGGTTTAATGAATAATCGCGCTTTCAAATTCTGGAAGCTACTTGCTGAAAACATGCTTGTCATACTTAATTCATCACGTTAATGAGAAATGTTACCAAAATACTTTGCATAGGTGTAGATGTTGATGAAAGTAATTAACGTCGTAAGGAATCCGTAATCTGTGATGCGTCGTTAAGAAAATTGCGCTTGATTTATTTAAAAATTTCCTCCCATGTTCGTGATGCTAATCCAAAGCGCAGGGGGTAATATGGGCGAATATGCTTGTTCGTGGAGAATTTTAAATTGATATAATTTATTTCCTTAATACTCCCACGCGGTCTTCTTTCTCAGAAGCGTTACCCAGCCTTTATTATTTTAGCCCCTCTTTTTTCGGAAAGCGAAGTGCAGGTGGTTCTCTTCGTATGAATAATTTTCACATTTCGCGATAAGTACGCATTTAGGTGCTGGCCACGGCACGAAAAGTTCATGGAATTTTCCACAATTACACAGAGGGTTCCGTAGGTTATGTAGAGTTTTGACATTCTTCTTTCTGTAAATGTTACGTGATGAGCAGTGCTTGAACCGTAAAAAAGGCACTTCTCAAATTGTCGAAGAAATATTTCAGATACTTAAAAGAAAGGTACTATGAAGATATTTGGCATTATATTCACCCAATGATCGTCTTCTATTTTCTAAGTATCAAAGAAGAAAAGGAGCATAAGCAACAACAGAAAAATCTATCGGAATTTCACCACCCTCCTAATTATTGAATTAATATAAAACGAAGGAAAGGGAAGTGATACTTTTTCCTTCATTATACATGATGCCCTTCCACACTATATCACCTAACTCTGTGAATCGAATGTATACTTTAATTTTTGAGTTGATAAGTTTTCTCATATCTAATGCTCGTGAGATGTTTATCTTAACCGATTTTGTACAATAGTGAACAGGAATGAAACTAGTTGAATTAGAATAATCAAAAGTTGGAACTTTTCACTTTTTTGGAGGAAGGCATTGATGATAATTTAAACAAACTTAGTAACTTCATAATTTAGTGGCAATATACAACCGGTTGTGCATTGTCAATAAGTGTGGAAGTTTTGTAAGTTTGTTTTAATTTTTAATCATTAGATGAATAAGCTGTCATTGGTTACTCATCGTCCCAGTATTCCTTTCACAAATCCCTCCGGAAGTACGCATTTCAGTGAAGTCATTTGCGGTCTCCAAATCTTAAAATTTCGCATTCTTAATCATTGTTGTTGCATGACTAATTTCTCTTGTTCTTCTTTATCAAAGGATTTCCAGAAGACAAGGAGGAAGGTGAGAAATTTTATGTGCTAAAAACTGAATTTCTTCCTCGCGGCATCTTCATTTATATCATGGTTATTTTGAAATGTTATCTTAGAAAACGCGCACTCATTTCAAATCTTATTACGTAATGCGTGTTTTATCATTCCCAATCTCTTCTTCACACTCCACATTGATTCCTCCTTGATGATCTTCTTCAAGGCATAATTTCTTTTGCACAAGGACTCCTTCGTATATTGATTTAGCTAGAATCATTTTTTCAAACTCCTTAAACTGAAGGTCCACGCCTATATCATTACTCTACGAGTAGCTTTTCGATGTGGTGTTGTGACACTAATTCATCAAATTTCTTTGAATGTATGAATAGTGTACTCTTTATTGCTTGTTTTCATGGAGTCCGTGTAAAATGATTTTAGACTGTCCGAAATACTCTATATAGATATGAAGGTGTCGATGTTTGCATTCCTGATTGTAAGACATAGATGACTCGATACAGGGTACGAAATGTACACTCATTAGAAGCAAAAGCGCTAATTAAGTGCGATATATTACGTGAAATTGACCAAAAGACCTTTTATCAACACCAAAACATAGGTCTTCTGGTGGAAAGTTGTGTAATCGGATAGTTCTCAGAAAGATATTAGAGATGACGCCCAAGAAACAAATTAATGCCATACCTTCGATATCCAATCATAAATTCGATATGAAATTTGAAGAATAATATAAAGCATCGTTACTGTTACTGTTATTGCATATATTTATAATGTATTATAGTTTAATAATACAAAACATTATTATTAAATTTACTTTGTTCGTAAATATAGTTACGTATAATTAATACACATAATTATTTTGAGAGTTATTAATGATTATAATAATCAGTATTTTATTATTCTTGGGTGTTGTATTTAATTCTTTTAATTCTAATTATTAAATTAAATTTAATAAAGGAAAACATATATGAACATGTGGATGAAACAACGAAAATATTTGAGCCCTTACCTGAAAGATCATCTACTATACTTGAATAGATAAAGCCAGAATAATACTAATGGCTTGCAACATCTCAGTAGGAGCATATATTATCACGATTTTTCTAAATATTTTGGTATGTTTCCCTTAAATAGTTACTGCAAGGGTCACATATTAGCGATGTTTGTTACGCTACGTACCGCTCACTCATAATGATACCACAGTTTATCTTGCTAGTTTAACCTCTTTCATTTAAACGTACGATTTCATCGAAATTTTTTATTAAAGCGAATATTCACTTATGCCTTCGATGGCTATCATCGAATTAAACGTCGGAAAGAGAGATGTTTCGACAATTACCAGAGCGCGATTTTTCGTAAACGAATTTCGAAAACTCCGCTCGGAATTCACCGACGCCTCGGCTCTAGAAAAATTAAATCATTCGCCCTTTTCCAATGTTTGCTTACCCGGAAAACGACAAACATTTTTGTCTTCCCACCACCCGATTTTCCTCAATTTTTCTTCTCTTTTCTCGCGAAAACCTTCCGCCATCGCTATTGTAGGAAACGCGTTCATTTCCTGCTTTCCCATTCCATTTATATCTTTCGCGCCATTCCCGACTCTATCTCCTTAATTTCGTTTTTAAAGGGGCGCACCTATTTGACAGACTCATTCGATTTCCTCTCCGGCGTAGTCTCGGAGGAATAAACGCTCTCTCACCGGCAGCCGTATCCTCGAGCTATTATAAACACGGGGAAAAGTTTATATTGGAGCGTGGGTGGATGGGCTGTGGGCGAACGAATAGGAAAGCGTTTTATTTAGAACAGAAAACTTTGGGGCTAATGGCGATTTTTCCACGGTCTCTTTGTCGTAATTGTGTCGGGTCAGTTATAACAGGGACTCTTTGTCATAAATGTTTGGATCCTGGAACCGTGTTTGCCTCTCGATTTAGTCAGGATGGGCTAAGCCCTAGGAAAATCGATTTGCATGCTTCGTTGCCCTCGATTAGGGCGCGGTCCGTTGTTTGACAACATCTGCGCTTGAGTTTTCATGAAACTTGAAACGGCGTATGTCGAAATATTCAGCAAAGGGAGACTATTGTCATATCCACCCAGATGACATTTATTGCAAGATGTGCTGAAAGTGATGGTTTATCAAACTTGCAGATGAAATTTTTCCCCTTGTCGTATAAGGAATTGTTATTGAAATTATTTTTCACTTATAATTAGTTTTAGGAATAAGTATATGTCGAATTATATCTATATATATTATTAAATGTCCGTCCATATAGTAAAATTGGGAAAACTAAGGACTGATACGGCTAAATACTCATTTCTTTATATGGTAAGTAAGGGAATGGAACATGTTACCTGAAGAAGCCTTCAAGCCCTTACCGAAATCAATTAAAGATTTTAAACTTAAATGTTTTAGAATATTATAAAAATGTATTGAAAGGGGGTTGGGGATATTGTTGTTAAATTGTTAAATTAGTAGTAGGTTTGTTATTAAAAACGTGACCTTATCCTGATGTTATTTAGGAATTTTGAATGTAATAATATAAGTGTAAAATGATTAGTCAATGAATGATTGTTTCATATTATTTAGAATGTAATGATTTCTGGTTATTATATCATACGAATTTGTAGTGAATGATATAATGAGGTACAGTTATGTATGGAATTGCAATGATGTTGCCTCCGGACCTTTATCCAATTGCAACGTATGTATGTAATAATAATAATAAGACTTTTGATGCGAGTCTTAATACTTATTTGTAAGCTGACCTCACTATATTTATTGTCATAGAGCCAAGCGACTGGTCTTTTTCTTGCAATTGCAACCTTAGAATTTATAAAGTTATGTGTATTAAAAATCATTTCTTTGTTCTGTTTCGTTCTCTATGTTTTCGTTGTTATATTTAAGTTGTCGTTCCTTTTAAATTTGATTAATTTCGTTTTTCTCTTTCTTTTTAGGTAAGTCAGAGTGGTACCTCGATATCCCTAGCCCTCTTCATTTGTTGTAAGTAATGAAATCCATACTAAAGACCATTTCCAGATTTTTTTGGGATCGCACAGTCGGACTCTGGATACACCGTTTTATCAATGCGAGGAATTGTATTGTTCTTTTCGATTTATGAGTAACATGAAAAAGTAGGAATCAATTAGCTACGCAGGCTATGTTACGAAATAGCACTTTTTGTTCGTTAAATTTTTTGATAGTGAAACTTTCAAATAATTTTTAACCTTTTAGCCTATTCATGGAATGTTCCACCTTCACATCCATCGCGTATTGCCTTTATCATACGTCTGTGATCGTAATTCCTTGATTGATGCTATCAACTTATCAGCTAGGTGAAAGCATGTCCAAGGAATTAAATTTCGCATTGACCTGGCACTAGCTGATGCCAATTACTATCTTTACATTTTTTGTGATCCATCCATCCATAAATCAGTGTTCAACTCATCCGAAGCAGTCTGTGAATGTTCAATCTTAAGATAGAGCAAACTGCTTGTGCATTTAGTTGCAATTGCTCTTGTGAAACTTTGTTTGTAATACGAATCAGATGGTGCTAGCGGGGTATAAGTTAGTTGATCACTTTGGAAAAAACATTTGGCAAACTGGCATCTCATTATTTATCTGCCTTTTTAGGAGCTTGATTTCGAAGTGAATCCTACCATTAGAAACTTATATCATCCTCCACTAGGAATCGCAGTGTTGAGTGCTTTTTGAAGTGTTTTCGACGGAAGTAATGTGTGCTGAGACAAATTCAAATGTTTCAGATGCATTTTCTACTCAAAGGCCTCTCGAATTCTCATTTCAACCTCTTAAATTTTTATCCTATTCATTTTTCATTCGCCGTTGACAAAGCTTTTTCTTCCGCTTCTAAAAAACATTCTGCTGGACTGTCTTGAAGCACGTTCCTCTCTTCCTGGGAACACTTCCGCCTCGCGTCATCACCATTTATTTTCAACGTCTTACTTAACTGCCGTCGTATATCAATTTTATTGTTTTTCCGCTACCTTGCCGTAAGGTAGTCGTTTTATTCCTTGTCGAAATAGTTTCCATGGTCATCACTAAGGGAATGATGAAATATCATACACTTTAGATATTATACATATTTTAATACACCATGCGTGGATATTCTTTTAATTTCGTGGAGAACTTGAACTTATATCTCCTGGATTAAGCGGTTTTCAGAGTTGAGTTTCGATGCTCTCCTTTATCCAAGCGAAGAAAAGCCATGAAAAGTGAGGTATCTTTGAATTATCTAACTAGAATAACGAAGGGAATTACATTAAGAAAAATATTTTCCTTGTTTTGTTTTCTTCAAGGAATTCAGCACGTTAAGTGTGGTGTTCCACTATATTTCTCCGAATTCCTCAAATACGCTCATGAGAATAGTTAGCCATTTCCAATTTTAAATATCAATATATGTAGGATAGTGACTCGAAGGAATCAGCCTGAATAGAACTGACCAGCCATTATCATGAGTAATGATCACATCGAGAAAAAAATTAAACATGCAGAAAGTATAAGGTATCTCTTGTACCGCTATTTTTGTTCGACTTTATTTTGATTCCACTCTAAATTTTGATAATTGGTAAAGAAACAAAATGATTCCTATCAGAGAAATTTCAATGAGATTTTAATTGAAAACCTTTGGAATCTTTAAAGTTATTCTAAGTCAATCATTTCTCTATTACTGCGTTTTATCTCTAGTTGAGTATTCAATTCCATAATGAAGGGTTTGTTAAGTGAATCATTATGACGAATTATTATAGATAACCGTCTTTAATAAGATTCCTTTCCAGAGGCAGGCCAATTTCGGTGTTCTTTCATTCCTCGTAGCAAAGTGTGCCCACCCCGTCTGGAAATAGGCGTTGCATTCTTCGTGTCTAGCTGTAGTTTCGACTCAATCTCTCTCCTAATTGCCTCTCTCGCGCTGCTCTCGTTTAATTTCTTGCGTTGGCGTTAAAAACTGCAGTTCATTCCCTGAGAAAGAGATCCTTATAAAATTCCAACCTATGGTTACTTCCCTCTCCTCTGTCACTTTTCCCGTGACCTCCCGTGACCCGGCTTGGCCTCCAGGCCCTAGGGGTTCACGAACTGACGAGAGAGGTCCACGGCTGAGTGGCTGTCACGTTTATGCGCCCCTTCCATCTCTAAACCCTTTCTCCTCGTCCCCTGTTTTTGGCTCGTCTTTAGACTGAACCAAGACCCCTGAAATCGCCTTTTCAGTACTTCTTTGGAAAGAAAGGTGATTTCCTTCCTCACCCCTTTTGGGTGGGGCTCCCAGGATACGAAATGGGGAAGGGTCGATTTTGATTTATTATTTTTGGAGGAAATGAACGGTAGTAGTGATGGATACAATCGATGTTGGTTCCAGGGTCTTGTTCTAAATTAGTGGATTCCAATCGGTGGTCTGCGGACCATTGATGGTCCTTGGGAAGATTTGGATGGTCCTAGACAAAATCTAAGCAATATTTGCATTGTTAATGTTTATGGCTCCCATTCGTTACTTAATGAATTATATTGGTGTCTTCAACATGAGAAAGTCACAGATCAGCAGTAGCGTAATAGAATAAAATTTTGTAATTATAAAATTTATATGCTCAATCTTCACTTCGTAGAAAGGTAACATAACCATGTTGAAATAAATAGACTTTGTAGCTTCCACGATATATATTTTGTAATTATATAAATTTTAACGTATTCTAGTTAGTGATTTTGGGTCCCACTGTGGCCGTAAGGGCTGAAAACTGCTGTTCTAAATGGTTCTCCGTCAAACATTCTAAAAGCTAAGAAAGGATTCCGCGTGAGTTACAATGTATATAATGTCTTTTAGGGGAAGCTGAGACACTTTCTAAAGAGAGGATTCGGTACTTTTAATAATGATCACTTAAACCTGCTATTACATAATTCACCCAAGGGTGGTTTATGATAACTTGTCGATTGATAAGTAAGATAAATTGATAGCACAGAAATCGTGGGATGATAGTTTTTCAGATACAGCGTTATAGGAGTTCATGAAGACGAGTTATGTTGTATAATGGGATACAGATAATATTTAGTGTTAAGAATTGAAATAGAAGGGATTGGCTTGGGCCGGAACGTCTTGGAAAGCTGCGCTAGAAACAATCCTCGAATTGTTAATCAATGATGATGAATATTTAAAGAAGAACTCAAATACTTATCGCTTAAATTATAGGGGCGAGTCTCACGTCAAATCTAATAGGACTTAGGACCTCTAGAACTTTCAAAATATATGACAAATTCAGTGTATATTGGTTGTGCAATCACTACAATTCGTAGAAATCTTTGAAAGCGACACCTTGGCTAGGCGTGGCATACAGTCGTTATTGAATTGAACGATCGGAATGCGTTTCTCGGATAAGAAGATGAATATCGGCTGAATCAAGCACGCTCCGTAATCCAGTGCGTCACCACGAGGCATGCCGGCAATCGGGGAATTTTTCGCGGTTGAATCATTGCCTCCAGCGGCAGTCTTTAGCTGTAAATTCCAGTGTCTCCACTGGACCGTACACGGCTAAATGAATTACCCGGTCATTAGATCTGCGAAAGAGTTTTATTCCCGTCTGCGTTGAGCTGTCCTCTCGTCGTATAATGCTTTCCGGGCATTTCTCCGTACGGAAAATCCACTCGCTGACAAGCATTTTTCATATTCGGAAAAGGTTTTAATGCCGTCACTCAAAACGCTGAAATTTCATATCCGGGTATTAACCGGCTGCCAGGATATTGTGGGTTAAAAATAAGTTTCCGCAGTAAATCTTTCTATTGAGCGATTCTCAAATCTGAGACATTAGATCAATTCTCGGATAGTGTCAGTGGTGGAGCATTATTTTTGTAGGTCACATCAATCGTTCTCCAATCCCTTCAGGACCAGAGTTAAAATAAGGGCCTAATCATTTATTCTCGCTGCTAACAGGATTTTTCCCACGTTCTGTACTAACCAGATGTTAAACTTTCAACCTATTGTAATTTAGAATTAAAACGTTCTAAAATTATTACGTTGTAATTAATTAAATTAAGAAAATTCACTTTCCCAAAAGACTTTCGTCTAATATTTTTTATGTGTATCTTTCTAGAGGTTAGTATAGTAGTGGAGATCAATAAATTGTAATGGTTAAACTCTTAGTTGGTGGGTAGAATAAATTATCTCTGGAGCAGTTATAGGTGAGTCATTCATGAATAATGAATCTTGCTTGAGATTGTCTTCGCTAATTTGCAATTATCGTTTACCCTCCAAATATTTATTTACCCGTTGACTACTTTAGTTATTATTTTAAGTCTCATTATACCTGAAATACCCTTCGTGTTAGTTTCTCATCAGGGTCATTATTTTGGGTCTCATGGTTCATGCTTCTCTCTTGGCTCTACGAACGTTTTATACATTGCTAATTAAAAGTGAGCTGGAACCTTCATGTCGTTTATGTTCCATTCCACGGTAGTATAATTCATATTAACTTTGAATATAAGATGAAGAATGTCAAGTAAATTATTTTTTAAAGGTGATTTTCATCTCTTCTCGGAGTTTTACTCTTCCGTGTACAGAAATATTTCAAATGTCATATGCCCAACCCTCTGTGGGGAATGCTGCAATTTCTTTCCGAATTGAATTCCGTAGCCCCAGATTTTATTCAGTATGTACGTTGGTTGTGATTGAGGACGTCAGCGAGATGTAGCACAACTTTGTGCCGCACTTGCCTAAGAAATCAATTTTCTTTCCCCCCAGTGCTTAGAATTTCAGAGGAAGGATTCATGGAGATGTAAACTTTCTCGTACTTCTGTAAAGAAATAGGACGTGCGCTTCGCAACGGGCATTGGGTGCTATAGCGCATTCATTTTTCTCTTTCTGTCTATCGTATCACCAGCAGTATATTAGCCATCATAAGCATTTGAAATTATCTATTTCCCGCTTAATGTTCTGTCGATCTGAATGTTGGGTGCATGGACGTTTTGAAAACTTTTAATTTCCATTTCATTGATCGATTTCTTGATAGAAATTCCCTCTGATCACATAGATTCCTTTTTTATCGAATTAAGTTTTTAATTGATATGTTGAAGTAAAATAAAACTGATTTTTCTTTGAGCGTATTTAGTTCAGAACTTTTATTCTTGCCGTTGATGCTGCGTAGTTACAATACTGTGGTATCCTGCGTAGATTTAAAAAATGAATGCACAAAGAATTACTTGTATGTTGTATGATGAATGTTGGTAAGCATTGCATCCATAGAAGTGTTGCATGAATTTGATTTTAACTAGAGGAAGGTTCTTTTAAATAATCCAGTGATCTATGTAACACCAATTCAAACAATTTTATGAAGAGACAACGTTAAAGAATTTGCTATTAGGACTTTTAAAAATAAATGGTTATCTATTTCTAGTGTTTAATAATAACCTCTGCTAGTTGTCACAGCGGATTTTGCATAATATAAAGAACAATTTCGTCCACCTGGTATATAACAAGATTTAATTAGTATTCCTCGAATGCTGATTAGAATAACTTTCGCCAAGCATCTGTTTGTTTTCATCGCTTTTATTAAGGTTTTCCTCGGGTCCTCCAAGATCTCTGTGTTGAATCAGATGTTTTAATTAAAATGCGGGTCGTTGATGAATATTGCGGAGGCTTGTAATTTTTGGAAATAGCGGCGCCTCGTGCGTGGACGTTATTTCCCAAGGCGACAGTGGTCGAAATTTTAATTTTAGTGTACCCTTTCTCGCTCCTGGAAATAGTGACGTTAAAGCGATGCTACGTTTTATAAATAAACGGTTCCCTCAGGGTTCCACGTAGATTAAAAATCTCCAAAAACTGTCTTGCTCGCTAGAGAAAAATTGGTTGTCCGTAGGTATTATTCATTGTGAAAATTCAGAGTGGAATTTCTCGAATTTATTTTTAGCTTAATCCTGGAATCACGAAAATACAGATGTAAATTAGTATGGTTCGGTCACTTCTGAAAAGACGTGAATAAATTCCTCATATACAATTTTTCTCAATGGAATTTTCCCCAAATGGTGAAAAATATTGAAAGTGAACTTAACTTACTCCATCCGATTCATGGATACTCCGTTCACCTTAAACTCAAACTTTGATTTTATGATTTTACACCTATGTTAACTTATAAATTAAAACCGTTAGTTATACTATACTATGTTATATAAGATACACTGTTATATATTAATCATTAATTAAGCATTTATATTGCATAGAAATGAATAGACATTGTTTTTTCTCAAAGAAAGATATTTAAAGATTGGAATCGAACAGGTTTCGATGAGTAATTGTCTTCTTCAGGTGAATACTCGTCGAAACCAGGTTGTTTTCAATCTTCAAATATTTTTGTGGAAAAGTACACTATCTATTCATTTTTACGTGATGGATTTCCAGAAAACGTCGTATGAGACTGCGAATTATATTTATATTGCACTGCCGCTTATATTCAATGTACTGCTGTCGAGTAATAATGCTCAATTCATTTATTTGTTTCTGACCTATTATTTAAATTTTATTAAACACGAAACTGGTAATAAGGTATGATAACGGAGTAGCGGAGATTCATGTTTGCGAAATTTTAGATTCACCTTGTACTGCACTGTTCTATTGTTTGCCATCTGTGAGGATATATTTCCTCGTCAAATGGTAATTGCAAGGTCTATTAGTAATGTCTACATGTAACAGTATATTGAATCAGAGGAAAATCAAGAAGAATATCTATAGTTATTCATAATGCATACTTAATGAATGTCAGCTCTTACCGTCCTGAACTCCATGAAGAAGGTCAATTGGAGACCAGGGTTTCCTTCGCAGGAATCGAAGTTAAGCGGAGTAGACGTCGCATTTTTCGGCCACAAAGTGTGTCATCTCCTTCCAATCCATACTTGGCATTCAGCATCGCCTCTCGCCTCCTAAAAAGAATACGATCGATTCATCTTCAAGAGGCTTAAAAACCTTTCCACCGAGAATGGCCTCGAAATTAATGCTCAAAAGTAAGATACAGCACCTTATACAGGCAGAGTCGTTGGATTCCGCATGTTTTTGGGGCTCATTTATTTTCCACTGTCATCTCCCTCTCAGAGATCTTACTCGATTCTCCAACCACCCTCGCGTCTCCCCCATCTTCCCTCATCATCTCATCTTTCTAACGTATCCTCCCACACTATATCTCTTTTCCTTGTCCCCAATTCCTCCTCTGAATCCTATTCTTCCCGTCCAACCTCTATCCCCCCACCGCTATCTCATCTTACCGACCTATTCTGTATTCTCCTTCTTACGCTTTCCTTCCTATCTACTCTTAAATCTTTACACTCCATCTTCTTTTTCCCTTACCCCGTCACCTTTCCAACCTCACATTTTTTTGTGGAAATTCCTCTTTGATGTGCCTGTTCGTCTAATGACTGCAGACAAGCAAATTTCACCTGGTCAGAAACTTTTTTCCCCGTGCATTGTGTAGCTAAAATATGACACCTAGGTTTTTAAGAGCTGCTTAGAAGGACGTGCCGTTCTGGTTTGAAGATTCTCGGGTTTGCTTCACAAAGGCAATGCGGCATTCTGAGGGAACGCGGTGGTATTTTTCAGCCGTCTTTCCTCCATAGCTCACGCTTAAACACGTTTCAAAAGTCTACGCTCGCTAAACGTCAATCTTCCCTTTTCCCCGAACTCAAACCTACCAAGGAAAGAGTAAGAATAATACGAAAAGCTCTAATTTCAATTTCATTTCGAACTGCCCTTGAGCAATGACATGCATGGGTAATTTAAGCGCTTGAAAATCGTTATAGTATAAAAATGTGTACTTATTAAAGCAAGTTTATTTTATTTCTCCGTATTAAATCAGTAAATCATCAGAAATAAGAATAGATTTCTCAGTTAATGTCAATTATGTACATGTTTGTAATCAATATGTATTTAATACTTAATGTAAAATAAACTTTACTTATCTTATGTATTAAGATGAAGTTCCACCAAGTGAAGGCCGAAGTGATTGGATTTAATATGTATTTATTTTACGTTGCTTTTGCATAAAACATTTCCTATTCATCTCCTCTGGCTAATTTCTCAAGGTACATACATTCATTCCTGGAAAATTGTATTCAGCGCAATAAAGTTGTGTGTGGAAAATTTATTTTCCTCCGTGTAGAGTTTACCGTAAAAACCTTCGTAAAGATCGTCCCTGGCTTCTCTATAAATACACGGATCCAGGAGAAAAATTCTATATCATACGACCTTCTGGTGAATTGTGTATATATTGAAAAATGTTCCCATTTCAAGGCTCGGCCGCCATATGGCTTTGTTTCCGCACCTCGGGTCGGTATTTATTTCGATATCGTTGGCAGTTATTAAAGCATTAAATAATACGCTGAGCTGTTTTCACGGGCTGTTCCCATCTGCCCAAGTAGGCTCATTTTCGGAACGAAATCCTCTTTGAAATACCGTCATCCCCCCGACAATTAAACTAGAAAATTCTCGTATTTAAGCGAATTGCTCGCTTTTCCCCTTTCACTTTCCAAATTTCCCTTTCACTTTCCCCCATCCTCCCGCTTCTTAACAATTGCCGTTTTCCAAATCCCGTTCCCTCATGATCCCATTCTCCGTGCCACTTTGACAAACCCACCCCCGTTTCCACCCCTCGCATCCTTTCCTGGAAAAAACGTCTTCTTTCTGCGCATTTAGGAGCCCATCTTCCGCGAGACCTATTTCCTCTTTACGCAGACTCCGCATAGCCAAGGTCGAGGTCACCCTTCGATCTGAGGTCGCGCCTAGGAGAGTGGGTGGGGATAGCGATTCCGCGAAAGTCATTGGAAGAGGGGACTTTCTTCGGGTACGTGACGCGCGTCTTGGGCGTCTTGCGTCATCTACTACGAACGGCGTCGCCCGTTAATTTCTGTCGTCGAGGGGCGGGGGCGATCTTGACGTTTGATGCTGCTCCGGAGATGCATCAAGGACCTGAGAAGTTTCGCGATCCGGTTCAATTTGAGGGCAAGGATCGAGTGTTCGATTCGGTGGGAAGTGGAGCGAGTCGTAGCTGTCAATTGATCGAGGGGACTATATTTACTCCTGAGCTGTCTAACATGCGGATCGTTGGGGGATTTTAAACCAACGTCAATCTTCCTAAAGTGGGGAAAAATTTAATATTTCAGAAAGTTCGAAGAGTGTCATAGGGTTAATATTTTGGTAATCCTTAATCAAATAAACAATCGGAAGCCTCTGAATTTACTGAAACTAGAGGAAATACACTTATTCATGGTTTCGTTGGGTGGCATCGTCTTTAGAGAATTAGTAGAAATATTACTATTTTTTAATAAATGATTGTTTTGTTTTAACTCTTTATTTTATTATATCCGGATGACTCGTTGATCCATTTGCCTTATTTGAACGATGTGCTATGTTCATATGCTTAGATTTGCTTGTTAATGAGAAGAATATACTAATAAGAAAGATGAGTTATCTAATTTAAGTTTTGTTGTTTCTAGCGTGTTTTTCATAACATTTTTAATATAGCCTCCGTCTATAAAGGTTTCATACACCTGATTTATACCATACGGAAAGTATCGAATATAGTTTCTTTTTAAAGCTCAGTTATTTACAAAGAAGCCGCTCATTTGTCGTTTTTGTCGATGGTGGGTGAAATGCGTCTCGCAAGGAATATGATACCCAAAATTAACCTGGAGAATTTCTAAAATAAATACATAAAAACTACCTTCCCTATGGATTTTATAAGCAAGATAGGGTAATGATTGTAGGTGTACAAAATTATTATAGGAGAAATGTAATTTTTACTTTTCATTAGGGAGACCCTTCTTACGTCGTTGATGCTGAAAGCTATTAATGCCTATTTGGACTCTTTGCGTTTATCAGCTGGTGATAGCAGTAAAAGTCAGCTTTCCTTCGCATGAAGATGACTTCTCGTGAACTTGCCGCGTCGCAGAATTCCTTGGATGGATCGATTGTGGGCGTGAAATGCCGTCTTTGATATTTGATGTCCGTTTTATTTCTGACCATGGATCATAAAAATCGATTTCCCATTGTAAGCTGAAATGGAACGATGAGTTTGATCGTGGAATCAGTGAGAGCGAATGTGTCAAGGTTTTACGGAGGCGATATACATGATAGTTTTACATATAATGAATTGTACGTTCATCCGACTTTTGTCTTGTTCTCCTCTTGTAATATAAATTGAAGAGATATCATCTGTTTTCATTAAGTCGCCTGGCCCAATTTTGTAGGGTGCTTGAACAATGAACACCTCCGTAATTCCAAAGTCATTTTTTGTATTATGGTCGATCTTTATTGGTTCAAGGTTTTTACTACTATTTCTCACAATATACCCCTACTATTCTTTTTATTCATTCATTAATAATTTACTTAATGGCTTGCACTGGTTAATGTTCGGAAATCTCTATTTTACGAGAGTTAAGACTTCTCTATTTATAATGTTATTTTTGTACACTATTTGTAGGGGTAACCTATTTAATGAAATCTATCATCATTTAAATCTTAATGATGACGAATTTTACAGATGAAAGATATATTGTACTCCTTATAAAAAAGTTTTAATTCATCGGGTGTTACAATTTAGCATATTGTATCAGCCACATATTCTTGATCTTCCACTATTTTCCCGACAGTAAATAGACTAAACCGTATTCCGTCTGTCTCTCTTTGAGTTTATGAAGGACATATACTGCGGTAGACTTAAAACAATTTGAGGTTGGATTCGTGCTTCTGCAGTCCGTTTCCCTTAAATGGGTTAATGTTTACATCCATGCTCATGCATTAATTCCGCCTGTGGCCTCAGCGGAGGCTATAACTTAATCTCATAGTACTGAGCATGTTAACCACTGGTATATAGTAGGCTCTTAATGGCTGCCATTTTTCTTCGGATTATGAGATAACTAACAGGGCAGGTTTTTTCACGTCTGTTTCGACCTCGCATTTTTTCGGTAAGAGGTCGCTGCATCCCTCCGGACCGCGGAAGTCTGAGGCGTACTTCGTCAGCACGCATTCCTTTCACTTCGATTAACGTTCAGACGTCCTCCGATAGCTACACGTGTGGAGTCTGCAACTTTCTCTCCCGGTCCATCGTGCGGACCACCTCTTGATCTCGAAGGACCACTTCGGTGACGTAAAAGGATGTCGTAAAATTTCCTCCCGTGCGCCTAATAATCGATGGCCGTTGTCGTAATACCTGCACTTTAAAACCATTAAGTCAATACTGCGATGCTGGTGCTACTATCTGGAGGAATATCAAGAAAAAAGATTTGCTTAACTCGAGCTAGCTTTCCATTGATTTTCGTTGCTATTGTTTTAATTTCTTTCGTAACTTTAACCCGGATGTAGTAATGGCTTCCCAATAAAAAAGATCCACCTCATCTTTACAGAATTCGAGTTGATTTTGTTTGAAATAAATAAATGAAACGATCTTAAGGTCACTTGTACTAATATACATACCGCCATGTCTTACTTCATGACACTTTTGTAGAATGTTATTTCAAGGAAAAATTCGGTTGGATTAAACCGTACTCCATGCATATAAGGTATAAAATTGAAGGTAATAAATTGAGCTAAGAGAATAATTAAAGATTAAAACACGCATAAATGAGTAATGACAAATTTCGGCAGAGAATCTTTCAGTAATTAAGTAGTTCCATTATGGTATTGTTTATCTTTCAAGCTAGATTATTCGAAATTGTAAATATATATATGTAATTTGTTTTCGTCAGAGTGAGTAGGTATTAATTTCTTAAAATTCGTTCATATTTTTTTCTCATTGTAGTCTTTGCTGGATAGTTTAAACCTTTTTATTTAAATGGAATGAGCAATTGTGTACACGAAATATATACAAAGTCAATAAATTTGACATAAAATACATAAGAATTATTATAAATGATAAGATATAATTTTTTTTCTCGTATAATTGTTATCTTTTTAAGAATATCCTTTCCGCCGAGATAACCGTAAAACTTGGAAATCGTCTCATTCCGGACATTAATATCGATTGTTTGCTTCCCAAGTCTTTTCATTCACGCATCACGCCTATCTTCCACAATGGATTCATAGGAAACGTTTTTTATTGTTACGTCGAGAAGGTCGTTGGAGGGTTCCCGGGACAGGAAAGGCGTGCCGTCACCGTAAACCAAGAAGATTCTTCCGTTAATTTGCCTTCAAAATTGGGCCTTTTTTGCATTCCCGCTTTCAAGGTGTCGTCGGCTTTAACCCCGATACAAAATCCCTACGTTTGGTGTCTCGGCAGATAAGAGGATTATGCTGATCCACGGGACAATTAACGCGAGTTCGCCCAGTGAAAGTGCGCCGTTCGGTTAAACGTAGCGAAAGGGCTGTGCACCTTCTAATTAGGGCTTAAACGCTTCCTTTCAGTTGTCTCTTTGGATGACAAATTCGTTCATGAATATTTATAATCAGCATGGAATGCTTTCTTCCGCTTTTGGCCGTGGGATGAGCTCCTTTCTTCAAGGGTGGTCGAACATCTTTCCTTTGGGAGGTGTATGAAAATACGCTCGTTGGTTGCAAGACCCATGATTTTACGATTTTCCGGCTTCTCACGATTAATACGTATATGATAGGTGAACTAGCAAGATGCAATTAGTAATGATGAATAGAGTTAATTGAAGAGTTGATAAAGTAATTTTTAATTTGTGAATTTTAATGTAAATTAATTATTTTAGGTTAACGTTATAAAATTTGCTCTATGTCGTACCAATGTTGTCGATTTTATTGTATTTATTATATTGATTTTATTGCATTTATTATATTAATTTTGTTGCTCTTATGATGGTTGATTGTGTGGTACATACATATGATGTATGGTTCTTTAATTCTGTTTTGTAAACTTTTATTGCGATGCTACCTAGCCAGCTGGCTAACTCGCAGCTCTTCATTTAATGAAAATAAATGTGTCCAGTAAAAGCCTTAAGTTACCTCAGTCTAGGATTGTTTCTTACACTCCCTCATGAGTAATGAAACAATATTTTTTTACCGAAAAGAATATATTTAAAAAATTCCAATTTCAAAATAGGGTAGGATTATCATAAAAAGATATATTTTTAATTCACATGATAAAGAAAGAGGAAAACGAACTCGTTCTACCATAGCCATGTATTGAGAACGCCATTTTGAAACAATTTCAAGAGTTCTTAGATGAAAGGATATTCCTCTCTCCATTTCGATTTACTCGATACAGTTATCTTTAAGACATATATCCTTAAGTCTTTTAGTCGCTCAGTTAGCATTACATGCTAACTGAGCATTAGCATTCTGATATTTCCGCCAACGCAATATAATAAAATATCGCTAAATACGACAGTAAATGCTATCGAGATTAGGAACATCATTCAGCTCACAAGGATAGCAGTTCCTCTCGTTTTTTCAAAGAAATTTTGACAATGCAAATGCTTTCATGAAGATCAGTACTTGATGCTAAACTACGTTACCATGTGGAAGGTTAAAAAAGCTTTTTCAGTAAATTTATGTGTTAGATCACTTACAAATTTTAATCTGACTCCTCAAAGGTCTAGAATTCTTAGATAGTGAGTAGAAAATCAAAACGTTGGCTACTTCTTTTCTGTGCTTCTTCGCATGCTTCGAGATTTCAAAGTCTTAGATTTGTGTCCTCCTCCTTTGAATGAGGCGAGATAAGTCGAGTAAGTTTCACCTTTTCCTACATTTACCTGCACGTCATCATCATCGACCGTGCGTTAAGTCCTACATTATCTCTAGAAATTTAATTTTAGAACTTCTTTACGTTTTAATGGTAGAGCTTCTTTATGTGGATTCTTCCCCTTTAATTATATCCTTCCTCATAAATGCCCCTTAATTAATCTCTGGTTCATAAAATATTACATCCATTTTTCGTCTCTTCTTAATTCCTTAATCATTATATTTCGTGCTTCTATCGCATTCGTAAGCTCGACCAACCAATTTTTTTTAAGCCTTGCCACACCCAAAAACTCATGGTCTCTCCATGCTTTCTTTTATTATGATTTACATAGGATAAATGAAACGATGAGGAATTCATAGCCATACCATACAACCAGCTTTGGTCGGGACTAGTGATCCTGTACCCGTATGGTACAGGAAATATTTATGCTGTCCCGGCGTGATGGGAAAATAATGCAAGATATGGAGATTTCAATGACAGAAATAATTCAACGCAAGCATTCATTAAGTAATAACGTTGCGCACAATGAGTACCTTAAAAGGGCATTATGCATACTTCTAAAATTAAGTTCTAAGTAATGTCCCGGTTTCTTGCCATCCGAATATAGTAACGCGAAAAATAAGACTTTAATACATCTCAGCTTTAATTATTATGATGATTACCTAAAATTACCGGTATCTCTCATTACTAAATGCATCTTTTCAAATACAGGTGAACTGATTCTGAATTAGTGGGCTGAATGTTTTACTTTTGGGAATAAACTTCTAATGCCTTAATTACATCAAATTGACAAATTTCAAGCATTGAACATTTCAGATTCTATAAGAATGCCTAGCTTGAGAAGTTACTGTTAATTCGGACCATTTCGCATTGGTGCATTGGTTGTAATTATTATAATTTTTCTGTGATAATATACCGAACTCTCAATGCCGTAAAAAGGCCACCTTGAGGAACAGATCTTCATTTTTGACGTTTAAAATTCGATTATTTTTGTAATATAATTGATTTCTCAGATTATTTACGTTCGTTCTATTCGTATCAAACTGGGTTTATTTATTGTTAAATTTCTCGTAACATTCAGCTGTCAGCCAAAGACCTTTCATCAATAACTTTACATCATTTGCAAGTATATTTTTTTATTTTTATTTTCAATAATGTGAATAAAATATTTTTTATTGTAATCTCATATTCTTCGATGCATAATTATTTTCTTGTAAATTTAATACGAAATACACTATTATATTTTTAATGTTTTGTAGTTCTTAAACATAATACTCAATACTCAAGCATTTATGCTTGAGTATTGAGCCATGATTTTACGACATGAGATAGTTTTATCGTAATCTTATTGTGTGAAGCTCTGTACTCAACATTAAAATACTGCAAATTTGAGATTACCAACCGAAAGATTTGGTATTACGGCACTAAATCAGACCCTCACGAATGAAAGGCTCAAAGGAAAGGGTTTGCGGTTGGCGAGGTAAAATGTTTCGGGCTTACGATTGAGTCAGGTCCAGGAAGCTAAGTACAGGATGAGCGCAAAATGTTATTGCGGGAATGAAATTGATCGGCGCGGTTCTATTGGCGCCTCGTGGCCACTGATGCGGGCAGTGGCGTCTCTCCGTAGGGCGCGTGCGTTATTTCCATAGAACACACGTGGGATGGGGGAGAGACTGCCGCGTGGTCGATCTTCAGATTCAAGAGGATGGCGCCAACCGAGAGCGGAAGACACACCCTGACAGAGGACTCATTTTTGTGTCGCTCTTGTTAGAAAATAGTCTCCTAAACAT
Organism: Sympetrum striolatum; assembly: GCA_947579665.1. Taxonomy (NCBI): domain Eukaryota; kingdom Metazoa; phylum Arthropoda; class Insecta; order Odonata; family Libellulidae; genus Sympetrum; species Sympetrum striolatum. The sequence continues at coordinate 32,348,957 of OX388346.1, forward strand.
TCCGCCCCATTCAGACACTGTACTGTTTCCGAGGTTTAACTGCTACCCTATTTTGATAAATGAAATATTTTTCAATTGTTATTTGGTGAGGAAGGAAAGGAAGAGAGATGAATATTTCGTTTTAACGGGTACAAGGAATTATCTTTTATTTTGTCGTCTTGCTTATGTCTGGGACGATATGAAAGCAACTGTGGCTCGAGGAAGCTGCGAGGTGATTGTAACTTTTCGTCATTCTTTGTTGAAAAATATTCTACCTCACTCCTCATCGTATCTTGTAAGCCTCATTTCCTCTCCAAAAATTTTCTTTACCAATAATAGATGGGATGAGGATTCAGTCAGTACGACAGATTATACAGTTTGTGTACAAATGCAAATTATGGTAATAAGTACATTGCTCCTGATATTAATCACAAAAATTATTTCATCCGAGGTCTTATCCCTATTTAAGTTTATCCTCTGAGATAATGAAATGTATATTGCATATATATTGGCAGTATCGGGAAAGAAGTCTCTTCCTCCATCTTTTCGATAAAAGTGGGGAACCGCCTGCCTTTTTTTCGTTCAACGCGGCCTTTAATTTATTTCCCGAAAGAAATATTACAAGATTAACAATTTTATTTCCTTAAATACTTCAGGTGGAATTAAATCAGAAGATATACCATTTAGATTTGACATTAAATTTGTTCTCCGGACAATTTCGATTCAAGCTTGTAGACGATATAGCTCTTTAGCACTCTCTGTTGGTTTCATTTGCGGTATATTAATTCGTTATATGGCCCTATTGTACTTGCCTTCCAACGCAAAAGATTCACAACGGGTCTAATCCATTTTCAGTGTTTTCATAATCTGTCTATAAAAATTGATTTGAGTTGAGGTAGCTTAGAGTATCCTTTACAGTTCGTACCAAGTTGTTAACGGTGAGATAATTTTTAACATGCAAATAATAACATCCAGTTTGGCGCAATAGCGTTGATACTGCGTTCGCAAGTTTTAGTACGATATTTCAGTGTGAAGGATCGTTGATCTCAAGGTTACGATTCTACGTTCTGAAGTTTTTAATATTTATTTCGAAGTCCTGCGTGTATTCAATGAAGCATTTTGTGGATTAGAATTACTGTTATCAAAACATTTGGTCTCTACAAGGTCCATGCATGTATTTCCGAAACTTTAAGTGCACAGACGAGATCCTCAAACGTGTGTTGATTTGATCGAACTGCAATTTCGCTAATAGGAGAAATAAACAGCATTTTATTAGAGACAAAAATTAATTTATTATTGTTCACTTGGGTAATCACTGAATTTAGCTTTCTGATCGTTGAATATTCAAGTCTTACCATTGTCAGCATCTTCTCTCTAGTACATTTTTATTATTTGCGAAATTAGTAATCTCTTGTTTAGGATCACATTTCAGGGAGATAACATGGATTACTTCTTCTCTGAGAGAGGCTCCTGCGAAAATTAGGGATGTCCCATCGCTCGGAATGGAGTTATGGTAATTCAACGAGAGGATTATCTCTTCCACATCTCCGTAGTTTCGGTTATGTTTTTTCCCTTAGTTATTGGTTCGCTATTCGATGGGATTTTTTGCCTTTAACGAAGTATCCTTCCAGTGTCGATCGCCTGCTGCAATGCGGATTGGGACCAAAGGGAGTGAGAATCCAATATTTCGCCAAGCAATTATGACTGCGATTACATAACGACTGTGCTCAATATTTTTTTTTAAGTGAAGTGAAGGAACCCTTATTCAGCGTCGTAAGATCTATTTGGTGCGTATAAAAGGTTCGCGTAAGTCATCTTAAAACAAGAGAGGTTCACTAAATTCCACTGCTTCCTATTTCTTTAATTTTGCCGTTTGTTAAAGTACTGTCGTAAACAAAAAGTGACGTCAGTTAGAGATATATGTAACTAAATTATTTAACATTTATTGCCTATGATAATCAATAACTTATCGGTACAATAACCTACAATGGTAATTGTTTATTAACAATGGTTAACCAAACTTGGTTAATCCCAACTTGACGAGAATTGTTTCCCGTCTTCCTTAGCCATGCCTTGGATATTGTATATTTTCTAGAGATTATGATGTAAAAATCACTATAAACCATAAGGAGAATTATATTTTTATTGCCAAATATAGTCTTCGTAAACTAAAGCGTGCTCCATAATTCGATGTCCATTGGCAATTATTTAATTCAGTCCTATTTTTATTATGTAGTTAAGTTCGGTAATGATATTTCGTTTTCAGTAAAATTCTGGTGATTTATAGGGTTATCCTTGCATATGCCTGGTTTTTTCTGCTTCATATAATCAGATAATACGTAATTATTTTTCAATTAAGATAATTTACTATATGATTGGCTACTCTTGTTCGTCTTGTTTTTTGATCAAGGACAAAAGTTTGCGGAAATGTTGCTCATGAAATTCCCTTTTTGTTTTTGCGCATAGAAAAGCTCAAAAATGTTCGTGGAATATTTTTAGAGTTTGTTCTGCTATCTTTAAACGCTAATAAAAAACTGTGTAATTCCTTTGCATCCACTTTCAACGATAATAGTTTTTCTCGAATAAGTTTTATATTTTCGTCGTGATCGTGATATTTTCCCCCTACTTCTTGTACGGTCTATATGTGTTGGGAGCCCCAAATACTTCTCTGTTGTGCCCATCAAGGAGGGCAGTGTGCTCTTTCGCACTCCATTTACTTCGGTTGAGGAAGAGTGGAGAAGTGGCGAGCAGGAATGGAATCTGTGCTTGGCCACGCCTCCAAGTAATGCGCACCTCTTAATCCAGGGAAGTGCTAATCGTGTCTGGGAATCCTTTTAATTCCGAAGGGACAGGAAGTATTAAGTTTCTTCCTTGCACAGTCCAGCGCTGCGTGCTTCAAGACGTTAAAGCAGGATGTTTATGTTGACCCTCCGCGGAAAAACTTCCAGCTGATAGTTTTCCGTAATTTAACAACTACAGTATATGGAAAGGTTTTGCGGGCCGGCACACTTGCGCAATCTTGGCGTATGTTCAGATCACCATCATCATCATATGATATCCATTTAAGATAAGTGAATGAAATATTCTACCTATTGAATACGTATCAAAGAGGCTCAAATACACGATAAACTTAATTGATTATTTTTTATCTTAGACTAACTGCAAACTTATCTGCTCTTCTCTTATCAACGAACTCTTCTTAAGGAAAAAGCATTTCTCTTGGATCTTCATAACGTAATAAGACGGGTATCTTGCTTCAAAAAAATATTTTCTCGTATCTACTGTATCCACGTAAATACTGCTTTGAGGCCCGCGATACTCAACATTTTTTGGACGTATCTCTGCTTAAATTAATTCCATGAAGGTATGGTGAAGGCCTCACTTTCTGTTTCAATCTTATCATACATTTAAAAATGCTTCAAGAATGATTAGTAAGTGGATTGGTTTGTTTCAGCCCTCCAAAGCATCTTTCCCCTCGGTGATCGATTCATCCCTTCATTATGCCAAACTTTACCACTCACCAACACCTGCCTCTCGTTTGTAATTCAACCTAAGTTTTCCTCTATAATTTCTCCCTTAAACCACCCCTGCCAACTTTCTTCTGTACACGGTTTTGCCTCAATCGGTGGCCAAAGCCATCAGAGTTTCTCTCCAAATTACCTCATTTAATATCCGAAGGGAAATCTTCATTAATTACCCGGTATGTCCATATTATATGTATTTAAAAGTCTATATGAAGTCAGTATGTCCAGCTCAGCCCCTGAAGGTTATTTGGATCTTCATGCCTTCGTCCATTAGCTACATAAAATTTTGGGGAGGGAATTTAGCGGCTAGTAAGATTGTTTATACTTACACTCATCTATGTGCCATTATGCTTTCTGTGGGACAAGTCTGCGTAAGCTCAGCACTATTTTGTATTGAATGTATTTTGCCCTCACTTGTTAATATTTCAACATATTAACAGATATCGACTAAATATAAATTTAAAAGTTCATTATAAATACCAATGTTAAAGTTAAGTATCTATGTATCGTATATTTCCGCAGATGAAACAATAAACGATAAACGATTATTAAATCATAAAAATACCTTTCCAAAATCCGGGGTCGTCTCATAAGACTTGTACAAGAATGATCAGTGCGAATATTTGCAATAATCGTAATGCAGTTCTGCCAGATGGAAGTAAAAAATATGTGTGCATTCGAAAACTTACGAATAGGACATAATTCCATGTATGCGTTACGGTATTACTATTCAGATGATGATCGCGGTTCCAAACTAAAATCGTAGGCCGTTGATAGTTCGAGGGTCGTCTTGTAGGGCAGATATATGTTAATACGATCAAACTTTGACGAAATTTCATACCTCGTCTCATCTGAAGGTCGTCTTATCTGCAGGAATATACGGTAGTTATTTTCTGATTCATTGTTTGTAATAGTGTTCATGAGTCATCTTTGATACGTTGCGATGTTACTCTTAGTCAGAGGTCGCTCAGCCCTATTGTGGCTTCTTTTTCGGTCGAGCATTCCTCGTTTCTCCCCATGCGGGCGTATATCCAGAGGTACGTTTAATCTTTAGATTTAGTCACGGATGCGTGTCTGCTTAGGAGGACTGCGGCACTGGTATCGATCGCTGTGAGAATAATGCGTGTATGCGTGGAAGACTCGCGTGCCACGAAACACGTCCCATAAGAAGCACTCTTTGTTTTACTCCTCCGTAGAATGTTGTTCCTCAATTCGCCATATTTTTGCCGGATTTTTCATTTCCTCTGTTCTATGGGAATTCATTTTTTTTGCGTGAATCGAATAACGGTCAGTGGCTTTATTTTTGAATTTGCAATTCGACCGTTTTGATTAGTTTCTGAGTGCGATTTTCTGATGTGTTTTTTTTGTTTCGGACGTGGTCCCTTCGGAAACTATGGGAATTGTATTTGGTGCTCACATATTTCGATGAGATTCCACCCGGATGTCTTTTTTATCATAAAATATTTTTCATCTCGTGTGTTATGAGTTGTATTATTCTATGGTTTATCACGCAGTATTATTTTGCGAATAATTATACATAAAAAATAAATATTAAGTTTTTTTATTATTTTACTCATCATTTACAAGGGGTGAGCCAAAGATTTAAGGCTAGTAGTTAGTATGTATGCCTAATATGACCATTGATGGAGCTTTTGTTATATTTTATGTGATATAATTAGATTAAGTTAAATATTATTAAATAATATTAACCCTTCTAGCCGGGGTGGATGAATATTTAGCCACCTGCGTTTTCTCTGAACTGTCACATTCTCTATAAGGTTTATTAAATTGCTGAGTAATTGAGTTAATATTAAGAATTAATCTAACTTGACCTTTTCATTAATCATGTAGCTGAAGTTTTGCGCCCTATTTAGCTACCACTTATTTCGGTAACTCGATGATCAAAACAAACGGTTTACTTCCCTCTCCAAAACGAGTTCGCTCAACTTATAAAAATAACTCACATGTTCCTTAGATTGCAATAAGTCATCATATAATATCATTCTAGGATTACGCAATTCCGTACAAAATCGTAATTACGTCAAAACTTATCATTTTGTAAAGGTAACTTGTTGAATTTTTTAAAATATTCTTAAGTTCGTAAAAATATATATTGTAAGGAAATGTAAAATTACTCTAGTAATATGTGATTTAATTTCCACGTGTGATCTTAGGAATATGTGACGTTGTTAAGCAAAATTCCCCAAAATTATTCTACATTAAAGAGGTTGAGATTATGTGGCTAATATTAAGCCAGTGGCCGTATGAAACCAAGAATAGGAGAGCCCTATGAAGTACTGTCGAAGACTGAGAGAAAGTACCTTTTGAATTTTGGCGTATCGACCAAGGCGTGAGTCGCCCACGCTTTCGTAATTGAGGTTAAATATTCACGTTCGACGCGGCGGCCTCGAGGGGAAGGGCAACTCGGTCTCGTTGACCGAAAGGTGACACAGGGAGGGGAAAAGGGGGCGTGGCATATGGACCCTCGATGCGAGAGATTCTATGGAAAAGATGAGGAGCTCTTTAAAGTCGGCGCAGAAGGGGTATGGAGAGAAAGGAGATGAAGGTGGCCGTAAGGAGATGGCGAAGAAAGGTGGAATATGAAAGAAAATCGGCGATTCTCGAGTGAAGGGAAACCGTTAAAGAGGATGAGGAAAAATGGTTGAAGGCGATGACGTGAATTATTAATAGAAGGCTGAGTGGAAGAGTTTTAGTATGGGTCTGTGAAACAAGAGGAAGCTGCGTAAAAGGTGGGAAGGTGGCTTTGATCAGCGATGTTTATTCTGAAAGAAACGATGACACCCCTAAGAATAAGGTGTAAATTTGTCTATCAAAGTTGTCTTGATAGTCTTTGTTTAATTCACTTTGAAAAGGGTCGATTCTTGCATCACTATGATTTGTTAAAGTTTTCCTAAAATGCTTCGCAAGTGAGATGATTTTCGATACTGTGAGAATTCAGGAAATCGATTCGTATTCCATGGTTGGTATTATTTGAATGCGATTGAAAATAATTCCGGTCAGTGAACGTTTTTTGTCATTTTTTTGTTGCTGTCAGTCATCGTCATGCGTTAACATCTCTATATATTTCTCCATTGTGAATCCGTGTTTGAGTTAAAAATAGTTTCAGTTATCGGAAGTGTAACAAAGGACTTCAATTAAGGATTACTGAAGCGGAAAATGCCGGACATGCAGTATTATCGGACGCACCAATGAGGAAATCAGGTTTTGAATTGAAGCCTTTGTTTTCTTTCATTATTTTATCTCGTTTTATTTTTTTCGCTACCTCCGAAGCGTAATTATATTTTATTCTGATCTTTAATTCTAAATCATTTTGATACATTAGTGATATTTAGCTTTCTTCGCAGAGATCGTGATCCCAAATCAGCCCTAACGACGCTTCTGTCCTGTCTGCCTTCCTTATCTGCTCTGCTATCTCTTCTCCAAAGTAAATTGAGAACTACGTTTTTTAGTTCTTATAAATATGAGATATTTTAATCTTTGAATATCATCCAGGGATTCAAAAATTCACAGATTCAGAATTTATAATGGAAAAGGATAATTAATACTATTACGATGGGTAAGTCATTTCATATCTCGATCAGATATTTAAATTTTCCATACGCAACGTGTAAATTTTACGTTTTTCTTTCTGGTACGTCTTTTGATAACATTATTTATTTCTATCCCCAAAATTGGTGTAGCCCCTCTGAAATTAATTATTTAGTACTGTAATGGATAGCTGTAAAATAAATTGTCGCCATGAGAGTAATAGATCTAAATTTTAATTTGTGTCGTAAAGGGGTATTAATAAAGATTATTATGGTAGTAATACTTCTAAAATTTAATTCATGCGAAAGGGGTGTTAATAAAGATTATTTCCTTTAAACTTCTCTTTTAAGTTTTTGTTACCTCGAAATTAATCTATTTCGAGTATAATTACGTAGTTGACAACAGGGCTATAATGAAATCCGTTTAGTATAGGAGATGTATTGCTATTATGAAATTTTAATGAATTTCAAATAGGCTAGGTATCCGAACAGCTTTTTCCTATATTTTTTTAGTTGATCATAGAATACGTGTTTTGGCGATTTTAAAGATAACATGCTATCAGGACCAACTTATTCCGCCGAGTTCATGTTCCCATAGCGCAGCTGCGGTCTTTGTTCTCGTCGGACTGAAAGCCGTTTAGAATTTAACAAACAAATTAGTTCATGTTCGAGCGTTAACTTTCCATGTTCTGCGACCGCAGAATAGCGAGGCCATCACTCGACGCGGGATCGATCGGGGGCCAATCGAGTCCCTCAGATGAACCATTGTCTCACCTCTTGAGCCAAACGACCGAATTCTCGAGTGGTGTCGCTCGCGTGCGTCATTATTCGCACGCCGCCAATTTCGTCCTTCTTCAGCGGTTAAAGCGATTCCTGGAACATGTGCGCGACACCGATCATTGAATCACGGAAAACTTTCGTCGAAATGTCATTGCGTTTTTTCCGCTTACCTCGGTTTTGGAGAAAAGAAAGGAAAGTTGGGACACAGCCGTTAAGGTATTAGAGGTTTAAAATCTCCCGTGGCCGTTTTTGTCGACGTTTCTCTTCTCATTCCCCGGTATTCCGAGAAAACGAGACAGGGCACTGCACTGCAGAGAGGCGTCCTGTCTTGTTTTCTCGGAATACCGGGGAATGAGAAGAGGAATGCCGACAAAAACGGCCATTGGAGATTTAAACCTCTAAATCTTTGTTTTGGAGGTTCTATGATTTTTTTGTCAAACCGCCGAGCAGGTTGACGGATTATTTTCCTCGCTTTCGTCGGTCTCGAAGGAGCATGGATATACCGAGTGAAGCGTGTAGTGATTATATTCTCTATTTTAACTCGGGTGGAATCAAAAGTTAAACCATATCTCAAAAATAGCGCCATGACTAGGGATCGAACCCAGGTCTTCCACTTTCCGGGTAAACGTTCCAACCATTAAACTACCACGACTTCGAATGTCATTCTGTTGGAATCAATCCTTGAAAGAATGGAGACTCGGACTTTGTGCTGGGCGTTAGTACCTCCTTACACGTATTTTAACTCGAGGAAAGAATGCTCCCAACCCAAGGTCAACCATATTTCGGTTAATTATCTGTAGTATCAATTAATTGAAGGATCAATAGTATTGCTATTTGATACAAGATTCCCAAATGAATATTTATAATCATTTAATTATTCTTTAAAGTATTGTATAGAGTAAGTAATTTTTTTCTGGAGTAATATATCAGCGTTCATGTAAGAGAAAGGTCTTTCTCAGTGCTTTTAAGAACACTTAGAATTGAACTATGTAATATTTCCATACAATTTAGTATTACAATAAAAGCGAGGCGAGGGACTTAAACCCACCCATTCTCTTTGGATTTTTAATTATGATTTTATATTTCGAGGCTCGTAAGGTAAACGTGCAGAATCTATCTTATCGACTTTTACGGTCTGATTTTGACGGATAACATAATTCAAAACCTTTTAAAAGTTCCTTTTTCAGATAGTTCGCATTTGAAAAATTCCGTTACATAAGGCGCTGTATTTATTCCAAATTTACCGCAACCGTGTGATCAATGGAACGGGAATATTTTTCATCTCTCGTTTTTCCGCTAACGATCCTAATCCTCCATATTTTGCAACCATCATTTTTTCCGAACTGGAATTTCGGCGCTTTTCTCACGCAACCTGTTTATTCCCTAATATAATTTTCTTATAGCGAAGGAAATGAAGTTGCGGATGATTTAGTGCGTGGAAAGGGTTGGCGAAAGATGAAATTTCGAGAGGCGTCGATATTAGCCGCGTTCCCGGACGGATCTGAAGGGAAATTCAGATTTTGACTGAAGTTATGAAGGAGCAAGAATGAAATAAGAGTGAAAAATACCGTAATTCTATTATATTCTAATGCCAAAGTAGAAAAAAGAATTTGACTAGTAGAAAAAATAGTTTGAATTAGAACATTTTATATTCTACTACTACGTTCAAATAATTCCCGAACTTATTTTTCTCGCAAAAACGCCGCGCAGGAGAATGTATACCTACCCCCTACCTATCTACCACCAGAATTTTACATTTCTCCTGCTCTGCGTTTTTGCTGTAGAAAATAAGTTTGGGAACTTTTTGAACATACTAATAATAGTACTATTAATTGTAATATTTCCGTCTTTGTTTCGTATTGATTGATCTTGTAATATAAATACACAACGTAACAGCCTTTTAACCTAACCGTATTGGGGAACAATAATATGAAATTTTACCAGTAAAGATGAATTGACTTAATTGAATGAAATAATATTCATGTAGAAGTGTATTTGCTAAAACAGGAGGAGGTGTTTCATCTTTGATGAAATGAGTTACGTGCCAATGTATAGCCAATCCACAATGTGAGAATCTGATATGTTATTCCGTAAATCTACGTTACTACGTAAATTATCTATGTTATTGCTTAAATTTTCCAACAAAAACCTTAATTAATTAACTGCATACATGTATATTTACTATGGAGCTTTGATTTGATATAACTAATATAGTATAGTTCGACCGGCTACTTTTAGACAATAGTTCCATGGGCTCAACACCCCTGTCCTGTGTTTTTTCTATCAGATAGGGATTAAATAAACTATATATTCTCAATGCTTGCGTTTTTATAAGCTCTGAATGTTTTTATCATAGTTCCTCATATTTTTATATTTTTGCGCATTTCATGCTTACATAAGCGTTTATTTTCGTGCAAAAAATTTGTTTTAGTATTATTTTCATTTTTCACCATCGTTTAGTTTTCACGTTTGCTGAAAAAGGAAATATAAGTTATAATTTTAATTTCAGTTTTAATTCTTTTCAAGGTTGAACTGAAGCTCAGAAACATATCGTTAAGTACGACATTAGTAGTAGTAGTAGTATTGTTAACAGTGCTTCGACAGCTTAGGTCATTTCGCACATTGGCTCCCACCGGGAATCGAACCCGGGACCGCTTTCGCCAAAGGCAAACGCGCTGTCCACATGACTATCCGAGAGCCGCAGTACGACATTAATTTGGAATAGAAGCATCAGTGTGTTGTTTAGTGGAAAATATTTATGATTACAAAATTAAACTAATATCGATTTTTCTTAGTATGAATCGTCCAGTAATCTACTATGCGTAGCTCATAAACAAATTTTCTTTCGTTTACTTTGGGAAGGGTCTAAGTCTATAATCAGGATTTATGTAGTTAATTGATTTGCAGCTATGAATTCCGGATGCACTTATTCACTTGCTTTTCATCTCTCATAACGGTGATTTTATCCGTGTATTCTGTGTGGTGATGGTGTCGGCGCATCGGAAATAAGAGATGCTTTCCTCCGCCGTGAGATGACAGGGCTCGAGATAATTGGCCTCTGAGGTCACCGCACAGCATATTGACCTCCAGGACGAATTATCCCCATACTTGCTGCCATTCTCCTCGTCTTTGCCAGCGAGTCGAGGCCAAAAGATTCTTCAATAATGTTTCGTTATCAGTGGAGAGGGAAGGGAGTAGAAACGAGTATCGTTCTGTGGCAGTGAATTACATTTTCTTTAGAGTAGTGACAAACATCTGGTTCCGTAGATAATGTATCGGACTTCATTACTATTTGTCTCAATTATCGTTTCGTTGCTAGTCTTGTCAGTATTAAAATTTTATTAATTGGAATTGTGTATTATATTTTCTGTATTTGTTATGCTCTTACGTATTTTAATGGTCTCTCTGTCTGGGCCAAGATCCTGTATCTTTTCTATTATATGTACAACCTGTAAAAAAAGGATATTGAAAGTGTGCCCCCGAATCTTATGCAGCCAGCGAGACACAAGTTCACAATCTGGCAATACCGCGGATTTTACTTCAAGTGCGTTGTCTACGAATCGATGATTTTTTAGAGTAAATTACTTCGATTCATATTCGAATCAGAGATTACAGAGAGCTAGGGATTAAGGCTAATATCTTTTCGTTTAAATTTATGCCTGAATTTTTTCAAAATGTTCATTGTTTTTGCGTGTCTTGAACGGCGATTGGTCCAATAAATTTTTCCTCCTTTTTTATTATCAACAGTTATAGATAGCATCTTCGTGATTCATAACAGTAATAATAATCGTCTTTATTTGGGCGATATTGTTACTTTTTCCATCTGACTCATTTATCTTACGAGTATATACTTATTGGAATGTATTAAGAATAAACCGTGTCTCACTGATTGTAATAAAAATAATACTAGAGTTTATTGTTTTGTGGCAAGCCACCTAAAACAAAATTGGATTTGGTAGTTTTACATAAATCGCAGTGAACGAATACAATGATACAACAAAACCAAAATTAAATACAATTTTTTCAAACAGAGTTTTTGGATCTTTTACAAAACTATTAAACAAACATAGACATACAGAAAATACATATACAGTTCGTGCCTTTTCCATTACATGATTGTGATATAATGTTTTAAATGCATTTACGTTTATTCTTGCTTTTATTGGAAGAGGCAAAGAATTCCATAATTTTATAGCTGAGACTAAGTATGATTTCTCGTAAAAAACGGATTTGTAAGGAGGGCAGTGGTAATCTTGAATGTTATTTCTTAATGTTTTTTAATTTTAACTATGAATAGCTGCCTAGTGTACTTAGTGTCCTCAAACGTCCTCGTGAGCAAGGAGGAAGTCCCCTTCCGTCTGGGTTAAAACAACTTCGCTGGCATCTCTTGGGTATAGCGGGTTGCCTTCGCCCGGCTTATGCTTTATAAGGCGGCGGAAGTGCCTCTATTGGCCGCCAAGTTGTGCCGTAAAGAAAAAGTTGCCCTGTGGGAATGGGTGCTGTATTATTCCCGCGGTGAAAATTTTCCCTGGAAATTTTAGGGAAGAGTTGAGCAAGGGGAAAATGAGTGCGACTCAGAGAAAATTGTGGATTTCTTCCTCTTGTTTCCTGAACCGTTATCATGCGCGGTGTGGGAAAAATAACGTCGTACTCAGTTAGCTTCTTCGCATTCTATATTCAATTTTTTTCAGTTCGTGGGCTGTAAAGTCTTTTTAGTTGAGTTCAAAGGTTACAGTTGTCGAAATTTTGTATTGTAAACGTCACAAATTTTGTATTCCTTATGATGGATATCTGTAATAAACACGCAGCATTACGTTTCTTACGATTCCTATGTTTTCAAAAACTTTTTCTAAAGAGATTTAAAGAGACTTCGCTTATTTATCAGATTGAGTTTAAACTTAAAGTCCTATGGAAATAGTATGAATTCATAGATATATGTTATAGTCCAGTTACGTTGATGTCGCATTGATAAAAAATAGTAATCATAATACCAAAGTATTTCCTTCCCTTCTTCTTATCCCCTTTGTTAACTTTCCTTACACATATGAGTGCTTTTCTGACCTGACGTTCCTATGAAAAAAACTATTAATTTTAATCCTTATGAGCTTATCTTGGATCGCAACATATTTATCTTTCCGCATCATTATTTAGCTCTCCTGGAAAAGTATGTTCCCACCATGATTTTGTGATGTTGAGAAACATCTTTAAATACATGAATCTTGCTGTTGTTCTTTCACTGAACTTGAATAATTTTTCTGTAAGATTTTCCTCAATTAATTTTGGTAGAGATTTCTTGAACTTGCTCTGGTGGCTGTACATAATGATTTCCTGCCCGTTAAAGAAATAATTTATTTCCTGTATTGTTCCGTTGTGATGTTTCTTCCCCGTACTTACTTGGTAAGTTGAGAATTGAATTTCTGAAAATATACCACTGAAAATAATCATTTGGTCCTGAAGGAATGGAACTGTTTTACTGTCTGCATTGGTGTATGTGGTCTGCATAGTTTCTATTTCTTGATTTGTAAGTGAAAAACATCAAATTTACGCATCTCAACCGGAGAAATTGTACTCGGGCTGGTGTGTGGTTCTTTAATTCTTCGAGGAGGTCGAAATCCAGTAAATCTGACGAATAAAAATAATTTCGTAAAAACTACACATTTTTTAGAGCTCATCCTATCATGGTTTTCCTGATAGGCTTTGCTATTGGATAAGTATAACTGTCGTGCATGCACTAATGTTGGAAGAGGGATGCGGGAAGAGGAAAATAGATTTGTAAGTCGGAAAATCAGACTTTTCTTCTTCCCACCTCAGTGTATCAACTTGTAAAATCGCTTCTCAAACTCGAAATCTTTCGGAAACGCTCTCCGTACGAAAACGACTTTTCACCTTCCAAATATAATGGATGTGATGCGGGTGCTTTCTTTTCCGAATAATTTCAGAACTTTTTCGCCGAGAGTGCGCAAGCCGTGTCACTTTCTCCGCGACTCCCTCTCGAGGGATCGCTGCCTCAGAATATTATTTCCGAGGAAACCCTTCCGATTTAAGCCCCCTCGAATTGAGCAGTCTCCTCGACGAACCCTCGCCTTCGATCCCGTGTCTGGAAATCGAATCCGTTTTCGATTTTCTGCTCACGGGATCCGATGACGTGTAGCCGACGTCGAGAGATGCGGTTGGCGTCATTTCCACGATGCGGATTTGATTAGGCGTCCTTGTTTTCCCAAATCGATGCGTTAAAGTCGCGAACGGAGAAGTTTTCGAAAGGTTCTCTCGCTCGCACTTTCCCGGGATTGATTCCCATGGTAACGCAGGATTTCCATTTCCTTTTCGAAATATTAACGGCCGTTTCTCAACGTCGACGTCGAATAATTGGGCTTCGACGGTTTAGCGAGATGAAAAGAACGATGATGGACGTTGCAAGGATAAAACTCGAAGGCTAGGTATCTTTGATGTCGTTATGGTATGGTGTGAATGATCCCCTAAGAAACATTGGTGGAGATATAGGACTCGAAACTGTCATCCTTTACGTCATATCACGTCGGTTTCTCGTTTCTTTGATAAGTTTGACATTATCCGATTGATTTATTTCAGTTTAAACTTATTTTATAGAGTCATTAAATATACGCAAGATATATCCTGTAGCGTAGCGTTATTTTTCTATTTATTAAATGAAATACCTAGGTTTACAATACCAAGCATTTTACAAATGCAGGTGGTAGCGTAATTGTCGGTCTATCAATTTAAATACTTAAGTTCACAATGGTATGCCTTTTACAAATGTAGAGGCTATTTTTATTCTAATTAAAAATTTCCCCATGATTATTGTATACAGTCTGTGCCGATTTTTCTTTTATTTTATCAAAAAATATGTAAATGAGGATATATCAGCTTTTATTAAATTAAGAGCCGCGTAAGTAAATTATTGATCGAAGCTAATTTTAGGAAGAACCTTGATTAGTGTCAATTAATAGTAGTAGTAGTAGTAGTATTGCTAAAAGTGCTTCGACAGCTTAGGTCATTTCGCACATTGGCTCCCACCGGGATTCGAACCCGGGACCGCTTTCACCAAAGGCAAACGCGCTGTCCACATGACTATCCGGGAGCCTCAATTAATAGTAGATAAAGTAGTATGAGATTCGTCATTCTTCAATTAAGTTGGATTGTATGTTGAGAATGAAGTTCTTACTGATATCTGTTGTTGTTAAGTCGGTAATTAACGAGCTATAAATATTTAGCTGGAAAAATTGACTCTTTAATATCTACGTATCGTACTATCTTCTCAATTTAGATGTAGTTTTCTTCTGTGTACTTTTTTTAAAAGCAATCTGTTCTATAAAATGTATATGACGAAGGGTTAGATGTAAGAAGAGACTCAAGAGTCTCAATCTCGTCCTAATAAAAGACGTTTTATTATTATTGTTTTTATTATTATGGAGCTAACAGGTTCTGGCTCATTATAGGTAAAACTGTGTCGAGAAATTATCGAGTACTTTGACAATTGAAACCTGCTTGGAAGTTGCTTTAACCCCTCGCAATTTTCTTTATCAGTCTTGTTTGGCATAGCAAGTCTCTCTTGGTAGTTATCTCCCCAACTTATCCAATCAACCCGTTCGCTGCCGTCATGGCGCTTCTCTCATCTACTCATCCCGAATCAAGAATAGCCCTTTTCTACGCTGTGCGGGGAAACGCGAGACCAACTCCAATCTTCGGGGGCTACCCAAACGTTTTCGTACGTAAAATTCCGAAAATGACCACATTTGTTTGCATAACGACGAGGCCACGCTTCGCCGATTCTCCGCCAGGAGGCGACGGCGACCACGTTCCGCAGCGGTGTTGGAAGGAACCGAATTTCCCCGAGTTTTCAGAGCGCGCAAAAGGGTTCCAAAGACGTAAGTCGGCGAAGATGAGCATCTCTAGTCCGGAGGCTGCTTTTCTTCCGCCACTATTTCTGTACCCGGGTGCGAGCGAGGGATAGAGTTGATGCGGTGCACGTGTTCTATCGGCTCCTCAAGTGACGTTTCTTTTCATTTGGACCCCTTATGATTATTATAGTATATCACACGGTGCCAACCATCGCGCATCACCTACTTTCGTTTATTTTGGTTTCATTAAAGGAGACTGAAATATAATTTTTTAAGAGCTTCGGAGTGGAATTATTACTCGAAGGAGCTAACTAGTGTTCTCATGGGTTATTTTCGTATCGGAGTTCGTAGACCGAGAGCCACTGCATTTCCTGGCCATCCGATGCGATGCTTCTCGATATCATGTTTGTGAAATTTAAATTAATGGCTTCAGTTTCCAAAATTTTATAAAATATAAATTATGCGTCCTCCAAAAAAATCATAGTTATAAAACTCTTATGTCATTCGACTTTTTCTTCTATATCAAAAAATTTTCACTAATGGAATTAGTTAGATATTTACTTATAATTCTGCATTCCTTATTTTAGGAATGACCATTACCTGAAGGTTCTAACTTGTATTAGTCAATTTTTATAAATTGGTTTATAAATCTTGAGGTGTACATCTAACAATAGAAGCGGCTCAGATGACTAAGAGTGATGAATACTTGATTAAAAAGTTTGGTTGAAAAAAAAAACTCGATTAATTTCTAGATTTTCTTTTATCCCTTTATTCCTTCTGTTATGATCTACCAGCAAAATCTTCGATTCCGGTGAGAATGTCCATTTTTATGGAAAAAAGAGTACTTATATGCGAGAAATATATCAAGAAAGGTTCTCTTTATCTCTGTACGATTTGATCTATCCAAAATGTTAATCATGTAATGTTATTTTACTTAAGTTTTTGTGTGGTAAGGAAATGTAAAAAAATACGAACTTTAATCCCAAGGAAAACCGGACTTGAAAAATGTCTGACGGGGCCGGGAATCGAACCCGGGATCTTCCTCTATCCGGAAGACTGCCTTCACCATCTAGGCCACCCGGCCATAACTTAACCCTTTCCTTGTTACGAATTTTAATTAATTGATTGCATTTAAGATAACCGAATTTTTCTTTGCATAACCTAAATTCAATTCAAGTTGAAATAGGATATTGCGTTTTGTTTTTCTTTCGGAATGCATCATTTTTATAGTAAACATCTACTGTTCACGTTCGGCCGTGAAATGATTAAGTTGGCCTTGTCAGTGCACGATAACGCACGTAAACTTTCGTCTCGCCCTTGAGGACCGCCGATTACCCCGTCCCATCCTTCGCAGCCTCTTTGAGGAACCTCTAATAATTCTCCGTCAACTGGCGTCGCGTAATTCCCTCCAGCGAAAGGCAGTGCTTCAAATAGGATGTACCGATCCGTCTTTAGCGACCGCTGATGTGTCGTTTCGAAACTCGAACCAAATTAACTCGTTACTGTCCCTCCCCCGTCTTCCTTTGAGTCTGTCTACGCCCTCCTATTCATCTCGGAAATCGCTCTCTCTATTTAACTCGTACTAGTCCTTTTAGATACCCTTCAGTAATCGCTTTTCTGATTGAAGTCTCGAGGAGAATATACATCCATTCGTTTTTCTCTCATTGCTGTCTTTTATGTACTTCTCCTGCTTGTCTTATCGTGAATAGATTGGAGATGGCCCCTGGCATGTGCCAGAGCCGCGTCATTGTGAATAGTTGCATGAGATAAATTAAGTGTCAGTGACTCAAAAGGGAAATTTAGCGCTCCATTTATATTTCCTGTGGGTTATTTTTACTTGCAATATACAATTTTTCCGTCGTCATAGGTGTTTTAGTTAGGTGCGATAAATATTATCATATTCGGTGACCATGTTGTTATGAAAAATCGTGAAAGTCATATTCGTTAAATGCCATCGGTAAGGATCTTATAATCTGATCTTGTAAATTTTAAAGTGAGGCTTATTACTTTATTAATAAGTATCTACTATTTTTTATGCTGATCTTTGTGAGAAGATTATAGTATGGATAGCCATCCTTTTATTATGAATAGATCAATTATTTCACTCATTTATTATTTATTTTATTATTTCTGTGTAAGATACGACCTATAAACAATAATAATACGTCATAAATGATAATAATTGCCCTTTTAGAATTAAGCGTTGGGTTATGTATGTAAGTGTGTATTTGTAAATAAATAATAAATTTTCTTCGGTTTCGGTGCACCATTTTTATGGTTTAGAGCATTGTTTTCCTGTTGGCGTACAGCATAACTTTTAGGAATTCCGTGTGCTGAAAATTCGCGATATAAGTGCGCACCATGTTTAAAAAATGTATTATTCACGCAATTATATTGTCAACATCTTTAATTTAAACCAGACATCTTCCTCTTTGATATAAACCCGCTTGCCTACTCAGCACTTAAAATGAAAAATGAGAACTTTATTGCATATATTCTTTTTTCCAAGAACGCTTAAAACATTTCCACTGGAGAATTTAGGAGGAATATGTCTTTTACATTTTGCTAGGAAAACTGTGGAATTAAGTTCAAGGCTGTTACTCGGAACGTTCGTTTCTTGTCTTTCAGGGCTTTAAAGAAAGAAGTCGGTGAAAGGATCAGTACTGTTTACCCCTCAGAATTCTTCGCTTAACTCTTTATGACATGCTTCCTTCGCGCTTTAATATCCTATTTAATAGTTTAAAAACCGATTTCAACACTAACCTGTATGGATTCGACGTTTAACCCTTTCCTTAAAAATTTCACTTTCCGAAGAATCGCTCTTAGATTTTTTATGAGAAATAGGATAGGAAATGCCAGAGAGATGTCAAGCGAAGATTTTTAGGAATCACGTATCAGTCAGTTGCTAAAAAAATTCTGAGGTCCATCCCCGTTCCCTATGCGTCATCTGCGGTATCTTTATAAGTCGAGATTTTTTGGCATGTGATAGAATCGGGGCTTCCCTTTTTCTGTTGAATTTTCTTTGTCGGTTAGATAGTTCTTCGGTTGGGAAAAAGTGGCTTAGATAGAGTTGCTGCGCTAAATTTTATCAGATCTCTTCTGGAAATAGAAGTGAGGAGACACAAACTTTTCTAGCAATGGTTTACTTTCAGGAATATCCCGTTGATTAACAGTCTTGAATAATTCTGTCGAGACCGGAGATTTTTGTCGAAGATCAAATCCTATGGAAGGATGTCTTAACAAATCTTCTTCTTCTGCAAGATTGCTCAACTTGCAAGATTAATTTTTAATTTTAACCAGTTTCAATTCTAGATATCGTCATATCACTTCGTGTTTGTTTATCTTTTGGCATTGTTAAAGTGCTATTTGTATCTTGCGCCTGCATTATTTAAAAGGTCTGCCGAGTTTCTTCAAATACAATTAGATTCCGTTTTAATTGAAACGTGGCCTTAGCAGCTATCCTTATTCCCGTCTTAATAATCTTTTGGATCAAAATTATTAATCTTGGTATTTGTGTAAGTATTAACTAATCATACTCAGATAATTATTGATAGTAATTTATATCGGGAGCCTTTTCTACATACGTGTTTTGGTGAAAGTTTACTGCAAATAAGTAATTAATTATCTAATCGATGCGATGTTTTCATAAACATCACATCAATCTGCCGTATGGAGCGTTCGTTTATGCAGATCATTTAGATCAACACTAAAAATGCAAAACATTCTGCAGATTTCTATTTCAAGATACTGGTATAGGCGAAAGTGCAAGGTCAAAGACATACTTTGACGGTGAATATTATAATTTTATTAAAATAGATTTTTTGCATGTTTTCATTTCCTCTCCTTTTAATGGAAATATTATCATTTCTTTGTAAGTAGCTGAGGCATCGGGCCATGCACCTAATTATAGAGCCTCTACCTCATTTGTGTGTAATTAAGGTTGGGTTGTTCGTCCGGAAGTCAATCCAGCGTCCACTTGATCACGTAGCGTTCGTCTTTTTTCTTTTTCTGGATATCCTGTTTGGATTTGGCGGAGGGACAGGCGCCTGACCCGGTTGCTAAGGTCGCGGATTCGATCATAGTTGCGGGAATGCACGTGCGAACAAAGCTCTCGACTAGTTGGTATTGATTTATGTGTTTTAGGAAACGTTACCTTGGGTTTGGCTTTCAGTGACAGTTCCTTCATCCAAGGTCTATTGATTTACCGAGATTTTCTTTCATTAGGAATTAAATAGATTGGTAACCTCAACTTTCTTCTTGAAAAAAAATGAATTATCTGAGGAATGATAAAATTCCGACTCATTTATAATCATTCATTTCTGCATAAGTGTATTTTCGAATTCCTTGTTATTGGTTTACCTATTATTTTGTCAATATTCAATTAATTTTTGTATTTATTACACTGATTTCTAACTCTCATTCACTTCTGGAGAACAATAGCGTTTATTACAGACGTAATATGCTCGCACAAGAAGTTTTAGGTTACTGTGTTGTATTTATGCTTGCGTTAATAAGAAAATTGATGCTGTCGAGTTTGTTTTTCTTAGAAATAGAGGACTACTCATGGATATTTTACTCCTTGCTTAATGATTTAAGTGAAAGTGATTACTTTCTAAAGAAATTATTTTAACTAACTCAGTCAAGCGATATTTAGCGAAACTTATCTTTACCTGAAGATGAGTAAGAATCCCCGAAACCGGTCATGTTATCGGTGTGAATATATTTTATCTATGGAGCTTCTTTCTTTTGGAATTAATTGAATTTATTTATTTTGGTTTTCTAAAGGAAATCAAAATTGTAAGAAACAAAATTACATTTATTCACTATGCTCGATGGATTTAAGTGTTAAAAGTAACCTTAATTAAACCATAGAATGTGGGAGAGTATAAATAGATCATGTAAGCTTGCCAACAAACGGGAAGCCTTATAAGGCAAAGTGGTGCAAACTTCTGTTTTCTTCCTTGGTGTCTCAGCGGATTATCCTCCTCATACTTGTTGTTAGTAGCTTCGAAATCCCTCGTATAATTCTACTGAAAACTGTTTCAGGTTTCGAGTGTGGAGAAAAACTATATCTGTAACTGCCACTCCTGTATTTTACAGCCAAAAGATCATCTTTTTCCGTGTCATTTTTAAGTAATAATTATCAACAGAAATCAACGAAAAGACGTTCTTCGCTTAGTCAATGAGAATTTTTAGTTAGTTTTATAGCTACACCGTGCATCTCATCGTCAGTGATGATGGTAGGGATCAGTATTCTCCAATATATTTGCAGTTGATCAAGAATTCCATTATTGAACTCTCCAGATATGCATTTCTTGTCAGTTTTGTGGTATCCATGGTTAAAATTCTTCCTCGACAAGCTCATTTCGTTGTTAATCCAACCACGAAAAAAGTCTGCAAATTCATCTAAAGCATTTTTATACCAGCTAAACGTTACCGGCTTCTCTATACTCTTTAAAAGTGATATCATTTAAGTATCTTACCTTTAATGAATTTAGTTTATTTCGAGATATTTAATCGATCGTTTGAAGTAACGTCAATTTTATTTGAAATTCCCCTCCTGGTATCCGACAAATATATTTACTCATACGCCAACGAGAAAATGTTTAGCCTTTTCCCTCCTCCAATGCTGTTGCCGTAGGAATTCCGAAACCAACCAACTTCTCCGTAAACATTCTTAGAAAGATCTTTCTTCAGTAAGCCATAATCCTTCAAGCCATTTAGGCACTTAATCGTCGTGCAGACAACTGAAAGACGGCGTTTCAAATGGAAGGGGTAACTTTCCGAACTCGTAGATAGCTAAACGACATCTTCGCGATGAGCAACAGGTACCTTCCTTGCGGTTAGTGAAATATGCTAAGCGGGAGTTGGGTTAAATGTCACGGCGTCTTCGAAGGAATGACCGATGCAGTCTCCATGACCCGATCCGCCGCTCGAGGGCAAGGCGCCAAGTTCTTGAAGCGCAGGAGGTCATTTTTCGCTCGGGACAAGTTTCCTTCAACTGCATCCCGCAGTGCCGTAATGAGGACGTAGTTAAAGATGGAGCCACCGCTCCGTGAGTCCAAGATGGTCGTTGCAGTGCAGCGTACACTTCCGTGTGGAACATTCGGAGATTACGCCTATTATACTTCCCTATACGTAAAACCTTACGTCAGTACTTCCACAACGCAAAAGGATTGCTCCCTTTGTGGAAGATCTTGAGTTTTTAAGAATCTTTTCACAGAAGGTTTCTTTCTTCCGCGATGATAGTATAGTCGAAACTGCATTTGAAATTATTCAACCACAAAAATAATGGTATATACTGATAATGTACTGTCAATGTCTACATTGTTAGGTTTACCTTTCCGATTCAACCATTTTTTGAGTCGATTATTTTTTTAATAGATTTCTTGATGAAATTTATTACAGTATTTCGTCTCTCTCAACAATGATCCTTGTTGTCATTTAAATATTTACCTCTTTGTTTGTCACCGTGGCCAGTTTATGAACTAAATCTAAACATGCAACAGAAACCATCTTAGTCCTTCAACAACGTAATTGGGATATATCCGAATAAACATTTCTCTCCTAATGGGTAATACCTCAGGGGAAATTGATACGTAGACAAAATACCTAATAATTCATCGTATATTCAACCGAAGTTGAATCGAAATGATAATTAAACTCTTGTTTTCTATTCAATTGTTGTTGTGAACGGAGATTATTAATGAGGAGACTCATTTCAATTTAATTACGAGGTTAAGTTTTAATATTTACGTAACATTAATGTAATGAATTTTTCGAAAAAGGCCTTTCTAATATTTTATGCAACAAGCATCCGTAACTTGGTGGGAAAGCTTTATTAATGAAAAACATAGTACTGTGAAGTTCCGCAAAAGGGCTTTTAGTGAGTGGTTTTGCTTGCGTGTTCGAACTCTTAGAGATGTCTGCACGCCAGTGAGGCCATCCGCAATAAACTTCTTCAAATGGAGCTTTGCCATTATTTTTCCGAACTCCTAAAGGTTACTTGGGCAAATTATCTGCATTAATTTTCTTAGCCTGATTTTTCGTTGAAGAAGTCTCTAAGAGATTTGTCCAAGTTGGATCAGAATGATACTATGACCTCTGACATTTTTGCTTACTATGACCTCTGATATATTTGTCTAGTTAAATTTTGAGAACGAGTCCCGCGACAACATTTTATCGAACTTCTTTTTCAATTTTCTGAAATATCTGACTTATTCGTGTCTTTGATTCTTTTCCTTACGATGGAGCTCCGATCATTTTGTGTCACCGGTAAGTGTGATATTGAATTTAAGTATTCGAAGCCTTATTTCATGGAAAGTATTTAGCTCCATTATTCAGCCGAATGGAAGAGTCCTTCAAAAGAATCTGCTGAAGCCTGGGCGTTAGTTACCTTTTCTCTTCCTGAGCAATTTCACGACTTTCTTTGACTTTTCATTTGCTCAGCTTAATAGAATTGGATTTCAGATAACTTGGTTGTGACAGATACGTCGAAATGCATGTTTGTCAAATTCTTTGCTTTGCGTTCTTGTTTTAATACGCTTGTTTACACACTTATCCTAACGTGAAGTAACTTCAAAGCATATTGGTTTTTAAATTATATTAAATAAATTGGTATCTAGTTTTATATTCACCGTATAGATTTAAAATTTGCTTTTCTAGTGATTTAAATATCTTTATATTGTGCAAAATAAGCATCAAGGTCTGTCAGGATGATGGACAGAAATTACCTGCAAGATTGGCCATTAAAAGTCTTGGAGTGTTCAGCCATAAAAAATATCCGTGTATCGAGGTTTTTTTTATAAAGAATCATAACTACCAATTTCATCCGTGCAGAGCTTGATTTTGGACTGAGATCTCGGAGAAGTTTTCAGATGCATCAAAGAAGAAGTTTACCTTGTTCTTTTCTCGGTTTGGATTCTGTTGGTAATCCGCGCGTATTTCCGTGTGATGTCAATTATGTAATTCGACATATTTTCCGAAGCTTTGTCATTCCCATCTGCCATCGCTTTTTCCTTCCAATCTCCGTGACGTGTCTGCTCCTTCTCCAGTCCCACATTAGCGGGGTTTCCCCACTCGGTCACGTGCTCTTTTCGTCTTCTGACGTCCCGTAAAACGTCCGTGGCTACGCTCATGTGCCAACTTCCATCGATTTTACTTTCTCGTATACTCGAGGTATTTTTATTAAGCGTGTGCATAAGACTTGATGACTCGAGATGTCTTCGGCTGCATGGGAGTGGCTCAGATGAAGGATGAATGACAAGTTGTTGCAATTGCTCGTAAAGATTTAATATTCGTGGAACTTCCCACTCGGGTTAATGCAGACTTCTTTACGAGTGCGTAAACGTGCGTACATATCTCCGAATTACTCAATTGACTTTAATGATTAGGTAGTTAATATTAAATAGGGCGATGGATTTTTATGAGGGTGCTGTTGAGATAACTATATTACCTGCTGTAATTCACGTAGATTTAGATTTTAGCTCAAAATTAACTCATTTTAAATTGTGAGGATTTAAAGTCATCACGTGCTTCTTGGCGTGCCTGCTTTGGCTCCAGTAAGATACCTTCCTGCAAGGTTTATGACGTTTCTTTTTAACTATTTTCCTTGGCAAGTTTTAGAATTCATTATGTTGTTAAAAGGATGATTTATAATTGCCCAGTAATTCTCCGCATTTTCATTCATAAGAATTTCGTGTTGCATCGGAAACCTCTTTAGAAAGTTAATTGTGTGTCGGGACGTATTTTACAGATTCCGAAAGGGATTTTCTTCTCGAAATTCAATTTTATATATCTAATCAATTAACATGGAAAATGGGATTATTTTTTACCTTGAGCCTTGTTGAAAACTATCCCAATCAAGAGTAAACGTTCCATAATGTCATAATTTCGATCGCCTATAATTTTACCTTTCTGGACAAATTACGGCGATAAATGATTAGGCATTTTCAGCTGTCATAATTTTCAGGGCATTAAAATTTTGTCAGGAACAAACTATCTATCAGTAAAAAAGTGGCATTAGCTGTTCATCGAAGCTTTTCTAAAAGGCAATGAGATTATTGAACAAATTCTACCAAAGTGTTATCACTTTAGGTTTTAATTAAGTTACATACACTGGTTGTTATTATAGTTGAGGTAATTGTGACATGAGCAGCTTAATTAAAGATAAAATGGATGACATTTTTTCTCTTGGTATTCGAATTGCCGATTAATGTTCTGATCCGTTTCTAAGCTTATTTCATCGGTGATATGAGTTAAAAAAGGAAATGTTTAATCGAATATTGTTCTCGGGAGCTGATTGCTTGGCCTACACTAATAAGGGTAGATTTCTTCGAAAAAAAAAACTGGATTACCAACCTGAAAGTTTTTAAATTCTTTTAATGAGTTTGAACTTGATGGCAATCTAGTTGCGTTGTTGTAAGCCTCAAGACCATCGTTGGGACGGGCTTTTTTCTGAAACATGAACAATTTTTCAACTGGAAAGTGAAAATTGATGTTGGCCTTTCTTCGTGACCTTTTTTGCGCCTGCTTTCATGATTATTCTTTTGGGATATAATTATATAAACCATTCCTTCATATTAGTCGAAGATCATAGGTATAGAAGTCTTTGAGTAGGATGAAAATTAATTCCGGAAATTACCGAATAATTATTAGTTAATTTGCTCAACCAGCCTTAGAGATATGTATGAATCAGTTCATGCCATCCAGCCTCTGGATAGTGATTGCGTGATCAAAATATTTCTACTCTAATCCCAAAAAGGTTAGGCTGAACATTTGTATGCTGCAATTCTCCGCACAAAATATATTAATTAATTAAAATATATCCACTCAAGTTTCCATTCAATCTACTCGTAGATGCACCTTTAACGCCCATTCCACCCTGTTAACCAACTCCTCCCTTGTATTCATCTAACAACCATTGTCTTCTCCTCTGCCTTTTCCCTAGAATCATACATTGGGTTTCTTTCTTTGGAAATCCATTCCATCTCAGCAGTGGCCTGTCCCCTGTATCCATTTTAATTCCTCGTTCAAAACCCTCTCATCTCCAACGTTTCCATCCTCTCTGCTAACTCTTCGCCACACTCACGTCTCGAAGGCTTCAAATTTTTATTGCCTCCTGCATAAAGGTCCACGTTTCACACTCATGTTGCAAAACAATGCAGACTAAAGATTTTACTATTCTGTTCCTGATTCCTCTCTCAAGGCCCATCGTCATCTGTTCTTTTTTGTCTCATGGAAGATTCTTTAGCTCCCATTATTCTTCTTCATTTTTTTTATGCATTCCCGAGGAAGAACACTTTCCTAGGAGGGGAATTGGTCCACCTGTCCCAGCTATTATTATTTAATCTCGACTGTCAACGTTCATCGTTGAGTAATCACCATTGGAATAAAAATGGAGGTGGTAATCGTTGAAGAGGAAAGGATAACTTCGTCTTAGTTCCACAAAACATTTTTATATACCGAGTGGCAATCTAAAGAAAAGAAATGGGTTTCACACAGTGGCAGCTAATTTAATTAATTGTACGTGATATTCTTTAAGTCCGTCTTCAAAATACTTAATATCTATATAATTATATATTTCTAGATTTAAAGTTTCAGAGTACTGAAGATTATTACTGTTGAAAATTAGATTGTTGAGACATGATGTTTGGTCTTTCAAAATCGGTGTATTTCCCTTTTGTCTTTTGGTACAGGTAGAGGGAAATATGTCTTTCATTTATTTCATTGTATTCTATGTGGCTTTTGAAAAACATCGATATTTGCGTGATATCAAGTAATGTTATTTATTTTAACCATTCCATATATAATGCTACGGACAATGATATGCGTTTGGTCATTGCATTGCACTTAGGTAGAATTTATCCAAGTGAAGCATAGGTTTTCCTATCATAGCAGTCTGACCTTGTGAGGACAGCAGACTTTCTTTCAAACTAACTCACTCCTCATCATTCCTAGTCGCCTCATTCCCACTCATAAGCTTCTGGTAGCCAACGGAGGAGAGTTTGAGATTCAAACCGGTTGAATACCACGAAGGCAGACTATTGAGTGAAGATGTTCATAATTCGAGCTATTCGTCTTCCACTTTCCCTTTTTCATTCAAATTCTCTCGCTCTCCTCAGAAGATTCTCCTCACGTTCGTTCCCCAGCTTCATAAATCAGCTCCGACGTATCGATGCCCAAATTGCCCTTTCATGCCGGAAAGAGCTCTCTAGGTCCTACTAAAAGAGGCAGCCATTAGAATTCACAGAGTCCAATTATCTTCCGCACCTGTTCGAATAGGAGCAATTAAAGTGGGCTCCTCCAGTGTGAAGGCAGCCACAGTCCCATTCACCGACTTTAAAGGCGTTCCACGAAGAAGGCGCGCGCCATCTGGGTGTGGAGTCACGTGCTAAATGGTGTGCCGTCGATGTCGCGTCATAACCGGTTTAATCGGTGCTCGGGTTTCTCTATCGAAGCTTTACTTTTTTGCCACATCCTTCGATTTTCACGGATACGTCGGGCAAACATTGACATTGCCTGAAAAAGGCAAAGTTTCCGTGCCTCCGGCGTCCAGAGTTTTTTTGGGGAGAAATTCTGACTACGCATGCTCTTCTATTTCGGATTTCGTCTGTTTAATGAATCCTGCCCCCTCATGATTTTATAACAGGCGAAAACGCGCTTCAGAACTGGGATGGGTATACTTTTTTATCCATGGACCGCTTTTGAAATCGCTAGGTCGCACTTTGGTATCACATTGCCTCTATTTTAAAAATTTGCGATGTGGTCGGTGTACGTAGGAAAATTAATTCATTTATTTGTTAAACGGGTTATACCCATTTTGTTACGAACTGGAAACATTTCACAGCAGTAATCACAGCAATGTCACAAATGATAAGATTGAAAAAAGAATAAAATTTTTAAAATTACTAAAAGTACATATGTGCTGTATGGTTAAGTGAATAATAATTGTGAAAAGGCTTGTTGAACCTTTGTGTTGTCTCAAGATACCAAAAATAACATAATAAAGGCATGATTCATCAAAATATTAAAATTATTCAAATATTCGATGTTATAAAACCGATTTGCGGTTGAATTAAAAGTAATAATTATATTAAAAATTTGATAAATAAATCATTTTCTAAACAAAAAAGCTTTGCAAGCAAATACATATATGTATTTATAATCGAGGAAAGGAATTAAAACTTCAAATTTGATGAATAATCATTATCGTTTTAACCAACCAGAGAGTTCTTCGAAATCATGTTTAATTATTTTATTAAAGAATAACTGAGGAGTGAATCCGAGGTTTTAGCAATTAATGCTAAAGATGAAAACAAAACATTTTTATCCAAATCTAGGCACAAAAATTCACAGACATCCCGATATCCTGAAAAATAATTGTTTAACCTTTAGCGGATGTAACAACTTGTATTCAATGGAAAATGAACCTTTCAGAGCCGCACTTTTGCAGCAAAAATAAATAGGCTAAGTAAAAATTATTCATATCGTATAGTAATCAATTAGTCTCCAATGCCGAAATATTTTATGAATAATTACGAGATTCTCTTGGCTTTTAGACTACAAATGAATATGATGAATTAGAAGAAGATATGAAGAATTAGTTTCACATCTCAGTTGGAGTTAAACATAAAAATCATTCGGAGATTTTTTACGCATAAGTTTGTCCTTACTCTTACGTCTTGTGATATTTGATTTATTGATTCAGGGTTGACTGAACTTAACCTCAATATTTCGAGCATGATTGTTTAATTAGAAATGCTCTGAATAACAGCGCTTAGTCAATCTCTATGCGGAGAAATTCCATATTTTCAAGTTTAATCTTAGTTTAGGAGAAATCATTCTCTCTATAAATTGACTTCGTTTCTTGTTTATTGGAATAAGAATAGTTCAAATTTGTGAAGTAGTTCGTTCACAAACTTTCCGGATTTTCTATTTATAATGAACAGTTTCTCGAGATCAAAATTTGATTCGTTTTGGGATGTTTTAGGGGAAATGTTTGTGATATTCTCGAAATTTCCCGTTTATTCGCAGGAAACGTTCCTCTCGATAGAACTCAATACCGGATATTAGGCGGGACCTGTCCGGAAACAAAGGGAGTTAACCGTTGAAGTATCCAGTTGTATTTTCCTCGACTTTTTACTTTATTGATTTTTGTGCTGTGTTGAATGCAGTTTCTATTGCTCTTGTCTAACTTAAAAAAAACTTATAGAGTCGCTACCCTTTTGTCTAAGTGTCTACTATTAGTATTTTCTTGTGAGAAACTGCCATGGCTTTGATTGGCATCTTGATTCTTTAGTTATAAACTAAACATACGCACGTGAAGCGGTCAAGATGTATTTTCAGTTTTCTTTTTTTAACTTCAATTGTTGTTAGTTACGGCTTCCAGGGAAAATATTTTTACGTAGCAGTTTAAAAATTCGGAACATGACATTATAGTGACATTTATTAGGAAGTAAACCGCAGTCCATCATAACCCATAGCAAATTAGAAGAGAAATTTGGTAAATACTTGTCTCGACAGAATTATCATCGTAATTTATTCAGATTTCCATTGATGAAAGTCGGTTATTTTGGTAAATTATTACATTTGGGCGTGGTATAGGAAGCGAAGATTTTTAGAGCCTTCTATCGCTAGGCATTTTGTGCATAATATTTTCCTATTTACATATAATTACTTGGGCGGGTTCTATTTTGGGGTCTTAACGCCTACGTCTCTGTGTTACATACCAATGGAATGGTTTATCAAGCGATTAAAGTCGGATACCCTGAAGTCAGCTAACTGTTCTTATTGTTGATTTGTTACTCTATGGGTATTATTTTGGAAGGATAGCAATTAATATGCTCTGTTCTTTATATGGCGATGTACATCCTATAGGCAAACTATTTTAATACCTATATTATTGGTAAATTGATCAAATGTTAATGCAATTTGTTCTGCTCAACTAATTCTCTTTTCCTCTCTCTTAGGGCCGGCACACGAAGACTGGTCAGCTGGCGGCCATCAAGGTCATGGATGTCACAGAGGTAAGCGTCTTTCCGTTTCCTTCTCGACTTTGCGAATCACATGGCGAATCTTATAACCTTATACGTGATCCGAACTGGAAACAGTTTCTGTATTATGTGGCCAATCGTCCTGGATTATGTCCGGACAGTCGCGGATTTTGTTGTGGTGTCTCCGATGGTGACGAGTCCCGGAAAATGTCACGCAATTTATAAATGACGGGTCGTATTTTCGCGAAAGTGTTAGAGAACTTTATCATTTACGGTAACATTCAATCGTGTCCTTAGATAATTTATCTTTACTTTATTCAACTTTAGATTTAATAAACTGTCGCTGTGCGACTGGTTTCTCGTTGTATCGTTCAGGAATTGCAATGAGTGATTATTGACGTCAATGTTCTTATGCATTTTCCCTTGATATTGAAAGCTCTATACTTAAACTTTCATTATGTTACCTTCCGCAGACACCAATTGCTATGTTCTGATTTTACAATTTTTAATGTTTCATATTTAAATGGGAAGTTTTCTGTCGTATCTTTGTTTTGGTTACCAAGAATATATTTATTTATTTATCACAAACAGATACGAAATTACTCAATTACATGGGCTATGATAAACAAAATTAAATACAAAAATGGAGACCAAGAGGTACAAAAAATAAAGAGGAAGAATTATAGCACAAACTTTAATAGGAAAGTATGGAGTACAATTTACACTTTAACGAATACAAAGAATCATTAAATAAATCCATAGATTTGGCTCTTTTTAGAGTGTCATTGACCACTTTCGTTATATGAGAGAGTGGCTCGAAGGAAGTTTCTCTTAGATGAAATTTAAAATTACCTTTAACCTACTAAATAGACATCGAATAACATAGACAAGCGATTTTGGAAATGGCAAATGCCATAATATATTGCTTCCTTCTACCAGGATTTTCGCATTTATAGAGAAACTGAAAGGTCCTGCTAAAATAATAGCTCTTCCACATACTTATCATGCTAGCAACATTTGAATGAACTACTTTTGTTGAGTATCTCACATGTCCTGGACCTAAGATAGAAGAAATCGTAAAATGCCCCCTGTGGAATACAACATTTGGCTGATTTTCTCAATATTTAGGTTATAAGATATAATCAGAATCAGTATGGAAAAAATATATAAATTAAATCCATGTATTTGATAATATAAAATTTCCATTTTGACCGAAAAACTTCTTCTTAAATTGTGATTTGCTACTTTAAGAAAGCTTTTTCATAGTTTTAGTATAAAAATATCCTCACCAATGAAAGGTTTGGACTGAAATAATTTGCAGTTTCTGAAATATGTATGCCCTTGATTATTTTTCAAATTTAGATAACTTGAAGATCAGAAATAGTGGATGTTTTTTTTTTAAGGAAATGCCTTTATAGGTAAGTCTGTCATTGTTTCTTCCATGAGGTATCAATGCTGTCTTTTCTTTTTTTGCTCTCAATTCTCTGGAAAATTATTCTTATAAATCTTTTTCTAAATCACCTGTTTTATAAAATGTACAATGGAATGGAAGAATCCATTGTAAGCTCATAGTAGAATGTCAACTCATTGTAGTGTTGCCTTTATATATCTGATAAATGCATATTTTCTTAGGTTGCTATATATTTAAGACATCATTATTGGTAACATTTAGATTTTGCTGATTGATTTCTAATTCAAGACTTATTTTTCAGGATGAAGAAGAGGAAATTAAGCTGGAGATAAATGTATTAAAAAAGGTAAAATATGAAATTCTGGAAAAAGATGCTATTCATAAAATCTTGAATTAAGTTTACTATTTTTCTTATTGATACATCTTTCATAATGAATTGTCTCCATTTCAGTTTTCCAATCATAGAAACATTGCCACTTACTATGGGGCTTTCATTAAAAAGAGTCCTCCTGGGAAGGATGATCAGTTATGGGTAAGATAATACATGCAAATTAACTGTAGTGAAATGTAACTTAAGATGACCGTACTTTATATTTTATGATTTCCATTATTACTGTCTCGCTCAGTTTTAAGCAAATCACATACTGAATTCTTGACTTATTGTGGAGTAATATATTTTTTTAATTTTAGCTGGTGATGGAATACTGTGGAGCAGGATCAGTCACTGACTTAGTCAAATGTGAGTTCTCTATGTATTCTTTTATTTTTATATTTTACAAAATATATTTGTAACATAAGAATCCTCATGAATCTCATTATTTCAGATTATTTTTATCATTAATATAATTTAGTGTATATATTTCTATAAATAAAATCTTATTCACTCCTTTTTAAAATGTATCATTGTATATTTCAGCCACAAAGGGTCAGAGTTTAAAAGAAGAATGGATAGCTTATATCTCTCGGGAAATTCTGAGAGGTCTCAGTTACCTCCACACAAATAAAGTAATTCACAGAGATATCAAAGGCCAGAACGTACTTCTTACAGACAATGCTGAGGTCAAATTGGGTATGTATGATTGGAGTTATCCAATTAACTTGATTTTTACTTTTAATACCTGTCTATATAATGGCAGCCTGATATTATAAACTATTTCCCTAAGGAAGTTGGAAGTGTAAAATGAATTTGCTGGAGTATCTGACTCAGTGTTGAAAATGACCTGTAATTAATTGTTATTGATTGGTGTAGAGACATTGGTTGACATATTTAATGTAACACATTGAAATTCTATTTGCTTGGGCAGGAAAAAGTGTGATGAATTTTAGACAAAGGTATTCCTTCCTTGTTTCAAATTTCTTCAGATTAAAGGTTTTGTAACTTTTTGAAGCCATACAAAATTATCTCTTCAGAAGTCTCTGCTTGTTTATGGTAAGCTGGATTACTGAAACCTATCAATTGCTGTGAGAGCTTTGGAAAGCATTAATCTTGAGATTTTCTCAGAACAACTGTGAATTAGTAGTGTTACATCTGTGTGTCATTTAATATAAGATATCATTCAAAGGAGAGAGAGTTTATGTTACATTAAAAAAAATACACTATATCGTTATCAAAATCAAGCAACTAAGCTGTGACTTGAAAATCCATCAAAGGAATTTAAATACAATAGCTTAATGAAAGCTCCACACACTAAAAGCTGGTAGTGATGATGACTTTAAACTTGTTCATCGAATATATATTGTGCGGAACAAAGTTATTGTATTTCCATTCCTATATAATTTTGTTCTATTTCAATGATATCAGAGATCACTAAGAATATTTATATAGCTATTCCACGATGTATCCAGTTTGCAAGTTTTTGTAATGATTCTTATTATAATTGTAGTTAAGAAATTGAAACAGGGGTATGATATTTTTATATGAGTTAATCCCTTTTTAATTTTTAATTCTGTTCGAATTTTATTCATTCATTCAAACTAACTCAAAGTTGTGACAGATCTCAACTTTGATTTTTCAAATCAAAGTTAAAATCAGCACTGCTTGCTGTATTGACAATTGAAAATATAAAAGCTTTTAAAAGTTATCATGAATGAATTTTGCTATTTTAAATTCAAATAATTCCCTTTTTCATTTCGTTTTACCGTTGTGTACCTTATGAAAACAGTCATATTCTCTTGGTTTGATTTTGATTGTTTTCTATTTATTCATTGTCTTTCTTTCACCCAACAGTGGATTTTGGTGTCAGTGCACAGCTGGATCGCACAATAGGCAGGCGAAACACATTCATTGGTACTCCATATTGGATGGCACCAGAAGTCATAGCTTGTGATGAGAACCCTGACGCCACCTATGACAACCGCAGTGATTTATGGTCACTAGGAATCACAGCCTTGGAGATGGCAGAGTCCCAGCCACCCCTCTGCGACCTCCATCCAATGAGAGCACTGTTTCTTATTCCTAGGAATCCCCCTCCTCGACTCAAATCTAAGAAATGGGCAAAAAAGTTTCACGGTTTTGTGGAGACAGTTCTTGTGAAGGTAAGCAATTCCTCAATCATCTCAGAACCAAGCAAATCAGTTTTAAAAACCTGAATTTGCAAAAGCGATGTATAAGGTTGATTAATATATTTTTCAGAATCATCTGCCAGTTTTTAGAACTTGTGAATGTGAATACATGTATTGGAATCATTGTTTATTTGTCTTTTCTGTTTTCAGAGTATCTATCCATGCTTTCAGGATATCCTTTCAGTATTACCAAAACCCTGGACCCAAATTCCAATACAAGTTCATGAACCAATTATCCTCTTTAATGGAATAAGCCCTCAAAGTTGATGGAAAAGAATTACTGAATTTATTGATGGGAAATG
This sequence comes from Sympetrum striolatum, assembly GCA_947579665.1. Lineage (NCBI taxonomy): Eukaryota > Metazoa > Arthropoda > Insecta > Odonata > Libellulidae > Sympetrum > Sympetrum striolatum. The sequence goes on from OX388346.1 coordinate 32,382,916, forward strand.
TTTTTCTAGTGGACTAACCTCATCAGGCCTGATGATTCTAGGCGGTTGGCGAAACATGTCTCATCAATAAATTATATGGGAATGTACAAAGTAATTCTATTCCATTATTATGACCTTCCACAAAGTAACACATTCACATATTGAATTTCCTCAAAAACATGTTTTAATTAATTTAAATTTTAATTTTCTTGCTGATTAATTTTTCTTGCAATTCACTCACAACCATTGTGCCCCATTTCTTTGAATAATTTATTACGTAATAAATTTTTTCTTTTCTACTTTTCTTTAACAGGACTATCACCAAAGACCTTACACAGAGCAGTTACTTAAACACCCTTTCATCAGGGACCAACCAACAGAGAGGCAGGTGCGGATTCAGCTCAAAGATCATATCGATCGATGCAAGAAACGCAAACAAGAAAAGGGTAACAGAATTTTAACTCTCTCTCTACTGGTATATATGTACTTCATATTTCTGTGTCTACTAGGAGATGCCCAAAAGAATCTTAAATCTGGCCTATTTTGAATATGGTGCAATAATACCAGTTAATGAAAATTTAACAAAATCACCTTGAAAATGTATTCACTTAATTTTAATTGCTAAGTGATCTTGCTTATAATCTGCAGTAATATAATTATTAGCTATTTTCTCCAACGTGGTATCTTTCTTGACCATTTTAGAATAGAATTTTTCTGTTGAAAATCATACCAATTTGAGGTAAATTGCTATGAGCCAGAATTTCTTAGCTTAATCAGAAATTTCATTGAAATCAATCATTTCTTTTGAATACCATATGTGTTTAATTTTTTCTGGGAAAAGTTAAGGGATAGTTGTCAATGATTTTGTCATTTTAAAGGAACTGAAATTGTTTTGTGTGTGGTTTAAAACTTTATTCTTTGATTTGCTGTGTTCTTACAAAATGTGCGAACATATTTCATTTAAGATGTGCAAATCTATGGTTATTTATTCTCCATTTATATATTTCTCAAGAAAAGTTGGTCATAATTTGTTGGTATATCAATGTGGTGTTCCGCTAGTATAGTTCATATTACAGTTGCTCATTTTTGTCTTGGGTTTCACAAATTTGATTTACATTTTCAGAGAGAGAAGACTATCGCTACAGTGGCTCAGAGAATGAAGAGGAGGAGCCTGCTGTTGCTGGTGAGCCATCTTCCATTGTACAGGCTCCTGGAGACAACACATTACGAAGAAATTTCCAGCAAATTCAAGTGAGTCTCATATACTACATCTGCACATCTCTCTCATTGATGTTTATCTTTGTAACTTTTGTCTATCTTTATCATATAACTCAAGTAAAGTTTTATAGCATCACTATGTAACCAACTTCCCATCAAAAAATATGAATGAAGATGTTTGTTTGATATTCACAGTTATTGAATTAGGTTTATACAATACTGGGAAGTAATTTATTGACCTTATTATATCAGGAAAATCACAGAAATGTTGATTTTTATCAGCATTTCTGTACTTTCTGCTCCCTAAAATGTTGCAAATGAATCATTTTATATGATAAATACTAAATAGGAAACTCTAGGTGCTCTGCTTGTTTTAAAAGTAACGTTATTCTTATTTGTTCTCTCATTTATCTGATAAATTTTACCTGCTTCAATGAATACCTACTACTAATGGTATAGTTATCTTCACTGATAATCTTTATGCTGTTCTCTTTGGAGGCATGCTTTCTCCTTATTTTGCACTTCTCCAGCATATTTTCCAATGCACAACTCAAGCTAAAGACATTCATATTTCTTCACAAACTACTGTATTCCTCTGTCAACAAATATATCCTTTCATCAAATACATTCAGCTACCCTTCTCTATTTTCCCATTCTTTCAGACAGGCATACCCTGAACTTTTATTCTCTCTTTCTCATTCTACTTTTGCCTACTCTCTCCATATGTCTGGCTCTACCAGCTTCATGGCTTGCATAACAGAAGTGGTAGCAGAAAGATTTTGATTGAAAAGAGTCTGCTTAGAAGAAGAGATTTTTCTGCAGTGTTTCCTGTTGTTATGAAATGCTCTGTTTGATTCTCCAAGTCTTAACTTCTCCCCAATCTACCTTGCAAAAATGTTTTTCCTTCTGTGTTACTCATTTAAGTGTCTCAAGCATTTACAATACCATAACTTACCCTTCTACTTATCTATCACATACCCTGTCCTCAAACATTACTTACCAAATCTTATATTCACTTGAAAATGGTGCTTCAGCCTTGAAACATGTTGTCTTTCCTCTATTAAGTGTATAATTTGCTTATTTATTAAGAATGGATTTAGTTTCCTTTAGAAAAGTTGTTCCTGTTTTGTTCTTTCACCAAATTTTGTTTAGTTACATATGTAATTCTGTTAATTTTGTTAGAAATTGCAATTTGAATGGTGCTTTCTTTTTGTTTATTGCAGGAGGGAAGGACTCTAAGTCAGAACGAACCTCCCAAAGAATCTGGAAGGGGTAGGAAGGGTGAACGAGAAGAGATTCCAGAGCCAGGTCCACCTGCAAGACCCCCCATTCCACAACGCCTCATTGGTAAGTCTTCTGATAAACCCCTGAAATATATTCAAGGCTGTGATAATCTTTGCTATTCTGTATATATTCTCAATAAGTCAGTAGTTCTATGAAATGTGGCATACATAGGTTTTATAACGTGCACTAGAGATGTATATATCAAATTGTATAAATAGTGCTCTGCATATAGGCTGCAACATTGAAAAATCAACATATTAGCCATATGTGTGAAATATTTTGGGCTTTTTTAGTAAAATTCTTCTTGGGTTGAGTCATTATTTAAATTTAGTTTTTTAACCCAAGTTAATTTAGATGAGGACTAGTAACTGTTCCATTCAATTCATAAATATCACCATAAGTTGATTTGCATTTAATAAAGACTTAATTATACTTTGTATCATTTAGTGGATATTTGAATTGGTTAAGTTTCATATAATTTCATCTTGCTGCGAGTCTTTGGTTACTCCATATTATAATGTAGGAATTATTTTATGGTATCATTTAATCTCATAATTCATCACTACTGGTTCTTAAAATTTTTACAAAGATGCAAATAGTTCTGTGTTAAAATTTAAATTGGTGTAAGTTTTTATTCAAGATAACAATCTTTATTGGTAAATTATTGAAATCATAAAGGAAAAGATTTTGCACTATAATATTTATCTATATCCAAAGCCTGAAAGTAATTCTTTATCGTGAAAATTAGCGTCTTTATATGAGCCCAAATCATTAGATGGCAGTACATTAGGGTGTATCACAAAAAACTTTTATTCGAAATTCAAAACTTTGGTAAAAAGTTGTCACTATGGTCACATATTTACTCAAAACAATTGTAGTCCAACTGAAAATTTTTAGGTCTCCCCCAACCCTTAGGCCCTATAGTTTGATTTTTTTTGTCAAAAACTAAGATTTTCATTTATTATAAATACAAAGCAAATTTTAGTTTTCAAGTACAAAATTATTAAGTTTAAAATGTTTAACAGTATTAAAAAATTATATTATTTGGAATACTTTTTAATTGTATGGTTTTAAGAAATTTCTAAATGAAAAAGTAGACTACAATTAAGTGAAATGGTCAACAATAGACCTTAATTTTGCAGAATATGATAATTTTACTGCTAATTCCAGAGGCGTAGATGTTGCATGACAGATATTTTTATACTGTTCATTAAAAATTTGAACCTCACATTCAAAATATTAAGTTCAAATTGAAATGAAAACAAAAATTTAATTTGTACTTGAAAACAAAACTTTTATTTGTATATATGTCTTTAAAAAAATGAAAATCTATGTTTCTGACTAAAGAAAACAAACTTAAGCCCCATTGCAGGAAACCTAAATATTTTTCAATTTGACTAAAACCTTTTTGGGTAAGTATGTGAAAATAGTGACAACTTTTTATCGGCTTGAAATTTTGAATTCCGAAAAAAAAAATTTTCATCATACACCCTACAGTACATCTTCAGAAGTATTATATTTTATTGGTTTTCATCTTGAGTTTCTGATAAATTAGCTCTTATTGCTAAATTGTCCTATAATGTTCATATTATTATTACTTATTCATGCGACATTGTGTTTGAACAGTTGTTCCGGACCCTCTTCCCCCTTCTCGTCCCCTTCCCCCTCCTCCTCGGGAAGATCTTCGACAAAAGCCTGCGACACCTCCAAGTGGAGGCAGTGGGGGTGCTAATGGCTCCAGCAGCAGCAGTTCTAACATAAACAATAATAACAACAACAATGCACCACTCTCTCATCACCTCAGCAACCAGCAACAACAACAACGCAACTCTCAGATATTCAAACCCATGGTACGAAAGCCGCCTGATGTGAGTGCCAACCTGCATGGCTTCTGCCTTGCTTTTTTTATTTCCTTTTTATTTTAAGACTGAATTTGATTTCATTTGCTCCTCTTGGATATTCGAACAACATTGATGAAGTACGATTAACCATTTTCTCTTACATTAGCAATTGTTACAGTTGGAATAGCATGTAGGAAGAAAAATGAAAGATATTGAAGTGATGTATACTTTAAAAATTTATCCTATGTAAAAACTTCGAAACTGATGGAAATGTTTCTGAAGTTGTGTTTTCAAATAGTTTTTTCAATTATCCTAAGCTGCACAAAACTTTCATGTGGCTATAAAACATTTTTTTTTTATTTATGCCAGGGATATCTATATTGTAGGCTTTTAAAGATTTTCTTGAGATAAAGTTAAGAAGAATATAAAACAAGTTAAGATGTTTTCAACTTAATTCACATGGAAACTCATTGAATTTTTAAAGGGGCTTTCTTAGGATATTGGTATGTTGAATTTGCTATTCAATACTCAGAAAATACCAAATGGCTTAGATTAAAATCATAGGCCTCACATACTGTGGTATTTGGCAACTTCTAATGGATTTCATCTTTGTTTTCATGTCTCCAGAATAATACTGTCTGTTTCCTGATAAGTTTACGAGCAAAGGAAATTAAAACTCACCTCGCTTTTGTTTGCTTTGCATGTCTGGGAAATTTTTGTGCTTATTTTAAAATATTTACTGCAAAATTTGATTGTGTATATAAGTTCAGATTTAATTTATTTACCATAATCAAATGACTGGTACGTCTAATATTTTTTGGTTATGATTAAAATGCAATATCGATTTCTTTTTACACAGTGCACTCATAATCCAGTTCCTCGGTTATCTGAGCATGAGTAACTTCCTATTGAAGTCTTACCATTTGTATTTTTTTTGCTTTGTATTCCAAGTAAAGTTTCTTTGCTTCTGTGCTGTGCATCCTTATCTTTGTCAAGCATTCTTTTTTAGATATAGACAATATTAAGCTTTGGAAAACAAACTTATTCAGAGGATAGTCTTGTTCTGTATTTTTCCCATATGGTTAAATTCTAGAGCTGTTTGTCAAGCCTTCTATCTTTGGGTACGGTAGTAAAAGAATCCTGAAGTTCATTTTTTTTACTTTTGTATCCATAGATGCAAGAATACTTGTTAAGTCACTTTATTTTTTTTATGAGAAAAATTACTAAGCCTGTAAATATTGTAATATCTTTTCTTATGTATATATGTCTGTAAACATCAGTTTCCTTATGTTGAGGGATTGAAAAAGCTTTCATATAACTCATGGATTATGTGTTAAATGTTTGTCCATATAACTTCAAATGTAATGGATCCTATGCAATATAGTAAGATCTTTGGGAGACTCATTTTATGAACTTTAATTATCTAAGTTGGAAAACATTTGTTTAATTTTTTTACATATCCCCTTATTTCATGAGGGAGAATAATAACAGGCGATGCAAAAAACAGAATCATGATTTAATTTTAACTCAATGAAGGCTAATTAAAAGGCATGATCCAACTTTTTTAAACAATTTAAATGAAATATTGCACTTTTCATAATATATTAAAAATATATTTTTAACTTGGATAATAATGAGTGCACTGAGGTATTATTCCTGTATTGTGTGTTTTATTCATTTAGTAATTAATGCATGCAATTCACTGTCACAATTAAATAGTTTTCTTGATGTTACGGATGCATTTGCTTTTGTATGTGTTATCACATTTGTGCATTGACATTTTCACTAAGAAATGGGCTGTTTTCTACAATTTACCTTTACTTTTCAAGAGATAATTTTATCGGTCAATTTTGCTTCTCAAGTATTTGTAATTAAGAATGGTTGGTAAAAATTAGTTGCCTTTAAATTTTGCTGTTAACGTTGAATTTGATGACAATAAGTGTAAATATTAGTGTGTATGTATGTAATTTTTATATATATATATGCACACTTTCACTCTAAAAGGCACTTAATTTCCATAGTGAATGTTCTAGTAATTAGAAATTTTTCCTAAGCATTTAAGCTCATTCTTTTGCAAATCATGAGTAGTTTTTCAGTTGATATTATTTTGTTGGCTTTGTTTGTGCTTCACCTAATTCTTTCTCCCGTTTTATTTATTTAAGCTTCCTCCACGACGACCTGAGGTAGGCATTGCTTCTTTATTGTTCATTTATTGGGTGTGATTGTTCTGAAAGGTATGACAAGAAAGCTTATCTTTTGGTAAATTCTTGGTTTAAGTTGTACAAGAATCATTCCACTTCAATTTTTCCAAGGGTTTCTGTGATTTTCACCTTGCATGATGAACCTATTGGTGTGTTGGGCATTCACATTTTCCAACAACACTTAGTGCAACCAGAACCATGTTTCTAAGTGCCTTAGAAATGAAACATAACCTTGAAGGATCATGCCGTTTCATTATTTGCAATACTATGGACAAGAAAATTATGGCATTAGAAAAATTATTTTTATGGAATCTTAGTCTTTCATTTTGATTTTTTATTTAAGTATTCACAAAAATGAGGTTTAAAGTACAATTTAATGACCGTTGGATAAGAGGTCAATTGATCCATGATTCATATCATTGTATTTTCATCCTAAAATTCAAAGATAAGTTTTCTCTTTTTGTTTGAATGGCTTGTAACTATGCCATAATTTTCCTCATCAATCACCTCTTTTACCATGAAGAGTTTTGGGAAAACCTTGGTGAGTATTTCTTATGATTGCAGACTGCATATACCTATTTGAGAAATTAAATTATTCGAATACTGTATAATTAATCAGCCAGTTGAACTTGTATTTGAAGTACTTTGAAATCATTCAATGCTACTGCTAATGTCTTTTCTAACTTCAAGATATCTATCTACCCAGTCATCATTATTTTATAGAAAGTTAAAACTGAAATTCTTCTATCATTGCTAACCTTTATAACTTTTGTGTGAAACTTTACATTTTATCTAAATCCTTAAATTAATTGGCATTCCATTAAATATTTTAAGAATCAAATTTCACCTTGAATATCAGTGGCATTAATTGTTTCCTTATTTGTTGATTGTTGGGTGCTTAACAAGAGGTTAGGGAAATGGTGTTATTTTCTTTCTTTGTCTCATTTTCTTTGAAAGGGTGTTTAACTTTGAGAAGGTACTTCTTTCTTTGGGATTCCCGTTGTGTTTTGTGTCAAGTTTTATCGGGATCTGCTTTTTGATTTTTTCCCATTTTACCTGACATTTTTTTCAACATGTTAAGTATCCAATATTGATATTGTTGCTAGTTAAAGAACTTTTAATTTAAAAGAATCTCATCAGAGACATTTATCATAATTACCTCTTATATTTTCATAACTCATTTATATTGTGAAAAGAAATTCATTGATTAATAAATGCTAGTGATTTACAAACCATCAGGAAGGTTGACTCATAAAGTTGTTCTGTTTTGTGGAAATTCAAATGTTCCTAACCCTTTCTGTGAAAATGCTAAAGACATGTCTTCAGCTGATCTTTGGCAAATACTCTTTTAAAAAGAATAAGAATGAACTTCTTAGATAGATCCCATTAATATCTGTTCACCCATATGAATCAGTGTAAATGTGTCACTCGAAATGTTATTCAACAAATATTTTATATCGAGTAGTCTACAAGCATCCTCATTTTTTTTCAACCTGTTTTTCCTATTAAAAATGTGTCACTGAAGTTGATCCTCATATATTGAGTTTTCTTCTGTTGGTTTAATTTTTTTAGTCTTCCTTTTTAATTCTTTTGACTGTGATGTGTGATAAGGAATACTCAATCGCTTATATTTTGTATCTGGTGTTCAGGACTTGGATATGTTGGCTGCTCAGCTCAATGAGCTGGGTGTGGGGCATGGGGGAGGAAGTGGTGGTGCTCATGAGAGGAGTCACCAGGAAAGATCAAGAGCAAACGGTAAAGGTGCAGAAGTGCCACTGCCCAGCAATTTGGTGGTTCCCTCATCTTCTGGTTTGGTCAGTGGAGCGGGAGGTACTGTTTCTGCAGTAATAGATGGTGACAGTGATAGTGATGAGGAGGAAGAGGTTGGGCGTGGAGCTCGTAATGACGGTACTCTTCTGGCCAGTGATCCTCCCAAGCCTCTGTGAGTTTTCTACTACTGTTTTTCTTTCTTAATTTCCCTGGGTAGCTTCCTTTTTTGTGTCAGAAGTCTTGCATAGTATGAATGTCTGAAATAATTTTGAGTGTTCTGTGTAATCAGTTTTCTTAGATGAAGGCTGTACATTCTAGAAAGTGGACGATGATGCAATCTTTTATCTGCAATGTAATGCTTTTTCACTTTCTGTCTTAAGGAACTTCTTGGAAACCTATCTTATGTATATTTCCAAATTGATGCTACACATTTCAGAAATAAGTTTCATAGATAATATAGAATAAAACAAAGCACCAAAAACCGTCAAATAATGAATGAATTTTGTGCTTAGTTTTATTCAATATTTCAACCACCTTTTTTATATAGATAATGCAAGAGAACATTGTGGGTGAAAGATATAACTGAACCAAATTTCATTGGACGTAGGTAAAATCAAAAAATTGGTGGAGACTCATGAATATAAATTTTCTTATAGCTATCATGTTGGTTTATTATAAATTTCCCATAAAATTGTGCCATCTCACTGAAAATCCTCTTTTTATAAATTCTTTTAGGTGTTTTGCATGCTCAATTTTAACTCAACCCTGAGGCACAATTTAAAATGAGAACTTTCAAATATAAGATTTTAATAAATGATAGTCAAATTAAATGATAATTCCTAATTCTTTCTATTCTTAATTATTTTAGAGCCTTTTTCTATAATTTTACTGCTAGAATTGTTTTATTTGTATTAACTTTGTAAATTTTGGATAAACCTCATATTTTAGGCTGCTTATATTTTCCCTAGTATTACTTTCTAAAAAATATTATTCATTCATGAAGAATCTTACAGTTGACGTAAATATTTATTCCCTAAATGTGGTATGAAGTTAATCATTTCATGTAAGCTCATAATTTCTCAGAATCTAGAAGGCTGATTCATGTCGTTTAACATCTGGAAGGCATATGCTTAAAAGGAAACGCAGTTTTTGTGAACTCAGAGATGATTTTCTGATTGGCCTGCTTTCTCTTGAAAGGTTAACATTTTCAGTGCATCTTGAATGGCTGTCAAGTCATCATATCTTTAAGTTGTGATTGTGAATATGTGAAAATACTTATTTCTTATCAGAGCTGCTTGCAAATAGTCTTTTTGGTTGAGAGGAATTTGTTCTTTGTGAATTTCTTAATTGGCAAATGTTTTCTCTTGTTATTAAGCTGAAAGATTCTGTTTAGAAATATAAAACAGTGGACTAGGAAAATTATCCAGAATATTGGAATCTCCCTATCTTAGGTAATTTTAAGAGTGGCGTTATAAATTAAAATAGAAGAAATAGAAGCCTTAATTAGGACTTAACATCTTTTTCTATGTTGAGGAAGTAAAGCATAAGAATTTGTCTAATTGCATGAAATCTCATATCTCTTCATATCACAGATACACCATTCACCCAGGAATTTTCATCCCTTTTTCTTGTGAGTTAGTTTTTCCATAACTTAAACTAGCCAGTGAGAGAGATTATTCCATTTGTTCTTTCCTATTTTAGTTTTAAAGATTTGATGTTTGGACTTAAAATTTGGCAACTTAGATAATAAGTAGGTGCAGTGATTTCTATATGTTTCAGGTTTCTTATTCAACTTTATACTTGTGAAGTAGAATAAGAAAATATTACATGAATTCCTACTTAAGGTTCTTACTTCCACTTAAAGCTAACTAATTCCACAGTAATTGTTCAATAATTTAATTAATTTCAACCGGATCTTAATGATATTTTTAAGTAAACGTGGTGAAACTGCAAAAACATTAGAATCAGATTGTGTTAATGCACTTCAAGTTGGCGACATTGTTTTTAGGTGTAAAATTTGGGTGCTATATTCGTATTCTAACTACATTTTTTTTCTTTTGTTTACAGCCCTCTGGATAATAACCAAGGCCAGACTATGGTTATACATGAAGGTAAGCATTTTTAAATCTTAATATTCGAGCCTTTGCGATAAAATGGAAGAAGCAATGTTAATGGTTTGAGAAATAAATCTAGGAAATAAATCTAGGTCTCTGATTTAATTTTAAAATTTAGTCCCTTAGTCATTCGTATCAAGATTGCTTAGTATTTTAATGTTTACTATATTGTTAATTTTGTCTGGTAATATCTGCACAATATTCATTGCAGTGCCTAGTTGCTTGTAGTACAGTACATGTAAATAAAATATTTTTGAAAGTTAGTTGTTTTTAAAATTACCCTTTTCATACATCTAGGATGTTCTAAGAGAGTAAACTGAGTTAATGGGAGGTGAAAGGCTGTCTCAATTAATGCTGAATGTATTCATATCAAATGCTCTCTGAGCAATATAACTTAAGAGTGAGTTGCAAAAGTAACCTAAATTTCATAGTTGCACCAACTTTGTCAATTTCAGTTTTCATCTTATTTAAGATGTTCACTGCTGAGTATTTTTTGCAAAATTAATCAAAATACTTCAAAGTTAGAAAATGATTATTTTCAAGCAGTGCTGCTTCTGAATTCAGGATGATATCCATGTATGTGCTAGAAAATTAATCGATTTAAGCCTTTTGTATAATTTAAAATTTCTAATTAGCTTTGAAGGCAATAAATTCCAGTTCTTGATAAGGTTGATGTTACTCAATAATTTTTTTTCTGAGGAAAATTCTGCCTACTCAAAAGCATAGTGTAACTAGTAGTTATTTAAAGGTTTTTGAAAAAACATTTTTATGCCAGGATGTGGCAGTTTTTGTGTGCAAATTGCATTTCTGGAGATAGTTGCTTCAGAGAGTTGGTTGAAGGAGAGGAATGAAGCTAAAATCATCTATATATATTCTTGACACTGCTTTGTTCTATTTGTGAGTGGTAACTGTTATACCTCTGCTATTTTTTCGTTTGAATTATATCGATCATAAAGAATCTCTTGATTATGGTATACTAATTTGGTCCATCCATATTTCTGATATTCTCTAATATCTCCCTTAATTTGAACAGGTCCCTCATCAAGTAGTGCTCCCAATCGACCTCTACCTCCAACGCCAGATGAAGAGGAAAGCGGTGAAAGAACGCTTGTAATGAAGAGGGTAAGTGAAAATCCAAGTTACTTGCATACATTATTCCTTTATGCTATTCATCAGTTAAAATTTTATTTCTTTTCATATTGGTTTTCAGCATGAGTTAAATTCATTGATTCAGTCATTCATTCACCTTTCATTTTTTTCTCATCATTTTCACATTTTTCATTGCTGAGGACCTGTTGATGACTTAATCTTCTATAAAATCAGTTTTTATTGATTTAATTGACTTCATTTTATCATTTAACTTTCATTCAAAGAATAAGTCCTGATTTGTCACTATACTTTTTATGACTGCATAATTTCAGTCTTGGCTCCAAAATAGTTAAATGAAGTTGTGCAAATAATTTATTTAGTTTTCTGATTTACTGGAAAATCATTTATTTTTAGATTGTAGATATGATAGATAGATTATTTTTTCACACTATTTTCCTGTAGAAATAGTGAAGCCCGTAAAAGTCCTGAATTAGGCTTGTCTTATTTATAGTACATTTTGCTACAATTGTAGAAATACGTGATAAATCTATATTTTTTTGCTTCTTTGAGTTTCGTGATAGTGTATGCCAAAGATATGTTAGGTTACTTTATGTCATTACTCTTACTATAATTGAATTTAATAGCATAATCCCTTTATTATTCATATTATACTAATTTGATTGTTTATTTTGTGGCTTCTTGGAGTAGGATGATTTATTTAGATCTTTTCTTTCCTTTTCCATTAATTTGCATATAATTTTTTAAATTTTCATTCAGTTGGTTAATGAAGTTGGTGGTGGGTGATTAGTTATCTTAATATTACATGGTGCACAGCTTTTATATATTTTTATTCCTATCGTATTAGGAAACAAATTGGGAATTTAGAGCATATAATCATTATATCACTAGATCCCTTCCTATCCAACACCTTAAGCAATCTTATCTTACCCTAAAGCTCCCACATTACATTCCTAGACTTCTAACATTTATCATATGGTCACAGCTTTTCTCCATGGTAAATTTAGGCAGAGCTTGCTCAACGTAGTGCTTCCTTTATCGTCATTCAGTTTTCACTGTCAGTTGCCCTAATTGCAATGCTAAGTCCTGATGAATTAGTTGGCACCATTGCAGTCCCTTTTAGCAGATATGGCTATCTATAAAACACTTCCGCAAAAGGGAATCTATGTTGAAATGTAGAGAGTGAGAGGTAGCGTCGGTGTGAAAGTCGCGAAGAAGATGTTAGGTGACTTAGCAAATTGGCTTTTATTCTCTGATCCAATTTTGTGCAAATCAAAAAAGGGAGGGAAAAAAGAGAAATGATTGGACTGTTTTGATAGCAGAAGGATGCAGCTTCATCGAAGGTTGCGGGACAGAGCCAGCAGCAGAAACTACAGCGGTCTAAGCAGAGGCATTCTGACGTGGATGAGAAACTTCTTTGGGATTGGGACATTCACAAGTATTTCCCGGGACTCAGTGGCGATCTGGTTGGGGGTGTGGGCAGTAAGGACAAGGATAAACCAAGCGGAGATGCTGGTTTGCAAAATGGTACTGGAAAGAGGCCTGGGAAAGAGAAAAGAAAGACGACCACAGCAGCGGTGTTAGATGAACCTCTACTGCGTGGGTCACAGCAGAAACGACTCTCCTCCCACCGCCGGAACGATTCAGACTCTAGAGTCCCCGGTTTCAGGAGGGAATCAACAGACTTTTTCCCCCGTCGGTCTGCAGCCCTCGATGGTGAAACGGGTAACTCGGTGGGGGACAATAGGGGTGGAATTCTGTTTCGTTCTGGGAGGGCTAAAGGTGGGGAGCCCATATTAACTGGTTTTGTAAGGGGAGGTGGAGATGCATTAGGAGTGACTCCTCAAACGCCCACAAGGGCTAGTGACGCCCCAGAACCGTGGCCCCGCCGGAGAGAGAAGACTGAAGGAGAACTGTGGATCCCAAGACGATGGGTGGATCCCGCTGCCCAAGCACCGTCTCAACCCAACAGCAACAACGCCTCTTCCTTTTCCTACACTTCCCAGTCCTCCTCATCCTCCTCCTCGACGAATACTGGCCCGAGGAGAGGGGTAGAACAGGTTAGTGGATAGCCGAGGGTCGGCCAGATTTGTATTGCACAAAGGAAAATTATTTGAAGGAATTGTATGATGAGAGATATGAGAAGAGCTTTGAACGTCATTTTTCTATGGATGGGAAAATTTTTTTCTCAATGAAAGCCTTGCAGTTTGTAAGCTTCAGCTTTAGTCTGATTTCCCCCTGTTTGGTTTCTAGGCATTGGCATGAAGTTAATTTATTAATATTTATTTGAAAGAAAAACAATGCTTTTTCGCCTAAAAAAGTTGTCAAAATTAGCCACAAGACTCAGATTACTTAATTGTTAGGTAAAGAGCATTTGGAATAAAATAAAAGATGTTAGTGTTTAAGGCATTTTATTCCTTGTAATGTGTGATAGATTAAAGATGGATAACGATGGATAGGAATCTTAAAATATAGGTTAGATGTTTCATATTTCACTAAATTTTTGAGAAAAAATAAGAATGAGATCTATTTGGAACAGTACCTAATATCCAAGAAAAGAATCAGCAATACTTGTAGATATTTTTAAATTCAGGGTAGGGATCAAAAGCGAATTGCATAGGTCAAAGCTTCAAAATATTCTGTTGTATAAAATATCTGCTTGAATGATTCTATCGTTCTTCTAGAATACCTCATACAAAATATATCTGCAAAAAATTTTAGCTTTTCCTTTCTGTACTTATGTGCTTGTAACTATTCGAATCAACACCCAAACCAGTTTACAGCTCCACAGTTCAATCGATAATCTGTTTGTGATTGTTTAATCAATTATGAATATAAATATTTGTGTTTCTACTCGACCTTTCCTAATTTTTTTAGAAGTGATGAATGTGAAGTTATTATAAAATGTTGTAAATAGTCTTCATGCCTATGCTAGGTATTCACTCTTGATAAGCAACCATTAAGGATATTCAGTGAAAGTTTTCATAATTAATTATCAAATTTATATGGTTATTATTTAATTATTTATTTTTGTTAATCTGTGGAAAAATGACTTCATTCGCTCTCTTTATCTCAAAAATCATAAAAATCACTTTGTCCCTGGGGAAGCGGGGCCCATTTTCTCAATAATTACTAGAATTTCTGTATTGTCCCTGTTTATTCTTCTCTATTGGAAGTATATGTTCTTTCTTAATGGTAATAATTGGATTCAAATCTTCAGATTTTGTATTTATTTTCCAGTACTCTTCTTTAATGTGTCATATTTTGTTTAAATTTACTAACAAGCTGGTTATTCTTTTAAATATCAAAGAAATTGTTATTAATATTTCTCCTTTTCCTCTTTAACTCATATCTCTCTTATCATCTCCATTAACGTTTATTCAATAATTATTTTCAGTAATGGGCAAATTCTTATTTTTTTATTATTTATATTAAGGGCAACACAGTACTACAGAAAAGTGCATAGAATATTTTTCCTGTTGCAGTAATTGTAATTTATCCACTATCTTTGAAAATGAATGCCTAGTCACTTGAAGCATTTCATCAAATTTGTTTGTTTCATGGGTAATTCACGTAAATTGGGTGCATTTAGTAGCATGCTGAATTTTGACTTTTCAAATCCTGGTACTGGCTTCTTTTATAGATGGCTATTTACAAATTGATAATCTTTCCCCTTCCAAGTGGATAAATATTTTTATCTACTCAGTTCAAATGTTGCAAGTTTTCCACTAGAAACACCTCCTGATTTAATCATCATTTGCTTCTGTAACAGTCTATTCCATTAGTTCATATAGCATATTGTTTTGGCTAATTCGTCATATTTTCATACTTTTTACTACATCAAGAATGTTAACTGAATAACTCTGCTTTTAATTAAAATCATAACATTTTGGTGGTTTTTCTGCTTGGGAATTCATCATTGCATTACGTGTGACTATTAACTCTAGCACATATTAACCCCTTATCATTTCATGATCTGGCAAATGTGATGAATAATAGTTTGAAAGCTTTTCTTCGGAAT
Source organism: Sympetrum striolatum (assembly GCA_947579665.1). Classification (NCBI taxonomy): domain Eukaryota; kingdom Metazoa; phylum Arthropoda; class Insecta; order Odonata; family Libellulidae; genus Sympetrum; species Sympetrum striolatum. The sequence continues at coordinate 32,398,451 of OX388346.1, forward strand.
CACTGATGCCTTCACAACCTTTCAAACTTTCCTTCCTTATTTTTACTTTCCTCTGACTCTTTTCATTTATCAAAAGTAAAGAATATTTTTATTATTAATCATGTACTTTTTGAAAGTACCCAATCATGATAAAATCATTTCTATTTTCATGGTAGAAGTGTTGACTTGTTAGATAAAACGGTCGTACTGATACCTGTGCTTTCCAAATCATTTCAATTATTACTGAAGAATTAAAGATATTTTTTGGGAGCATGTTTGATATGATAAAATGTGAGGAAAGGATGAGAAAAGAATCTTTAGAAGCTGTTTGCCAAAGAGAGAAAGAGAGCAAACCTACCCTCCCCACTCCTTCCTTCTTTCGCCAGCCTACTAACTCTTGTGACACCTACTGCCTTTGACTGCATGGAGCTGTGAGAAAACAATAGTGTGCTACACTGTGCAGGGCTTCCTCTTGAAATGCATTCACCCAATGGACACAGCAAGAGTGAATATATAATACTTGGAGACTCATGCGCCGGAAATAAACTTTACGTCAGTGAAGAGGATGAATTTCATCACAATAAACGAATGGCAATATCTGTCAAACTTGAAGAGGTGATGAGGTTTAAAGGTGGGGGGGGGGGATTTAGATTAAATTATCGCAAAGTGGCTCGTTTGAGTGATATCCATAGTTTGGTCTGTGTTTCGAATTTTGGATTGCCATTGTTCTTCTCTGAGCAGTTTGTTTTCATATTTCATCTTTAATCCAAAATCAGCTGGATCATTAGGAATTGTGGTCATGCATAACATTGCAGGTTTGTATCCTGCTTCAGCCATATTCTCATGCGAGTTTTGGTTTTAATGAACTAATCTATACAAAACCTGCAGTCCTATAAATTAATGAAACGGAGGTAAACAGTATCTCATAATTGTTCCTTGTCATTCTTTGTGTTTCTAAATCAAGCTTCTTTTTGTATGGAGCTACTTGGTGCCATTTCTTGAATCCATATGACTATAATTTTACTGCATGTGTCTCATGTAGGTTACCACTTGAAATTTTCTAGTGGCTCTTCTCATTTAAGTATTTTTGTACGATCCCTATTTTTTTAGAATTCCATTTAACATTCTTTTTATCTTAAGACATTCGCTTACATTAATGTATGAGGGAGCATCCTGTACCGAAATGCTTTTGGTTTACCCTTTTGTAGAAAATTATGGAGGTATATCCTAGTGGTTTTTGCATAATAATTTTACCATGATGTTGTTGGATATATGCCTGTAATTGACTGCCTTTTTATGTTACTCATTCTTCCTTTCATTCTCTTTAGAGTTTTTTTGTTGATACTTTGGTTGAATTGGTACCTTTCTGTAGTTTTCTATTTGATTTGTAGGTGTTGGTTATCCTCATATATGTTCCCATTTGTCTTGCATGTCTTTCTTCTATCCTTATTTGATTGTGACCAAAGCGTTTTCTAGGGATTCTTTTGAGAAAGTTGAGATACCCTTCTTAATTTTTAATACAGATGCAATTGTAAAAGTGGATTAGGTCTATTCTGATTTGGTAATGGTTTGGAATATTTAGAAATATTTGAGTTTAATCCCAACTAACTAATTTAAGTATGTTTTAATGTATACATGTAGTCCCTTTCCATTAGTTATTTTGTGGTGTCATAAGTCATTGTAAGGATCTGCTTTTTAATTTCACCATTGCATTAACAAGTCCAGTGGCTAATATTAGAATCTCATTGAAGCTAATGATTTTCTATTTTAAACTTGGCTGTCACTGAAAGTAGTACACACATACAAGGTTTGATACAAAAGTAGACATTGAAGCAACATTCAAAGACTGTGTACTCTCTGTATACTGCAAGTAGAGATCACCCACTTCATCTGCATTTCATGAACCCTCATTCTAAACCTATTCATGATTTTTATTAGATATTATTTAACCCAGGTTAAAATATGAAACTCCCCTCTGTTTAGAATGTATCTGTTACTAGAAAATATCTCTTGAAACCATATAATAAAGATGGGATAAATGGTATTTATATTTTCAAATACCTTACATACAGCTATTTGTTGATTGTCAAATTCATTTTAAAGTGTGGAATAGGGGGAAATAGTACTAAGTATAGTATTGGATAAGGAATTTGACTTACACTTGTCTCATAATCAATTAATTTAAAATGTCAATATAGGGTGATTGAAACTAGCAAAATGCTTTTTATTAAAAATTAGAAATTCCTGAATTATAAGACAATGATGCAGTGGAAATAATGTTCATAATTCCTTGTCATCCATCATCGTTTCATCTATTTCTGTCCTTATTGGTTTTTTTGAAATCGTTTTTCTGTTAGCAAACAATAATTGAGGCAATTCATGAGACATAGCTGTCGTCAATGTTTCGATGGCAAACTCAGTCATCTTCCTCAGAGCAGAGTTTGTCATCGAAAAGTTGGCGACAGCAATCTCTCTTGAATTAACCTGGTTGGAAACCTGAGAAACCTTTTTGCAAGCCATCCACCAGGAAAGCTTGAGATCAATAATTGTGGCAACTTAGGATAACCTCACAGTCTACTTTTTCATTTTTCAGAAAGGATTTGAAGAAAATTGATGTAATGTAATTGCCATCTGGCCATTTGTCTTTATTATTCTTTGGATAACTTTCCTGCATATCCACTTTGTCTCTTTTATCTCATTCTCCTCTATTCATCATTATTTCATTCTGAAAGCATTTTATTGCCCTTTTTCATTTCATAAATGTTCATAATTATTTGAATATTTGGAATAAAATGATGCTTATTCAAAACATTTGATGATTCTAAGGAAGAAATAGCATTCACCAATTTGAACAGACTTGTATATCATTGATATTGAATCCTATCATTTCTTTACTATTGTATGAACTTAATGAATATGCATAGCAGATGTTTCTCTTATTCACTCATCACTTCTTCAAAAAGTCACTTTTTTCACGTTGGATCCTTTCTCTTGTTGCATACATTTTTATTATGTGAAAGATGAAAATTTTCTGAGGAAGAAAACTGTTAGTTTTAGAGTTTTATGTGTATCTCCTCAATCAATTGATTTGCTTTCCCTTTTTTAAGATCCACTCTGAAAATTTTTATTTGATTCAAGTATCCATTTAGGAAAATGTCTCTGACATGCTTAAATTGAATTTTCAGCTCCATTGGCTATGCCTTTTTTCTGTACTCATATTCAAGTTTCCTGATATCAAATGACTTTAGATTTGATCACTGACCTTTCGTACAGTGTTTCTATATGTGGTATAAATTTGAATTTGACGTTCAAAATTGGAGCTCTTGCTACATCAGTAGTCTGTGATTTGTTTATAGCTGGTTCTTATGTTCTATGGAAATATCTACATAAGTTAACTAATGTCATATCAGAATATTGCTCCACATTTGCACTGCTTGCAGTTGCAAGGATAAGTCTTTCTTCTTTCCATGTGTATTATTTATATCATGCTGTCCTTCCAAATCGTTCTTTGGCTGCAAAACTCTATTGTTTTAGTGGTGCTTACAACACTGAGGTTGTTGACATCTCACATTTCATTGTTATCCTTTGTGGCTTAGTGTTGGGGTGAACAACACTTAGGGAATATATTGGATTTACAGTCACATTTTTTTAATATTTAATATCAATTACCTTAGTTAATTCTGAAGCTGCTGGTAAATCAATTTTGGCTAAATTTTGACAGAAATTGCTACTTTTAATTTGATGTGCTACAATTGTCTCCATTCATATCCTACAAATATAAGCTGTCAGCAGTTCTTGTTTTGTCAGTCTCTATTGTAAATTTTTGATTTTAAGGATTTCACTGTAGATGTCACTAAGTTCCTCAGTTACAATCAATCTCATCATCAGAGTATGTTCAGAAAACACTCATGTTTTTCATGATTACAGTATGATTCAGAAATCATAATATCATTCTTATTTCACGTCTATGTGCTGAGTCATTGTCTTGTAATAGCATCCTGATATGTTTTTAAATTTCAAGTAAGTGGAATTCCAAAGATATCAGGATGTGAAAGTAGCTGAAAGATAACAGGGGTAACATTTTTCATACCAGTGACATTACTTCTATATTGCAACTCTTTGTCCCTTTTAAGAACTTTCAGCTCCTGTAAATCATGATATCTTTGGGTTTTTCATTTATTTCTATCCTTTCATCAAACAGTTTCTTATTTTATGAAAGGAGCAAAATAAAAAGCATCGTTCTTGTGCCCTCATTGTGCTTTGTTGCTTCATTTCCAAATAACTGTTGTATTAAGCCTAATGCTGATTGAGAAGTCCATGTATTTCCCACTAAAAAACTTACAGTGTATGCCTACACATTTTGCTGGAAATCTGATTTGTTGGTTTTGATTTAATAGTGATTGGCATGAAAAAATATGACTGTTAGATGAAATAGTAAATGCAAATTTGATGTATGCTGGCTAAGATAGCTATATCATGTGAATTTATTCCTGAAACATTTCATTATATCATTTTATAATGAAGAATAGTCCATTTTCAGACTTAAATCTGTAATGTTACTGTGCATTATAAAGTAAGATTAATGAAATTCTTGCTAGGATGAGCATTGTTATGGCTACCCATTGTTAACTTGATAGCAGTCCAAAAACTTTTTCCAATTTAGATTACCTTTAACAATTTAATTATAACATTTATCAGCAAAAGATATTTTTTGATTGTAATACTTAAAGCATCCACGATCAAATGTAGCATTTAAAAGGCTTCCATTAACTTAGATGAACTTTAATTTTTCAAGAAAGTGAATTTTTTCACGAACTGTCACTTAAATACATATATTCTGGTGTTTTAATAATCATGAAAAAATATCTGTCTTTCTTATTAAAGGAGTTAGGACATGGGTAGAAAATATGCAGCTTTTTTGTCGTCACTCAAAATTAATACCCTTATTTAAATACTATATTTGTTTCTTGGTTCTATTTATTATGTTTAGTGAGAACAAAATTTAACTATTTTACTTATTTTGATTTGCTGACTACGATCATTTTCCTTTGCTAATTTTCTATGTTTAATAATTTGCATGAATGGTATATACCACTCTAGTACAGACTCATGGTTTTATATACAGTTTAATATCTTCTTGCATAGCCAAATTTTATATATGTCCTTTTGATGAGATAAGGTTTTCTACCCCTGAGTTAGTATTGTAAAAATTCAGTCTGCCGTCTATATTTTCGGATATGGTTGCCAAGTCAATGCTCATTCATGGCCAGCTTTGAGAAAATATAGTATGACCTATTATTACAGTCAGTCTATTGGAGGAATTCTTTCCATGATATGGCTAGGGACAAAGTTAAACTGTGCTTAATGGTTGAGTGGTTCATTCTGCCTCTCTGGGGGAATTTTGTTTAAGTCAAATTGCTTTTTTCTGTGGGAAAAATAAGAGCCTAAGGGAGTTTGCCCCTCCCACGGAGGCTATTTGAACCCAACACAACCATTGTCCCTCTCACTCTGGTAGAGCCGGGAAGAGAGACGTGCTGGTGGCAGTGATTTCCACCGAATGGACTCTTCGTCAGGACAACTAAGCACCCCTGGCTCCCGAACCAGCTCAGTACTGCCTGACCTGCTTACACAGGTAATATTTGATTCTTCGCCAATCCCTCTCAGATGTGGAGTGTGTGATTGCTAGGTTTCCTTTTAATCCAAAAATGAATCTTGGTAAGAATTGTACCCCACCAGGCCTAGTTGTACTAAAAGCTGGGATTTAATCGGTTTAAAATAATGGTATTAATTGGGTACAAACGATGCTTACTGGATAAAAATTTTGTCAGTTTGTAGCTTATAAAAATTAAGTTAGTGTGTATTTTTCAAGAAAACTGCAGAGAAGCATGAGTGAGTGGTCTAAGATGTGATGCAACTTTGTGTTTTCTCTCATTAAAATGCTACAATTTCCATTTTTATTAACAAATGTGTTCTCTCCTGAGTTATATTAGTGGTGGTTGTTTTGGATTCTTTAAGAATGTATATTATTTGTGTACATTTAATGGGACATAAGTAATTGGAAGAATATAAGTGAATGTATGAAAAGTTGTATGGATGTAATTGAAGCAAAAAAGATATACAGGGTTAGGAAAGTATAAAGTATTGGTTATAGGTGAGCTATCCTTATTCTGAAAGGAATATTTATGCTCATGTATGTAAAGATGTCATGACAATGTGTTGGAAACTAAATAGATGATTGAAACACTAGTAAGAGCAGCAAGACTGATAATTCTATTACCGCTCATGATGGCTATCTACTGGCTTAGCTGAAGATTTCAGTAGTATTTCCTTGTGTTTTTTCATATTTTATTCGTATTCTTTGAGTTTATCTTTGGAAAAGGTTTCCTCTGACAGAAAATGTATCTATGTTGTTGATTGGAATGGTGTTCAATGGAAAGACTATCAGCAATGAAGAATACATAATAAGTGTTGTTGCTAGTTCAGTAATGAAGCAAAGTCTCTCATTTCTTTTGGAAATTGTTTTTATGACAAGGTTCTTGATATGCAATGCTATAGCCATGGTTAACTGTAGTTATGACACTGATTAACTTTGCTTGAATTGTCTTATGTAATCAATTGTATGGAGCTTTGTTAGAGAAAGTTTGAGTTGAATTCAGTACATACCGGACAACAGCCACATACATCAGTTCATTTCACAGTTTTCTTCATGATGATAGTTCATCTACAAACATCTTGACAACTTATAATTGTTTCAATGGGTCTAATTCACTATATGGTTTTGTTAAATTTTCCAGAAATACTTCATGTAAAATTTCACCATAATTGTTACAAAATGCTTTCACCCATCTGTATTTATAATATTTTCATATTGTAAGTGAATTGATTTTCTATATTTATTTTACTATGATGTTGGAAATGTTCGTACAATCTTAAAACTAATAAATCAGAAATAACAAGGATGGAGTTGTTTTGTGAAAGAAAAGTATTTATATAACATGGTTAGATTGATAGAGAAGTATTTAAAATTTTATTTCAAATTATATTTTTCCTATAAATGTAATTCTAAAGATTTTTAAGATGCTCAGTAGGATAACAAGAGGAATAAAAGAGGTCCTTTTACCATAGTTTATAAGAGGATTTTAGTGTTTAAAAGACACTGGACAGTTTGTTATTATCTGAGGTAATTTTTCAATGATTTTTCTTATAGCTCTCATAAGTACTGAAAAAAAAACTTCACTTCAGGTCTCCATCGATATCCAATATTTATGTTTGATAGATAGATGTTAGCTTTTTTTATGTGTTTCCAACAAAAATGTTTGTGTTGGATAAATCGTGACACTTGAATTTTGACAATTTTGTGAACTCCTCAACTTGCTGTGGACTTCTAGGCTACACTATGTATTACAACTTCATCATCTAATTATGTTTGTTGTTATTGAAAAATCAGGCTATATTAAAGCTTTCACATGTAGTAGTTTTTCAAAATTTAACCTGATGGCCAAGAAGAATGCAGTTCGGTTTTCAATATAATGAGCATTGCTTTTTATTCTGTAGAACATCTGCCAGAATATAGAATGTCTCCCTGAAAAGTGAAAGACTTGGACTCTATTCCTAGCCATGTCAATATTTTTCTCTTAAATTCACTCAGCTTCACCAAACCCTGAAATCCTCCTAATATTGTGTTTATATAACTATTTGCCCCAATTTGTAAATTAATTATGTTACTTCAATTCACCTAACTAGACAATCTTCCTCTAAGTTTCTAGGGACACATTTTGGCACATCTTTAATGTACAACTGCTATACCTTTAATTAATGACGATTTCACAAATGTATTTTACAGATCAAATCAAAAACTTTTTTTTCCATTTTGCTCAAAGTAAATGCATATGAATATCATTATATATCTAACTCTTGAGGTAATTCAAAATTATGGCAGATTTTTGTAATTATATTTTAAGGAATCTGTAGTTTACAATGTTATTATAATTAAATTTTTAATAACTAAGCTAGGATAAGCTGTTAATGAAGGCAAGAAAAATGTAGTTTTGCGAGTTAGAAGTTGCATTTTTTCTTTTCAATCTCAACATACTAATATTTTTCCTAAATTTGCCCAATCAGGTTAGTCTACATTTGCCGAGAGCAAATTCGTTGTTTTTGCTATTGAGTATGGATTTCACTTTTTACAAACTTATTCACAAATTATTCAACTGAAACTTAATGGGATTCAAATAGGCATTTGTTTGAAAAATCACATAGCATATTTCCTGTTGAAAATTTGAAACTTGTCTAAAGAGTGAATTATATGGCGGCTCTTCTTTTCTAATATCTTTCACCTTATATTTAAATCCTTTCTTATTGGATATAAGTTATACAGACTGATGGTGTTGATCTTTGGTCATTTTTTGTTGTTCTTCAGTGGCCTAATAGCGGAAATTTTGTTTTTGTAGCTGTATATCATCCTTGATTGTGAGCATTCCTGCATATTTAAGTATTGTGTTTATTTTACTATCTGCTGATGATGTGCTATAAGTATCATTAATGGCACCTTAGTTTTAGGCTTAAGCTTTTATTCTTTGTGCATTGTATTTAGACAAATATTGTGGCTTGATGATTTAATGTTGCAATATTATTTAGTTTGATTAAGAATTCTGTTTCTTCGGTGGTTGATCTCTTAAATTTCTTGTGATGTTACAAACTAATGCAGAATTTTTTTGCAATTCAGGCATCTTCCAGTCCAGGGACCCCTAACCAGAGGCAGGACAAATCCACGAGTGAGGAGGTGAGAAAATGCAGTATGGTTGGAAAAGATCGCAATATTCTGCATCTTTCCATTTGTATTTTGTCACAAGTGAATCATTTAGTTTTTTGTGATGATTAGTTTTAGTGATAATTGTAACTCTTAAATCTGTTGACTCCAGCCTTACATAATTCCATAAAGGAAGGGATTTTTGTCTTAAGCTCCTTGAATCAAGGCCCACACTCATTTTTTGAGTACTCTACAGAAATTTGAATGCTCTTAGAAGGATTACAAGCATGCCTTAATATTTTTTATTGTTCATGAATCTACAATTTGGTGATGTAGCACAATTTTTAATCACATTTGGTAGAATTTTTGAGATGTCTTGTTTCGTATATAATTCAAAATTTATAGATTCACACAGATTACATGAGTTGTTGATAACATTAGTATGCACATGGAAGATTTCCTTCTTGTTTGAGACACAACCTCGTTAATTGGCCTCTTGAAAGACCCAGGCAGCATAAACTTTTTGTATAAGGTAGGCTTGTGACCTCATTTCTTTAGTGATACATTTCTGAATGCACTGATAGAATTGTGAGATTTGATAGGCAAAGGAAAAAGTGCGACCATTAAGAAGATTATTGCGAGAGAGGCAGATTTTTCCATAAAATGAAGCATGAAAATCTAAGTTGAGAAACAGTATTGAGCATGTAACAAATGACAAAGTTCCTTGCTGCAGTTGAAGTCAAGTAGAGTTTTCCTAGGTTCTCATTAGTTGCAATTATCACATATACTGTGATTGTGTTGAGTTCACTAAATTAAAACAGCAACTAATATGACAATGATGTCTTTTTTGGTGCAACTGCATTTCACAATCGACTAATGGGAGCAAGGAACAAGAACGTACTAATACTATGTGAGTATGCCATTTTTAATTGATGTAGTGTTTCTTTAGTTGATTCATAGGTTAACCATAGAAGAGAACTAATTTCTACTTGGAGATTATTCTGGTATTATAGACAATTTGCATGTTCTACATTTGTCTTTGAATGCATGTATGTTTGTTTCATTCTTCTCATTTCAATTTGCATCCTATCATTTAAGCTTAGCCTAGTCAACACCATGGGCATACTCTTATATTTTCCCCACATTTACTTGCTGATCTGTTTTTACTTGTGTTTAGAAAAAGTTGTAATAAATTTCTTTCTTAATGAGTTTTTATTTTCACATAACTTTGGCTGGAGGAGTCAAGTCATAAGTACAAGTAAACTCTGGCTGAGTTAACATATGGCTTACCTTGTGTTAATTTGAAATCATATCTTGTTTAAATTGCATTGTTACAAGACTGCCGATGTTGTTTTGAACATTTTGAAGTATTAGTTTTGATGTTTGATGTGTTATTTGAAAACAATTATCCATCTAAATTAAGTATTTTTGCCTTGATGTTAAAATTGTAAATGTTTACTTTGGACAGATACGGTGAGGTTTTTGAGTTATAAATATTTTGGATGTAAATTGGTGTATACAGTACTTTATGTGTACTTTGAAATTGACTGTGTTAGCTGTATCTTTAATCTTTTGCTCAATTTAAAATTGTCTGAAACCATCATGTGCTTCAGTTAATGTTATTTAATTTTAAAACAGTTCACATAAAAATGCAGCTACAACAGAATTACCTATAATTATTAAGCCTTGCAGGAATTTGTAAATGTATCTTATTTTTCATGTTTATTACTATGCTTTCCTATTTTTCTCCAAAAATAGCACTCGCCAGTAAATATAAATTTTAAATAAATACTTTGACAATTCATCTTAATTCTGAGGAAGATTTTAAAATTACAGTCTTAAAAGGAATACACATGCTACAATAGTGATATTACTAAATTTTCTTGCTAAAATGGAAACAGTACCATTCTTCACATACTTTCCCTTTTTATCATTTAAAATGCTTCATTAACAAAAAATAATTAATTTGCATTTTATCGGAGTTAAGAAACAAATTTCTGTGTTGAAAGTTAAATTCTCATTCACAAGCTCATTTGTTCAGATATATTGCTTGAAAATTATAGAAATGTTTTATGATGGTAATTCAGTTTGCTTATTGGAAAATTAAATTTTCTAAATCACAAGCTTTTATGAATCATGCTTTCATCAATTTCAAACATCCACCTTTGCACCTCTCCGTAGCCGTGGTGTTGGTGTTAGTGAGGGACTTAGGGTAAAGATCTGTAAATTGGTTGAAAATAAATCCAATCATGTGCACTAGTTAAAGCTCCTAAATTGCTATGTCAGTTCTTACAAAAGTGTATCACACTTGAATTTTATCATGAAAGAAAAAGTTCAGTACTGATTATATCAAGTTTCAAGTATTTCTAATTTTCCTGCAAGTTATTACAGTACTTATTTTTGGAAGAATATTTTTGTTTAGTCAATTCATTAAGAAGTCATGAAAGATCTCTGTCACATAATGATAATGTCCGTCTAAAACTGATCATCTTTCCATTAGAAAAAAAATATAAAAAGCACTCCTTGTTCAAAGAGTGCACTTGCAGAATTTTTTCTCAAATTTAGCAGAAAAACTTCACTTTTTATAGGAGTGTCTTTTCTTATGGTTCGAATTTTAACCTCTATTCTTCTTCCAAATGTTCTACACCTGGCTGTTATTCTATGGGATGGTCAGCAGTATCGGCAGGCCGTCAGTAAGACCCCTCCTCATCACCTCCAGCAGAAGCAGAGGTCATTCCTGACATTTGGCTTTGGCGCTGGAGGGAGCGGAGGAGGGACGGGCAGCAGCACAGGCGTGATGGGCGTTGGAGCTGGATCAGCCGTGCTGAGCAGTGGGCAGCCGAGGAGAGAGTCCCACGTCAACGTGAACGTGACCCCCACATCCCACGATCTCTCTTCCGACACTCCCGAGATTCGGAAGTACAAGAAGCGATTCAATTCAGAAATACTTTGTGCTGCACTTTGGGGTGAGATACTCTTCTCTGTTTAAGTGCTTCCACTTTAAATGAGATCAATCTTCAACTTTTCTTTGTTTTTATCTGGAGGATTTGGTTGTATTCTGTAAGCATCTGATCAAGAGCGTGTAGTGACCCAATTGGACCTTAATATGTGTTTCAGCTGATTTCTAATACCTCTCACAGATTAGTATACTTGTTCCAATTATTCCTTGTATTTTCTACAGAAGACCATCCGTAGTAGCATGCAATAAAACTAAGGATAATTTAGGAAATGTTCAAGGCATTTACATAACAAAATCATATCTTAATATACATCTGTAGATATTGTAACCACAAAATCTGTTTTATCTAGTTGAAAACGGGTATACAAATCCAGGGGACAAATATGAGGGGGGATCAAGAGAACCGCGGGCAAAACAAAAAGGGGGTTATCAATTGATGGGTCATCCTGCGGCTCCGGAAGGGGAGATGTGAAAAGGAACAACAGAATAAAGGGGCCCGACACTCCGATCCACTCCTCCACTTCCGCTTCCTTCTCCAGACGATTTTCCTCTGCCACTCCTCTACTTCCGCTTCCTTCTTCTGACGATTTTCCTCCGCCACTCCTCTACTTCGGCTTCCTTCTCCTGACGACTTTACTCCACCACTCCTTCAACTTCGTCTTCCTTCACCTAGCATTTTTCCTCTACCACTCTTCTACTTCTGCCTCCTTCACCTGACGTTTTTTTACTCCAACACTCCTCCATCCAAGATTTCTGCTTCCTTCACCTAGCTTTTCTCCTTCACCACTCCTCCTGCGGCAGCCCACACTATCTTTTTATGCTCCTCGCGACCAGTAATGATGGAGGGGAAGGTCGCTGGGGGAAAGGAGGGAACGACAAGTGACCGCATCCAAACGGAACCGGTTACAATATGTTATATCTATCTCTTAAGGAAGTGCATCATATAAAAATTTGGAATGATTAAAAGTATCGTATTGTATTCTGATAGCAGTTTAGTTCAAAGAATCAATGAAAAATCAAAGATCAATTGGTATTTAGAAGTTAAAAATGCTGAATCTTTAATTCAAACATGATATTGTTATTGTATGTACTCGAAAATAATGTTTACCCTTTTGGGTCCTTTTTCAGCTCCAAATTGGGTTGCATGTTAGAATTGACAGTGCTCTAGATTCGGGCACAATATTACTTATGCTCATGGCTCGTAGTACAGGACTGGCCAGATGCTTGGCTCGCCCTGGTTCCATGACAATATGACGCACCTCACTTTTGTTGTTATGGGTTTTCCATTTATTACCTATCGAGTAATATTTAAACTGCCCATTTGTCACACTCTTGATCTGTTTTGAAAGATTTAACCACGGTTATTCAACAAAATCACATTTTCTGTACACAAAACTGATGTTAGCAATCTGCATTTTCTAGAAATGCTTTAAAATAATTTCTGAAAATGCCTGCAATATATTTTATAGGAGAATTCAGTACAAATATTAAAGTCTGTAATTTTGAATTCAAATTCCATTTCCAAATTTTGGATTATTATTGGATTGGATTTTATTATTATTACCTCAAATGGATGCTCTACTTTTTACTTTTAGGTTTTTTTAATTAATTGAATTCATATTCTTTTGCAGGTGTTAATTTGTTAATTGGAACTGAAAATGGTCTGATGCTATTGGATCGCAGTGGTCAGGGAAAAGTATATCAGCTGATCTCAAGGCGTCGATTCCAACAGATGGAAGTGTTAGAGGGCCAAAACATTTTGGTCACCATATCTGGAAAAAAGAATCGTGTTCGTGTTTACTATCTTTCCTGGCTCAAGTCAAAGATTTTGCGTACTGATGGAGTTAGTGATGTAAGTAAAAAACTTTTAATTTGATATTCATGAAATTCTGACGTACTTAGTGTCAGTTTTCGTGAGATCCGTGAAGATAAGTGTCAAATGACTTGTTTTACAGATAAAATCATGAATTTCCTTTGAGGTATGTTAAGGTTTAACTGGTAATTCTGTTGAGCATTTTTTCATTTGCTTTGAGATTATCTAATATTCTAATCTCCATGTATGTCATTGTTTTCTTGTATTTCTTTTGGTGTTGAAAGGAATGAAAGCTGGAAATTTTGTTATACCCTTCCTAATTTTAATGACTTAAGTTGTGAATTCTAAATATTTACTCTTCTCCAATGTTACTCCACACATGTTTACTTCATTACCTATGATCAAAAATTCATACTTCACTTTTTTTACTTCCCATTTACTATGTTTTTTGTATAAGTACTTTATACAAAGTAGGTGGGTTTATTAACTTTAAACTTTGCTAGAGAAAAGATGTTTTTTTAAGTTTAGCCAAGCCCCAGTCATCTTGCTATTTTTTTGCTTTTTTTTCAACCTAGCATGTACAAGTTTCTAGTTTAATTTTATTGAAATCTTCATGCAACCATTGTAAGGATAACTCTATTACTATTTGTCACTATGACTATTTGTCTTCAAAAGGTTAAAAGGACCTCTGGAGCTTATCAAAAATATCCCCATGTACATCAATAATTTTATTTTACTTCTTCATTTTAAGCTGGCTTTATTATATGAAAAAATACATGTTTACAAGTTTTAAATACATAAATGGGCCTTATTTAGTTTATTCACCCTATCATGATATGATCAGAATAGTTATCAATAGATGCTTATCTTCAGCAGCTTCTCTTTCTTTACCACTCTGCATCTTTTTTCTCTTAATAGCAAGTGGAGAGGCGAAATGGTTGGATCAATGTGGGAGATTTACAGGGTGCTGTTCACTTTCGCATTGTTAAGTACGAGCGCATCAAGTTCCTGGTAATAGCATTGAGAGAAAGCATTGAAATTTATGCTTGGGCACCAAAGCCCTATCACAAGTTTATGGCATTTAAGGTTAGTGTTGTGTACTTTTCCTATTGCGTAATTTTTAGTGGAAAACCGTATTTATTTTTATTTTGTTCGTTGGTTAATTTACCTATACTCTGGTTAGTGTATGATCCTTAGCTTTGGGTTCTACTACTTCTTGGGCAAAGAGTACCTAATATGAAATGGTCCTTAACACTCTCTTTTTCTGACAGAGCTGTTAAATTTAATTCCTTATTATTTTAGGTCTTTTTACGTCTTCAAAGTGTATCAGTTTATTAAACCTTAAGCATTAGTTTGCTATTTGCAAAAAGCTTTGATTTGGACAAAGAGCATTTACGTTTATGTTTAAACCCTGCAATCCGCCAGTGGCACGTGGCAGGGGTTGTAAAACACCGAAATTTCTATCTAACTTGGAGTGCTATTAGCTTCTCTAATACTTTGTGAGAAAAACAACTACAAGTAATTAACTGTCTAGGCAACTACTTCCTTGTATCCCTTTTTTGTTTTCTCCCCAAAGATCGCGTAAGTTTATAATTGGGATAAAAATATCAGTCATCTCCTCCCCGAAATCGGTAGTGATAAATTTATCAAAAAGCTTCCGTTGATATTCAAGTCTTCTATCACTAAGAGAGTTCTGAGGTATTCTATCATAGCTGAAACATTAGCATTAAATCTTTAGGAATCCTATAGTCCTCCAGGTCAAAAAATATGTATTTTCCCTACATATTGGGACATTTATGTACAACATCAACTAAAGAGGCATTCTTTCCTACTCTAAATTTCTCTGAAATAGTCATTCATCTGCAGTTATTTCACTAAAATGACAATAAAATAACAAGTTTCCTGGATAAATTTACCATATAGATATTTTGGATGAGTTAATATAGTGAACTGTACACATGTAAAAAGGATCATGTGAAGATATAGTTATCAAGTTAAGAGAAATAAAGAGTCTATATAACTCGTCAAAATTTCCATCAATCCACTATTGATGTTTTCACTGTAAGAGCCCCCACAGGCTAAACTGTAGGCTGATAGTTTTTAATTGAAAGAGAATTGGCTAGCCCATCAAGCTCATTAAATTACTAATTTTGAATTGATTAACGTGTGTGCTTACGTAGGACTTACAGAGTAGAAAACTTCCGGCATTTTTTATACAGTGTATATGTGTATAAATTTAAGTATATAGCAGAGTATGTGTGTATATTGAACACGTATAAGGTGTTTTGAATGCTGTTACTGCATGTCTTTGCTCTTCTGATTGTCAGGCAAATGATTTTTCGATTTCGATGCTCAAATTTTTGGGTGTGCGTTAAATTTGATGGCACGTTACTTTCGAGTAAATGTGGTAGTTACATTTAAATTAATATTTTATAATTTACATTTAAGGTTTTCCTATCTTAGATAACCTTTAATCACATCTATTGTTTGCTGATATTGTTGTAATTAAATATCAATAACGCAAATTCAGTTTTCATTAGATCACTCATTACTATATAGCTATTTTTATTATTACATAGATTACTTAAGTGATACATTTTCTCAAACTCAAAGTATCAAAAATTTTAAATTAGACTTTCTTATATTGTTTCCACATCTGAAGTTCGTTATGTGCAGTAATCTTGAGGAGAAATTTTAAATAAATATGACTTTTCTTGTCAAACGTATGTCCTATGTATGTCCTGCATCCTACATAATATGCTAAATGAAATTTTATTTGCATCTGACAGTCTTTTGGAGATCTAACTCACCGTCCACTGTTGGTGGATCTGACGGTAGAGGAGGGAACTCGCCTGAAAGTTATTTATGGATCAGCAGATGGCTTCCATGCTGTTGATCTAGACTCAGCATCAGTTTATGATGTCTATCTTCCAAAGCATGTAAGAATAACAGGAAATGATCTTATCGTTGCAAAGGATTCACATTGAATTCTTTGTTACTATTTAACCTGTACATTTTTATTTTTTCTAAAATCTGTGTGAATTGCTCATTCACTTCTATCAACAGTAACTAAGTCAATGAGATGTTACATCCAATCATTGTGAAATATGTTTTAAATTTAATCAGCCTATTAAATTCAAATATTTTTTACCAAACATACTTTGTTATAAAAGTTTTTTCATATTTTTTGTTTAAAGATTTAATTAATGGAATTAATTCTACAAAAGCTTTTTCATCACTTATGGCAAAGTTTAAAATAAATATTTGCCTAGTAAAGAAGTAAATAGTCTTGACTCTTATTTTGAAATTCAGAGTGATATTTGTAGAAGTATCATTTGATTAACTTTGTTGATGTACAGTTAATAGTTGATTTCAATTGAAGTGTCATTTTACATTTTGCTGCAGTTGAGTATTTACATCCTTGAATTCTATTAATAAACTTTGTTTTTATGATCATTTTCAGAATCAGGGTCCAATTTCACCACACTGCATTGTAACACTGCCAAATACAAATGGAATGCAACTGCTTCTTTGCTATGATAATGAAGGAGTCTACGTGAACACATATGGAAAGGTATGAGTCAGCACCTTATTACTTCCTATTTAACAGCACAGTAAACCTGGTTGATAAATGAATTGTAAAGAGTAGAACCTGTTCTTAGTTCCATTTCTTCACTATTCACATTTTCTATCTTATTCATTTTGCTCTACATCCATCATTGACATCTTGTTAAATAAGAAAATGGTTTTGTGAAATAATGATGATTTATTTGACATTTCTATGAATTTAGTTGAAATCTCATTGGTATTTTTATATTTATTTAGGAATTACTTTATATATTACTGGAAAATTGAAATTTCACAAGTATGCTTCTTTGTAACATCAATATTATTTCTTGTGTAGGAAAGGGAAATTTTATAATTTGTTTACTATAAACTAGTTGAAAGTCAATATTTCATCTTTTTTTGCTGCTCAAAGCTACTGGTATAATTTGAAAATTAAAAAGTATTGTTAATTGCTTTTCATTTGTCAAAGTCCTACACCTGTGTATTAATATACTTCTGTACTAATTTATCTTCCTTTACCTCTGAAACAGGTGTCTAAGAATATAGTTCTTCAGTGGGGTGAGATGCCTACATCAGTGGCATACATTGGAACTGGTCAGATCATGGGTTGGGGCAATAAAGCAATAGAAATCAGAAGTGTGGAGACTGGGCACTTGGATGGAGTTTTCATGCACAAAAAGGCTCAGCGGCTCAAGTTTCTCTGTGAACGGAATGATAAGGTGATTATGAGAAATTCCAACATGTGGAAAAGAGTACATGTGAAAGTTACCATGTTGATTTTAGCCTAAGAACAGTTAAGATTCAGTTTTATGTGAAATTATAGCTGTCGTTCATTCCCGTGAGGTATCAATTAAATTGTTAACCTAAAAGTGATAATTCCTGAAATTTGGACCTGATAAATTATTTATCTGCTGTCATTTCATTCCTTGATTATAGCTTTGGAGAAGCTTATGTGAGCAATAAATGTAAGCTAGAAAAATTTAATTATTAATTTTATAATCTATGTTGTAATATAAACAGAAAAATTTACTCCCATCTCTTAGATTGTGAAAATTAGCTTGTCGTTAAATTGTAAAGTCCAGCCCTAGTTTAAAAGAAGCAGAGATTTTCATCTAAATTTCATATGGAAAGTTAATTCATATTCAATGAAAACCCATAAGATGGGTGACAATGAAGAATTTGTTGTTGCATCCTTGTGAAAAATCAAATTTCTCCTTGCAGGTTTGACAATCCGTCTCTCCTTTTCATGAGTACATTTGAATATATGTACTCAATTGAATGTATCATCTTGTACAAAGTTCTGATTTTAATTTATTTAATGATTGAAGTTAAGTTGATTAACCATGTTAAGCTAGACCACATCATTTATATGCTCGCTAATTATGCACTTTCTTTGTGAAATGTTAAGCTCAGATACAATATACTGAACATATCCTAATTACTTTGATACAGGTATTCTTTTCATCTGCCAAAGGGGGTTCTTCCTGTCAAATATACTTCATGACACTAAATAAGCCAGGCATGGCAAACTGGTGAGTTGCTGTGCTCCAGCGACTTGTCATAAGTTTGCTGGTGCTAGTTGCCATACCTAGGAAAATCAAACATGAAGACAGTGTGCTGCCTGAAACGGTTAATTACTACTGGTAACTTTCCTATTGGACCTGCTAAAGTCAAGGAATATCAACTGAAAAGACAGTGTACTGCCTGAGATGGTTAATATCTACTGGTAACTTTCCTAATGGAACTGCTAAAGTCTAGGAATATCAAAAAAGAAGACAGTGTACTGCCTAAGATGGTTCATTGCTCCTGGTAACTTTCCTAAAGGAATTGCTAAAGTGCCCGTGCCTCTAAAGCACAATGGAATATGACACGCTTTTGAGGATCCAGTGTCTAACCTTTTGGGTTCACACAGATGGAACTGTTTTCCAAGATTTGTAAGAAGTTTTTTTACATAAATATTGCAGTTTTATTTAATGGATTTCATCCTTTTACTGGATGCAAGCTGAGCATAGGGTTAGCTATGCAAAACTGTGGTGCTCTTGTGTTATGTTTCTTGGTATTGCATAAGACAGAGGCCTGACTTTTAAGCGGCACAGAGATGCCGTGTTGTATGCATTTGTACAGTATATGAAAGCCAATAGGTTTCCTTTTTCCCTTTCTAAGTTTAAAAAAGAAAATCTTCCTTCTACAATTGTTTTCTCTCTCTCTCCATTTCCTGTGGGAATCTACTGCTGCATAAAACAGAGGATATGTGCCTGGTTTGAAACTGATGTTGTTGGTCTCATTTTTTATTGAGAAACGGGAAAGAGAGAGAGAAGCTATCAAAGTGCTCAAGGTATTGTTGAAGGACACTAGCGTCTGGCATTTTATGCAAAGCGATGCAAAAGTCAGAATTTTATACTCCCTGTCTCTACAAAAAGTGTTGCTTTCTCAAATCTTGTGTCCTTTTTCAATATGTTCAAGATCTTTTGATAGGAATGGGACATATTTTGGGAACAGTTAGTATGAATGATTCTAGAATAACTCTCATTTAAACATGCATCATAATCTCCTAACCTAGTCCTCATTCTTGAAATTAAGGCACCAAAGTTTATTTTTAATGTAATTTATGCAATTTCCCTTCCTGTATGCTATATATACTATTGAGATGCATTTGTTCTGGTGGAAAACTGTTTGAGACTGGTTATACAAGTTTAGAGAAATGGAATAGATAAACCTTACGTAAATATTTCTTTCTGTTGATAAATGTTAAAAACTTACTGTATTGTTTCCATGTAAGCTTTATTTAACTTCATTGTGAATTTCAGAGCCTGTCACAACAAAATTTATGAGATACAGGTAAAAATATCACTAGATTTCTAGTGAGTGCAGTAGACCTGCTCTATATACTCTTGATTACTTCTTTATTGCCATTAATTTCCTAAGTTTCCATGATTAATTTGTAATTGTTAACTCCTTGAAAAATTTTGTAAATTTTTTCATGGATATGTAGTTAAAAGAGTACTTCTGGCTCTAATATTGCATAGTATATGTGCTATTATAGCCAAAGCACTCTAAAATGACATACTAGCATATTTCATTTATGAGATATATTTATTTTCAGCATTGACTAAAGTCCTAAATTACTAAAAACAGTGAATTAATTAATCAGTTTTACCTTTGTAAATCTGCATTTTAATTTTTAATAATCTTTAGGAAGGAGGATAATGCAAATTGTGGCAGTAATATGTTTGTTGGCAAAATTTCAAGAATGGGTTGCCAAGCTATGGTCGAATGTCAAGATTCATTGAAACAGCATGGACCAGAATTATCTCTATTATCAGTTCCCAAAAGATGCAACATTTCTTTTGAAATATCTGTATGTATTACCCAAAGATATTCAAAATTTCGTTAGGTTTTCGTGCAAAATTTTCTACATTTTTAAATTGATAGAAAAACCTTTTTTAACTTGTATTTTCTTGGCTGTTCTTTATTGTTGCTTTTTTGATGGTGATTTATTCTTCTTGTTTATTTTTTAAGTATGCACCACATGTATGATTAAATCCTTTTCGAGTGCAAGAGTGTGCGAATGAATGGTGAGATAAGTGAGTGAAGTGACTGTACCTGTACATTTTTGTAGGCTGTTTAAAAAAGAAAAAGAGAAGATTGAATGGGCACCAATATTAATGGAAGTATACATAGATTGGAAATGTTTTGAGTCAAGCTTTACGAGGAGATTGAAAAATTCTTTCGGAAAATGGGTTTCTGTGAAAATAATGAGAAATACATAAGTGAGAGAATTGTAAGTGATGTGAAATTCCATTCCATGGTGGAAACTTAGTTTATATGTACAAAAAATTAAAAAGTGGTTAAATGCTGTATCATATGTCTTGGTGCTGCCTATCAAAGTGTTCTCTTGTATAAAAAACTACCTACTGTGTTCCACAAGAAAGTAATCACTTGCAAATTGGAAATTAAACTGAGAAAGAATGGATGTGATGTATCACACATAGGAGTGAATGGGTTTCAAATCTTAACCTTTTGGGAAAAAGACTTGCAGCAGAAATAGCATAAAATACAAGCTGTTGGTGGGATGGTTTTTTCAAGTAATGTACTTCCCATGTTATTTTACAGCCAATATTATTCATTTTGTTATAGTGAATTTTGAATCACTTACAGAGCATATATAACCATTTATATTTGATTGATATGTCCTGATGCTGCTTTTATACCTCCCATGATAAAATAAAGATAAAATTGCCCTGTTTACATTTTCATTATTTGACTTGAACTTACCCGATCTTTGTTAATTTACAGAGTAAAAGGATGTGTTTCTTACCCAATGAAATGTAAATTGCATAGGCTCTATATCTGGGATACTCAACCTGGTGCCCGAAGCGACCTTGCACAGTGCCCGCCAAGCTTCGGCAAAAAGACTTGTTTTATTTGCTGCAGCAGTATTTCTTGGGATTACAAGGGATAGTCTGAAGGTTCGGTGGGAAAGGGGTCAGAAACTTGGTTGGCCTGGTCTTGGGTTTCGTAAACATTGAGGGTGATGGCCTGTCTAAACTTTATCCCTCTTATCGCCTATATTCAGATTAACAAGATGCATACCTATGCACATTTCGTTCATAATGTGAATGTAAAGATTCAGCTCGACTCAGCTTATCAGGGTATCAAATTCCCCGTAGTCGATGACTACATTCTGCTTTTCGGAATGCAGAGGTGTACATGCTGCGCAAACCTTCATACCAGATTTATTTCCCGTAATAAAAACTTCTTCGGATATTAAGACTTTCCCTCATTGTGAATTATATACGTTGTAATTTTTTCAATCTTATTTACCAAGGAAAGTTGTTTTCAAATGGCCTACGGTTAACTTGTAAAGTAATCATATTGCCAAAGAATGGCCTGAAAATCATCTTACACCGAAATGTTATGTGGTGCCCGCTTCACTTTGTGAAATGCCCTAGGGTGCTCCGGCACCAAGAAAAGTCGAGTACCCTGGCTCTAAATAGTATTTACCCCAAAGTAGGAGGCAATCCCTCAGAAATTTTTGAATCACAAAGCTGCGAATCTCTGAGTAAAGAGAGCAAATTCGGAGAAAAATCATGGTAATCTAATTGTTAGTTGAGACACCAATTTATTCATCATTGAATTGATTAAAGTTGCAGTTGATATTACTAAAGAGTATATTTTGGAATTTTAGTCAATAAAGCTTAGACCAACCAATAAGGAATAACTGAAAAAATTTACTTGACTATAAATTATGTTACAAGAATTTTTGCAAAAGGAGAAGTTGTAAAACCATAAGATTTGTCTCATTGATTGATTTTAAAAGGTCGGATACATTTTTCAGTTCTTTTAATCATATCAACAACCTTATTACTACTAAATTACTTGGGTTGCAATTTGTAATTCCTTTTCCCATGCAACTTTAATGATGCTCATCATGAATGTAACATTGCCGTAATGTTGGCATTTCTATATTGTTAAGGAGAAGAAACATTTTGACAGAACCATTAAAAAAAAATTTTATTTGCAGGAAATGTTAATAAAAGAAGAAGTGAGTGCTACAGTTAAAATTCTTCTAATTTTGGATTGGAAATTTATGATAACCCATAGGCTTACAACATTTTTCCGGCATGTAGGTAACATATGTATAGTGGAGTATGATTTATTTCCTATCACTTGTAAAAAGAAACATTTCAAGTAATCAATTCATGTAGTAAATAGAGGTGAGTGAGTAACAAATAAATGGCAAACTGCCAGCACTTTAAAGCAATGGGTCAATAATTATATTCTTCAGGAGGTCACAATTAAATTTTCTTATTGTTTCACCCATTGTGCTGCAATAATCTTTTGCAGAGATATACATCATGTTTCTTTAATGTTTAGCATGCATTTTTGTACTTTTAGTGGATTTTTTAAACTATAAAGAAGTCTTGGTTGTACTAACTTTATAAGCACGAATCAACTCAAAAAAACATCTTTGAAACATTTATAAGATTTATTTCCTCTGCATGAAAATACATATATTGAAAAGCATATAAAGATTTTTCAGTTAACTCAAATACATTGATTTAATTCTCCAAATAGTTCAATTGCTGCTAATATTCAGTGTTCAAATGGAATTTTAAATATATTTTATTAATCATAACTATCAAACTATTTAATTGCTAAGGAAATCTGCTTGGGTAGACAACCAGGTCAGTTCTTTGGTGTAAACCGATGTTTCAGCGATGTCCTTCAGGTACACACGACATCCCTGAAGATGGCGACAGAGGATGTTGCTGAAATGTCGGTTTACACCAAAGAACTGACCCGGATGTCTACCCGAGAAGAATTCCTTAGCAACATAAACCAGAAAACATCATATCCTTCAAACTATTTAATTTTCAATCAGAATATTTTGTGGTAATAATACTACAAGTGTATATAAATATATGATATGTATCTTTCAAAATCAGGTAACATTAATTTCATTATCTTCATAAGAAAATCTTGCATATTGAAATTAAGAGCTTAAGGAATAATGCACCTTTAATACTGATAAAAAATCTTTTACAGTCTGTCTACTTCAACTGTATTACTAATATCATCATTGGTAAATAGGAACTCAAAAACAGAAAAATTAGGCTCAAAAATGCAAAAATTCAAATTATTTTGTAAAATTTAAAACCATTTTAGAGTTCTAATTCTACACTAAACATCAAACTATTATATAATAAAGAGAAACTACAAAATGAAAAATCAGTCACAGAATAAGTCAATTTTCTGAAGTAAATGTCTAAGTCAGGTAACTACAAATATAATTCTGTCTAAAGCTATTCTATATTGCTATTTAATATCAGGTGACAATATGGAGTGCCAGAACAGATATTCAGTTGCAGTACATTTCAAATTTAGGAATAATGCATGGAGAACTGAAAATGTGTAGATACTTTACTATACGTCAATTTATGCCGTATTAAAGTAAAGTAATTTGAAATTGGAAAAATAAAAATACATGCTAAAATTAGAAAAATCACAAGTGCAGATGCAAATGCTTAGAGAAGTTTTGCAAATATGACATTAAATATCAATTTATACCATATAACGATGAAGTAGCTTGAGACTGGATTTTTCATCATTTCATCCCTCAGATAGGACATTTGGTGCATCTTTTTTAGTTTGTGCCTTTTTCCCTGAAGGATAGCTAACAGTTGACTGGACCAAAGAATGTCCCATGCATAGCACTCTTCAGGGTTTAACTTCTGTGAAAATAATTTGTAAAGAAAAAAAAGTTAAATAATGTTACTTATAATTTCTCTTAGTAAAGTAACATTTCAAAATCATTTAGTTTTACTTATATAATTCATGATAAAGACTGAGAATCTAAATTTTAATAGCAGATACTGTCATTCACATACAATAACGTTTCCATAAAATTTTTATTTCATGCATTAATTTCCTTTGAGTCAAATTTCCTTCTTAATCATACTGCAATTGCAAGCTGTATTATTTAAGATCTACAAAAGGTAAAATTATATAATATTTCACATTTCCTTATAGTATCATCTAGTCTAATTATTCAATCAGTGATAAATTTTTCTCAAGAGTTGAATAACAAGTGAAATAAATATTCTGTACCAACCAGATGAGTAGGACTTGCAGAAAAGTTGGTGCATTCAATGAGGTAAGACCAAACGTGAAAATTTGAGACAGACATACTGACAAAATATGATAATTCTTGAAGTCCTTTAATTTGCTCTTCTTCAGTATGTTTAAAGAGTTTGGTGAACCACAGATCAAAGTAACAGCCTCTTCTGCGCACAAAATCAATTATGTATGTGGCACATCGATCACAGGGAGAGAAGCTGCAGATCAAAACAACCTTTCTGTAAGACAAAGAAAAGTAATTGTGGTAGAAAACATTGATATAAACTACATTGAGAAAATGATGTTTCAAAGGACATCAAGTCATATTGATGTTAAGGACAATGCATCAGCATATCATGAGTTCCATGCAAATTCCTCCATGCTTTAAGGTAAGACAGAAAATATTTTGCATAAGTATTTCCTGTCTGTGCATTAAATGGAACCTAGGGTCCATTTAATGCACTCACCACTCAGCTGAATTTAAAAACATTTAGTAGAAAAGCCATGAAGAAAGCTTAAAGTAAATAAAACACCTTTTGTGTGACATGCCAAAAAATACATAGTAGCATACCTAAATCAAATGAAAACTGAATTCTAATTATTGTCAGATGGAATCATACTAAGTACACCTTTTAGAATTAAAATCAATAATTTTAAATGTATATACATTTAAAATTATATATTCCTTTTTCTAGTTTGCTTTCATGGAAAAATAATAAGAGCACCATTATATTTATTCAATCCTAATTTTTAATGTGAACAGTGTCTACTGTGCTTATTCTCTATGGCTCTTTCTCAACCACTGTGTTCTCAAGTCCCTTTTTTCATTTCCTCTAGACAACAAAGTCCTATAAATGCGAAAAGAGGTTGTTTTACAGATTGTTGTAATTTAAAATAGTATAAAGGTGTTAAATAAATAGCAGTGCAATAATTGAAAGATTTATTTATAATATATGAAAGTGTTTAAGTAAAAAGCAAAACAAATAAAATGAAATGACGTAAACCTGCTAAAGTCATGCCATACATACTTGCAAGCCCAACAAGAGGAATAAAGTTTATTACTTACAGTTGGGAAACACTGTCTAATGGCATTTTGCTATAAGTATATGACAGAAATAGAAAGCATTACTCTATGGGCATTGAGCTTAACAAAAATATATTAGTCGGAATTTTTATGTAAATAGACTTTAAAATTTAAAGTTTTTGGCAATTTTGAAGCTCGATTATGTATATGAGAGAGGAAATTTGAGTGAAACTGCTACAGCTTAACGGCTTTTGGAACAGACTATCGCGCTGAAATATGTCAGAAATGTCAATCATTACTATATGATGATCGAGTACGAATGTAATTAAAGTATCATGGACGGGGGTTTAAGAAAAAGATATATTTGAATTCAGAGTCGGTAAATATCAGGACGGATCTAAGTAAAGGATATTGAGAATGACCAAAGAGTAATTGGCGTTAGCGGTAAAAGGTGAACGAAAGAATTACATGTAATTAGTTAGCCAACTAAGCGAAGAGTAACGGTGATTAGTAATTAACCAAATTATTCTCCAACGATTTACTTCAACGATAGGGAATAAATAATCTTCTTGTAGTGAAATGCATATATATGACAGAAATGCTTTAGTATGCGTATTTCGAGTTATTTTCATGTTTAAAAACTTCGCGCTCAGAATAAACGCTTACCGTCCTTCAATATTAATAGAGGGTAGTTTAATCGTCATAAATGCGCAATTTGGCGCAATTCGAGTGTAAACCAAGATGCATCTATTTCTGTCACGCAAGTGAT
This sequence comes from Sympetrum striolatum, assembly GCA_947579665.1. Classification (NCBI taxonomy): domain Eukaryota; kingdom Metazoa; phylum Arthropoda; class Insecta; order Odonata; family Libellulidae; genus Sympetrum; species Sympetrum striolatum. Next base: position 32,424,931 of record OX388346.1, read on the forward strand.
AATGGGAAATAGTTTTGCCCGTTGAAAAACCTTAAAATATTTATTTTAAAAATGTTTGCGAACAATATTTTGGAATCTTGCCGCTAATTCACAGATTTGAGCCATACTGTTTCACAAATTGCAACGCTGCATTTAATGTTTAAAATCAGAGTAAGCATCGTTAATCAATTTGAGCAACATTTTGTTAGAACTACAATTAATCTACACCAAACTAAATTTTCTCGGTATAATTATTTCTTAATTCAGTAGAAAGCCTTCAGAAGAACATTTGGGGATGTTCACAAAATGCTCTCTGAACAAGAAACATTAACACATTAAATTTGCTGTTACAGTAAGATATCTACTGTCAAACATACTTATCCTTTGCTTATAAATTTAATCACTTTTGGTTTTTATCTTGGCCTACATTTCATTCCTTATTTAAATTATAAATTAATTTTATTAATACTAATTAGAATATTTTCCGAATGATAAATATGATATAAAATCACCAACTGATGCTATTTGATTTTTTTTAGAATCAAATTTCAATATCAAAGGAATTTATGAATTTAATTATTAATTTTACATCACATATAAAATTGAATTGTAAGAGATTAAATGTTGTTTCTGAGAAAATAATAGAATAGGTATAAAGGAATGTGCATACTTTATTCTCATTGTAATACACACTTAATAATACTCATTTCCAGCTTATTGAAAATTCAATGCTTTTCAACAAATTTAGCTACTTTTACATAGAATAGAAAAATAATTTTATTCTGAATCCAGAAGTTTTTATCGTATTAGTCGATTGACAAAAGTAAAAGTTCATGATGTTATAGTATTACAGTGATGTCAACAAGCTTTCATTGCCTGTAGCGAGGGCAAACCTATGGCACGTTTGCCCAAAATGGCATACGAGAGAATTTTTTCGGCACATGAAACTCCTATGACATTATTTTTTTTTGCTTTATTCACTTAAGAAATGAAGCTTCAGAATAAATAAATGTGGATTCTGTTTATTAGCAGTGACAACTAACAACCATATAAGTCTTATATAGGATCTTAATCGCATCGTTGACATTATAAAATGAATAAATTACCATCTCATTGTATGGTTCTGCACCACATTGCCATGCAAGCCCTTTATATTCATCAAATGTGGCACTCTTGCTGCAAAGGGTTCACCAACCCTGGTCTATAGGTAGGTTAATTTACAAGTCATTGAAATTTCATAATAGGACTAGGAAAAAATTTGTTACCAAGGGATACTGGCCAGAAAAAGAGACTTGGGAGAATTTTTACCACTCATGCAGAATATTTTCAATTTCATTACTTCTTTTTCCTCAAAAGTGCTGAATAAGTATTAAAATTTGCTTGAATTCTATGTTAGCTCAGCTTAAAAAAAATCAGTATTAGAGCATCCAAATTATCCAGGTATATGAATAACCATTAATGAAATACAACAATTTTTGAATGAATGAAAGTTAAATGATTCAACAACTTCTTTCACATATTTCACTATTATAAATACTGTATAATGTGATACAAAGATGCTTAAATCCATGTATTATAAATTATATGGCTTTCAGTCACTGGCAGCAGCTCTGCATTGTTTCCTGACCATTCCAAGTCGTTAATTTTAAATTTTACTTTTTTTAATTGTTCAAAATTCAAATATCCTTCTTAAAATCATGGTGTATGAATACAAAAATTAGTGTATCATTACAATTTTTCAAGAAAAAGGTGATTATAAAAGGTAAATATCTCTTTACTTAGCTCTTTGATAACAAAGAATGATTTCAGATGGTTGAATATTTGTGCCATTTGTACCTTGCACAAGTCAAATCAGTGAAGTGTTAATATGTAATTAGTAGGCAGTCAAAGGTTTGCTCCTCTTCACCTCTTCTTCCCACAATTGACAGGATTAATAAGGAATTAAACTTATTTCAAACTTTTTTGAGGAGTGGATAAAAAATAATCATTATATATACTAGCTGATAATCATGATGTGAGAGAAAACTGTCATCAAGAGAATGACACTTAGGCGGGTTACACACTGGTGTCCCGCGACACGTGTCCCATGAGACATGTCGCGGGACACTCATGTCTCAACAGAACCAACCCGTGTATTTAAATTGGGACTTACACACTGCGTGAGACATTGGTAAGATGGGACATCCCTGTTCCATGAACATGTCCCATGAGACTGTTGGTCGGTGTTTGGTGAGACATGTTGCAGGACAAACCCGTCTGGCGCATGCGCACTGGCGCACATCTCCGAGCAACGAGGTGTACTTAGGGTTGCCAACTCCTTAAAGGTCAATTCTGGGAGTTTCCCGTTCCAAGAGCAGGAAATTTTGGGAGATTCCGGGAGGTTAAGTTTAGAAATAATTCAGCTACCGTATAATGTATATTCATCATTGATAAACACCATAATTATGCTACTTGATCTTACTTAAACTTTCTATTTATAAGCCTATGCCGTCGATGTCGTCTTCTGAATAGAGCAAGTAACAAAAATTTGTCTTCTTCTGAGGACATCTTGCACCCAAGTGACCACAGCACATCAGATAAATGGCAAGAGACATGAAACATGAGACATAAACACGAAACATGCATGTCGCATTCAATTTCATACGACATGACATGTTTCATGAGACACGTGTCGCGGGACACCAGTGTGTAACCTGCCTTAGGGAGGATATACCTGGCCCTCAGTCAGGGTGTACGGAGATATGAAATACTCATACCTCTTACACTCCAACAGCTCTAGAAGAAAGACCTCCTTATCCTTAAAGAATACAGGCTTCTAAGGAGAGGGAGCTTGGAGCATTCATCTCTGCTGCTTAGTCTTAGGTCAGTGCAGCTGAGAGAAAAATCTCAGTTACAAAGCAATGAATTTCAGTAACCTGTTAAAACTGGTGATGCAATTTATTTAAGGATGTAGTTCTTTGAAGAGATGTGAACAAGCAACTGGAAAATTGATTTACTGTAAACTGGAAGAGTAGGTAAAAGAGTGAGTAAAAAGTAAATATTCTGCTTTAACTGACTCCATGAAGAAATGAAAAAGGGCAATTTTCCTGCTTATAAGAACAAAATTTACTATTCTGGACTATATCACATGCAGAGAGAGGTAACCAAAGTCTTAATAATGTATAATTAAGAAACCTAATAAGTTAGAAAGGAGTTGAAATGAGGAGATTAATATCTCGCACTATCATCTAAGATTGGATTATGTGCTTGAGATAAAAACTAGAGGATCATAATTTACTATTCCTAGTGCTCAAGGAACAAATAAAGGATGAAAACATGAAGTAATTAAGAGAATATTCATAGCCAGCACTGGTAACTAGAGGATCATAATTTACTATTCCTAGAGCTCAAGGAACAAATAAAGGATGAAAAGATGAAGTAATTAAGAGAATATTCATAGCCAGCATAATCAAGAAAACAAATCAGATTATCAAATTACAGCAAGTGACTTTAATGCATGAGTGGAAAATACATCAATAAAAATCTAATGAGTATTTCTAACCAATTCATTTACAAAAAGACTTTTGAATCACCAAATGTAATTAAATTTCTATTATTATTTTTTTAAGATAAACATATCCTGAATAATAGTAGCAAATAATTGGGCCAATGCTCTTGCGTTGACCCTATAACTGTGCATTGTAGAAAGGGTGTTTTAAAGCTCAGATATTGATAGTTTATTTAATTTTAAAATATAAAACTATACTAGAAAAGTCTATCAATAGGAAACAAAATCGATTGTGGGAATGTCATGTATCAAAGATTTTATTAGTTCATATCATGGTGAACGAAGCATTGGAAATCCATTTTTAGTCAGACTATGACAATTTTAAACGACTTAAAATTAATTCAGTATTAATTATGACTGTTAATAACACTACAATAAAAATATCAAAGGAATTAATGGGAATCATACAGGAAGGAAAAAGAGAAAAATTAAAAACTGGACAGAAGATTCAACTAATTCCCCAAACTAAATACTGAAGGCAATTTCATTTTCAAAGGTATCATGGTAGGTAATAATGTGATAATTGTCATCCACTACCCTGATTTGAAGTGTAAAGTAAGTTCTTAATTAGTTAGAAAATTATATTGAGGTTATATTGAGCTATGTATATATAGGCAATGGGCACTGAAGATGTCACTGACAATTTATTGATAATTTATGCTCATTAAATGAACATAGTTTTGTTATATAAAGAATAGTAAACAACAAAAATTGGATTGACTTTTCTAAATCCCCATGGCAGAATAAAAAGCACAACTTGTTCAACCAAGGTCATAATTCCAGTACTTATAAAAATTATTTTGAAAGAATTATAGGTCAAACTAAATTAGCCAAAGAAGATAAAAATTAGATTAATTGACTCAAGTAGTATGGTATTATACCTTGATATCATTTAGTAATAGACTTCTTCAAACATGTAATAGGATACTAATTGAAGGAACAATCATGAGGCTTTGGGATACAGGCATTAAAATAGATGTAGGTAGAAAGGGCTAAAAGAAATTTGTGAGAATTTTGAAGTGCCTTAAATCTCTCGTGTTCTGTATACAAATATTTTGCTATCATGAGAAGAAAACTATCTCTTTGAATAAAGAACACCACTGATTATTAAATAGAGAATAGGTTTTTGACTAGACAATTATTAAAGATGTAATTTACTTCATAAAACAAATTATTCAAACAAATATCCAACATCATGTACATATACCTTCATATGCTACATTTATCAGAGTTTAACACACAATGTTGTTTAACATGCACTCTGATTTTAGGAAGGAAATTTTAATTAAACAACCTAAAATTTAAAATAAAAAGCTGGAGATTGCCAGAACTTAATGTACTCTGCATATCAATTGCCAACCAATATGAAAGCTAGTCTATTTACTCTTTGATTTGATTTGAATTTGCTAAAAAAAGTGATTAGTATCGGTAAAATCTTGTTTTGAGTTATTTTTTATAACAAAGATTGATTTCAGATGTTAATATATTAGTGCCACGCAACTAGTTGATTGTTAATGTGTAATTAGGAGGTTGTCAGATGTTTGCTTTTCTATACCTATTGTTTCTTAAATTGACAGCGGTTATTAGTTATTTAATCATTAAAATTATCAAATGAACATATTCAGGAAAGAAATTAGATATTTCGCCAGTAAAGATTAGCACGAATTTGAGAGTTGATCAGCAGATATTGAAAAGTTTCATTTAAAGCTCCCAAGGAGAGGAGACATTTTCCAAAAAGAATTCCTGAGAAAGACATTTGAAGGTAAAGTTAAAATATATGTGACCAGTTCTATTTGATTAAATTTAAATGTGAAATTTAAATATGGGTATATCATGCAGGGTGAATTTCAGGCCTAAATGTATTGAAAAAGTAAGTTTTATTCAGATATTGATATGATTTATATATTTTTACAAATTATGAAAATAAATTTATGAACAGTTAATTAAGAATCAAAAATTTCTGAAACAAGGCCAGAGATTTAGTTTTCTATAATGCCCAGAAAATATTGAACATCAAGCATATGTGTGCAATTGTGCAAGATGAAAGTTTTTGAATAAATACAATTTTCAATCACAGCATATACTTAATTTAAAACTACATCTTCAATTTTCATTCTAATTGCTAAATGAACCAAAGATAGACTTAGGCTGTACCAAATATTTTCCTAGATATTAATATCTCTTAAAAATATTTAATATGAAGTAGTATCTATGAAATTCCTAGAAGTATCATTTAAGATAAGCTAAAATTCTTAGATTAGTATTTATTCTGATGATTGATTTCAATCTGCCTGCTAACCTCTGGTTACAAATATACTACTTGGCATATTTCTAAATGACTTTGAATTAATGGCATTTTTATGGCTGAAATAATATTTAAGTTCTAATGATCATAAATAAGAATTTAAATCGTATTTATTGAACGATTTTGTAGATTCCTGCTATTTACTCTTATTAACTAATTTCAGGTTACCAGTTGCAACTGGAAGTTTCAGATTATACTGTTTTATCATCTCCTTATTCACACTGTTTCTACATTTATTTTTAAATTAACTATGTATTTACCTCAGGAAAATATTTAGCCTCCTGATTTTATATGAAAGATTTATTCAGGAAACTAAACAAATTTCTCTGATTAATCTTATCAAAATTCATAAAAATCGTTCTGCTCTGAGAAAGAAATAATCGGAATGAATTTGGCTGGAATCACTTTAAATTAATAATTAATGGATAGTAAATTATGATATGCTAATTGCAATGTGTATGTTAAACATCTTACCAATTATTTCAAAATAACTAGTTAATTTAGAGGAACCTTATAAATATTGAAAGAAAATTCATATATTAGTACAACTGCTTTAGTTTTAATGTGCAATAATGTAATTTCTTCATGCAATTTATTATTTGGGATTATGAAATTAATTATTTTGGATGATGCAATTAATTACTTTGGATGATGCAATTCATTTATTAATTTTTCTTGGATATTATTTACCAAGATCACCTCTAGCAACTTATAAAATGGACAATCTTATATTTTCTCATACACTGTCATATAAAAATGGTTAGTATTTTTGTCAAAAAAAGGAAAGCACAAGTTATGAGGATAAAACAAGAAAAGATACTCACCTCACTTTTAGACCAGTCTGATCCTCTCTCAATCGCACCATATCCAACGCTTTGATTTCTGCATGCAGTCCAGGCTCGCTAGAAACTGCAAAAGGCTCGTAGTAACCCCCTCCTGGCATGAAAGAGCACCAGCAAATCGCCATGCAGAATTTCATGCGGAACATACCAAAAGTCGACAGTTCCAAGGGCGTCAGAAATTGAGACCTCGGATTTGGTAGAGAAAACTCCGGCTGATGGTGAGGATATGGTAAATTGTTGGATGTTGAAGATTCAGGAACGTCTTCTGCACGCCCCAGATTTGATCGGAGGTTATTGCGAGGTGGACGAGATAGAAACGGGGTTGAGTTATTTCTCTCATATCGAGAATTCAAGATGCTGGGATTTGCAGATGGCAGTAAGTTTGGGTTCGGGGTGCTGCGATTAGGAGTTGGAAATTGAATCAATCCTGAGTTCCTCCCAGGATACGGTGGAAGACTTCCGAATTCTTCAGCAGGTGGAGGATAGTGCGGACGACCACCAAAACCACTCGAACCCCTGATTGCACGAATCCTCGGCGTATGATAAAGTGGAGCACCACAGTAGACACCGGTACGTTGGTTCATCGGAAGATTGTGGGCTTCATTCATGAAATGGCGCGTGATATCATTCAGATGTGGTGTACTAATTCCAGACGATGGCTCCGGGTTGCGTTGCACTTGTTGAAATCCTTCTTGCGAAAACAGCTCTCCGGGAGCCCTCGGGAATCCTCTTGGCGTTTCAGGGCGAAAGGAGTTTTCTCCCGTCCATGGATTCTGGACGTTGGGTTGTGGAAATAAGGTGTACACCGGCATGTTCAAGATGTATTCCGGAGTCTTCATTTGGTTTTGATACGATAATCCGGGATAGCGAGCCATCTCTCGTCTTTGCACTCGTATGACTGAGGCCTGAATGAGGACCCTAACGAATCCCCGCAGAGGGCGCACCGGAGTCTCGAATGGAGGGAGATTATGTGGGTGGTGAAGTTTGTCGAGTCTCCGCTCGCGTCGCTAAGAAAAGTATATCACTCGTGAATCATCCAGTTATTCTCTGGTGGAAAAAGTGACCATTTTGAAAATTATTTTTGCGCTTCTAGTTCCTGACAATGATTAATAATATTTGCTTTCCACGAATTTATCTATTTTACACGGCCTTTTTTAGGTCTGGAAATTACGAAGTTTTTTTCTTTCAACCTTCTTTCAATCTTTTACAGAAGTTTAATGTGATTAAAGAAGAGCTTTTGCTTAGAAAAATGCGTCGTTTTTCTGACAGTCTTCCGAACCAGTAACATGAAAATATTTCCTTGTAAGTTTATCTAATCAGAAAGGTATTTTTTATGTACTTGAGTTTATTCATCTGTGGTTTGATCTCCAAACACCAACAGTGACTTAATTCCGTTATTTGGATGGCAATTACGAGATTTGAAAGTGTGGACGGTTTCAATTTTCATATTAGTAAAATATTTGTTGGACAAGTTGAATTTCCTTGTCTTCTGCATCTTTTTGCAACCATTTTTAAATATGCCCATACTTTAACTCTATTCTTCTTTCCTTTTGGTTGAATTTTCTCTCTTGTTAATCTCTTTTACTCGCTACAATTCGCGTTTGTCGAAACCGGTCGTCGGTAAAATTCATTTTGAAACTACGAATTATTTTTATTTCGATCTCGTGATCCATTGTCTTGCAATATTTTTTGGGAACCTATCCTTTTATTTTTAACTGAATTTTAATCTCGTTTCTTACGAATTTGATTTTCCAGCATTCTTTTGGAATCTATCCAAAGTGTAGATCAAGGGTTAGGTGAAATATGAAACAGTGATTCCTCGCATACGGATTGGGTTATAGAGTTACGCACAGGGCCGTAGCTAGCATGGGGCAGGTGGGGCGGTGCCCCAGGGCCCCCGACGGGAAGAGGCCCCGAAGGGGCCCCTTCTCGTCGACCACTTTTATGGGCCTGAAAGAGCCTTACCTCGGCAAAGACTTTAGGGGCCCCTGAAAATGCCTAAAATTGAACAATTGTCTCCCAAAATATGCGTCTCCGTATATGCGCGGGAAATTAAAACTAGACAACTCTAGGTGTACTTTAAAATTTGAAAAAAGATTTCTGAATTGGGGGCCCCAAATTTACTTGTTGCCCCAGGGCCCTCGAGGCTCTAGCTACGGCCCTGGTTACGCAGCATATCAGCGGTTCCATATACGACACATGGAAGTTCCCCTCCCACATTAAGGAGCTTATCGTCGTCTTTCGATCATCCAAATACTTATCATCCCTTTTAAAAGAACTTAGGTACTTTCTTTATAAAATACCTGCTGAGGTTTCCTTCATTTTTCGCAGGTTGCTTCATGTTGATGAAAAATAAAATTTACTCAATTGGAAAAACTTCTCCGACGCTCTCAGAAGATTACTTGTTATTTTAAAATTATACTTCCGTTAATATATTAAATCAAAATTCATCATAAAATAATTAATCCTCATCTCCAATGTAATCGCTCTACCCCATGAATAATAAATGGGATAGATGCTTATGGTAAAACATAGGTCATTGTCTGAATATTGTTTACGCACCAGTAGCAAAGAAGTATTTCCTTCCTAAGACATCGTTATATGCGTTGATAAACATTTCCTTTCTGTACTTCTTATCAACTGCGAAAATCCATTGTTGCCAGATTTATATCATATGCCAGGCACGTTTCGAACAAGACTAAATTTATCAGTTAGTCTTCTAGAAAACCATAAGATGATTACAGTAACACGCTACCAGGGAGTCTATCTAACTTCTATCCTAACTCACTCTAAGAACCTACCTAAGTGTTTTTCATTTAAGATGGTTATATTACCTTTCCACGGAGTGAGGTTTGATCATATTAATTTTAACACGCTAGCAATATCTCGATTCTTACTTCTCTACCGTTACGGAAATTAATCTAAAACGTTTCCGAAAAATCGCACAACACATTGTTTCTAGGGTCGAACCTATGATAACTAGGATGGATATCTCATTTCCCGTTGGGATCAATGTGACAGAAAAAGGCCAAGCCAATGACGCTTGTGGTTTAGGCTAAGAATTCGCTCGATACATAGTAATTCACGCGCATTGCATGGTTGCCTAACTCCGATTATCAGCCGCAAATTTTGTTCAATACACATAGTATATAAAGGCAGAGTGGTCTCAAGTTTAGTACTTTTAATCAATTATTTAAGAAGGAACATAGCTTGAAAGTCTCCAGCGAATCCGTGCTTCGCACCTGTGGCGTTTCCCCTGTCAGCGGAGAGTAAGACAATTGCATGTAGAAATAATTATTTATGAAAATAAAGGGAAAAATAAATTTTGTGAACAATATCTTAAGATGCGATTTAATTTTATTAGATATAAGTAAACGGTGGAAGTATTTAAAATATTTTTACATTTGCGGCGATAAATTTTTGATGTAAATCTTAACGAAATTTCATACGTTGTCTAAAATCCATCATTAGATAGGTAATCTAAGGAAAGAAATTATAACATAACTGTTAATGACTTTGAGGTTTAAGTATTCTTAAGGCTAAAATTGTCGTGAGTGATGCGCAAGAAATCTAAGAATGCTTGAATCTGTATAATCATCGTATAAAGAAATGTGGTACGAATATTTTCATTTCCAAATGGTTGTCAGGAGGTATATCAAGTGCAATTCGTTTTGAATAAACTTTATGCGTCCGTCAGCAATGGCATACGTTCTCCTTAACTGATAGCTAGGCGTCATTTTTGAATTAGTCATTCGAACATTATTTTCATGCGACACCTATTGCGTATCTTTGCTCTGTTTCGGATTGCTTCGTAAGGTTTGACGAAGAGTCCATTGTTATGTTATCTGTGAACGTGCAGAGTTAGCTCTTCAACCGAATGAATCGGTTCTCCTCATCAATATGCTTATCTGTCTCCTAAATGGAAATGTTTTATTCGTTCTTGCGTTATTTTGAGTCTAAACAATAATGGCGCTTATGGTTGATACGATTGTTGAAAACACCGGTTAAACTCCATTATGTTGTTTCTTTCCCGTCGTTTAACATTACCCCTCATTGTTTTGCTGACAGTTGGGGAAAGGGCATTAAAAGATCAGATCGTACTGTTGAAATTATTATTTAAAACTAGCTGAAGCTTCCGTTCATTCTTAACGGGAATGACAGAAGTAGATTAACTTCAAGTTGTCGGTCGTGCAATGATTAAATGCCCTTTAGTATGCACAAATCTAAAATCCCAAGTTCTCCTATCTATACAGGAAAAAGCGTGAATTCAACAATGGGATCGGTCGTCAGGGGGATGAGTTGTTTACAACCTCGAATTTTCACAAAATTTTCGTATATTTCTCCGATTTTCTCGTAAATTCGAATCGAAAGTAAGATTTCATGAATAAAATAAGAATTTTCATTCGATTTTCTTTCGGTCGCAGAGGACATGTACTCGTATATGAAGTTTGAAGCAAATCGGACGAACGGTGTGGCCTCCAATCTAAGACAAACACACAAACCCACCCACAGAATTTCCATTTATATATGTATATAGATAGGAGAGAAATATTTAAATTTTATATTATTTGAGGGATAAAATTTATGCAATAATAGCTGTATATTTTTAATAAGCTAAATTTAGATCCGTCATCTTTGAATTCACTAGTATATAAGAATATTCTAGTATACAGCTTTCCTGTTACATAAGTGATACCCATGAGATACATTTTCGATTTCAAAGAGATAATGTGGGAAGGATGATTCGATGAAAAAGTTAAGGAATCAAGCTCTAGTTTCTCTTCCAGAGACTTGTTTCATAAAACCACAGCAATCAGCAGTGCATATTTCTATCCGAAGATGAGCTTGAAAACAGTGGAGTAATATGTCTACAGTTTTTGAATTATTACCATATTTTCAGTGAATATACGCAAGTTTCGTTTGAATATCTATGGAAAAAATGTGATCAGGCCCAAGTAATCCATCTGAATTTTTGTTCTCACGTTTTATTCTCAATATCCGAATTCGGACGTTGCCTTTAATTTTTAATTTCTCCGTGAAATGACACTTTGGTTTTACGCAGTTGTATAGAGCAAAATGAAATACTCTCTCTGCGAAGTGTGAGGGTTTTGGTCATGTATTTTGCCGAGTATCGGATAAGGTACCAAGAGGAAAATCATATTTTACAAATAATCAATATATGGTCACGTTTTTAAACTCGTCAATACGATGAGCGGTGGATTGCATCGATGTTTGTCTGATTACTTCGATGGATTATCGATTCTTGATGAATTTAAGAACAGTTCGTTGATTTGTCTGCTGTTTGACAAGATGGCTACTGTTGCATTTACAACTTGTTCCACCTCCATAATTCTTAAAACTCTGTTGAAACGTAATTAATCGTATCGTTTTTGTTCGTTGATTGCTGCATTATAAATCCGTTATATTTCCCATTGTAGGTTACCTTTTACTAGCTTTTTATGAGGTTATTGATATCAAAATTTGAATGATCCGTTACTGTCATCAGAACCATATTATATATCGACTCTTCATCGCGAATTAATGATCTCAATGGAATCTATGGACATCGGTGGAAAACATCGTAAATCCATCGGTGAATAAAAAAACGGTTTGATGGATCCATCGATGAATTTAAAAACGGATTGATGGATTTAAGATGTCATTGATGGATCCAACGATGAATTTTAAAACGTGCCCTATATATTTAGCTTTAGGTCTAGCTGAAAACGACGGCCGTAGACCCACAATAATCGCAGTTACCAGGGAATCTTATACGAAGAGAAGGGAACTGATGACGAAGAACCTTGATAACAAATCTGAATACCTTGGTAAAAATCCTTAATTTTTTGCTGGATGGATAATGGATATGAAATGCGTACCGTAAAAACGATTTTCATCGAAAGATTGGAAGATTTCGAGATAGATATGGCCTAGAAAGGAAAAAAATGAGTTGACAGGAAAACGAGTGAGGAAGTGTTGGTAATAGTGGAAGAAGGTTTCAACAAAATGCACAGGAGCCATAGGAAATGGTAGGGTCCAATTTTGAGAGGTTACTATATAAGGTAACTGAAGATAGAGTACAAAGAAAAAGACGGAGTGAAGAAAAACGGTGTTTTTAGATGATAGGAGGAATTTCGTTGGATATTAAGAAATACAGGGAAGGGCATTTAGTGAGGAATTTCAGAGTGGACAAACCTACTGACTGGTAGGCTCATGTATGCGTATGTTACGGTTTGAAACACAGGATATGGCATTAAGACTGACCAAGATGGTTCGGAGGCGAATTATCTCCTTAACCGACGTATTATTAGATATGGAGTGCTTTTATTTTCTGTTCCGAAGTAATGGAGTCACTCAGGATACGCGTAATAATAAGTGCTACCCATCCCCTTGTCTCAAACGTGACATTTCCCTTGTTTTCCTAGACTATAAAATCGCTCCCAACTCCGCGTGCTTCAGTGCGGTGCAATCCCTCCCACGTCTAACGCCGTTACTTCACACTTTCCTTTTTCTCTCCCCCATCACATTCTCATTATCTTTGCAATGATCAGATATCATAAACGAGGCCGGTTATTTTTTGTCAAATAAGGCATAAACTGCAGTCTACATTCTAATACGGGTGAGGTTTTTGTGGGCGTATTTTCATATCGTTCCCTCAAATGTTTCTTGAAATTTCAAAATCTCTCGTATCAATTAACCCTCTTGCACTTAATAACGTTGTCCGTGTATTTTTCTTTGAGTGAATTTGATACTGCGATGATGGAAATAACTTATTAATATTTAGATTCATATTTTTGTGTCTCTGAATTTAACGGGCACTAAATATAATTAAATTGCCTGATTATTTGAAACAAGTAGAGAAGGTAATTTAAATTATTCTACCATATCATGATAGTTGTTCTTTAGATCTGTATTGATGCTATAGCTGTATATATTATACAATTAGATATAATCGACGGGAAAGTAATCTGATATTTTGTAATAACGACATTTTCTACGAAACATGAATTTACTTCAAACACGCGAATTATCGAACTTTTATAGAATTGTAATCATAGGTCTATAAAGGAATATGACTTTTCATATTAGCGTCCTCATAATTTAAAAAAGTCAACGATTTGAAGGAGGAAACGAAACTTGGCTTCTGTTTCTTCTAAATATTTAAGCTAACGTTCACAGCTCAGGCTCGTAGCTTATTTCCAAGAAAAAAGAATAAAACAAAAATCCATTTCGAAGGAGCTGCTCTGAGGTCACGGCCCAAGCAGTCGGAGCTGTGAATGCTTTCTTCGTCGCTCTCATGATGAAATAGTAAGCAATATTAGGATATCACTGAGCACGCCGGTACTACTTCGTAAATAAACGTCTGAGAAAGAGTAAACGCCTTCGTGAAGGTTATAAACATGGGCTTGCTGGAATTTATTCGTCGATCTTGTTAACGAATCGACTCCAAATTCTAGCACTGATTCAAAATCATATCGAATCCTGAATTTGTGTACCCTATAATACCTCTATTCAAGGATAGGAAGATGAATCCCAAAACCACTCTCCCCCAGACCCGGTTAGTTGCCCGGGGCACCGGTCTATGGGGATGGGGGTGATAGTGGTAGGTGGTAATGGCGATAGTTGAGTGTTTAACGAGGTGAGGACGGTGAGGGAACCTTCGTGGATAATCTTTTCTTAGATAAACTAATCATGCGGAAGTTCATGGGGTGTTCTCTGTTAAAACGAGTAGCAAGTTAGAAATGTTTGTAAGAATTGATATGTGATTGCTAATGGAAGTAATCAAGCGTTATGAGAATGTTAGGAAGTTTTCTTGTCAAAGTAAGTCTTTAGTTAAATTGTCGGAAAAATTCAGAATATAAATTTTAACGGACCAATAGGATCAAAACGAATATAATCGTCGATTGTTTTGGCGCACTCGCTCTGCGTAATACAAATATTAAATTTCAATATTCATTTTCAGCAATGATAATGACATTATAGTTAAAAGTAATATGAAAAAATATCTCCTGGAATTTCTTTTCGAGATTAACGTTCCGTTCTTTTATAGAATTAGTATTGTTAAAAGTGCTTCAACAGCTTAGGTCATTGCGCACATTGGCTCCCACCGGGATTCGAACCCGAGACCGCTTTCACCAAAGGCAAACGCGTTGTCCAAATGACTATCCGGGAGCCCCCGTTCCTATATAGATCGACCACAAATGTGCCATAGGCTCTCGCGAGGCCAGTTCATCCGCCTATGTCCAGTCACTTCTTCCAGACAGAGGGGGGCGAAAAAGGTTTTCCTTGAAAGCAATTCTAAGGCGGCTTGGGTGCGGCGCTCAACAGTCCTCCAATATCTCCGCACCTAATTGCTATAAAGACAGAACTCTTCAGACCACCGTGCCATAGCTACGTGACTCATAATCCAGAACAAAAGGGAGCTCTGTTTTCTGGGAAAATCTTTATTGCTCGTCGCCCGACTCGTGAGTTTACGTTTGTTTTACTGCGGCGCGAGGTGGGGGAGCGGTTCGGCAGGAAGAGCGGTAGCACAGACGGACTCCGATGCAGATGCTGGATCAGCGAAATCTATTTCTTCGCTGCATTGGGGGATTCTTCCGAAGAAGGTTCAAGAATTGCGTTCTGTTGTGGTGAAGCGAAATATGTATATGCGCTAATTTGGGCGTCCATAGTTCTCTCGAAATTGTTTTATCAATAAACTTAATTTATCGAATTAACATAACTTGGTGAAGAAACCAAAGTAAATTATAAAGAAAATATCTATGGAGAAATGCGACCATTGATTGGCAAACATGTAAAATTTATGAGTATTATGTCTCGAATTCTACTAAAGAACTATTTTTCTAGCGATAATAAAATTATTACAGTAATCTATACTACAGTTAAACTATGGTAAAACTTTCCAACCATTAATACTAGAGTACCTCAATAATGCGCTTCGTTACTGAATAACAAAATATAATTGGAAAGAATATTACTCACCGGCTTAATTTTAAGAGAGATCTTATTTAAATTCATTCTCAGCTGACATCGATTCGCACATTAGCTCCCACCGGGATTCGAACCCGGGATCGCTTTCACCAAAGGCAAACTCGCTGTCCACATGACTATCCGGGAGCCTCTAAAGACTCTCTTCTTAACTTTAAGTCATACAGTATGGTGTTGTGTACCTATGTATTTCCGGTGGTTATTAGTTATGGTTATTGTGATAAGGTAATGCGCCAAGGAGGAGACAAGGCAGAGAATCACTGATTCTAAGGTAATCTTCATATTAGAGTTAGAGGTTTAAAATTTTCATTAGCCGTCTTTTTCAGCGATCCGCACCTCATTGTCACCGTTTTTCAGAAAAATAGAAAGGCCCGGATTACCACATTTTTAATAAACACCCTATTTCCATTTCATTCTCATTTTTAAAAAGATTGGTGCGATTAAAGATTTAAGGGTGCGATAGAGATTGATCGCCTTTCCTCCTTAATGACTTTGTAATTCTTGCGATATCGTAAGATGTGGCAAGGAGCAATAGTTAAAATTCGAGTGTGAAGTTTTTTCCACAATTAATGTACTTTTACTGTATTTACCACGACAAAATAGCATTTAAACGCTATCATAAGAAGAGTTCAAAAGGATATGGTCTGATATCGCCCCTCCCTTGGCAAGATGATAGATCCGTCCCAGCTATTTATAATACCTACTTCTTAGAAGTACTGGTAGGCTTTCATTTTTACAAGTATGATCAACTTCTAGAGCTTTCTCGGCGAACGTGAGTTCTCTTAACGAACTGTTGACTAGTTATTGCTGCTACGAATTTATTAATCATGCTATGAAAAGAGCGGATATAAAATAAACGGTGGTTGGAAAATAGTTCTTTCATTTTCATGTCTCTTTTTCAAATAACGTGTATTAATAAGGAAATTAACGTTTTAAGGCTTTTGACCAAATGTATTGACATTATAAAATCAAGTTGAAATAAAATAAAAGGCTTTTGACTTGTGAATAATAATAAATAATTTTTAAAAGACTTTATGGCTAGGAGAGTAAATTAAAAATCACACAGATTAATTAAAATCATATTTCTATTATCTCTCTCCATTATGAAACATATTTCTGTGATGAAGGTATAAAATATTAATCATATTTTCTCTATCAATTTATTATCTTTAACCATACAGTTACTTGTTACTTAAATTCTCATAAACTGTTGAGATGGAAGATGAATTATACTTAAACATTGATCATTGCATATGAAATGGAATGGAATCTCTTTAGTGAGATTAATCTTTATGATAAGCTGCATTATAATCATCAAAGTGGGAATCTGACCTAGATCTTTAAATGTTTGATCATAAGCAGTTCAAACAAATTACCTACATTTCCACATTTACTCTTAGGGTGGTTGGTTAGGTATATATTTATGATTACGTTATGATTTTCAATAAAGCTAAGGTAATTTTCATATAAAATTTTTATTTGACCATTATGAAGCATACATTCACATTAGTAGTATAATGTCTATACTTTATGTATATGTAACGGTATTGCATGATATGTCTGAGGTATTAACTTATCATAATGACAAATAATATTTTACTGGCTCTATTTTTACACTGCAACTGTTGGATATTGATTCAAAGAAATTAAAATTACAAAACTTAGTTTCATAAATAGTAAATTCATTTGGGATTTGAACTTTCTCCAATTATAAAGATAGGATTTCATTGTGATGGATTTATCTCATTTCCAAGATAACCATAGAATAAAGTAAAATTCTATTAGATATATTTAAGTTATCAAGATATATGTTATAACCAAGAAATGAACTCAACCAACAATGATGTTATTAATCCCCCAAAAACAAATGACTAGAAAATGGATCAGAGTTCCTCAATAAAAGAAACAACAATCACTTAAATAATGAAACATTCTCTATGACTAGTTTCAAGCCAAACATCACATTCATGAGCAATGAAGTATGTAGTACCAGAGAAATTGGAAACTTGTCCAAGTTTCAACTTCTTAAAGATATCCTTTTATGTGAAACAGTGTTGGTTTCCAGAGATCAGATTCTACTGGTTGGATTTGGTGCAGTTTTCAGCTAACGTATCAGTCAGTTGAGAGGTGAAATGGCTCTTTTTACATTGTTGAACCCGGAGTTGCTAAGTGTACGTAGAAATGGAGTCTCTGCTTTTGGACAGAGGAATCTTTGAAAGATTGGGAGCATTTGTGATGATTTGTCGCCAGGTTCCTCCAGCAGGTTATTCCAAAGGAGATTGGCAGCTGTTGAGAAAAGAGTAAACAATCTTAAATCATGCTTTGATATCTATGCTATTATACTAAGAAAATTAAATTAAATTTACAAATAATATTTATTAGCCTTCACATCATAAATTCTGTTCATACTTGGTGATAGAGATGGTGGAATTGAGGTTCAATAAGTCTTCCATAAAACATATCAGATGTATTTAATTGAGTAAGAGGTTTAACACCTTTCAGTAAGCAAATGATCATCTTAATTAAATATATGTCAAAATATATTACATACAAGCATGCCTATGTTGTAAAATATGTGCTCAGATATTAAATAGTCAATAATAACGAAAACGTAACTGGTGAAACCTATGAAAAGTAAAGTTAAAATATGTATGTGAGGATATCCTGAGTGTAATGAAAACTTATTTTTGTTGAATATAAATCAAAACCTGTTCTTTGAAAATGCAAGTTTTAAGCTTAAAATCACATTCATAAATTTAATATTGTCCCATCAATTAATTTAAGAATTTATAGCTGGAATGAAATTGATAATTTTAAATATATTTTTTATCTTTTTCACATTCCAATTTTCTCAAAGAATTTTGCTGATAAAATAAGGTGGTTGATGTGTTTAGGCAAATAAAAAAATATTCCTACAAACTTACCTCTGGCATGAAACTTTTGGGAATAATGAAAGCAGTCAAGAGACATGTATGAGTAATCAGTTGTTACACTTCCATCAAACTTTTGCTTTGTTGGGAATTCCAAGTTGAGATAAGTAGGCTGGTATTCAACAGTGAAGTCATCTCTTTGTCCATACCTCCCACTTGCTACCTGTTGATTATCGTAAAAATGAAAGTGTTAGAAAAACATCTTTGATAAAAGTCTAATGAAAAAGTTAAAACTATTTACCAACTTTGAAATTTTGCATCCTAAGAACTCGGAATACTTTCATTTAGATAGAAACAAGTTTTTCCAAGGCATAAAATAAGTACAACATGAAAAGTTGACTGAATTAAGAGTTAATTATTCTTGTGGGGTTTTGCAGGTTTTTGGTTCCTCTTTTTCACTGACTAAATTTTGAAAGGCAAGTTGATTGATTTAAACTAATACTTACAAGCTCCTGCTCAGCTCTTTGATAGTCTCTTGTTAACTTTTCTACGTGCCTAAGTTTTTCTTGTTCTGTCACTCCAAAAAGACATGAGCAAAGCACCCTTCTGGTAGTATGACAGATAGGCTCAAGATCCCTCAACTTAGTGTAAGCAGGAATGTCTGGAAATAAATCATTTCAATACAAATATTATTTTTTGTAGGTTAATTGCCCTTAATATTCACAAATATATCATAATGCCATTAATTTCATTGCATAGATCCGTTTTGTCCACAAGAACACCAATTTTATGCCACAAACAGTCACTTAAAAAAATAGTTATGATGAAAGTGCTTGATTTTATTGTAATTGATGTCAATAATAGCTTCAAAAGTTTCCTATCCACCTTGACCCAAAAATTATAAGGCTTAGGTTCCTTTTACATAGGTTTTGCCTTTAATTATTGAAATTGAGATTGCATTAGATTCATTTATTACAGAATATGATTCTGTATGAAGGGAACTTTTCATTAAAACATTTTCATGAAAAAATTGAGTTTATTTCTTATTGAAAGAAATGTAAAAAGATATACATTAGATCAATAGCCAACTAATTGAGTTGAAAGTAAAACTTCACCAAAAAAATTAGAGAAATAATTAACCAGAATAAACTTTAAATATATGAGTACCTAAATAAGTAGGATTTCAAGATATTGCCATATTTAGTTACAAAAAATATATCAGAATTGTTACTTACATGGAGCTGAGATGAGATTTACAAATGTCCTTGGAAGATTGGCGTAGAGGTAGTCAATTGCAAGTTGGAGGTTCTTGCGGTGTCTCTCTGCTGTTTGGCTTCTGTCATAGCACTCGTCTGAGCAAATGTCATTTGTACCTATCCATACGTTTATAAGCTGAAACAATATTTCAAAAATTTTTAAAATTCTCTCCTGTGTTAGCATAAATAAAAATGATCTGAGAAGAAGGCATTAGCTTGAATTTTCCCATTAGTAGGCCTAACAATAGATTCCTTATTTTTGCACAGTTATCTTATATTTAACTAAAAAATAAATCAGATACATGGCTTTCAGTCATAAAATTAGATATATTTCATTAGCTCAGTTCTCACATCTTTCTTTGTCGACTATAATGATGTTAAACGGTCAAATTAAATTGCTAAAAATATTGCTGGTGAATTCTAAATTAATTTTTTATGTTTATTTTTCAATTTCAATTTTCTGAGATGCCAACAGAGAGGATTTTGTCAAATTTTAACTTCTGGAAGACTTTTCAGATGAGAAAAATGGAGTTTATGTATATAAATGAATTTAGTGATTTGTATTGAATCTTATAGTATTATTTATTACTTAAATAAAAACTAAGTTTAAGTATGGTTAGTGAAATGTAGCGTTTTATTTTCTTTCAGCTTGCTCACCTTCCAATGACGTGCCATATCAACTCGTGGGTCTCTCCGCATCCTACGGACCAACTCCTTCGCTTCATGAAGAAGATCCTGGTCCATTGCCCCACTTACGGCCACATTGAATTGAGCTTTCTTGTTATTGGATAATCCATCTCCCAAAGAAAATCCTATCAGTCTTGGATTGAATTCCTTGAGAATGTTGGGAAGAGTCAGGTATTGTCTCCAACTTTTTTCTCCTCCTGAAAAATATGATTTTTCCAATTGTAAATATCTTTCTTGTATCAAGATTTATTTAAATACCTGGGTGCAGGTGATGATTGAATTCACGATGAATCTTTTGTGCCATTTATAGATACTTGATTTCATATTCTTGAGGGCACTTATTCCTTTCTTTAGTTTTCTTAGAGTACCCTCTCTTAATATTGTGAAAACGACCTCGTGGATTTTTACTTTCATAACCGACCTATTATCATGTTACCTCAATGCAATCCCAAGTTGTTGGCATCTTTTTGGTGTATGTAAGAGTATAGTTCTGAAAAATAACACTTATTCATGGTAATGGAATTGTATAGTATCTGCCGTGGAATCTAATCACTATTGCAGGCACAACCTACAAATATGTTTACTTTCTGTTGTACTTTCTCTCTTTAGGAATTCCATATCAGTTTACCATTAATAATTTCACAAAAACTAATATAATTGTATAATTTTGGGCGACATTGATTTATTTTCATGCATGAATATAGAATGAATGAGGTTTGATGAGTATATTTTAACTTGTAATACACTATCTGATAATGGGATGTAGTCGATAGCAATTGAAAGGTATGACTTTTTAAAATTGTTATTGAATGATTACGAATTAGATCTTCAGGCTCAGGGCTGTTTTTTGGCATACACGGTCGCCTAGGGCCCCATCAACTTAGGGGCCCCGCCGCCAAGCCACAAAAAGGACATAAAACATTTAAATAATTAAAATTTTTATTAAATAAATAAAATTGAAAGCATAATAAATTCAATTTCCGTACCATATTATGACATTTTAACGTTATACACTTATAAGATGTATTCTATTAAATTATTAGAGGGATAGCCGCTGGGGTCTATACGGCCCCATACAATAATGTTGCGTAGGGCCCCCAAAATTATAAGAACGGGCCTGTTCTGGCTCATACTAAAAAGAAAATGAAATCTCATTAAAAATTAGCGACCTTTGCCTACACGTTTAAAAGACCGCCTTTAATTTCGCGATGAAGTTTTTTACAATTGTCTAGACTAGTTTTTTTTATTATTGACCAGTTACCAATAGAGAATGAGACTCCTCTGTTGTCAAGGGTGAACAGATCGTAAACGGTCTGCCCGAGGGCACTCGTGGCTGCGGTCAGTGAGTCCCCAATCGCTCCAATGACGTCAATATCTCCTGGACGAAGACTGTGAACGCTCTCCGGAGGGGTCGGGGATCGGTAACCGCGGACGTCGCAAGGAAATGGTACAGAGGGCGGCACTTCCCTCTGCGCCTCGTCCTGCAAACAAAACAAATAGTTAAACACTGTTAAATACCCATCTCGCCATATTGGTTGCTAGTTACGAATGATATAATGGCCTATTTTTAGACCTACATCTGATCCCTCTTTACCCATAAATTGCTTGATATCATGGTTCTCCAATTATGCTACTGTTTCGGTTATCATTCTAAATGTGTTAGAAGCATAAACATTCAATTTGGCATTTTTTTGTTTCATCCTCAATTCTATCTTTTCATTTATTTATTTAATCTTAACTTTGTGTTCATGATTGGATTTTCCTGAGCTACGGGCGTAGTCAACATAAATATGGACAAATTTGATTACTCATCTTGTCGATAATAACAATGCTACTATGGTTAACAATAGTTAACAAATGCCTATATTTAGTCTAGATGTTAGAAGAGCCACCGGAATGCCTTGTATTGTCTACTTGGCTTCCAGCCAAAAGCACCCACACACATCCTCGCACCACCCATGTAGACGCATTTCCCCGTTCTTTCACGCGTCGAAGCATTTGGAGGCGATTACGCGGTCGATGACGCTGCATCGGTATAGCGCTGCGACTCCTCAGCGACAAAAAACTCTCTTCCAACCTCTTAGGCAAAAAACAGAACGGGTCGACCCACACGCTCCCCGCCACCGTTCCTTTTTTTTCCTTCTGGGCCGCTTTGCATCGTTTTGGAGGAGTTATGGGCAGCGGAATGTTGAAAGAATTCGGTCGACCTCTTTGGGGGGCCCTCGAGTGTGAAAGTACTCTGTTCTATCTCGAAAAAAGACGTGCACAGCAACTTCAGAGTCGAGTGTGTAACGATGAGGAATTATTTCCCTCATTTTTTTATGTGCAATTTAGGTTCGAAGTTTATTATGGTTTTTGTTGTTGCTTATCCTCGGGTTTAATTCATAAACTTACGCTATCATTCCAAATTTATATTTAGGTCTCCCATACCATTTACGACATCATTCCTTTTAGTAACTAAATGGTCCTGAATAGTGAATCGTTACAGCAAGTCTTCTTATAAGGATTACTTCGGTTCAGTTCGTTATTTTACCATATGACCATTCTTATCCTCATGAACCCAATTACTTTTTTGTTCACTATTTATTCTTTTCGCAGTCATGAAAGGCGTTAGTATTATATTTTATTCCGTCCCATATAAGGCACCTTACCATGTACTACAACTCAGTGATTTCAACCTTCTAAAGAGTTTCCTTGTTTATGATATCATCAATAATTTGACAACACTATTCAGTAAGATTCAAGATCAATACCATTTATAATGCAAATAAGAAAGCACGGTATAAGAGTGGTGGATTTCGCGTTTCGTTGGTGGATTTTGTCGGGGGAGGGGGGGGAGCTGTTTTACTTGACCAATTAACACCACGAGGACATCTTGAAGGACTAGACTTCTGTGCAGCTCCGTGTCACCATGTTATTTTTTTCTTTTTGAGTATTTTTTATGCGACTCTTGAAATTAGACTTAGGGATCAATTGAGATAATTTTGTTGATTTAAAGAGACGTAGAAGAAGAAGATCGTATATATATTTATAATTTTTATATATTATTTATTCCCTTTCACATATACTTCCGTTTCATTTGTTATTGTAAATGTACAATCAAACGTTTTATAAATTCGAAACTTATTGCAACTCATTCTCTCAATGATATTGTTTTTAGAGAGAATTAATTACTTGTTGACTGAAATTCTCGCTGCTATGGAGAAGGAAGAAATGTTCGAATTCACTTCACAATTTCACGTGCTAATATATAACAAATTATTTTTGCTATCATTTTCATGACTTTTCGTGGTTATGAAGAAAATAATCGGTTCTTAATCGTTATCTCGTCACAAGGAAAACGCGACCTTACCGGTTAAGTTTAAAAGAAGCCATAAAATATCGAAATAGAATCTTATCAGCACTCTTCGTTGTGGATTTCAGAGGCCGATGATTCAAATCAGTGACATTATGAGAACAACAGATATCAGAGCTTACGGAACGTGACCGTAAATAATGGATTTCCTATCCTTGTGCAAAATTTGGTTATGATTTACGTAGCCCGAGCTTCTTGCTATCGTTTATCTGTTAGTAATATTTTTAAACGGATTTTTACTGCAGTTTCTGGGAGGACATTTTATTATTTTTACTGGAAATAATAAAAGGCGTGCACGCTCGTGTCACGCATTATACTGACACAAGTTGAAATTCGGAGATAGTTGTAAGGTAGTAAAGCTCATTTTCCAGCTAATTTTTTATGCTGGAAAAGCCCTCCTCGACTTATACTCGAGTGAGAGTCCCACTTTTTCTTTGGTGGAAAAGTCTGCCGTAGTCGGAAATCGACTTGTAAATTCCTCACTTATTTGAAAATTCATTTAACATTGAACCTACTAATGCAATTACCGTAATTTTATTGGTCTTTACTTTTATTTTAAATTTACCAGTAACAGGTAAATTTATAAATAAAATAGATACCAATAAAGGTGAAACTGGGGCTGAAAATCTAAACTTATATTCTAAATATAATTTATTATCACCTGAATATCTGCTTTATTTAATATTACTATGTAAATAATACTCTGCAGAAGAATATCGAGTTGGGATAAACAGTAACTACAATACTCGTGGAACCTTTTATGTTGTTCCTAGGGTAAATAATAGATATAGCGAAATAGGCAGCTGTAATACATTATTCCAAAATTTTTCAATATATATTGTGCCCAGAGCGATGTACATTATTTTAAAAGTGCAAGAAGCATTAAGAGGGTTCTAGAGTTAATTATTTTTTGGAGTGAATCGGTTTTACCGGAAGTCGAGCTTTATTCTTCGAAGCAAATTTCCGTTTCTGCAAAATATCGCCATAAATACGATATTTAGATGTATACTATTATAAGTAAAAGTTTTAGAAAATGTAATTTACTATAACTTTTGTGTGAAACAGATTTTTGTATCACTGATTGTTTAGGAGTTATTCGTGAAATATTGGTAAACCGGAAGCTGCTGATTATGTAAACTCCTGGCCAAAATTAACGCAGCACCGGCCGTTAGAATCGCTAGGGAGGTGCTGCGTTAATTTTGGCCAGGAGTGTACTTTGTGGGCGCTCTAACATGAAAAATATTTGTCGTCCAACACCAAATTTCATATACAGTACTTTGGTTTGTGTCGTTAAAGTTGATTAGTTTTTGGAGTAAATCGGTAAACCGGAAGTCTTTCCACTGTTTAAATATGTAGTCAACATTTTTGTTAATATTTTGTGTCACTCGTGTGTTGTTTTGCTCTTCGTTCGTATTTTGATTTCTTTTCCATCGCCTATTATAATCAGTTTTGTGATTCATCCTATATTGGTGCTTGTAATAGACTCAAAATACCAATTTCACCGTTTTTCATCGAACATGTCCCGAAAAACATTAGATATTTATAATGTTTGTGACGTAAAAGTTAATATAATATAAATTAATCACTTATATATTTTCCAAGTTTAGATTGAATATAGAGTTCGAAAATACTGTCGTAGATAAATATTTACATCTTATGTATGGAGAAAGTCATGTGCTGGCCACATCAGATTTTTATTGTTATATTGAAGTGGTGTATAATAACTGTGAAGGGCTCCCGTATAGTCATGTGGAATGCGCATTTGCCTTCGCTGAAAGCGTTTCCGTGTTCGATACCCGGTGGGCGCCAATGTGCGAAATTACCAAAGCTGTCGAAGCACTTTTAGCAATAATACTGAATAATAACTTTGAAATAATTTAGTGGATATATGTTTTATATTCCGAGACTGAGCTGTTTTCTTTTTTCAACTTATGTTTCCTTTTTTTACCAATTGATTTGTAATTTTGGGTTCCGTCGACAGGCTTTGCCTGATCGAACTTCAATGTTCTCTTTGTTTAAATAAATTAATAAACTACTACATTCCCCATCCAAGGGTCGTACTCAAGTCAATTAGTTTTCCAAGTATTTGTGATAAAGGTAAGTTTCTCGGGTTACATTCGGGTCGGCTTATACTAGAGTATATTCGGTATATTTCGGGACTTCGAGAGGGTTGATCTAAATCCGAGACAAATCCCCGTAAAGTGCGTACAGCCTTCCGTGCGGTATCCTTAACCTTATGCAGCCCAGACATCACTTTCGATTTCAACTCGACCTTAGCAAGAATGCACTCTTCCGCGACAGGTGCGCGCCCAAGCGGCCGGAGAGGGAGTTATGGAGAACGCCCTTCGTGAGGGAAATCCGCCAACGGGCCCGCATTCCATTCGGAAGGCATAATAACCCGCTAAACGGAGCTAATCCAGCGATGACGCAATAATAGGCGAGCGTCCATGAATGGAGAGGAGAGCTTAACGATTGGGCGCTTGTCGGCGAACTGCAAAATAATCACTGCTTTCAGACCATCGAGGACCTTGAAACGAATTAATTACCGCGATTGCAAGAGCTACGATTGTTTTGTTCTGAAAATGGGAAAGTGGTTTGGGGTTCAAAGCATGCCTATATACCTAAATTGGTTGCAATTTGCGCGAAAATTGCGATATTCGACGACTAAGCCACATGCGTGAGTTCATTTTGTTGCGGAGTCCTGGTTTCGATTTTTAGGTCGTTCATTTTTATTCACTCATGTGGTGATATTAGTTGTTCATGCCCATTGTAAGATTTCATCATTTGAAAAGATTTAACTTCAAACTAACATCATCAAGTTAAAGATCCCTCTTACATGATTAACTAAAATACTACGGAAATAATGCTCCTATAACCAATTTCTCGGTCTACTTTCGTTCTTGAAGCGTTGAAGTGTATCATTATTCAGAGGAGCTTGATATGTTAGATTATAAGGTAATATTATGTAAATTAACTTCTGTCACATATCTTCTTCACGTTCTAAATCCCATGGGAAACATCTGTCGAATATTTATGAAATACGAGTAACAAACGAGGAATATTTATAAATAGAGATATGCCAAAGAAATTTGAAACTGCGGGAAACTTGCAATAAATTTATAAATCGTTAATAAATTAAATATAAATGATGACGAAACCGTCTTGCCATAGTTCTTTTTCGATGTATATTTCTTTTCTTTTGATGGTTTATTTTGTAATTCTTTATTGAGAATATGTTTAACTTTCTCGATCTCAAATCTGTTATTTTCATCGCATTCCTAAATTAACAGATATAAGTGAAAATTGATTTGGATTTAATATTGTTCATATATTTGTCTTCATAAGTGAGTTACTATCCTTGAAGTCATGTATTAATTCTAAATACTCAAAATACTAATATTCGAAATTAATTACTCTAATTAATCGATATTCTTGTCTTGACCTCCAATCTAGTGCCATTAGGCATAATTTATTATAGTTAAATCAGGTTCATTAATTAAAAAATCTCCTTGCCATTAACATGTAACAAGAATAGAAATTTTTTTCTTTTTAAGGATACTATAGGGAATATATGTATATTTAGTTTATTTGTTATGTCCTATAAACATTAGAAATTCCGCATTTTCTTTTCAAGCTGCTATAACTAATTAGTTTGGAATTTATTTCTACTCCTATTTCAATTACTATTTTTATATATTTTTTAGAGGACGAAAAAAATGTTGAAATATGTATCGACAATCTCATTCATTGTTAGCAATGGCGAAAATTATTAAAGTGATATTAATGAGTAAATATTTACCACGTGAAATTGTACTCATAAAACTTGAACTTGGCCGTGGCAAGTTTCTTAGTTCATTTATTAGCAAGAACAATTCATTATTTTCAGTGTAAAACGCCGGGCCTTCTTAGATTAATGCAACACTGCGAAGAAGATCCAAAGTTGGTTAATGTTTTTTCATCAAATTATGTTTGTCTTATGCATTTTATTTATTATTCAAAGGGAAAATATATTTTATTGCTCTATTACTGAGATGACCAACTGGCGGCTTTCCAATTCCTATCCCGCGGCCCAAGATGTCAAGGCTAGAGTCGTTTTCATAATATAATACATATTTCCGTGTATGAAAATTAATAAAACAGGTCGCAGATCAAAACTAATCAATTAAAATCTTTCCTTTCTAAAGTATGTTCAGAATTATTATCTCAAAATCTTGGGAAGCCAGCTGGAGGTCAACAATAGTCTAAATAACGAAACGAACTATCAAGAAGAAGACTTAAAATACAACTAATATTTAAATTTAATATCGTATTGTGTGTAATAAAATCACTAAAAATATTACTATCACGTATCATAAATTTTGATGAATCAACGCTCAATTTTATCGATAATTAAATACTAGGTCATAAATAAATGTTTATTTACTTTAGTTATTCGATAATTGAATGCATAATATTGAAATGTAAAATATTCGTTAAAAACTTTTAACTAATATTTACAAAATTGTGAAAATGAGATTCAGAATTAGTAATATAATAACTGCAGTGTATAAATATGTAGTATATGTAGTGCGGCCCGCATGAGTTTAACTTGGTATTACATACCCACTATCTTTTGTCAGATTCGAGTTTGACACCCCTGCTGTATCACCTCATATTTCTAATATATATATATATATATATATATATATATATATATATATAAATGCTTATATTTATCTACATTTATTTCACTAACCTTAATGCTGCCTAAAGCCAAGTACGGCATGGCTAAGAGGACGATCAAAAACTCCTTCCTGAAAACCATGGTATAGATATCTGAAACAAAGAGAAACATTCAAATTAATAAAACACTTAAATTTCTGAAGGTTACGTATGATTAAATACATTTTCACTTCAAACTCAAATTTCAAATTCAACTTTTAAATCCATGCTTGCACTTTCTTATTGCAGTTGCATTTTCGTCTTTATTCATCTTCACCTAAAGC
Organism: Sympetrum striolatum; assembly: GCA_947579665.1. Taxonomy (NCBI): domain Eukaryota; kingdom Metazoa; phylum Arthropoda; class Insecta; order Odonata; family Libellulidae; genus Sympetrum; species Sympetrum striolatum. The sequence continues at coordinate 32,453,745 of OX388346.1, forward strand.
TGTTCAGTTTAAGTATTTGTATACGTTGTCGATTTATTCTAGATTCCGGCCTGCCACTCCATCAGATAAATGGTGAGTGAAAGGAAATCGCTTTTGTTCTAAACTTTTATATCGTGCTCTCGGTTCTATTCACAAATTGATGTATCCGTGCGCAATAGCAGAAAGTAGGCGCAAGATAAACTCGACCTAATTCAACTGCACCGGAGACTTGTTGTGATGGTTAATCGCGCAACCTTGCAGAAAAGTGGAGAATAGTAATTAGCATTAGGTCAATACCAACCCTTAATTTGATGTACGAAGTACCATATATGATCACCGGTTTTAAGACCTTTGATACTGACACCGTTAAGATCTTCGCATTTTCTCACAGAGTTACTTCATTTTATGCAAGGTCAGGATAACTTGTTGGGTTAACAAGGTTGATTCACGTGATACGCCTCAAAAGAATGAAATGGAAATAACTGAGAAATACAGCAAAATAATAGGTGAAGGGGAACCTATTTCTCTTGAGATATTATTGGATTCTAATTACTGAGACTCGTCTTTGACATCGTCATTAGGAGTTTGGTGATATAAGACTGCGATCTAATTGAACTGAAATATGTTAAACTGTAATTGTCGATAACATTGAACAGGATAGTATTTCAATATCCAACAAAAATGTAAACATGAGATCAGAGATAAGAAGCATTTAATGATTTTTTAGGATAACGTGTTGTTATTTTGGGTTCGAAACCCGGCTGATTGGATTTTTAAAATCAGGGAATGGTTTTGCGTGTTCCTCTATTGTGGCTGTTGTCTTGGTGAAGCATCTCCTGACAAATTCCATATACAGCTTAGAAAGACTTTACCAGATAGTGGCAACAGTAGCAGAGTAGAAAAAAATACTATGAACTGTGGAAATTTTTTATGTTTTTTTGCACTAATAGTGATCAATGTATGTACGATTAGCTACGGATGGCTTCAATATTGAAGATTATTAATGACCGAAATCCATTCTGATTGTTCGCATTAGTTTGACATCTAGCTCTACTGGAAGGGCAATGAATAAGAGGATTCCAATTGAATTGAAGATAATTATCTTCAATTCAATTATAATCGATGATTGAATCCTGTTCTATCTTCTTATAGTTTTTAAGATTAATGAGCATTAGCATTCGAGATCAATACACTTTTTCATCCATTTAACAATTCATACTTATCATAGGCTCTAACACTTTGAGCAATTCAAATCACACTAAAATTATGAGTCATATCAAAGACTTTCTTAATTGAATTAATATCTTCTAGTGATTGCTTATCGATAAGTTTATGGCTTGAGGCTAATTTGTTTTGCCTAGATAGGAATCCGGTTTCAAAATGCGTTCTCTGGCGAACTCGGAGAGTTACAAAGCATACAGCTGAACTCAGGAATACGATTTTGTCTTAAAATGTTAGTTAGGTAAATAAAATTTAGCCAATATTAGAAAATGAGATTAAGACGAAAGCATTGGAACGAAACTTTGTATGGCAGAAAACCTATATTGCGCAAACAGCTATACCAGGCAAAAACACTCACCCTATTTAAGCTTGAATTCGCGCTGGTGAAAAAATGAAGAAATATTTTCGGAAAAACGTCCAGATACATTTTTGCAAGATCAATTGCGTGCACCCTTATCATTATTTAGCTTTCTCCCTCTATTTTAAGGCAACCTCTTGGATCATTAGGTATCAAACGGGGGTCAGAATATCGGTTTCATAATCATGGCACAGAACTTGTTATTCCAAATCGTTTATGCGCTTTTGGCTCCATCGAAACCTGTTTGATAAGGCCGAGGTAAATCCCACAAGAATTCGAGCACAGTTTTTTTAAAGCAATTCGGTCCATTCAGCAGCTTTGAACGGGTTTTAAAACCATCACATAGTCTGGTGAGAGGCTCATAGCAGAATCGTTATAAAAAGCAGTTTTGTAGGATAAATTAATGGGAGGACCAGAAAGAATAAAAAAATGTTGGAATTCAAATTATTACTTTGTATGCAACAAACTTGTCAAATATCTAAATGATGCGATCAATATAATATCAACAATTATGAGCTCCTCGTTATCTTTTCTAGCGAGAACAAGTAAAAGTAACTTGAGTGGCTTGAAAAAACGGAGAAAAGTTGAGCAGATATGGTTGAGTTAGTATTAATGGGTGGATTAGTTTATTAATTGTCTGAGATTGTCGGATAGTATTTCGTAAGTACGTTGGAGCGAGCTCCACAGGAAGGCAAAATTAGTAGGTTTCGGATATTGGGATGTTGTTATTTTTCATAAAAATAAATTAAATTTTAAAGTTTTCGATGCATAAAGCTCTAATTATATCGAATCTAAACAGCATATGAATTACAGATAAGTTTGAAATGACTATGTCAAATATCAAAAGTAATTTTAATCTTATTTCTTACTTCATTTTTCGGATTAAACTGATCTTTGATAATGCATTATCGCCAAAGATATTCAGCCTGCATCAAAAATGATGTTTTAAAGAATGCTTTACGTAGAAGGAAACCCTAAAAAATTACAGAAAGAGATTTCGATTCTAGTCTTTCTACATCCACAGAATGGAATTTATAGCCTCTAGTTTTGCTATTTCAAAACTTCATAATGCCAGTTTAGATGGTGGATATTATCAGAAAAAGTGTATCATTCAGTTGTGACCCATGAGCAGAACTAAGTTTGAGGTTCTTAAAATTAATTTCATTGATAAAACCCCGGGAATGACTCGTAACTTGATTGAGACAACGGAAATTTAAGAATATTCTATAAACAACACTAATTTGGAAATCAACAAAATTTGACTTGTTTATTGGTCACTGTTAAAATTATTGCATCTCAGTCATATTATTTTGGTAAGTTACCTTAGCCTATCTAAACTCCAGTTCTCCAGAAACTAGCTATTCCACTGGTACGAGTCTCTCAAGACAATTTAGAGCCAAATGTTACAATGCGCAAGCAAAAAACTGAGCAAAGTAGCAAAATAAAATGAAAGTGCATTTGTAATCAATTAGGTGATCACTCGCGGAGAAACTTCTCCGCCCATCCCTCTTAAACAATTGTGATTCCGATCTCAACTTTTCAAACTTCAAGTGCCTTTCAAACACGGATATTAATAGAGCTGCATGAGGTTCATCTGATAGATAATAGGAAAAGTAGGTTTGTGGGGCACACACGTATATTCGCACCTTATCGCCATAACACGCCGGAGTCTGAAATCCCTCCAGCGAAGGTCGCATCCTCGTTTTCCTGGCGGAAAATTGAAATAAGAACTCGGACGATTGTGAGTATAACGCTTAATTGTTTTGTGAAAGTAAATTGAGTAGCTTCTCTGCGATAATTGGGCTGGTGAGATGGAGCCAATTTAGACTTTGCTTAATATTTTTCGCACTGATGAAGATTCGCCCTTCCAAATGTTTTTTCTCGTGAACCACCGTCTCTTGGACACGAATGAAGAGGTTAGAAAACATAATTTCCGCTAATTCCTTTCTAGTTGGAGTTTGGTTATCTAACTAATTGAAGAGGAAAAAACTCTGGATATGCTTCTTTCTGGCTAGACCCTTAGAATAATAGCCTCTCTCTTTTTATATGCTTCTCTACGTTACGTTATCCACCGTTCTGATTTAATAGAGCACGTTCAAATTTAGCATTCTAATGAATAATAATTTATTCGTCATACATTGGTACCGCGAGTAAGACTTATATTTTATCTCCAGTAAAAAGAGAAATGAGTTGTTTACACAAACGCTATAAAAGTATATTTAGAGCAGATCATTTGAAGATGATCTTTATTCTCATCGCAATCGTTCATATAGATGATATTTATGCTTCCTAAATGCCTATTGCATAGTTGCTCATGCTGTAAATGAGTAGACCTGATTCACGTTCAAATTAGAGAATAGTAACCGATGATATTTTTTAGCCACACGCACCGTTTTGATTATTGTTTCATATAGCAAATGATTTCTTTTAATTCTGCTCTTCTCAACCCTGAAATCAACAACGACTATACCCTCATTTGGATTCCAGCAGCATGCTGAATCATTCTTTGCCAAAGACGACGTAATTAAGCTTTCGTCACGGACTCGGGAGTATCCTCATCATAGAAATGATTCAAACTGCTGCCCGTGACGTAACACCCGCTCAGAATATTTTATCAGATAAAATTATTCGAGGGTTTTGAAACTCCTCCGAATCTAATTCAGTTTGCGCAACGCTAGAGAAAGATATCAGCCGAGGGGCCTAAACAATATTATACAAATTATGGCCCGATAATTGACAGTAATCAATTCCCTCGGGTCATTGGGGCCTAATTAATAACACGTTCGTTTGATTAACTTATCGGTAGAATAGCCTTGACCAACAGAGCTGTTTGTGTTCGAAAAGATTCACTGTAATCTCATCACGGTGACGTTTCACCCACGACAATTTTCTAAAATAATGGAAAATTATAAATTAATTGTATTGTTAAGTAAGAATGAATGTTCAAGTTATTAATATTCTCACGGAGATTAAGAAAGATGAAATGACAAAAATTCATTCTTTGGAAAATATTAATATCTAATGGTAATCGGTTTAAAATCAATTCACAAGAATTATGTAATAACTCATTCCAAAATTTACAATTCATTTTTGGAAATCTCATAATACCTTTTCTTGTATATTCATAATAATTTCGCTATAATTATATATATAATTTAAGGCATGTAAAATGGCTCTCAACATTCTAAACACGTGTATGCATGTTTTGAAGATATTTTTTGTCTTTTTTATTGAAAATAATTTAGAATGAACGTACTGACATCTTGGGCATATATTTTGGATTCCCTTATACCGGCGGAATGCTGCGCACAATTTGCACACCCGGATAATACTGTCGGTTTGAATGTAACTCTTTTGCTGGATCATATCCCGAAACCGATTTTCGTTTCGATCTCGCTTGGTTTTCCGTTTGGTATTTTTCCGTCCGATCGAATCGTCTTATTGCGACCACCGTCACCTTGAACTGTACCCAATATAGAGCGTCGTATGGAGAAAGCGGGCGTTGGCCAACGGCTTCCACAGTTCCTATCACTTGCCGGCACGCGTTACTTCAATGACAGGAATTCTTAATGGACGAATCATCCAGCGCAACGCTGCACGTACTTTGTCATGCGGTACATGGAACATGACTCCTACAAACGCGTGTGCGTTAGGTTAGTGCTGCCTCTTGAGGTTGTTTGGCCTCTCCTACTTTCGGTTTTAGGACGGCGATGCGGGTTCTGGAATTTTTTTTTGCATCCTAGAAGGGGTTCGAACTAAGGACCTCAGAGTTTCTAAACTACATCAGCTGAAATATATGTGCCCTACTCCCCTAACTTTATTTTTGTTTGTTTTTAACGAGGGATTTTGAGTAAACACTTTCATAGGTGATTTTAACTCTCGTTAGCTTGGGCTGGCTTACCCTCCCCATGCTTACCCTCCTATGCCCATGGAGAATAAAAACATTTTCTTGCATTTTACAAATTTGGAATCAAGTGTGTTGTATTAAATGTTTTACTGGCACAATACTGCCAAATGGAAGCACTGAAGTAACTGATAAATTTAAGACGAAATTGCTATTTATAATCCGAAAATTGAGTTGAGATAGTTGCGCAGAAGTTTTATTTCGGAATCGTATAATATTATGAAATTGATAGGAATAAAATGGAGATCGCTTATTTGGAAACAATTTTAAGAAAAGGAATTTTTAAATCGCTAGAATTCTTTGAAGAAATCTCAAATAATATGCTATTTTGCTTCAAATAATCAAAACGTTTTGTTATCTTGATATTCTTTTGATAGCTACTTCAATTGCAATATTAAAGAAGTGATTAATTTCCTCATCAAAACATTTCAATTCGTGAAAAAATTAGACGATTTTTAATCTGAAAAATAAAAACTATAATGGTACTCTCTTTTTTTATATTAAAAAAATAGATACCCATGCTAACCATTAAGATAATACGTATACCAGAGTATAAGATAATGCTCGAAAAAAGATTTGCGAGTGAGAAGGAAACTTCTCCAACAGTTGGCAGAGCGATATTACAACAAATACAAATAAAAAATAAGTGCACAGTAAAATATCATGTAAATTGAATATTCGTAGGCAATCAAAATTATGATGGAATTTGGATTTTCTGATGTAATATTGCGATTTTTGTTTCCGAGTCAATTAATTAAATTAAGTTAATTTTAAGTTTAATTCATCAACTTAGAGATTTCAGTATATTTAACTTAAGGTTCTCTGTATTACCAAAATTTCTGCTGTCTACTGTTAACATATTATCCCCATCAGTTACTACTATTTCAAAGGGAACAGCGATGTATAGATTTGCATGACGTTGGACATGTTTGGTAGTTGATACTCATGAAGTTCTTAAACCTTACTAATCAAAAGAGGCTAGTGAAGATGCACAATTTGTTAAGACTTAAGACAACCCTTTAATTAATTGAGCTCTGTTATCACTAATATTTCACTGAGTCTTTTTTGTGGTTGAAGAAGATGGTTTGCTGAACTAAAATTCTAACCTCATCCCGGTATAAAATTGGAGCGAGATTTGAAGACCTTACCTCTAGAAGGAAAATCCTAAGCCTTTTAGAAGAACTCTTTGCAGGGGCCATCGATCGGCCAGATGGAGTGACATCCAGAACGAACCTCGCAGTAAATAATTCGCCACCTTATAACAAATCTCACTTCACATCGCAAAGTAAACAAAGATGATTTTTCGGGAGACGCTCCTCTCTCTGGCGTGCCGTACTCCACCGCGATTCGACCGCCACTGACTTCGCTAACTCTCTCTTCTCTTCTATAGGTCAGTTTTTATTCTTGGCCGGCTGTCAGGGCAGCCAATCGTCACCATTACGTAAACGAGCTAAAGAAGCCCCTATTATGATTCGCCGAAAGCACGCTATGCTTTTGATTGCCCCCACCTGTTGGTCAGAGGGACCTAACGGTATCACAATGAAGGCCGAAGAATCGCAGTTGTAATGCTAACTCTGCAAAATAATCGCTAATGGTCATCGATGGGGATTTATGATCATTTCACGAATATATTATTTTTTTTCGGAACAGTTCGGAATATTAATTTAAATTCAAGGCTTATGAATGTTATAACATAAATCCCCGGATAATATTTTGTTTATAACATTATAGGTAGATTTTTATAGTTATAAAAGACTGTGTGCAATGTGTCGCTATTGGTCATCGATATAGATTTATGATCAAAATGATGTAAATGGAGTTTGACTTAGCACAGGAAAGCGTGCGACTTGCCCAAAGGTTGTACGAGAAGAGAAAAATAGTGACTTGGCTGGGACTCTAACCCAGGTCTCCCACTTTATGATTTATGATCGTTTCACGAATACATTATCAATCTATTTTTCTGAACAGTTTGGAATACCAATTTAAACTCGAGGCTTATGAATACTATAATAAATATCTCCGGTTGATATTTTGTTCATAACATTAGTTTTAGATTTTTATTGATATAAAAGGCTACATACTGTGTTTGAATTTAATCATCTTCTCTTTGTATCATAAGTTTCGTAATTATAGCGAAAGTTCTTATTTTTCGGCTGATACCGAAAAGTGAGAATTCCGCTTTTTCTTTGTAGTGGGTATAATTTTCGTTATCTTTCGCCTTCGTGAGATTTAGTGAATGATTTCATGAGAGTTTTTGGCCACCGCTCAGTCATTCCTACACGAAGGAAACATTGGAAATATTTGTAAGGAGTGAGATTTACGGAGCTAATTCGTTCCTCAATTGATCATTGCAATGACTGGTTTACGGCTTATTCTTTGGTATAAGTTTCGGAAAAGCTTTAATCTTAAGCCGTTTTTCTAAGGAATTAAAGCCGAAATTTATTGATACGGAATCAGATTATAATCTGAGATAAGAAGGGTTTCAAACCCATTGAAAATAAAATATAATAAATGTGTACAATCAATTTTTATATTATTAATTATTTCCTTTAAAATTCGAGTCACATCCAACATACTTGTAAACAATAACTTCTGCTTTATTCATTCGAAATTTGCTTCATTCATATTTTTTCCCAATGATAGGTAATGTCTACGCTAATAATGATTTGGCTCCGTAAGATATCGAAATACTGTCGAAAAGTCAATCAAGTCTTTTATAATTATTCAAATATTTTATATTAACTTCGACGAATTTCATAAAATATTACAATGATGAAGATAATAAGACTTTAATTTTTATGAGTTTGATTATTCTACGAACGAAACATGGTAGCAATGGGAAAAGATTTAAATGGCGTGTCCCGCTGCTGGAAGTCGGAGGACGGCTCGCTGAATATTTTAGGTGATGTAGAATAACTGAAACAGCCGATTATTTATCTAATATATAAAATTTATAAAATATTTATAAAATATATTTTCCTCATAAAAGGAATTTTATAATAAAATTTGTTTCTATGCAATATCTTCATTCGCAGTAAAATTATTCTCATGCTTATACGTAATTGGAGATTTTAATTTTCTGCATATAACGGTTTGAGCATCTGATTAGTATCAATGAATAGTATTTAGATCATTCTACGGAATAGTAAGAATTGTGAAATAGCCGAGGAAAGAAGTAAAAAAATGCAAAATTGTATTAATAAAAAATAAAAAGTAAAAATGTTTTATCATCATGACTCAGCTCTATTAAATTTTTTACCTTGTTTTGAGTATGTTTATGTGACTTTGTAAGTGCAATAAATTTTCAATGATGATTGACCCTTATCAGTGATACCTTAGATCAGTGTGACCCTGCAATTAACCGTCGCGTCGGTTGTGTACGATAATCGTGAAATATTTCAACTTTTCAAGGCAAGTGGAGCGTTATGTAGTCATCAATTTATTATGTTGTCCGTGGAAAGTCACCTTTACATGTCATTAAAAGACCCTCTCGCTTTGACGGCCATGGGGTCATGGTAGCTCCTTCCATCCTTTACCGAAAAAAGATTCAAATATCTCAACTCTTTCATAATAAGGGTATTCTTAAGCATTGCTTCGAGTCGCGACTCCCAGGGTCTTGGGTGAACGTAATAGTGTCGCGGTCATACCATTATAGGTCGAATGCCTAACGTTATGTTATTTATGACGCCATAACCGGTTTCAGAATCAGCCATCCCCCCGGGATTTTCCTCCACCAAATGATGTGGCTTCAGACACCCTTCATCATGTACAATTTCGGCAACTTCCCCTCTTTAGTCATACATTTTTGAATCGTAATTAACTTCTCCGCACAGGATACTCATTCCGCCCCAGATCAAGTATTTCTCGGGTGACTTCATCGTATTCACTTGCAAAATTTTAGCCTTAGGGGGATGTGACTCAGGAAAAAGTACAGGAAATTTCACAGGAAACTCAACTGAATTCTGAGAGAATTCTGAGAGACCATCAGTGATGGTGATATTTTAGAAAAATCGCCAAATTTAAAGTCACGATGCTCTCAGCAAGCATCAGGGTAGCCGACTTCTAAAATAATGAAAAGATAGGTGGTTCTTGTTTATGCAATGGGATCTAAAACCATATCGATTCAATTATGCCGAGTTAATTATTGGTATATACTTACCTTATGCTAATTTTTACATTTTAATTCCATTGTATTACAGTAATTCCGGAACATAATTAGTATCCTAATCGTAAAAATATCTAAAACGGAAAATTATGTACAATGAAAGTCCAGTCACCAGTGGATTTTCTATAGGTGTTTAAATTAGATAAATTATGTCAGAAGTGCCGGTTGAATAGTTTTCAATGTCATATAAGAAACAAAACAAAAATTATCTCGGTTAGGAATAACTACTTTTATTTTCCCGAAGTCTTAAAGTTAATTACCTTTAATAGAATGTGACTTAAGAAAGCTCGCGATCCTTCTTTCCATCCTTGATCCTTTCTTGAGCGAGGATCAGATATCGTAGAATCGATTTATAAATCACTGAAAAATCATTTGAGAATGTGCACGGATTTATATTTGCGTGCTCAACTGAATTTTACTTGTATTTTCTATTGTCAGTAATTTTTGAAATAGAAATCAAGGAATTATTTGATTCGAAACATAAAAATTTTAGAAATTAGAGAAATTTGATTGAATTCAAATGCAAACCCTCATTATCTTCGTTCAATCCGCTATGTATTATCGTAAATTTCTAAATATTATTTACAAAAGGCAATAAACAAAACGAAAACCAAAGCCCTAAAATTTAATTTAGGCCAAGGAATACTCAACGGAGTCTATATTCAACTCCAAGGAAATATGCATCACTGAAACAGTGTGAAACATGGACTAAGGAAAAGAAATACGTCAGTTGGAAAGAAACAACATATACGTGCATTCAAAAAGATATAAAGATTTACATAATGGCATATTTTTCGACAGTATTTTATTAACTACCAGTGTCATATTAGTACTTAATAAAATATCATGGAAAAGTATATATCCTTATTATATTATGGATTTCCACGACACACGGCCGCCTCCGTAGATTTTATGATATAGGATTTTCCAAGATTTCGAGAGAAACGTCAAAATCAAACAAGGTATTTTATGGAAGGAAGAAACGGTTGTGAATGACGGAGAAGAAACAGGATAGGCTGAAATCTCAAATTATTATGTCCGAAATTGTTTTTAGAGAAATATGGGTGCAGGGAAACCGACTTAAGAAGATACAGATACCACGGTTTTTTTAATATTATCAAGTTATTCAATTTTCATAAACTAAACGCCACGGTTATTAAAAGATAACTTTAAGAAGCATTTTACTCTTACATGGAAGAATAATTTAAAGTTATTGGAATTTATTATGACAGGAGATTTAAATAAGAATGTTCTATAATAAACATGTTTTCCCACCTTACGCTTTCATCATCGTAGGTTAACCTGCGCATCTCCCTATCTGAAAACCTTCGTCTTCCGCTCAATGCCGTATTTCCCCGATTTTGAGTTAGAACTCAATTCTCTGGGTACAACCGCACAACTCCCCTGCTGGAAGGCCAAGCTCTCTTAGATAAGAATCTGAGGAAGATTCTTCCCTCCTCTTTTTACATTTTCATCTCCTTCTTTTAGCGTTCCTCACCAACTCCTCCTCCATGCCCTCCGACGCGGTCAGTCCGACCAGAGACAGTGACCTACTTCCGCGCCTCACTCCGCGCTTTTGTTTTTCCTTTCAATGTTTCGGGGCGATTACCTAGGCCCGGGGCAGATTTTACAGCCAATCTGGATTGCCTCCCTTTGCAATGTCGACCAGACTTTCCGCATTTCGAAGATTTACCTTCGATTCTGCCTCCATCCTTTTGGAGATATGCTAATTTGTTTGAATCAAGGGTAACTCGCTAAAATCGCTTTTCGTTGTGTCCGGTTTTTCATCCTTGGAAGGGGGACACAGATTTACGAGAAATAGTGGCAGAGTTGAGTGAGTACGCTCTGATTAAATATTGAGCCTTGTTTCCTTTGGATTTGGCATTTCGTTACATGCATTTCACTTGCAAAGTTGCAAGTCTCTTGTTGTCTATGACTATGTAAGCAAGCCGCCTTTCGGCGTGTGGCAAGGGGTACTGGCACCTTGATTCTATTTTCCCAAATGGTTGCTTTCGCGAATAGTTCGCGGAAAAAACGATTGTTCGCGGAAAAAATTAATTCTTGAAACGATTCGTTCTAGCATCTATTTCCCTAATCTTTCTGGCAGTATCAGAACGGCCCTTATAACAGGGGGGTCGCATTATATCGGTTACATCATCTGAGAACGTAATTTCTCTGAACTTATTTAATAAATTTATCCTTTGAATTTTTCTTCTATCTACTAATGATTCCCCTCCTGCGTCCTGTAACATCTGAGTAACACTCGCTGTTTTATCGTAGCAATTCTTTACAAAAATTTATTTACTTGTTTGTTCCCTATACTCTTTTGTACCTTCTCTGGAATTATTTTCTCGCGATACATTATGGATTATTCCTCAGACATCACTACTTCAAATTACTTCATACTTCATGCTCTTCCATTCCCCTGTGATTGAACTCCTCGAACATGGGATTTGATTCGATGATTTTTCCCTTTGGTTCACTCACACCTCTGTCTCATGCTGAAGAGGATTAATGCTCAAGGGTATACTAAGCTACCAATCTTGGTACCCACTTCATCTACCTTAATAACCTGAAAGCCGCCTTTGCGTGTGGCAGAGTACTTCATTTAGGCGCTGTCCCAGTCTATTTTATTTGTTTACCTCTCTGATCAGATATACTACGTCTGCTGCCGTAGTATAAGAATGTATTCCTATGATGATATAATATATTGTACACTCCTGGCCAAAATTAACGCAGCACCTCCCTAGCGATCCTCACGGCCGGTGCTGCGTTAATTTTGGCCAGGACTGTACAAACTAAGGCAAGTTTAGTCTACAAAAATCTCTGCAAAATGTAGTACAATATCTAATTTAATATTTCACAAGTTATATGTAACCAAGTTCATGAACTGAAAGACATTTTTCTATATTTTATGTTCGTATTATTCTTGTTTATCAATCCCTCAGGATTGGTTGGCGACAGTTTTCCATCTTTCTCTATTTTCACTCATCCTCTTCAAATCTAAATAGCTTCCACATCTCATATCCTCCACTATCTGCTTTATTTATTCCAATCTTGGCCTTCTTCTTTTGTTTTTGCCTTCCACCATCTCTTCAATTTTGGTGTTCATCAATCCCTCATGCCATAGAAGATGTACAATCCACGAATCCCGTTACATCAATTGTTAATGCACACATAAATAAATTAAATTAATAATATAGGATATGTATATAATAGACATGTAATACTTAATAATAATGTTAACATTGATTAATATTGAGCTGTCTCCTTTGACCCCGGTGCCCTAAGCACGTACCAAGTCACGCACGCACGTAATGGTCGATCCGTCCCTGGCGTTATACCATGTATGTTTTCTTTATTTTATACATTATTATATTTATCTTTACTAAGATAATAAATATTATGCACTATCACTATGTATTGGATTTTCGATTCTGATTGGTACGCAAGAGAAGGAAAGATGTTGATATGATCAGGAGGAAAAAAGCGATGGTGATAATTTTCCTGGAGCAGGTTTAGAAATTTAACCTAAATTTGCGTACAGGTCATCTAAAGGGAAAAGAATCGCGAAATAAACGGAGAATTCCGTAGCGGATTAAGTCTGGGAAAAGAAAATGAGTTTTCCGTGGAGGAAACGTGCGAAGTCGGTCGGTGTGAGTCACGAACCAGAATTTTCAGTATCGAGTTGCTGTATCAGATCTACTCAGCTGTTCACTTGTTATGGATGTAATGAGGAAAGATCTCCAAATGCGATAAGTGACGCTGCTTTTCTTTATGGAAATAGTAGTGCAATTGGATAAAACATTTTCAGCATACATTCAGGGAATTAAATCATATGTTTCATAATTTTTCAAAGTCCGAGATTACTGCAATGAAACAGAAGTTTTACATAAATATATAACAGGGCAAATAATCCTACTCATTCTGTTTATGTACATAAAAGACAAACCGATTTACTGCACGCTAAAATGTTTTTCACAAAGTCAAATTTAAGTGCATTTGGAAATATCTTAATTTTATGTCTTGCTCCAAAGTCAAAAACTTAACTATGCAAAATAATTAACTTATATATTTATATTTCATATTTTCATAACCACGAGTTCTGTTGCAATGGTAAAATAGTCGCGTAGCGATCCATCGATAATATCCGAACTTCTTAATTTTTTGCCATCAGGTACTCATGATATTTACTGTAGGATATTATTATAACTACGATTTTCTTATTGATGTGGTGCACGTGAAGTATATGCTTTGAAGTGTTTACGGTAATTCATTTGCTATTACTAGCCTCCGATGCTGGAATCGATTTTCAGGAATTTCAATCAGCCAAAATGCATGGATGATCTAATTCCATAGAATATAATCTACTTGAATATCAAGTCATAGCATTCATAAGTAAATACCCAGAAATGTATTACAAGGCTGTTCTTTGAATGGATTCCATTCTATGAATCTAGAGCGAAGCTGAAAAGTAAGCAATGATAAATAATGGAAAGAGAAACTATCAAGCAACAAAAGCGCTCTAGACAAAACTAATTTAGGTATCAATTCTTTGTTCACAGTAATAAGAAAGGGTTCTTTCTTCTAGATTTAGATTATCGAACCAGGTTAAACCTTTTTATTCGTCTATCGTATAAGTGATAAAAAGTAGATTCGGCATTGGGAGTCTAATTTTGTCAAATTATCAGCCGTGTGACCATTCCAATGGCGGCTTATTCATAACGCGGGATTCAAAGTTGAAACTAAGTGAACTGGAAAGGAATAATTCACGACTGCATAAGGTTAAATAGATAAATATAGGAGCTCAATTACTTTGATAAAACGTAATGCTTGGATAGCGAAAAAATGAATAAAGCCATGTTAATATCTTTATCAAAGCACTACTTGTATCCTTCTCTTTCTACAGTATCTTTATCGTGATTTAACTACTTCCATTCCATTACATTACAAACAAACACTTATACTTGCCTAAATTATGGCCTTCCCCTAATCATTTCGGGACTTGCCGATTATATTGCAAATCTTTTCACTTTCTTTGTTCTTATATTTCGTTTATTTTTGTTAAAATTTGCCTGGTATTGGAGTGACGAACAGAAACCATGGTCACCAGTTCTTTTTTATTGTTTTATAAATTTATTGAAAATGAAACATTTTGTATAAATGATTTTGAAGATATCGTTCGAAGGGGATTTCATTTAAATGGTTTGTCCTTTCTGAATCTGATATAACGAACACCTTGCCCATGAATCTTGATAGATACTAAAAATTTTTACCCCTTGGATCTCGAGATTAAGATATGAGATTGAAGGATATTGAAATACGTTCACCTAATCTCACAATTCCAACTGCTCGAAATTTTCCTCTGACTCGAGTGTTTTATGTACTGCTCCAACATCCGTTTTACGATAATTTACAAAATTTTCATGGCCAAAGACGTGTTTGACGATTCATTAAAAATATATTTTAAGTAAATCAGGATCCTGTTTACCCTACTTTTGTACACAACTGCTCCTCGTTCGGGCTTTCAAACTCGTCATTACAGGATTTTATCATCCAAATATGCTCAAAATTAACTATTTCGGAGATGATCTAACTTGGCATGGAATTTTGTCAATTCCTGTACCGATAAAAATTTACGTATCACGGTCAAGTCGTTGTTAAAGTTGGACGATTATGCCACCTTACAAATATTTCTTGTTTTACCATTGGTCAAGCATTGAGAGAGGAAGACGAAAAGACCCGAAACACATCATATCATACGCTCGTGGTTCCACTTTATTTGTTAAGTGTCGCACGCAAACACTTCCAAAACGACCTTGCCGACTCGCGGTCCTTGAGGGATTCTCGGTCAGCAGGAGGACTACAGCATCTCAGCTATCTACTCTGGTGAGATTTTTAAAACCTCTACTATTGGAATTAAGTGCTCAAAACATGTAATACAATACAAATGTCTTTATTAGGCGAAATTGTAACTAGGAAGTCCCATTTTCCATTCAACCCCAATACATTGGTGGAAGAATGAAGAAGCTACGGCTCTCATAGCAATTAAACGCCCGAAGGACATTAAATAGCAGTCGTTCACGGATGAGAGAGGAAGAAATCGGCTTGATTTCTTATCTGCGATACGATTGGGTAATCCATCTCACGGCTTTTTGTCTTATTGGTGAGGAATAACTTTTGCTGCTACGCGTAGCTACCGTAACCGTAGCTACGGTTGCGCTGTTTATCATTCTTTATGGCCACTGTAATCAATAGTCCGGCATGAATAATTTGACACAAAGCGATTATTAAGCGTAAAGCGCGTGTTCTATTGGAAATTTATGTGAGATGAAGATGACTGATGGAAGTAATTTTCATAAATTTTCTTTTTATGTCAAGTGATTTTTCTTCCATTCGATCTCTTACTTCTCGGTTTCAAACACGTTTATCTTTCATTCAAATTTCACTTAATATAAGGTCATCAAATTAAAAGAAATATTATCTTTTATAGAACCGTTTTCCGTTCGGTTAACTCCACTTAATTAGATTATTATTTTTTTTCAAGAATTAAAGCAAGTCCACTGACATTCTTTGAAATCTAAAAAGAAAGAAAAAATGTCTATTGACATCTATTTACATCTATTGATGTTTATGTGATATGATTTCATTCTTGATTCTAGTCAACCTCTTTTTGATGTAATCATGCATTAATTTGTTACATCATTTGAAATAATAAACCCTAGAATTGAGAATAATTCCTATAATTTGGGATTGAATGTTGATTTTAGAAGATTTATTGTTTTGCTCGTATTATAATATTTATATCTAAATACATTATCTGTCGGAGCTTACTTCGCGGACAGCCAAATTGAACGACTATCATTGTCCTATATATCGATATCTCGGTTGACCGGTAGGTTCCCTTCACCGTCTCTTGCAATGGACTATTATTACGCCGACTAAATTTCATATATTGCGAAATATAATAATAATTGTTAATTTTTAGAGAGTAGTCTTCCATGGTATGGATTTGAAATGATTTATGAGTTGGTTTAACTTTGATATAAGTTATAAAAAAGTGATTTCATTCCGCTTATTTTCGCGTAGGAATATTCTCCTCTCATTTCCATAATACACCCTAATTTCCGCGAAGATAAAATAGCAATAAAAAAATATCTTAAATAACTGGGAATATTTTTTATACGTCAAAAGTTCTTTGAAAGCACTAGGAGTGGCCTTGGCTTGCGTTACTTTTTCACGATATTTCCCAGTGTTTGCGCTGATGACTTCATGTGTCCAAGCCTCTCCGGTGGACCGGGCGGGAAGCGGAGCAGAAAGGAAGTGGGAAGTAGGAAGTCGATGGCGAGGTCGTCCAAAGGCAGTACGTCCTTTAAGGGCGAATGTTAAGTGCAAGGGCGGAAGGATTGAACCTGCGAAAGCGAGGAAAGTCGCGGGTGCTGAGGATATTTTCCACGACCTCGGACACTAAGATGCTTGAGTTCTTAATATATATGCCTCGACTTGACCAAATATGCAAATTTAAGCACATTCTGTATTTTTAAAGAGGGGAAGGATTAGATGTCTTTGGATGTAAGCATTATTGGAGTTATGACTGTACAACCCGCAGTGTTTTACGTTGTTCGGATGGTTTCGAGAATGTAGGCTGGAGTAAATGCTCTTACTCATTCATCAAAAAACATTTATATATGTTAATGTACAATCGCTATTCTATTTTTCTACCATAGATAGTTCACAAGGTTTTCTGTATTAAATGCTCATGTTATACATTGATTTACCGATGTTTACTATATTGATTATATATTATCTATTGCTGTAGATACTCGAGTATAAGCCGACCCGAATTTAAGCCGGGCACCTAATTTTATCACAAGAAACTGGGAAAACTATTTGATTCGAGTTTAAGCCTTGGGTGGGAATTGCAGCAGCTACTGGTAAATCTCCAGATTAAAATAGATAGCAATAAAATCAAACTAATTGAGGCATGAGTAAGTTAAATGGTGAAAGAAGTTGTAATTGAGCTAATGAGGAATTTACAAGCTTATTTCCGGATACGACAGACTTTTTTCACCAATGCTTAGGTTAGTGGGACCAAAACTAGAGTATAAGCCAAGGGAGGCTATTTCAGCAAAAAAAGTGCTAAAAACTCGTCCTATACATGTGGTTTTCCGGTATATTATAGGGAACATTTTCCGCTCTTATGATAGTTTCTCTCTAGCAAGAGACATAATATCGTGCTCTTTAATATTCGAGAAAACTTGTCATTTTCAATGGCTGCATGAAAAACAGCATATAAAAACATGAATAGATTTGAAGGAACAAGCTGTCACGGGCAGAGCGATTATGCCGAATTTGACTTGAAAAAAAGCGTTCGTGAACGGATTATGAGAGAGGAGAGAGAGGTGGGTGATTAGGAGCACCCGGTGGTGAAATTAATTAGGAGAAAGTGCTACGCGATGATCGAATGCAGAGAAATTTCGAGCTCGAGGATGCAAATGGTAGTAGAACTGGTTTGAGGCTACAGCATAATAACAACCGCAAATTAAGTGGCCGCCGAAAAGAATGTGACAGTTTGTTGGAAAACATATCAATATCGCATCGCCATATATACAACATAGGACTGCTGATTAAAATATGCCAGAGGTGATGTTTACTGTTTGACAGCAGTGAAGACAAATTAGTAAGTTTAAATTTTTTAAGTTACATTTTCTAAGTCTCTAAATACAAATCCTACAGCGATCCATAGCCGCTTGAATCTTAACTTCATCATCTCATGCATCAAAAGTCAGCTTAGATTTGCAGCATTTATTGCCCACATGAGGTTTTTGGCATACACTATTTCGCCGCTTCAAGAGCATAAACAGGTTTTCGGATGTCTCTTTAAGACACATTTCTGGTGTTCATTTGTATACTTTGAGAATCATATTTTGATTGGATAATTTATAAGATTTAGCTGAGCATTAAATCCATACGTTAAATTTAACAGCCTTACGAAAATGTAATGAGTAGAATAAACTAAATGAAGGTTAAATTAGTAATTGTAATTTGAGTCCATAATTATATTGTTACCATTGTAATTTTTATTATTATGATACTCAAATTTTTTTTCTGTAAAAACTTTTTTGGTTGACTTGTTCATATTTATTTTTTTAGACATCACATTTTATTTGATTGATCAATTTAAGATATTATAGAAATGAAGAAAAGGTTGTACTTTTTCATTTTTACGAGTCATCGCCATCATCAGGTGATTGATCGCCTGATGATGGCGATTACTCGTTGAAACCTGGTCGTGTTTTTCAAATAAATCCGTGGAAAAAGTACAACCTTTTCTTCATTTCTACGAGATGGATTTCCACAAAACGACGCCTGAGACTGTGAATTAAATTTAAGATTTATTTACGCGATAAAGGCACGAAATATATTTTTCTCATCCGTGCGATATGTTTCATTCGAAAAGATAGGAGAGGCGGCAGGTGATTTAATCTTGCAGGAATTGTTAAAACACGAAACTGGTTTCCAAAATTCTTGCCTCAAACGATTGGGCAATAAACCTGCATTGTGTTCGAAATTACTTTTTGAAGCATGGTTATTGAACGAGGTGGAATTTAATACCTGAGTTTTTTACATTGATTTCCTAACCTGTGCGACTCATTGACCTTGGGCCCTTAAGGGAGGTTTTTAATGTTAGTATTGTATGAAAAGAGCTGCCAGTAAAGCCGACTACATGTAACAGGTATATTCCTAACATTCTTCGCACAGGATGGGAAAAAGAAATGCTGTAAGGCTAAATCCGAATTGCTCACGAAAATATAACCGTCAAGAAATAGATTTATTGCTAATGAATGTTCAGTAGAAGTTTACTATATATTTCTTGAGCTAATCGATTATGTATCACATGGTGATCTTCAATCTATCCGAGGTCAGATTCAGGATTGGCGGAAGTTTTAGGGGAACCGGCTGTGCCTTATAGGTGGCCATAATTATAGAGCGATTTATCAACCAGTTAGTCCCTGAGATACATAAGTTGAAGAGAATTTTTATTGTGTATCTCAACTATTGAAGGTCGAGAACTAAACTCGTAAGGACTTGGACCTAATATCTTCACGGACAAACGCTACGCGTGTATTCAAGATCATTTGTGGCTATCCACTGGAAACAATTGGGTACCAACGGCTAAGATTGGTTGGCTATTAGAAGGATTCTTAAATTCAGTTTCCGTTTTCGTAGAGAATACTACAAGCGCCGATGAATGACTTGAGATAAGATATAACCAACCAAAGGTTGAATGCACGCGTTTACGTACTTACTCTCGTTATTGCATAGTGGAAATTTTTAACTTTTGACAAATGTCCATAATTTTGAAAAATTTAGAAGCTGAGTTCGTTTATTTTGGCGAAGTTTACGACTCAATCAAGGGCGCTGTTTACCGAAGACGCAGTGGGTCCGGGGGTCAGGCGTTGACATTCCCGCACTCGAGATTTCACTTGCACACTATTGTAAATTCTGCAGAAGCCATTTAATACCACAATATGTCCGCATTTTTTATTGTTAATTTTATATAAAGGACATCAGAGAGGGGATATTTTACCGGCAGCTCTCTGGTGACCCAATTACTAACAGCTATCTAGGTCATCATATGGAATCGCTAGTTACAAGGCATTAATTGAGTGAAGGCGTGCCCAGTGACAGTGACGACTGGACAGCTGATGTCCAAATGCTTGGCACTTATTACTAATGGATTTCGAATTGTTTGGACTGCAAATAGCAACCTACGATATATTGCAAGTACCCGAGATTTAATCCTTACAAGTTTTTGGTAGAGGAAAGTGTACATATTTTTGTGTTATTGGTAATTTTTTATGATCTCCGAATAGTCATAGTAGATTGATGATCTGAATGATGGTTAGATAACTCTTATTTTCTATATTTGTCCGGAAATGAAAGTTTCCGTAAGCAAGAATGAACATAAATTTTGAATAGGTTAGATAAGATTGAATTTGATGTTTATCCTTCCATATAATCTGAATAGTTTACATAGGATTACATAAAATAGGTGAAAGTGAGATAAAAACTTAGCTCTTAAGAAATTCAGGCGTGAAATGAGGGTTATACTTATCTTAGTTGTGATTCATATCGCCTGCAAGCAATTGATGTACTTACATATCTAATCGGTTGTTGTAATTATGAATATTAAGCAAAGTTCCACTACTAACACTCATATGAATTTAAAAACTATCCAGTCAAAGTTGTGATGCATACGTATGCGTTTGATTTGCGGTTTTGATCGATCCCACGGGCCGTAGTGGTCGACTAAATCAAAAGCAAATTAAAATGTAGAATGGTAGTGCTCTTAGGCGTTTTTTAGTTGTAAATACCTATTTTTGTAATCGCTCAAAAATTTACAGTAGATTTAGATTAACATTCATTAAAATTAATTGAAGATAGGTAAGATAATCACTGGTCTAACATAATTTGCGGTGTTACGGTGCAGCGTCTTGGGGAAGCCCAGAGCGATATTCTAATTGCCGATGGTCTCTGGAAAGGATCGATCTCGAAACCTTCGATTAATCGCCACCTCTCGGAGTTTCGCATTCCTCTAAAATGAGAGTAAGGTTGACCGAGTTTGATTTCATCCCGAAAGACCTGTCTGGGTCGTTTGATGGTCACCGGAATATTATGGAAGGACCAATTACGGGCAGGTCTTCACGCTCTCTTTCTCGAAGGGCGTGGGAGAGCCATATTCGTGGGGGGCAGACTCTTAAGGTCGTGCATTTGGCAACTGGACACAGAAGCCGCTGTTTTGTAACGCCCGGCGACCGGCGTTGGACCCCCTCGATTCAAACAACTGACCAATTCGAATGGGAGACGCGTTCCGATGATGCGTCATAAGGTGAGGAAAAGCAGCGTTGTGAGCGTGGCCTTGGCATCACTTAAGATTTCGGATGGGTTTTACGTTGTCTTTCATATATCGCCCTCATTCTTAACGGGTAGGCATCTTCCTTTCTTTCGATACATTTCGATCTCCATTTTCCAGATGACTTCAAGGACTCGAAGCCATAACTTACTGTAGCGATGTTTGAATTATAGAACGGAATTTGTTCCTCGTCACTGTCCACGTTGTGATTGACGATAGAATTCAGCTATTGTCTTGAGATTAAGGCTCGATATTTTAGTGACGTATGTTTTAAATTAAATAATACATGATGAATAGAGTTGAAAAATAGAGTGGTTCTTTCGACAGGAGAATGGTTTCACGCCTCAAGCACTACGGAGGTGATTTTGAATGTCCAATTCAGACTGGGAATGGGAGTTATTAGCTAAGATCTACAGAGCTCCACAATTTCATTCCAAATTATATCAGAGACTTATTTTGTATTGGGATTCAGTGAAGTCGATGCGTATTTTTCGAACCAAGTGTACGTCATGCTTCATAATGACCGAAATATTAGCAAGTTTCCAATGCCAAGCCAATTATTCCTCGGTTGTTTCAAACCACGTTGTCGATAGGTCTTCCTCTGTATCTAATACGGAAAGCAATCACATGCATGGCTATGCAGACGTTGACGAGTAAAATTTTTATTCTATTACTCCACCTAACGATTAGAACTCTGATTCCACTTCGTATGAACAGGAACTCAATGATTGGCTTTGAAATTGCAGTGAAATTTTTAAGTTATTCAAAGTAAAATATATCCAAGTTGATTAAAGGAGATATGTAACTGAATAGAAGTAGTCAAAGACATATTCATGCGTTTTTATGATACACCGATGAGCTTTCTTTTGGAGTAAGTCAATGAGAGATTAACTGCCCAACATCCATTACTAATTGCGGAAAAAACATAAAAGGTGTCACGTTTTTATCCTGATGCAGAAACTGATGGTATTCAATTGCTAAACAATATTGATTAAAACTCTCGCACGAATATGTTTTAGACCAAACTTTTTCACTATTTTGGTTTCACCGTAAAATTCTGTGTTTGAATTATAGTAACAGTTAGGCTCCAGGATAGGCAAGTGTATGCCCATTAGTGCGTAGTAATCTTAGCTGTCAAATCCCTATTTATACATGCTACTACTATATTAACGATTTCACTGACCATGCTACAAATAATTAATCAAACGATGTGGTGTCTCATAAAGCTACTTCTGGTTTGGAACAGGATGGATTGATTTTGATGTCTCTCTGTTTCGATTTACCTGATTTTGAGAAATCCATCTTTTAGAGTAACAGGAACTAGGCTTTAGTTTGTTAGCATTATTATTTTCTTTCTACGAAATTTTCCTTTTAAATCAAGTCAGTAGATGTCATGCTTATATATCATCTTCCAAGTCGTATCTTAGATTGCGTATATCTTTCCTTATTAAAAGAGGGGAGTGCTCATATTGTAATACCTCAACCAATGTCTAAACTGGAAGCCTCATCAGATCTTTCGAATGAAGATTGGAATGAAGATCCGCCCACAGCGCTTAGAGCGACTGAGTTTCTCAATGAGAATGTGCGCTGCCACTAAGGTGCCAAAATCCTATTAGCTCAGCGTTTACCATACAGCGCTGGGTCAAGGGGAAACCGTAAGCCGTCGAGATGCATGCCAGACGTGATTCGCGTGATGTCATAACGGAGATCAGGAAATAAATCTGAGTGCACCTGTCATTCGGGAGTCAGTCTAACTTTTCATTAATGGTCACTGAAGAGAGTGTCTATGACTAGAGAGTGCAATTTTCTCATTGCCATAACTAAGTTACGTAAACTAATTCTAGGAGAAATAAATTATAACAGTTATTATCCAGAATCTATTTGAGATATCTTTGGAGGATATACCCAAAATTGAAAAATTAGTTTCCTTTAAAAGCTAACTTTACTTAATATTCAAGTTTTCTGATATAGTGAACGTTTCAGGCCTTCTATTTCACATGTAAATAGTCTTGGATCAGAAATTTCGCACCACTTGGATCTAAAAAGAATTTATTACATAGAGAATTTATTCAAGGCAGTCTTTTGTGGAACGGTTCCTCAAAGTCAAGACTCATATTTACAATATTGCCCTGTCTTATATCCCGGCTAAAATTATAATGGATAAATAAATCGTCTTTTTTCATAGCATTGCATTTAGTATAATACCCAGAGGCTTAATTATATATGAATTACTGCATTCATAGGCATATAACGTGCGATTTTCCCTAAAATTTAGAATTACGATAAACTTATCATTGAGATAAAATGCACCTCCATTAATATTCAAATTCTCTTCCTAATTTGTTCACAAAAAAGCATTTCAGAGTTTATTCAGTTTACCTAACTATAAATTGTATTGAAGCATTTTGGATTTAACCTGCAATTTTAGTGTGTAAGTACTATAATCAATGTCCTTTTCGTCTTTGTAATTGGTATTTTTAGAAATTTGCCGAATATCTTAAAATTTAGCTTCATGTTATTGAATGGCCAAATTAAATTCCCAGAAAAAGCTAGGACATTAACAGTCTGACCTTAACAAAAAAACATAGCGATAAAACACATAACTTTGTAAATTTATTCTTACCCTTTTATGCCTAAATTTACACCCCGAAAATTGCCAACGAGAATTCGCTAGCCTTTTATCACAGACTACGTAAACGCGTGGAAAGTAAAATAAGCTCGAGATCATATGTTAATTCACGTGTCTGCTATGTTTGGGACGCTTGTCTTTCGCGTCCCCATTTGTTTGCGTTTCCTTCATTCCTGCTTAATGGTTTGGAAAAACATTCATTTGGGAGTGTTTCGCACCGTAATTGGCGCTTTCCTTTATCTCTCTCTCTCTCTTGAAGACTTCATCTCTACAGGAGAACATGAAAAGTCGCAAGGCGTTACTCCTTATTCCCACTCTGGATTGAAAACTATGCTAAGCCTTGTTGTCGTATAAATCTATGAGATAATCTTTTTCATTTCTCTGGCACTTTTGGAGGACCATAATTAATATAGTTATAACTTTGCGTAAGAGCGAAAATTAATTTTTTTTCGGGATACAACAGCGTTGAGACAGTTGTTAAAAACAAAGCTATATATTTTTGAAGAAATCCCTATCTTTCTGAGCCCTTTAAACTATTTTATTTTCCTTTTATTTAAATGGAAATATTATCAATTAGTTTATTTGGACAGTCTTTTAAGTTCAATCTTTCGTTTTATATACTTCCTCTTGACTATATAATTGTAATCGGAAAAATTCTTTGTTTCAAGTGGAAATCCCAATGTGGCGGCCGTTTGAACATAATATCACAAAGTAGAATTTTGTCTAATACTGTTTTCTAGCCTCTGGAAGGTCACGTTATACGCCATAGAAACTGTGTGAACAATATCTTTGAAGGCTTTCTCCAAAATTTAACGTGACACCTCACTCGGAAAGACTGAAACGAAAACCGTTGTTTATATTTCTGCTCGTAAAGCTCTCGATCCAAAATCGTCCTTTCTTTCAAATGATATTAAAATATTTACATTAATTAATTTAATCGAAAAAGCGTTGACGTAGTAAAACTCCGTTACAGAAAGAATCTCAAATAAGTAAGCAAAATTCCACCAGAATTACTTTTCGTGACCGGTTTCAAACTCACAAGTTCATCAGGCTGAATGGTTATTCAGTAGAAAATAAAAGTACATTCAGAACAAATTAAGTTTGAACCCATAAAGACAGACATATAGTTTGACAGCACAAAGCAATTATAGTCGAGTTTTGCTCAGTTATTTTCCATTATTCCTGGCTTATATTGAATTTAAGGATTATTTTAAATTAAATGTCCATAATGTCATTTCTAATCTGAATTATCGTCATTATTAAATGTACTATATATTATCAGTTAAGTTTTATTCAAATTGCTCACAGATGTTGTATAGATTCGCAAATTAGTGTACTCCTAGCTAATAGAATATCTATTAAAAATATCAAAATGTTTTGGCATACATAGTCTAATTTTTGAATTGTTACACATCTTTAAATCGTTTTAGAAGTTCCTTGCTACTTCCGTCAAATATACACTCGAGAATCAGTGATAATGGAATAAAGGAAGGAACATGCTAGAAACTAATATGCTATAACAGGCTAAAAATTAAGTAGAATTCATTACTAACTAGCGCTAATAGATAAGCTGTTGAAACAGTCCCAATATGCAACTCTTCAAGGTTTCTAGTTTTTCTACTCCTGAGGGTCTTTGGTTTCAGGGTCTCTTACTTTGTATTCTCCATTGTTTTTTATCAACGACTAGAATAGATGAGCATGGAGGAAGAAAAATTGTGGCAATTATCGGATTGAACCTTCTTGAAATCTCAAACGCGCTTAATAGAAACACAGAACTCTTTAGCAGGCAATTAGCGAGGAGCTTTCAGGGACGGGAGTAGATAGGATACTATTGTCAAAGCGTTTGCACTTATAATTTGTCGCTGTAATTCAATTGGAAGTCATGAGACATGGATCGTTATTTTATGTTTTAAATACGGTTTTTAAACGAATAAAGAAACGCTAGCGGGAATGCTTGAAAAAACACCGTAAGAATTCACCGAAGCGAAAAATACAAAGAGGAAGGTCGGGATGGGAGGAAGTATTTCCCTTATCTCAGAGAAAAAAGAGAAAGAATATATTTTGGAATTGAAATGTTTTGTTGAAATTCCACCTTCGGAAAAGAGACAGAAAATGATCACAACCTCATCGGTAGATCTTTATCTCTGGTGTCCCGCAAGGAAAATAGTGTGCCGCATAATATTTGTGAGTGCATCTTATGTGTGGCAGTAAAATAAAGTTGTATTTCATTGCTTTATTCGCTGAAATGGTATTTTTTTAATTTAAATTTTGTATGATTTTCAAACGATATATTTTTCATGCCTAGCTACTGTTGCCCTTCACCGGTGAAGTCCCCCTAAGCTATGATGAACTTATCAGGAGGTGCTTCACCGAGGCAACAGCAACAACGAAGACACACGACCATTCCCTGATCGGAAAAATTCGGTCAGCCGGGATTCGAACCGGCTTTGGGTTATCTTGGGGTTGGAGCGATCGCTTAGATGTCATGCTATGAGATATATAAAAATATATCTCGTAGTTCGTTGATAATTTTGTATTTGCTGGTAAACAATTGTAATTGCTTTTGTGAACAATTCATGTATTATAAGAATGATTTTATTTACGGCTTTACAATAAATTCAATAGCAGAAGAGGGCAATGTCTTAAAATTACCATATTAGGCTGTTATATGTGGAGGGAGTTTGAAACTTATGAAATGTCCTCTTAAATTTCGCTATTTTTTAATTGGTTGACCAGTTTAAGTTATATTCATTGTAAGAAGTCAAGTCAATACTGGACGGAGAATACAAGATCGGGGATTTGCAATACTGATTGTACTCAGCAATTGTTTTAAGATGTGCCAAAATCCCTTATTTCAAAGAATCAATGGTTGTTTGATATCTTGAGGAAATTACACGAGTTTTTTTCGCGGTCATAGAATTTCCATATGTATTTTGTGAAAGCTTCAGGAAGAACAGCTTGAATTAGATTCACATTTTAATATTTAATGAGTAATAGCATAAATTATACGGAATGTAAAACTGGGTCACTGTTCAATTTCAAATTATTATGACAATATATTGCCCTATATATTTTCCAAACAAACTGCTGTAGTCCTTTTCTGGTAAGAAACATGCAGTCTTGAAGTGGCGAATTGTGCAGGTATAATATGTGTATGTAAGAAATATCTTAATTAAAAACGACTCACTCAAATATATTAGAATTTATTAATCAATTTGCCGAGGTTCCTTTTCTCAGATTTCATGATTCATAATTCTTCCAGAGTTTCATCTCCAATCAGTTTCGAAGTGTTTTTAAGCAGGTACTTATTGTGATTATCGACTGTGATAAGCATGTGTTCAGCTAACACGCATAGTTTTAGAAAAGTTTTATTACTTCATAGTCAAGGAGCTAAAACTCCACTTTAAATAATACGGACTCTTAACTGCCTACTACTACAACAATAGAGTACCGAAGCCAGAGGAATGTAGCTTATAAAATGGCGGTCTTTTCTAATATGTGATTATTCATAGTATATAGATATAAAAAAATTTAATTTCAATCTCACCATAATGAAGAAGTTGCAAACCAATATGCTCTAATAGTTTTACTTTGCTGCATTAACTTTCAGCTGTCGGCATATAAAGAAAAGTATACAACCAGAAGCTTTTGAATGAGAAGAACGGGAAAAACATTTTCTATCGGTCATCCTAAAGAATTCGAAGAGAATTTTCCAAGGCCAAGGGAGATTTGGTGAGTGAATGTTTTCTTTTGGCCATTCTGTTTGTAGTGAGTTGGGTATCTTATAGCAAATTGAAACTGTGGTTGGGTAAAATCATTTAATAGCTAAAGAGGATGATATCGGTCAGAAAATTCAAGATCAAAGAAGAATAATGATAAAGTCCGCATAGGGAAGCTTATCCGAAATTTTCGAATGATTGTCACACAAAAAATTCGATGAAATGGTAGAATACGAAGTTTTTTTCAGTTCAGAGGTAGACTTGAAATTATTTTTATTAAAGATTTTTTTTCTATCTCTCGATCTTTTGAAACCTTTTGAATTAGGGGCGGAAAATATAGCAGCGTATTTCCCTCGAGCAAAAGCAGTCTCATGTTTGTTTGGCTATCATTAAAAACAAGTGTGAAATATTCCTCCGATGTATGCAATTAAAATAGACAGAAAAATGTAGGAAAATTATCGAGAAATTCAGAGTCTGCTGTTGCGTGGAAGATATCTGTCCTGGAAGAAGACTGTCGAGAACTTAACTGATTAACATTTGGCGTATACATAGAAGCGATCACGGTAGACATACCAGAGGCGTAAACATAAAAACTAATATAATTCATCTTTTCACTTTAATGGTCACTATTTTAATGGTCTCATTTATTTATCCGACGAGAGTTGTTGACTAAACGACTCTTGTTTGATGAGCGAGTCTACGAGAGAGTCCAATAAATATTTAATTCTATATTCACTTTATTTAATGTTAACAGCAAAACTATCGATAAAACTCTGTAACATGACGATTTTATGAATGATCGCGACAACCTAATCCGGAAAATGTATTCGAACCGGGGAAATTGTCGAGATATGCCCGGCGTTCATACGAACTGCGGAAGACTACACCGATAAAAATCCACCTTTTTTGCGGAGAGCGCCTTCGTCCGCCGAAACCTTCGCTAGCCACATCCTTCAACAACTTCCTCTGCCCCAAAACCAAGAGATATCAAAGATATCTCCCTCCCCACTGTTCTTCACATACACGACATACACTCACCAGACAACACAACAACGATAATCCGGTAGCGGCCGCTTTCAAATCCTCCCAAATTGCTCCCTCAGTGTCGACGGGTCCCTTCCTCTGTATATCTCGCGGGGGCGAGCACCAGAAGAAAGACTGCCGGTATTCTCGTGGACACTGGCGATCCGAAGGTCGGATAGGCGAAGCGTTGGGCCGGACAAACACAACGGCCGCTGGGTCTTCCACCGAGTGTTCCTCCGAAGCGCGGGACGCGGATTTAAAAAGGTGCAGAGGGGAGAGGGGGGGGGATCCGCGACCCTGTCCCTTTGCCACGGTCAACTCCTCCCGCCCCACACTTCCCTGTTCCCCCGCCATCGGATGGGAGTGGATGGATTTTTTCCTATCGGACTATTTTTTGACTGCTGGTGGTCCCTACACGGGGAATGGTCGAGGTCGCGCTTTGCGACGAATAGGAAAAGGCCTGCGATGGATTGGCGAGATTGATTTCGTTAGAGGTGAATGAAGATACTTTTCTAATTCATTCTGTACGTGATGCCGTCCTTGAAGAAATGCGTTCGCGGAACGGATTCAGAGGAGCTTCATGAAAGGAGGCAGAATTTGCAGTTTGGGATTTTTTCTATCGGAAAAATTACTGGAAATAATGGCAAAAATATTGATAGTATTTTCCCAACTTTATTTATGGCGAAGAGCAGAAATACTTTGTAGATTTATGAAAATGGACTGGAATGGAATGGAAAATCTTTTACTGCTCGCTCTACTATCACGGTATTGATGGTGACAATCTCTGAATATGGAGCACTGTCACGTCGATATCCTCTCTTGGTTGGGAAAGCATCTATTTATCAACGAGGAGATAATAAATGTTGTTTTCATTATTTATTTTATGCTTTTCCACTATTACATACCTTCGCATTTTAATAGCACCCAATTTCATTCACGATATTTTATATATCGCGATAACAGTTTATTTGTTTACATTTATTCAAGCATTGTGCATTACCAAAATAAGGATATGACATGCATAGCCCATGAACATTCATTTACTAAAAATTTAGTGTAAGTTGTAATTCTGGCAGAAAAATATACCAGAATCCTCTTGAGGTTTTATTTAGTAAACTTGAAATTAAAAAGTCTGAAGAATGTAAGTCATTCGTGGACCACATTAGACATGAACCCTCTCAAGCGAAAATTCACAATCAAATTAAATCGTGAGGATAGATATTTATTTATTTCCACAAATATTATTAAACAGGGACAGGGTTTTTATCTTCGCACTTCATCTGTATTATTTGTTCTTGTATTTGACTCTGATGTCTTGCGATGTATTGAAGACGACGAAGTATGGGCATTTTAATGAAGTATGATGAAAAAGTACAAATATGTATTCACACTATTTAATAATAGATAATTCTTAATAAAGGTAATAATTAATAGATTTTATTAGATCTATTATTTGCAAAATGGTGTTTTCAAGGATGGATTTTACCCCTACAGTTATTTTTTTCCTTTTCTATTCATACTGTGTCCGCTTTGAATTACTGCTATCCTAAATACCTGCGGTTTTTCCGACCCCAGTGAATACTCAACTTCATGAGAAATTAAGATTACGGTTTTATATCCTTTTCATACGTAGGTCAGTGACGGGCAACCTACAAAGCGGGAAAGGAAAAACTAGGATTGGAAAAATGCTAGGTAACGGACGTACTGAGCTCATCCGTTGTAAGTGGATATTTAGATGTAATGGTTTCACGAGGGGTGGAATCTGGGTCAAAGCCATAATAACACGGAAGTATCGAATGTAACGATGCAAATTTAATGACAACTTTGCGCCTGAGTGGAGAAAGGATCTAGCGAACATGATAATATCTTAGGAAATAAAAACAAACACTTCAGATCTGAGGTGAATAGTCCAAGATCAACGTGTCAACACCTCTTGACCTTTAATGCCTTCATACGACCTTATTAATTGCTGAAAAATTTTAATTACTTCATAAAATCTTGCCTTGACGATAAAAACTCCTCATTTACAAGGCGAAAAACCTTTACAAGAATCCTTCATCCCTTATAATGTTAAAAATGCGAAAAATAAGCCCAAGAAGTGGAGTTTATATAATACGTAGCTTATTTCAGGAAAATAATAGCAATATAATGAATGTTTAATATATAATAATGTATAATAGTTTATAATGAATGGAAATTTTATCCAAGCTTAAATTGGTACAACTAATTACCTATAGAGCTGATTCTATGTGCTATTTGTTTTCATTTATGCAGTTCCACACACTAAGAGTAATACCAATGCACCAATTTCAAATAATGCACACAAACCTCTGCAGTACCCGTAAAATGGTATCTTTAATAATATAATCTAGTAATGTAGCTTCCATGGAAACTGCTCTGTTTGCTGGACTTTCGTGACGTGAGGGTTATTTTTTCAACGAAATTCGAAGTAAACAATTTCAATAAAAACTGGCATGACGTTTATTTGTGTACTTCAAATCGCAGTGTACATAATTATCTATTCGTGTTAATAAATCACAAACTTCTTGTTTAAAAAGAAAATTAAAGCAATCTAAACTGTTGTTGAAACTTATCGACAGATGTGCTAACGGGTGTAAAGGATTTAAGGAACCTGCGAAAAGATTCCCTTGTAATTCAGATTTCATCTCAAGCAATGGAAATATTAATGAGGGAGAATTAAACCACCATTCATGCATGAATCAACAATCTTCCGTTTTTATTATCATTATCTATTACATTATTATTTTATTATTAAATATATTAAATATTTTAGTATCCTTTATTTGTCTTTAAAACCTAAGAAAAATACCGAGCAATTCAAATTTAACGTTTGGATGTTGGCTAAGACATTAGCTTCCCTTTTTAGCAGTATTATTTTCTGCGAAATCATGGTAACTGAAATATCACATTCTTGAAATCAGGATATACCACTCTTCATGCCGAGTAATGGCTTTAATTATTGAATTCCTAAATGGATTTGTCACTTCTTTATCATTTTCAATCTGATACCGACAAAATTGTATTTTTGATATAATTAAGTCACTTTCAGATCAGTGACGTCAATTTGTTTTGTGTGTCCTCGATTTCTGCCCGCTGAACTGGAACGGCGTAAGCTTACGTCTTTGATGAAAGAAGACAAAAGGAATGGTGGATGACATGAATTATTATCGAATGATGAATGTATACTTTCCCTTTATCCTTCGAGATAACTTCTGACCCTATCCTTTGACGCGATTTAAACAATCCTGGAGGTTGGTCAAGAACATTCTTCGATACCTTGGAAGTCGATGGAATATGGATATGCGGGTCACCCAGACACCCGAACTGTTGGTCCCTCATTTTTGTCCTTATTTTACTATTTTCTGATTCCAAATCATCGCATCGTATCTGCGTTAGTCTTCGTTTCAATTTGCTCACAAGAAGTTTAAACTTACCAGCTCGAGCTGTTTATCTCCTACCCAAGATCGTTTGCCGATGGCTCTAATAAATTTCTTTAACAAACGGTTTATACACTGAGGTGTTCCAGATCTGATTTTATGATGCATTTCTTAACTCTGAGAAGTCATTGCTTGAAATTCCGTTCTGAATGAACCGAATCCGAAAACGATTGCATAGAGACAAAATTACTGACTTAATCAGAATCTTCTATGAACCGCTACTCGTTTGAGCCAAGAAGGAAGCGATATTGGATGACAAGGAATTAGATTAAATTGCAAATACTCATTTCAAACGGCTTATGGGACAATATATAGATTAGTATGTGTCATAAAAATTTCACATACATTCTAATAAAATACGCATAAATTTATGCTTTCTTACTTAGATTACCTACTGGCTGTAAAAAGGGATAAGGCAAGAAAAATATATTTTCGT
This sequence comes from Sympetrum striolatum, assembly GCA_947579665.1. Taxonomy (NCBI): domain Eukaryota; kingdom Metazoa; phylum Arthropoda; class Insecta; order Odonata; family Libellulidae; genus Sympetrum; species Sympetrum striolatum. Next base: position 32,486,554 of record OX388346.1, read on the forward strand.
AGATTAAATGTGACCACAGAAAAAATATTTCCGGTGATATTACACTCACAATGGAAATGTGGATGTGAAAAATCTGCGAAATTAGTGTGAAAGAAATAATGAATTGCGACATCGAGGGTTGTAAAAATTATTAAACCTCCCAATATTTACCATCAGTTGTTCCGTTAAATATTAGAAAATTATTTATTCATTATTTGGACTGTATACAATATTCATGTAGGGAATAGATAATCACTGGAACGAATGCAAATTAAGAATATGGTAATTATGTATTTTCCTCTTCCTGTTCTACACTTATGTGGTTGGCTGATGATTTTATGATTAGCGATTGGATTCTCACGAGAATCGAACGCGGGACCACATCTGATTGTGAGTTGAAAGCGCTGCCAATTAAAGAAAACGGAAGCCCAGTCTTTTAATTTTAAATGACTTTGAGGATCCTATGACTGCATTGCTTGGTCAAATAGTATAATATGATAGTATTCCCATCATAAGAATAAAAAAATCAGTTTTGGAAATAGACTTGAAAATGTAAATACTGGTACCTACTTAACAAATCTTCAAGATATTTGTAATTTAAAATACTCCAGGGTTAAATCTGTTATCAGGGAGGTAAGTGTCCCAAATATTGAAGGAATAAGGTCAAGTTTACTTCCTTGTTGTCATAATTTGCTTGATAGTATTTTTCCCTAGTGGTGACAGATAATCTTATCTGTCGTAATTCTAAAATTCCCATAGGGGAAATCGCTATTTTTTCTCAAATAGTATAAAGTAGGCATAAAGTATTTTTAAAATATATAAAGTCGGTATGAAATACATTTTTATTGTCATTCTTTACATAAAAATTAATTCTAATAATAATTTACAGTAAGTTAGTTACAAATTTTATCATTACAATTCTTATGTAGAAGGTATAAATTCCACCTCGGGGTTGGCGTTTGTTAAAATGTTTTTCAGAGAATTTTATCGGGATTCTTATTCTAATATTTGATATAATTGAAAATCTAATACAAATCCAAGCCGTCATATTTTGTAAATCACCTTTTTGCTTTAATTCGGTTTACGGCTGTTTAATAACCAATAGTCATCATTTCTCAAGGAAATTCGATACATCAACCTGATTATTTCCTTTTAATTTAATTTCTGTACTTACTAATGGTGATATTAAGATTTACATTTTTTATGGACTGGTAAACTTGAAAAACCGCAAGGTTGCTTCACCGGATGTACTCAGCCATCTCATTTACGTTTCCGAAAGAGCCACTTCTCTCAAACTAACTAATATCAACGTCGTAGAATTCGTTTTCACTGGAATTGATATTAACGAGGTCGAAGTAATTAAACCAAGCATCTGAATTGAACAATGGTATTAAAATATTCTACGAATTATTAATATATATATTTGCTTGCGTGACTCATCTTTCCTTGGATTCATCTATCACCCGTGACAAGTATAAATTATTTGTCTCGTAATTTGCTAACAATAACCACTCTATAATGGCGACCCTGAAAATTTCTCTGGAATCATTCAGATCGTTGGCGTCCGTATCCTGTGGAGTATCTATTGGCAACTGGACAAACGAATTTCCAGTTTCAACTGGACGATCAAAGATCCAGTCATTTGTGGGAGAGAAGCATTCCACTTCAAATCATGGAGAACCCTTTCCTTTCAAGGACGAATAACTTAGAACTCCTTCCTATGACACTTATGAAACCTGTCTCGAATCCTATACAAAATAGAGATGGTAGATCCGGTTCCTTTGAGAATAAAAGCCTCCCCGATGAGATTCATTATGTTACCTACTCTTTGTTCCTGGTTATTTAACTAGCTGATGATGGAATGGATGAGGCATTCAACACTGTTAGGAGGAACTTCGGCAGAAAATCTTTTATTCAAAATCGGCAAGAGTTGATGAAGTCATCAAAGGAATATGAAAATAATGAGCCAGCACTTCTCCATGACATTTCCTAGATGCCTCTCTGTGGAGGAGCGGGTAGAGAATTGTTAATTTAAAGAAATACGACGGATGTTACAATAGTGATAGAAAAACACTTCTTCCTTTGGTATTATTCTTCCATTTTCGTTCATTCTTATTTAGATTTATATACTTTCTGTAAAGTACTCTGCCCGATGACTGGTTGGAACCTCATCTCATCTAACATTGGCAATATGGGGAGTGAGGTAGTTTGCCCTTGCTTTCCTCGCTAAGCCAAAATGCTACAACATATCCACGCAGGTTAAGCGCAATGACTCTAGAAGGAACGCTTATTCAACATTCCATATGGAGAGTGGAGAACCAAGTTCCATGATTCAGTACCACTCATACCTTAGTGGTTATCACAGCTATTAAAAATGTGAGAAGAATAGACTAAAGTTACATTTTTCTCTGACCTATACCAAAAGGAAAATGCAAAATATTCCATTTGTCAAAATGTGGCAGCAAGAACTTTTATTGCCCACCGATATCAATAGAGAAATTTAAAAAAGTATACCGTCTCCATCGTTTCACACAACAAAAAATGCAACTAATAAGTTAAAAAAAGAAGACATCTCAAATTTCAACATGGAATACAGTATCAGTATATACAGAATACAGTATATATATATAAGTATCCTTTACTAATACATTAAATTTTTTCTCTTTGTATGTGGTTTTCAGTCTGTCAATATCATTGCAATGAATCGCACATAAAAGTTAATTGATATTTTATAAAAAGGGGTTGTTTACCGTAGTTTAGCTATCGCTTTGTCTAATATGTTGATTTGTTTTCTTTGATTACCCGTGCCCATGGGCGAACACTTACAATCACATCTCATCTTCGATAGAAGAAAACTGAATAGCCTGGACTCGAACCCAGGAATGTGGCATTGGTAGGCTAGCAGCTATTTCGGTCGGTTGGTATTTTAATAGCTATTTGTTGTTCTGGGGTTGCAAAATTCAATTTTAATGGGATTTCCTTAGCAAAAGTCCACTGTAAACGATACAATTGAACTACTGCTTAGGGGCCGTACACAAATTTCATAACGCAATTTGGGGGGAGGGATTCCGGCAAGGGGTTACGGTCCTGGTACGTGGGGAGAGGGGTGTCCTGCTAGGCATTACGTGGAGGAGGGGGGGGGCGAAAATTGGAAAATTTTGCGTTACGTAATTTGTGTACGACCCCTTTAGGAAAAGAAACAAAACCTGAGTTCCGCTTGAAGTGAATGCTACCCATTAAGAAGTTCCAAGCAGTCAAGGCTTCATCACTTGAAATACTATTTTATAAATATAATAAGAATTTGGTTAACAGGAAGTGTATTGACGGTGGTCAATTACCTAAAATTACGGGTCATCATAAGCAACCAGAAGTTCGAACGTCGAAAAACACTTCATTTTTCCTTGGTGCTTGTGACAAAATTTGGGGAGTTGAAATCCCTGACCTTACTTTTTAATCTTAGGGCCAATGGCGACCTCCGGAATTCCAGATTTGTTTCCGAGGGGACGGCGAATCAAGGGCTTCGACCAATATTTGGAGAAATATATACTTCCTTGATGGTGAAAAAAGTGGAGGTGGACAACGCCTAAATACACCGTTGACCTACTTCCATGACGTGTTTTTTGTTAGACCAAAGTGGCGTCTCTTTTCCTTATTTATTAATATTCCTACCATGGGGGGTCTGCACTAAAAATGAAAGTTAAGACGCAATTTCAAAGGCTCGCTCTGCCTCTTCTTTTCCATTGATGAGGTACACAGTGATACTGTTATTGCTTTAGAGGTAGAGTTAGGTTGTTCATACTTAACGATGCTCCCCTAATTAGCAAATTGTATTAGAAGTCATTTATGATGTGTATTTTGATACATTACTGATGATTTCGAAAATGGCCTTGAAATTTCAGAGCAGATGGAAAGATTCATTTTTTATCAATGAAATCTACATTTTCAATAATTACCTTGTAATTAGAATGGGATATCTAACAAACATTACGAATAGCACCCATGTGCATCCAAGACCTGGCTGGAGCATGAACCCCGAACCTCAGCAGGTTTGAATCGATGTGAAATCTCATCTTCACCTTATTTCTTAAGTGACCTTCCTTTCGTTTCTCATCTTCATATTATTGCTGTATTTTTCACCATCTAAGTATCAATTCAATTGAATTTATCGACTACATTCTTCGAAATATTGCATCAATTAGTTCATTCTATCTTGGTAACAATACATTTTACGAAGGAGATTACAAGCAGTTCGTAAGTTTTTAAATCTTTAATCATGGTGAACTTTTTCTAATTTCATTTCAACATTCTTAACAAAATATATTGTTTCGTTACGCTACCATTACGACAATAGAAATTTGGTTATTCCATTTATTATGCATTCAAATGCATCATGTTTGTTTAATAATTTTGTAATAGATCCAAAATCTCTATGTTTTAAAAAATTTAATTTAATTTTGGTTTTATGTAAAACTGTCAAATCCAATTTTTTTAGGTGGCTTGCTGCAAAACAATAAACTCTAGTATTATTATTATTATTATATTATTATCATTATATTATTATTAATAGTATATTATTATTATTATCGATAGTCAATTACAATAATCAATTGTCACTATAACTCACTTTATATTATTATCGTTATCGTATGCAAATTCTACATATTTTTTCATTTACTTTACTCTTTAGAATCCAGAAATTGAAGTCCCATTGAATCAGTTACTTCCTTTACTCACTTTCCTATTCTCAGCTCTGCATTCATTTAGAATCAAGTTCTCGAAAATTTTCGGACTGAAATGCATTTCAGTTAATAAACACGTTTCCCTTGAGAATCATGTCCTCCAGAATAAAGGGTAAATTTATCGGGCAGCGAACGATACTTCTCGCTTAATCTGATTTTACGAGTTTAATACGATTTTATGTCGTATATGAATGCATCTTATAGACCTTTGAAAATAATTTTCCTCTTACCTTTAGAAACATAGAATGATGAATATCTCCAAATCTTCCACAATAACTCCGCAAAGTAGAGCTGTGCAGAGATTTATTGGTTAGGAAAAGGTATTTTCATTTGGGATCATTTTTATCCAAACATTCAATCTCTATTCCGCCCTTGCCGAAATGTGTAACGTTCCCGCATTACAACCGTTGATTGTTACCCGCAGGTGAAGTATTCGGGAATCGCTCAAAGCCGTTATCGTAAGCTGCTTTTATGTCTTGTTTGTTTTTGAAGGTTTTCACACGGAAAATATAGAATCTGTGCTCAAATTTACGACCTGGTGTTTCCTTGCGGCGCATAAGAGGAAATGGTCCTTGACCCAACTGGATTTGACGCACAACTTGATACACGCATATAGTTCATATTATCGCGGGAAATCGAAGAGTACTTGGGAAATGTGACGAAACGGCTTTTGGCACCCACGAACGAAACTTGTTACAAGTGCAGTATCCTTGAAGGTTTTTTTCCACAGAATGCAGTTGAGCTGGACATAATCGCAAAGTCCTTTGCCGACATAGTCTCCCGAATAGCTTGAGAGAATGTTCCGGCGGGATAGCTCAACGGACAGAGCACCTAACCCGTAATCGGGAGGATCGGGTTCGATACCCGGTCCTGTCGGACTTTTTTCAATTCTATTCTTCCTTGTAATTTATCCTCGCTGCACGCCATGTTGTGCAAATAACTAATTTCCGTGATATATTAATTTATAGAAATAGGTTGAAAAACCAAAGTTCAAGGTCACATCTGTGTTTATGAGAGATAAGTTACTTCATAAGTATTTTTACCTGTTCGCTCCATAATTCCTTTCTATATATTCCCCTGTTGCTTATTTCTATATTTATAATTATTTTTGTAATTTTGTATTTTACGACATCGAGGGATTTCTGCTAAAACTGTCATTATTGTCTTCATTGATGGAATTGTAGAAGTTACTGTGATCGAAATGTATCACACTATGACAATTGTCTTCGTTTCCCCCTATTCAGATTAAATATTCTCATTATTTGTGTTTTCTTCTTTCTTATAGCATCCTCTCAAACTTTTCTCTGACGTTTTACTCTTACTTTCTCCGTCGGATCCCTTTTTATGTCCTTTGCGTCATCTGCTATCTTCGATTTAGCTAATAGAAAGAAGACTTTAATCATTTCGGTTTTTTTATAACGACAGGTGAGTATAATGGTTTGCTTTCCATAGTAGCTCACCACACCATTTTTCAAATAAATTTCTTCATCATATAACCAGTTCTAGACACATCATGTATGTATTGTAGAAATATATCTGCTGGTTTGATTCCTTTTTTATTATGTATATTTCCATCAATTGTTTTCCATAGGCTTTATAAGTAGCTGAAAGATAATGTTTCCTGGTTCAGTATTCAGAAGTTCTCTCTCATAAATCACTTATCAATTTAAGATATACTCTGAAAGATGTTATCGATTGTCTTTTAAGTATGATTCCGTGCATGGGATGCAAACTTCGAAGTTTGAGTTGAACCGTGTAGGGCCAACAGAAACCCTTATTACTTTTAATATTATTTCTTCTTTACCTTTAATGTACCACAATTATCGGATTTGCGGAAATGAAATTCAGTTAATATTAGTTCCATGGCGCCTCACTTTGTCTGCGTTTAAAACTTTGAATTCATTGAAAACATCAATTAGTAGTAGGTATAGATAATTTTAAGCTAATAAAATAAAAAATTCCGTTCAATTTACTCAAAAATGGTGAATTTCGGACGGGAATCTTAACTCTACCAACAGTCACACGGGTTGACGATTTCTTAAATTATTACTAAATAGTTGACCATTCTTACAATAAGATGACCATTCTTACAATAAACTCGATTTTTTACACACACACAACCATCCCTTAACAGGGATTCGAACTCATGACCTCAGCGTTTCAAGATTAGCGCGCTAACCACTACTCCTTGATAGTATTAAAATACTTAATGCGCGAAATAAGGCTTTGATTTCTTGCAGAACAGAAGTTGAGAATCTTCGTGGATTTTAGGGAATTCCGGCAGACCTTCACGCTTTTCGAAGCTCACTCTCGTCGTCCTCGAATATGTGAATGTCCAGCATTGAGGATTCCGTAAAATTAAGGACTCTTAAACTTAGAAACCTAACCCCTTCTTTGACCTCAGATACCTGCAATTTCTCGAAACTTCTTCGAAACTCGGAGATTTTAACGCGTAGGCGTCTTCAACTTAGCACTTCAATCCCTCCTTGTCTTATCTCCCAGCATTTTTATCCTCACTTATCGCGTTCATAGTGACAGAAGATGTTTTGCGAAATCCAAAAAAAGTGCAACATTTCTCTTCGCATACATATGAAATGGTAGGATATAACCAGTATATTTTGAAGCCACACCATCGCAGATATTTGTGGATTTATTTCCGCTTTAAAAGCGAAACATCGACTCAACGTTACTGCTGGATGGAATTATATCTGACTGCGCTCGCGGAGAACGTAAAAACTGAGGTACTAACAATAAACGCTTAAGTACAGACACAAGTTAAGTATCCATTGCTTTAAAGGCTGATTGTTTTAATGAGAATCGTGGTGGTGATTGGTGCTGCAAAGTCGGAGCCGTCTTTCAAAATACATCCTGGGAAACACTAATTGAAAGCTAAGTTGGGTCGGTAAACAAACATGAGTCCCGAGAAGACATTACGTGGTACGTGAATATTTAATTTACACGATTGTTCATGATAATTTTTTAGGATTCACCTCATTCAATTTAGAGTAACTCTTTCGTGTAATAAATGTCCTGAAATGGATAAATTAGAAAGAAAGGAAAACGAAAAATATTAAATTCTTAAACATCAATTCTTGAAATATTCTTTGTTACACAAATACAGCCGCCGAGTAATAGTCTATCAGGTCTGGAGAGTAAAGGGTAAGTGGTCCACTCGGGAAGTGGTAGTTCCATCAGTCTACGACTTCTTTACGTGCATATATCTTATTTTTAGTATAATCATCAAGTCTTTCTCTTGTAAACAAATCAATTCATTATTATTTCCGGAGTGCATTGCGATAGCTTCTTTTGCAGAGATATTTCGATTCATGTTGAATCGATCATAACACTTCCTCAAACTTTACGAATTTTTGTTGTTAATTTGGATTAATATTCATTAGTGGGGTAACACATACATATTTTTAACGATTTTTTTCAGTGCTGTACTTATATAAAATTTAGGATGCTATTTTTTCATTATGATGCACTACTCTTTTTTGAGAAATCCATAGAATCACCAGTGGGAAAGGATTGGCAAATAAATCAGTGTGAATCACCTTTCCTTCTGCAATTAGCAAATATACCTATCACATATGACGCACGCCTGCTGTTGACAGAAATTCCACGGTGAAATACAGAGACAAATATAGAAAAGTTCAGCTTCTCAACTTTTTAAAGCAATTCAGATAAAATCTTATGATACTAATACTACAAAGCAGGCATGGCTAACTCGTACGCCTGTTCTATTTCGACACTAGTCGTTCCACCGAGATCGACCCAAGGGAATATTTGCATTTGCATAAGCAAAAAATATCAATAGCTATGCTGTCGCATATATGAGCCTTATTATGTATTCATCCCAATTTTAACGCAAGAAAATAAAGTAATAGAAATAATTTGAAAGTTAAGAATATTTTCGGTTACCAGATGAGATCTACGATACATGCTGGTCAACCCTGTTACACAGAATATATTCAATACTGCCTCTTTGCTTGGTGTCCTTCATTCAGAAAAATCTTCAGTATAAGCAAAAAGATGGAGAAAAATTCATGTAAACAGTAAAATACATTTATTTATGTAAACAAACTAATTACGTGATAACAACAAAGAACACATTACTGATAATAATATAGTTGAAATTGGATCCTGGTGGTGATAATGCTTTTTATATCTGTGTTAGTATTCATTAACGTTTTGCTTCTAAATTAGTAAAAATAATTATTTATAGGAGCAAGGGACTGATTAGAAATAATGGCATGGTCTCTGAACGAAATTAGAGCCTAAGTATCGGTTCAAAGATTTTTGAACGAACATTTCTATAAGTTACATTAAATTCTTCCAGACATCCTTCCTGAAATAAATTCCGTTTCGCCCGAGGGAAACATGCACATTTAGAGAAATTTGCTCTCTCATTGCACTGTTTTTATGCACTCTTTTTTTTGTTGCATTGAAACAAAGCAGGAAGCGGTTCTTTCGGCATTTGCCTACGTAAGAGCATTCCCAGACAAATACGTCACCTGGGCGCACGTCAAATTGGCCAATTCAATTCAATCTATACTTTTGGGAATTATTTGCAGAGGCTATTGTTTTTTACTCCTTTTGTTGTCGCGATAAAAGCACGAACGGGGATTGTCCGTTACATGGTAAATCTTTTTCGCTAAATACCGCTCGCCTTTCCTTGATTCGTGGCCTCGAACGAAAGGAAGAGAGATTTTCAGAGGGAGAGAGAGGAGGCGCCCTTGGCAATCAATCCCCATTCCCCTATTCAGTCGTCTCTGAGATACGCTCTGGTTAAACCGCGCTTTTTATTGTTTTTTGATTGGAAAAGAGCATAGTATTGCTTGTTTGTATCCTTTTTCTGTCGCTGTACTCATAAAAAAAGGTCCTTGAAAGGCGCGGAGGATTTTGCACCCGAAGCGTGGCTTCGCAAATGACATTTTAATAACTTTACTTGTCCTTTTTTGTTTTTACCGGAAAAAGATATTTGTTCCTTAGGAACGGATGCCGGTAATTTGATGGATCCGATACTTAAGAAGGACAATTCAATTAAAGAACAATTTTTCCCCGCTACAGCTATTGCTTTGATATCTGTTGGTTATTCAATCGAACGATCCGATACTTAAGAAGGACAATTCAATTAAAGAACAATTTTTCCCCGCTACAGCTATTGCTTTGATATCTGTTGGTTATTCAATCGAACGAGTATGCAGAGGCGAAATCTTATTTGGCGCATTATGAGCTAGCGGAAGTCCTGGCTCAAAGGGGTCTAGCCTATAGAAAGGCATCAATGAAGTGCTTATAATTAATGCAATAAATAATAATAATATTCGTTGATAAGATGTGTTATTAATTAATCAAAAAGTTCTCATCTCATCGGGTCGTTTTACTTTTTAAAATAACATAAGTCTATTGGAAAATTTTGATTCATACTAGGTGGAAATTATTCACGTAAAACTAAAAAAAACTCAGACCTTATATAATAATAATTTCCCAAGCGGATAGACGCGTACCACAAGGGACTTCCGCGTCTGAACGGCGGACTTGGATGTGTTGATGTCGTTATATTAGTCGTTAGTTTCAATTTTTTTCTCAATGGTAATAAATCACCTACAAGTTCCGGTGCAATTAGCCATCATCAGCAAGCATTTCGTTAATTATTCAATTATCTCAATTAGGAAAGCAATTTTTTGCACTTTGATGGGACATAAATGTTTTGAAAAGATGGCAAGTGAGACTTGAGACCATGAGGCTAGGAAAAGCTACTGTCAATCACCTAAATCCCTATATCCATATCATATGGTACACCAATAGCTATATCGTATCATTTCGGCGACATCTCTGTTATTTTGTCCCGACGCCAAGGGGTACATAGGAAGCGGGTTTAGTATGCCGCTGAGGTTAAATGGTTAGGAGGCAAGGGACGCGTATAAGTTGAAGTGCGATTGGGCAATACGAGTATATTCATTGTAATGTTTACGAACACATTCATTAATGATTTCATCACTCTTGAAAAACCATAATTTTCCGTTAATCGTTTCCGTTAGCATACATCTACATCTACATTAATACCTTACAAGCCGCCTTTCGGCGTGTGGCAGGGGGTGTAAACACCAGTTGAATCTAAACTACTTCCTTATTCGGTTATTTTCACGTATCGTTCGCGGAAAGAATGAATTTTTAAAACGATTCGTCCTAGCATAAATATAATTAGTTTGAACAAATTCGTGTTGATAGTGGTAAATACATTTAAAGTGTGCGCATGCACGAGATTATTTTCTCACTCGCTAAAAATAAACTTTGGATTGTCGGTAGGTAGGTACTGTTATTTTAAATCAACCTCTCAGCTGGAATCCTAAGACTCAATTGCAAGGGTTAAATAGGAAATATCGGTGGCCCAAGATGGGGATGGAGCGGCGGATGGGGTTTGAAAATATTGCTATTGCTTTCGTTATTTACTAAACAAAATATCTTTTCATTCTCTTTAATTTTATCGAATTTTATCAAATTTACTTACTCTACTCTTATAATGTTAGTTGTAAGAATATTTAGCAGGATGAGATTAGAATTAAGATAAGGAAGTGGTTAACGTAATTTTCCGTGAATTTTAACATATCGTTCTGAAGATATCACTGTCTTAGCAATTTTTATATTCTGAATTAAATTTATTTCATCATTTTCACCGTTATACGTAAATTGCGTTCTTTTCAAGGGTAATTCATTCTCCATTTATATAAGGCCAACGGTGGTCTGAATATTCATATTATAGGATGATTGAGATTATATTTAGGCTGTCCTTGATGAACATCTTCATAAAAAAATAGTATATTAATAGGTTTGACCGCTAAAAATGATGCCTTCAGCCTTGGCCACGAAAATAGTTAACGTTTTTAATCTTCTAGTTCTCTCAATTATTATCTGAGATTTACATTTTATCAAATAATTTTATCATCAACGATATCTTTTTACGACTTTACTTGATAGTTTCTGACATCGTCCTACAAAATTGATTATTCTGAATACCGCATATGGCTTCATTTCCTCAATGCAGTTCTTACAAAAAGGATACATGCATTTACATAATTTATTCCTCATTTATTGCGTAGAATTTTTGAATCATTAAGCCAAGCCATCAAGCGAATAGCTCTGACGTTTACATGCTATTCGGTGGAAGGAGGCAATTCGTAATTGATGCGTCCTCGGACTCGTGCCTTCGAAATTTCGATCTTCATTCTATTGCTCATTAGCCTCCACGCCTCAAATACAGTCTGAAATTTGTAGTGCTTGGAATAAGTGAAATGAAAACTACAAAGGAAGTGCCAAATTATCTCCAAGCTCCTCATCTAAATTCTCATCTTGAACGCCAAATTATACTGAATACTGACTGTTTATCATGTGATACGCATGTAATCTTTTTTGAATACTAAGTCTAACATAGCTCACTATTTTGAATTTATTTATTTAATGAAGTATGAAAAGGTGGCGGTTATCCATAATCCTAGTTTCCTAAATCTATGCCTATTTCAAAATCCCCATGGATATTGTCCTAATAATCGGATTTGATTTAAATGTACTTCATTACCACACAGTAAATTTTAAGAAACCCAAGATATTCAAGGTGCTTTATTGCTCACTAGTGAGACCAGCCTTGGAATATGCATCAATTGTTTGGTCTCCATACTACAGTATTCACATAAATCGATTAGAAAAGTTCCAGCACAAATTCTTAAAATTTTTAAACTACAGAATAAATAGTAATACTATGCATCAGCACAATATTCCATTGTCTGAATGTATAGAGCTAGAAGAACTGTACACGCGAAGAAACCTTTCAGACATAATCTTTTTGTATAAATTGATGAATGGCAAAATTGACTGCATAAAATTAGTATCACTCATTCAACTAAGAGTCCCTAAACATATGACGAGATCATTTGATACTTTTGTAGGAAAATATACTAGGAACTTCTTATGCAACTCACCTATCACAAGAATTCAACAATTAGGTAATGAATGCTTTGGTGCTCAGTCTGTTGATATATTTTATACAAATATTATACAAATAAAGTCTACATTCAAAAATTTGTAATATTATGCTATTATTTAATTCCTGTTTTTGTTTGTTCATGTAAGATGTAATTACAGTTTATTCTGGTTTTCTGTGTTTAAATTTTTGCTTTTTTTTCTTTCAATTATATTTTGTATTAAAATGATTTAATATTTGTTTGCAATGTTCTGATTTCCTCATGTTTGTATAAAGTCTATTAATTTCTTTATATCTTTACATAAAGATATGTTGTAATGTTCATATATTAATTTATATATCTTGTATTAGACAAAATATATGTATTTTGATGTATAATCATGTTTAAATGAAAAAGGGCAATCTTATGCCCGTTAATAAAATCAATTCAATTCAATTCATTTATCAGCATGAATATTGGTTACAGACATAGTCAGCATAAGGGAGGTTTTAAGGAGAGATTTCCCTCCTCTCTTTGGGCGAATGCCAGGCTTAAAATCATTATTTTTTATGTTCCTTTTAAATGTTGCCACCTGGCCAGAAGGCCAACTTCAGGCGTGAATTTAAATAAATGAATAAATAATTAATATTTATTCAAGTTCTAAGCGCAGAATTTTTGGTCAGCTTATCTCTAAATATTGGAAAAATTCTCCAAGAGGAACAGCTTAGTATAGTTCATTCCAGAATTATTTAGATTGTAGCACTGCCACTTGGGATTATTTTCTTTTATTTATTTTCTATATAAGGAATTTTAATTCCATATAGGAGTTTATATGACCACATTATGGCGTCTAAGAGTAGCAAAACTTCATTAATCATTTTAAATATTCCGGTGTTTTCTGGAGGAGTTTATCTATTACGAAAATCGAAGAAAAACACTCGTTTAATTATACAAAATATATTATATATAATTTTTGGAAATCAGTTCTTGGATCTTTCGTATACCTATAGGAAGATCTTCAATCATTCATCCTACACAATTTAATCTTATCGAGGCTTTTATGATCGATGACTACAATCTTCTTATTCATCTGATGTGTAATGCAATGGAAAATATTATCTACGACCTCATATAACCAATGTGTGTGTGTGTGTATATATATATATATATATATATATATATATATATATATATATATATATATATATATATATATATATATATATATATATATATTTATTATAGGAATAAACATCGTTAACTTGATATCTTGCGGTTAATTTGAACCCAAAGTCATTAAGTTTGATTGGTAAAGCATTTCTCGGGGCAAAAATTCTTATGTACAATCATCCTTAAAAGTAATAAGAAAGTTCTCCGACGTAATTTTGCTAATCTACACGTCTGCCATAGAACATTAAAATGAAAAGGATTTCATACTTGCCTTCTTAGGATTGATGATAGGTATATAATTATGATGTATAGGAAAATTTTAATATTGAATTCTAATCTACAGTTATTGTGGTATTTTAATTAGCTTCATGATGTTTATGGGCCTAACCATTGAAGTTTGCAAAAACTATCACTCGAATGGCATGCTGATGTGATATACACACGTGATATTTATTGAAAACAGATTTTTACTTTTCCACAAGGTTTTTATTTAGGAACTACCGGTTTCGGTACATTACCATCGTCAGGTGACATTTAGTTCACTTGTTTAATTCTATAAGAGGAACTGTTCACACATCGCTCGTAGTGAATCGGTTTTAACAATCCTAGCTCGTAATCAACCGGTTTAGCAATCCTAACCTCACAAACTAGCAAGAAATGAGAGTGAAAAAGAGCAATCATTTGAGTATTCTTAAACCAGATAGAAAGATGCGCAAGTCTTGCCGACCGCATCTATTTATGCAAGGATTCCTCTCACATTTCATGATGTAAGTAAGCTCGTTTACTCGAAGTTTCTAAGATGACGTAGGTAAAACACCTGTGCCACAGACATGACAGTCATCGAAAAAGTCATGACTTCTTTGGGCCTTGAATGCCTGTGTACGTTCGAGTGTTTGCTGATCTTCCTCTCTGCTGGAAGGTTATCTCAGAGTAATGAGCGGGATAATGTACAGTCATTCTACAACACCTCGCTTATAAGAGGGCATTTGCCTCGACATGAAAGTAACGAAAGCCTGATTGATGAAGATGAGCTTCAAATGACAATAGAATTCCTTGATTTTCGCAGACTTGGGTTGAGGGTCACTGAGGGACTGCAATATAATCACTAGATTGCGAATTGATTTAAATCACTGCAGCAACTAATACTCTTAATGAATTGAGAAAAATCAGCAAATCGTCAAAAAGCGTGAGTAAACCCAATGCGCATTTTGTTCTCCAACATAATATCAGGGGCAGAGGTAGACTACTAATCTACTTTTGCCCCTGAAGATGTACTCTCGTTTTCTGATGGTATGTTGGTCTTTTCAATTCATTACATTTTGCCTTCAGTGGTCCAGTATATTCTGGTTGATACTCATGATGATCATGTTCATCGGAGGATTCTATTTTGCACTAATTATACCGCATCGAGAACGTGCATCCTGTATACCAGACGTTGCAGACAAGCTTTATGTTCTTTAGTCAGAAAGATCTAGCGAATAGCTAAATGTATTACTAAGATGTCTCTTTATAGATAGAGAAACGTCTGCCTTTGCGGAAAAAGGATTAGCATTTAGTTAAATATACTTAGTAAATTTTGAAGCTACTAGTTCCTGAAAGACGTAGTTCTTACATCCCTCGCCCAGTTTCGTGTTATGTACAGATGCCATGAAAAAATTGGCGAAACATTTCGGGAAAAAATGGATTAAAAATTCCTTTCTCTGAAAACTACACGCTTAACACTGTAAGGAAATGTAATGAGGACTGCATAAAATCACTGCCTACACCTATGTCGGACAATTGGTTACAAATTCAGAGGCTTAATTCCGCTTCCTAAAGTTACAGGTCCATTTAATGCTTTTTACTTGGTAGTTCCCAGGTACTTCTCATCTAGGCCGTATTTTCAAGTGAGGTGATTTTAAAATTTTATTTAATTTAATGCCGAATGCAAAATTAATAGATATCAGGTCAGATATCTTATATTGCTTATTACAGTAATCTAATTCTGTATATTATGATCAACTGTATGCACATGTTCGAAAAAAATACTCGTTTTATCTCACAATCAGTCTTCAACCCGACCCTGGCTACAAGTATGCCGTTTTATACATTATGTGTTTTCCAATCCCTAGCATCTTTCGGATGATTTTAGCATTACAGATGTCGTAAGGAAACTCCATAGAAAACGATAGTCATCGGCAGTGGTGTAAAAATAGAAAATTCGGAAAACGGCTGTTAAAGAATTAGAGGTTGAAAATCTCCAATGGCCGTCTTCTTCAAAGACCCTCTTCACATCCGTCGGTGTTCGGAGAAAACAAGAGAGGACACCGCACTTTTAAAAGTGTCATTAAAAGTGCGGTGTCCTCTCTTGTTTTCTCCGAACACCGGCGGATGAGACGAGGGTCGCCCACAATACGGCTATTGGATATTTTAAACCTCTAAATCAGTAGTCGTATATTCCTAGATAAAAATTTAACCTCCAGAAACATGCTCTTAGGAAATCTCCTTTACTCGAAATGCTTTCTTTCAAGAATGTATTCCATATTCATTAAATTCATTTATTCACACTGGGAATGCGAGTTTCGGGCATTTTTATTTCAGAGAACGTGGTATTAGAAGATCCCTTAAGGTTATTTATGTTTTTCCCTCTATCGCTTTTCTTAAACTCCCTAATGAGTTTCAATTATAACACTAATGACCTTCGTATTGACCATCTTTTTTCGTATTTAATACCATTTCGTATTTTATATAATATATTAAGACCATTTTCCTTAGCATTACGATGTCGTAATAGTGAAGTGAATATAGTGATATTGTGATATAATGAAGTTGCAGGTGAGATTTAATTTCGTATTTCTTCCAAGGAAGCACTCTTTTTGAGTATATTTGAATAAAAGCACAGAATTCGCAAGGACAACTACTGCTTTATTGCGTGGACGCCGATTCCGATGATACCGCGAAAGCAACCAAACTGGTCGTAATTCATCTTTCATGTCAACAAAATCGTTGACTACCGGTAGTTATCATCACCTATCAACAGCATGCAACAACCGTAAAGATATAACAGCTACACATCGGCAATATTTTGTTTGCGTGTTCTGATAGATTCATTACATTATTTATAAGAGATTTATCAGATTCGGCAAGTATCAATTTTCGTTCTAAAGATAAGATATCACTTATGTATGATTGCGACAATAACCAACGTTATTTATTTATACAGGAAACAGATGTTCAATTTGTCTTCGCTCTCCGCCTCCGTCGATTTTAATACAGAAATATCTAACCCACAATCTACTTTGCCATTTGGTACAGGATAGAAGAAATGTATATTTTATTAGCAAATGTCCCTCAAGAGTTCTTGCCAGTTTAGCTAACGACTGTGATAATACTGCTAGTTACATATCAATTATGCTTAACAGTGACATTCATTTAGAACACTTCTTCTTCAATGCCATGAAAAGTGTTATTCGTGAGGTGATTGCAATGCACTTACAAGGAACATCAGTGCATTCTGGCTCAGTTAGGAAAGAAAGGACAAACGACTTCACTCCTCACCTTGCCAGTTAGTCTCATTCCCTCTTTAGAATTGTATGTTCTTAAGGGTTGAGGTGAAGAGTCTTAAAGCGGCTTCTGGGCTGAATACTATTCGGGCAGCTAAGTGTACTGTATCTTTAAATACGGATGTATTTTTTGGAGGTAATGCAGATCAAGTAAAAGTTTGGACACCTCCATGTTGGACAATAGTTTATCATAACAATTCACTCTTGGTCAAGATTTGTATCTGCATACCTTTCGGTCAAGAAAATCGCTGATTTGCTTCCAAGTAGACTCGTCTAGCTTACGTACTTTACCCGTCCTTCCAACGAACGTCTGAGGGCTGTAGCCGAGAGACGTCGACGTGCTAAATTGAAGACTTCAGTAATCTAATGCTCTTTACTGCGACTTACGAAGCAGATTTACTTCCTTTTTCTGCTGACGGAGGGAATAAGGGATATTGAGGCTCAAGTCTGTCGATCTAGCCCGTCAGTATGTCAGCATGCCTTTCAAATTGCACGTCACAGCCAATCCCTTTTCCCCCACTTTAACGTACGAAGGGCTTAATGGATTTTGTGCGAAATCACGCCGACATGTCTTTCATTTGTGCTATCAAACATTGGAATGATGACTTGCCTTTTCAATACCCGGAAACGTTTGGCACATAGAGGTTTAATTTGAGGAGTTTTTTCAGAAACGTATTACTCACCTATTTTTTATTTTATTCGTTCCTTCGAGTAAGATTGGCTTGTATTGAACTTTTGGTTATTCTAACCATTTTAACTGGACTGTATTGAGAATGTTTGGGGATAAAAAGTGGGTGAGGTATTGCACAGTCCTTGAAGTAGCCGGTTCCCCATTAAAAAAACAGAATTCTCATTTATATCGGAAATAAAAGCAGTGGCGATCAGACATGGCAATCTAGACTGTGCCATGGTTTTTGTAGAAGCTGTGCGAATTGAGTCTGCCTACTCTTTTAGTTCTGTTGCGAACGAAGTTATTTTCAGCAAAATCAAACATTTTTGCACGGAGTATTCCTTGCTATCTTTTCTAATGGCTGTCCTTGAAAAAAAATGTCAATCAAATTGAGCTTTTTGTTTTATGATTGAGAGGTTTATAATGAAAGGACACGTACGAAGAGCTCATCTAAGCGTTTTAATCGATGCAGAAGGTCGCGCAATTAGATTCATAAAGATGCTTCGTCGGCTTTTAACGTCAAAAAAACTCGGCTTTTTTTCAATTAATTTATATCTCTAACCGGAAAGGTCACTCCTTTTCTGATTATTAATTTTTCATCGCTCTCTTCTTGTAGACGCGAGTATGGGTTAAGCAGCGATGATTGATCTCTCCTTTGAGATCACCGAGGTAGCTCTTTTGAATAATTATGCTTATGTCTCTCGGTGGAGAATTAGCTGCACGCTTCTGAATTTAAATCTAGACTTAATTTGTGAATTTGTTAATTTCCGCAAATTATCATTACGGCTTTGAGGTGTATAAACATTATGCTAATATATTTACAAATTTAAAAAGGTAACTAATTTTATTATTAATTTAATAAAAAATGTAAAAACGTGAATTAATTTGATGAACATTTGGTTATTGCTTTGCTTTTGCATTCATTTGTTACTCTTAAAGTTTACTGTGACAATGATCATTTTTTGTAGATATAAACTAGGATTATACACAGGGCTGCCATAAGGTGTCTATCTCTAAGAATCGTGCTCATTTTAAAGGAGAAAAATCTTAGAAAATTAAACTGCTTATTTCTAAGAAATGTGCTTATTTTACATAGTGCATGCTTATTTTGTCTTATTTAATCCAGATCGAAGAAAATCGAAAGGTCTCTCACATTGTATGTAATAAAAAGCGCCTTTGCGAGAACTTGAGGAAGTTTACACCCGCAACATTGTCGCGATAGAAAGTGTAAAGGATAATTCCTTCTTTATAAATCTCAACATGACCTGCGGTGAGGTGCATGAACTGCTTTCGAAAGACAAAGAATTGCTGGAGAAAATCATTACTGATGCAAAATATCGTGAATAAAACTGCTTTACCAATTGTGTCTTATTTTTTGGAGAGAAATCTTATTTTTGGGTCCGAGTGTGCTTATCTTTCGCTCCCAATCGATTAGCTGTTTAGGTTCTTTCTCTAATTTCAAGCACCAGTAGCATGCGTTACTTATTCGTAATACACACAACTTTTTGGTTGATAGAACAGTTTGATTAATCGAGATTAGTCAAAATAGAAATCACGTTGTTGAGCATTTGTGAGATTGATGCAATTTTCCAAAAATAAAATGAGTCGTAATTTGAGAAAAAGGTTTCATATTATGTTTAGTGCTTAATGCCCTTGTGAATTAGTTTCGTGTCTTGAGGCTATTTTTAAATGCTTTAAAATACGCCATAGCGACAGGAAGTTGTTCATGTTGAGGGAATGATATGGCATTGTGTGGCAGATTTCGGATAGGGAGCAGTAATTACTTCAAGGAGAAAATGGAACAAAAAGCTCTGAGAGATACTTGATCTTGAGTGCAATTATTTATAGAGGGAAATAGTTAATTAACACTGATACAAAATAAATGAAAGCTTACTAGTAGGTACAAGATTTACTTTTTTCTTATACAGATACCTTTTTTGCGAAGAGAGCCCATGAAATTCCAAGGTCCTTATTAGGCAAATAGAATGTACAAAATATCACCCATACTTGGAAAAATTCGTTGCAAATCTACATCTACGTAATTTAAATCGAGTTGTATAGGTATTTGTTTCAATCACAAAGACGTCCTTCATTGAAGAATTAGTTGAAGAATATACTTTTGTCAAAATCCTTATGGATTTATTTACTTATGGTTTTATTCAAATGAATTTAAAACTGATAATAAGAAGCTTAAGGATATTGTTTAAAATTAGTTGTGTGGAAATTATGATTTCATATGAGAACAGAAGCGCTCTGTCTTTTCATATCAAATTGCAGAAGTGGTGCTGAAACTCCATTGATAAACAGATGACTAAAAATCAATAAATAAAGAAAATAAAGGATGGATAAACTTCCGAGAATAAAAAAATTAAATGCCGCTCATACTCGTTTGCCCGTAGATATGCTCTGTTACATTAAGTATATCTCGGGAAGAAATATCAGACAGGTTACATAGTGGAAATTAACTAAGCTAATTAGTAGGCTAATACCAAGTTAAATACCAGCGAATTATCAGTGATTACGAAATAAGCCATTTTTAACGAAAATCTTAATCGAGATTCACATAATAGTTCATTCTTACGTTACATAAAATAGTTAGAAAGAATATTGTAAAATATTCCGCGCATTTCTGGATCAAGGAATGTTGATTATAAATATCTAATATTTGCTAAAACTTCGAAGGGAATATATTTTCTTCATTATGAAATCTATCTACGATCTATATCATCGCCCACTGAAACTTTCAATTGGCCTGTTAAACATATAAATGACTGGTCTTTTCCAAATCCTAAGGGTACGTCTGTATTGCCAGAATTAAAAATAAAACTTTTACGCTTACCAATTTAAAATATTACAAAATATAAAACTTCATGCATTGTTCATCAAGATTTTGTCTAAATCATGGAAATGAGAAACTTAGAAATTTTCCAAATATAGTTTAATGCACCAGTTTCGCAATCAAGCTTGCATCTCCAGGTAATACGCTTCATGAGGAATGTTATCACATTTCTCATTTACGTAATTTCCCTCATCCGTAGCATCCCTTCGATGATCGATTTTATTTAACTCTAGTGGAACGCTATCCTCTTGATATTCATTTATATTTTTCGTGGTCATATGACGGTAATGAAAATCATTTAATGCGTTGAGAAAATAGCGCAATCATCTTATCAAACGAGTTTCCCTTTGAAGAAATCGCGAGCTGATTTATACGTTCGTAATGTCAACGTCTTACCGATAATCTTTGTTGAAGTTTTTCATCCAGTAGCCAATGTGAAGGTCCATAAATGTTGAAAAAAAGAGCTAATTAGACTTTAATAGGTTTCATACATTCGACAGATGCGAAATGTTTGCCGGAGAACGGCTAAATTTGCACGCTCAATGTTTCCTCTTCGGCTTCGTCATCGTTTATTGGCTGATTTTATCCGTTAGACGTGGTGAATACTCGCCGGAACCCATGGAAAGAACTTTAACTTTAGTTTTGAAATCCTTTACATATATTAAAAAATCTGATGTGGCCAGCACATGACTTTCTCCATGTATAATATATAAATATTTATTTACGACAGTATTTTCGAACTCTGTATTCCATCTAAACTTTGAAGATAAGAGATTAATTTATATCATATTATCTTTTACTTCACAAACATTATAAATAATGTTTTTCGGGACATGTTCGATGAAAAACGATGAAATTGGCCTTTCGCCCAGAGCGCCCACAAAGTAAATCAGTAATAATAATCAGCAACTACCGGTTTATCAGTATTTACAGAATAACTCCTAAACAATCAGTGATACAAAAATATGTTTAATACAAAAGTTATAGCAAATTATATTTTCAAAAACTTTTATAACTAATAGAATATAACTAAATATCATATTTATGGAGATAGTTTGCACAAACGGAAATATGCTTCGAGGAATAAAGCTCGACTTCCGGTTACCTAAAAACCGATTTACTCTAAAAACTAATCAACTCTGACAGCACCCACCACAGTGCTATATATGAAGATTGGTATTGATACAACTAATAGTTTTTACGATAGAGCGCCCACAAGCACATACACACAGACATCATTCCGAAAATGGTCAAAATGTGTTCTAGGGACCCCAAAACATGTATTTCCGTTGAAATCTCGAAGTCGATTTTTTTCATGAAAACAATACTTTATCTATACTACGTATATGGAGAAAGTAAATATAGACAGTAGTACACCTTTGTTAAAATATTGGTGAATTTTCCCCAATTAACTTCGTAATTTGTATTCCTAAAGAATAAATAAATAAAGTTGACAATTCATGAAAAACTAGTAAATCTGTTAATATAAGGTGCTTAAATGAAATGAACATCATGTTGAATTATCGATATTTTTAACTCTGGAATTCTATATTTACGTATTAATGAAATATAAAATTAATCCAATTACAGCAGCTAAATTCATAGATCATTATTATTATTATTAAGGCATAAACTGCAGGGTGGCTGCTCTTTTCTACCTCCAATCATTTGTTCAAATTATAAGCATAATTTATTTAAATTTCATTAATGATAATAAAACAATTTTCATGGAATTATTACATACACATTGTATATTTACCTTACAACTAAGTATTGTATTTATGATATCATTTTTAACTATTTTTACTGGATTTTATAAGTGTTTCTACCTCTCGGTAGGTTCATGTGCCTCAATCCAAACTCCCTATTCAATGCCATATCCTTCATTTCCTTATAATCAGCCCCACCCTTTAAATCACCCAAAATCTTTTGTCTTTGTCTTCCCCTCTGTTTTCTCTCTTGAATTCTACTCCAATTACAGTCTTTAGCAGCCTGTCTCCCCTTAATATTTGACCCACCCCTTTTTTATATCGATGTTTATTCACTTCAATTAATGCCCTCTTCTCCCCAGCCATTTCCAGCATTTTCATTTTTGTTTTCCTATCCACCCAACTAACTTTTACCATTTTACATTTCTAACTTTTCCTTTAGTCCGTGCAAATTACGCTTTTATTTCCAAGAATGGCAAATGAAAAAATATAGCATCTAGGGCTGAAGGCCAACAAGGCCAATAGCACCAAAAGTAGAGGATACGGAAACTGATACTTCAAAGAAAAAAGTAAATGGATTCCACCAGGAATGCATTCCGTGACAATTTGATGGATTTGTGAAGATAAGTGTGTGTTATAATAATTCAGCAGAAGATAGGTTCTTTATTTAGAAGCAGAAGGATTGTAGTATGCTTCAATACTTGATAGATCGTTTGGCTCTAAAATAGGAAAGGCGATCTTCGGGTATTATATTTACTATAAGCGACTTAGTTTCTTAGGGTACCTTAGAGTTACTTTCTTTGGCCGTCTAATTATACCTGTAATGAATGAGCTTAAAACCACCAGAAGAGAAATCGACATAAAAAAATATCTGACAAGAAAAAAGTTAAGCGTGGTTTTTAAAGGTTAGAGCAGCCGCCTTTAAAGTGAAAGAACCGAGTTCGAATCTCGTCTTCGTTAGGGGATGTTGTGTATTTTTACCTGACCAACAGATATTAAATTTGGAATTATTTCACATTTACACTCCTGAATTTGCAAAATAGCTGTTGCAAATTTATCAAACTGAATGAAGTTTCCGGGTGTGATTTGTATATTAACATTTCGAAATTTCATTATTGAGTGTCGTAATATCTATGTTAAATGTGTAAAAATTTCCACCTCGAAATTCAACATATTATTTTTCATAGCAACAAAGATAAAACAAAGGTGTCGAACCTCAATGGTAGCCCAATTTCCAGAAAAATCGCAACCGACTGCGGTCCATAGAAATACAAATTATATACACTCTGAAAAGGAGATATCTGTTGGAAACTGCGTCCATTTAAGCAGCAATTGGAAAGTTCTCCTGACATGCCGTATGAGTCAAGATTCCAAATGTGCACTGGCATCAAAAACGTCTCTTTCTTTGACCAAAATTAACTTAGAGAGAAAGTGTTACAGATACGTGAAAATGTCTTATCCTAACGCGCTTGCAGTGATAAAAGAGAGACGGTAGAATCACAAGCTTCATTCCAATTTCGGCCGCGTTTCTTGGCGTCGCGGCGTCTGCTAACTCATGACGTAATTTCTCTTTGCAGTGATTGTTATTCCGTATTAGAGCTTGCTCGATGGCGTTCTTAGAATTTTTAGCCTGGAATTTTATTTTGGTTGAAACATCGCGTGGGATGCATGGTTAAAAGTTGATGAAATTAATCCTGAATCTGCCTGTATTTGTTCCTGATCGGTTACGAAATTAAAGTTTGCGAGATGTTATGAATCAGTTCTTTGAAATCGCTCCACCGGGAATTTAATTATAATAATAATACTACATAAAACCGCAGTCATCTCATTTAAAGACAACCGAGGATTAACCATAAAAAGAGAGATTTAATTTATTTCCGTTGCTTTGGTATTTTGAACCCCTTTTAAGAGGAACAAATTGGCAATCTGGGAGCCCCAGTTTTTTATTTTTTAATAAACTGGTATAAATTATTACTGTAGGGATTCGAAATCGCATTTCTATGTGTTCAATTAGTATTTCAATGTCAAAATTAGAGATTCCTTTTCAGATTTTTTGTTATGGATATAATATTTGGATAATCACATTTCATCTATATGAAATTTGGTTGATTCAGAAAAGGGGACGTAGAATTTTTTGGACTAAGGAGGTAGACAATTTGTTTTTTGTGTTAATTTGCAACTTTATTCAATTTAGTCTGGACTCTCAGCTACTGTTCAAGCCATGGGCTTAGTTATCGACTTTAAGATACGATTTTCTTAGTTTAGCAAAAATATTCCAGTATTCATATATTGATATCATATGGCTAAAATAATCAATAATAAATAACATATTTCGTGTAAAATCATGAGTATACTTGGTAGTAATGGAATATATCTTTTACTAAATTATTTCTAATCATGCCGATTACGTATAGACCTTGGCGTATAGGCGCTGGAGAAATATTAGTTCTTAATCCTCATCGATGCATCTACAATGTGTATATAACCTTGGAGTCCTTTAACTGATACTTTCAAAATACAATAACGTGCAACAATCCAAAAGAGAAATAAGTTTGTAAACGCTGCCTGAGAGGCACATCCAAAGTCAAAGACCCAATCCTCTGCCTCGCTCAGAGGAAACTCTCTTTGCCATACCTAAGGCTCGTGCATTGCGTCACGCTTCCATATTGATACCTTTATGTCATGGTCACTCTCCCTTTCAATTAGACGGCCAATCGCGTAACGGGTTCTCCCTCGTGAATCTAACATAGTGTACTCATTAGCTGTTTGTCAACTCTTTCATTGGAATGACGAGTCAATGAAAAGAAGAAAATTTTGTCCAATGAGATATGGTATTGTATGGAGACATGAAAGTATCGGGAGATAGTGGTACTATTGTGATTCATTTACTGCGAAATTTGCTCAGCTTTTCTATCGCAAGATATTTCTGCGTTTGATTAAGGTGTATTTTTGTTCTTAGTGTTTGGTTTTGCTGTTTTTTGCCATATTACACTAGAAAGTCAAGGTATGCTTTTTATTCGAGGATATATTCAAGTATACACGTATTGACATCTTCAGATGGTCAATACGTTGACGAAACCAGTCGGCTGAAATGTTTACTATGGAAGTTACAAAGTATTTTTATTTTAATATGGTTATATCGATTGATTATAATCAATCGATTCGGCCGAGATGTTGTGGACAGACATAATTGGTAAAAATCTTTTTTCAATTAATATGGTTAATTTATTAATAGTCTTGTTAGAGTAGCTGTTAAACCACTCGCCTCCCATTCAGAATGTCTGGAGTTAAATCTCCGTTTACGGAAGTTCATCTGAAGTGTCCTTTCGGGGATTTGAGGTTACAGTTCAACTTGGTCTTTAAAAGTGAAGCGGGTGATTCTGGTCGAGTCGAAAACTCCATAAGCCTATGGTGGAAAATGCAGCACCTACTAGTAAATTTCAAAGTAAAGATAGATACCTACAAATAAAATTAGAGTAACTAAGGTATTCGTGTGTTAAATATTTTTGAATACTTATTCAACTGTACAATGTAATGCATAATTACATTGTAAGTAATTGTTTAATATAATTACAATGTATGAATAATTTAATTAGGTCCCATTTACATATTCTTTGTTGGAGAACTGGGACCCTCAATTAAGTGGAGCCAATGGGGACTTTTTCAGCGTAAAAAATGTGCTGAAAACTCGGATTATAAACGAGTATATACGGTAAATTTAAACTAAACTTAAACTATTAAAGTTATCAATTTAATGTAGTATTAATTCCATTCGTTTTTTAACAATTAATAGTGTCATCTATCTGCTCTTTCGGCCCTCGGGGAATGTGCTAACACTTATTGAAACTTAAATATTGTCCCCCTATTTACACGCTCTCGCTCTGGTGGTTTTTGAGCAATTATTTTTTGACTCCGTTGATTTTACCCAAAAAATCTAATAATAATCAGTGGCGTAGGGGCAAATTTTCCAGTGTGAGAACGCTAAATATATTTGTCGAATTATAAGGAAAGTCGTATTTATATGATTTCCTAGAATGCCTACAATAGCCAAGCGCATATATAGAATTAGAATGTATCTGTGCTCGCTAAATAACGCTGAGTCTTTTATACCAGGTAAATATTTAGCAATAAAATGGGCATTTTTAACTGTGGAAAACCAGTGTGGGAACGCCGTTCCCACGCATTCCCGCTCCACTACACCACTGATAATAGTCTCATAATTTGAAGTGCAATCATTTTGATCTGGAAAAAGATACAAAATTACATCAGCTGCCAACGCTGCTTAACTAATACAACTTGTAATAACACCTTGTGCTTCCTCCACTAAAAATATTTGATTGGTATTACAAAGTAACTTGCCACCCTCCAAAGCTCTGGTAGTTTTGTATGTACAACCTAATGGATGCTGACAGTAGTAGGGTTTAGAAAATATTTTTTCAGCGATATATTTTCCAATAAACTATCTCAATCCGAAATATTTACCTGCAAAAATTTTTTGATTGGAGATAAACTAAGTTTAGATGAGTGTCAAACCTGTTCGATTCCCGGCCTTGGTGGACTTTTTTACACGTTTCTCCTTGGGTTTTTCCTGGGCGCACATCCTAATGTGCTATTTTCACCCATCCTCTTCCTAACTTTGTAGTTTTTAAGTTCGTTATTATGAATTTTCACTTGAAATTTAGCTACTAATATTATCGAATGCCGGATGAAAGTACGCATATGCTGCAGGCAGGATCGTACCTGCATTCC
This sequence comes from Sympetrum striolatum, assembly GCA_947579665.1. Taxonomy (NCBI): domain Eukaryota; kingdom Metazoa; phylum Arthropoda; class Insecta; order Odonata; family Libellulidae; genus Sympetrum; species Sympetrum striolatum. The sequence continues at coordinate 32,513,909 of OX388346.1, forward strand.
AATGATCTAACCAGTTCGCATGCTTGACCTTTGTAACAAGGAAGAAACGCTGTACATGTTTTGCACAGTTGATAGTTCCGGGTTCAACTGCAGTTCGTTAGGTACGATGTCCATAGAAAGTGTATTTTTTATCATTTTTAGGCTTTATTTCTTTCAAAAAACTAAAGTGGCAGTAATTGCTCCAATGTAATAAGACAAAACCATAAAAAGGGAATTTTTTTAATGATTCTCACTTTGAGCTTCAAATATTATTTAAGAGTGGAAGTTGCGAGAATTTTTATTTAAATACATGACATTTTTTGCCTTATCAAATACAAAAAAAATTAAAAAAAAAATAGTTTATAATAAAACAATAAAACCAAAAAAAATATATATATATATAAACAAAAAAAAATAAATAAATAAAAAAATAGCAAAAGTCCTCCCGTCAACCCTATTTTTTACTATATTAAAAACTGTAGATGATTAATCATCATCGCCAAACTTTGTACATACTTTTTGAATGTTCGATATCCATATATTGTCTAAGTTTAGAGATTAATCTTAGATTTAGCCTTAATATATATCTTAGTTTTTAAATACTTCCTGTGGAAAACCATTTCATCTTGAGCAACACATTAATAACTTGTCATCAGAATTGTTAAAAGCGAACTTATTATGTAAGAGCCAGATCATATGCCCTCTAGACTCTACGAGTGACAACGGGCAACTAATCCCCAAGAGAGTGTACCTACCCCCTTATCAAATACATGACAATCCGTTATCATGACGATCTGCGCGATTTTTTAAACTGAGTTCAAGTACTTTTCCGTAAAGTTACTTTGGGAATTGAAGCTTAAAGAAATACAGATATATTCAATTACTTGCGACGGAACATTAAATTTAAAATACGGTCTGTCATGCTTGATTAGGAGTTTACCATTATTCCACTAATTGGTCCGTGGTGAAAGATTTACTCTTTATGGGCAGAAGCATTTCTTAACAAGCTGATATATTTTCAGAGTGAGGTAGGCCAAGGTTCTCCAAACAAGACCGTAGTATACGTTGCAATCCGTACGAATTACAGCGAAATGGATACACTGCCAATATCCCCCGCTTTGTGACGGGATTAGAAGATGTTTCTGCCAGTATCACGATCGTCTAACATAACACCCCCAAAGTCAACGATGTCTTCGCGAAACAGAAGTTAGCAGTGATGAATGGTTTTTGCGGGGCTCTTTGTTGAATATCCGAACAAAAGGCAGCCGAGGTCGAGACCCAAAATTGAGACCGCCTCTTTCGGAATTCGCTCGTCCGAAATGAACCTGAGGGGGTTTGTCTCATTCTAAAAGGTGAAAAAAAGTCTGGTAGTTTGCGAATTAGGATTGAGAAGGCCGCTGGGAATTGTGGTAGTCGTCGACGTATTGATTGAGTCGATTTGAAAGGGTCGTAACCCTCTGGAAAACTGCTGACGAGGTACAGGGGCTCATCCATCATGAATCGCTTAAATGCCGCCGCAGGGATTTCGATGGTGATCAGGCTACAATGGATTCGCAAATCCTATGTAAAGTCAATTGAGAACCAAGTGTCTCCAATTCACCTCCCGCTGAGCCTTAATCTAATACAGGCTTTATTTATATTCTTTTTGGGGTTGGTTAGATCTTTGAAGGTTTTTCATGTCTGCTTTGGAACCATGAGCTAATTTCAGTGAAATTTTGCAAATTTCCATGCTATCTAGGTCCAGGTAAATTAGTACTTCCGACAGACTATCTTCGACCCAGTTTTGTTATAACAACTTTAATCTTTCAACAGACCAAGAAAGTTCCATGGATGATTTTGGCTATTACTCCAGTTCATTACTGCATGACATTGGTAATTTTGTGATACTTTTTCAAACATCCTTAATGCAATTTACAGAGGTAATCCTGGCTCAAATTTTGGCATAGACACTCTTGCGTCCATGATTTTTACTGAGTTTTACTTCTGCTCCGTGACTTTATAACTCTTTTCGTAACTACAACCAATCATCAAATTTTGGCAATAACCTCTATCCTGCCGTTAACTTTTCATTCATCTTGTAGCATACTCTTCAAATCCCTGTCTGGAGAAGCTTAACTTTTCGTAAGGTGATTTATAAGTATTTCTCTCTTATATTATTTGCAATACGTTCATATATACTTTTTTCGTCCACTTTTAATATTTAACTTTCCTCAATTTTATATTTAAAAACACTCTTCAACAGATTTGATGGATATTTAATGAGACTGGGATCCTCAATATGCAAGGATTCTCTTCCACTTGGTTTCTCGTTTATTCTTTATTCAAAACTACTCAACTCAATAAATGCCATATATTATGTCTTATGCTAAGAAACACGAATTCATACATCAGTTTTGCTAGTACTTATGTTCCCATGTTTATTAATTTCAAAAGGCGTAGATATATATAAGGTTACTATAAAGTTTATTTTCTTAGTACTATCTTTTTCAAATTTGAATCACTTGGAAAGTCATCGACCTCAATTTATCTCCTAATTTATTTTCCCTTAGTTTGAAAGATCATTTTTCCTTCCTCGGTGCTTATTTGCTCTAAGCTGAAAAGCATTTATGTACTTTGAAGCCTTCCCAACACGCGGTAAAGAATATATTAATTATATCCTAAGAAACAATATTTGGAAATTTCATCTTGCTTTTGCTTATTCTAATTAGATTTATATATCTGTTTAAAGAATTATATCATTGATTTCATTGAGAGATTTCACCAAGGGAAACCATCTAGAATAATTAGATCCCGAAAATTACTTAAATGAAATTAGTGAATGAAAATTTTCTTTACCCCCAGACGTGATTATTATGGAAGGTTAGATATAAAACTGATTCGTCGCTTAAATAAAAATAAATACCGCGATAACGAAATGTTTTAGGTAAAAAGGCGAAAATTTGGAAATTAATTGATTCTAGACAAAAACAGGCTTTCGGCTTTATCCGAAGAGAATTACGAATGGATTCCATTATTATTCCATTAGCATACGAATGGGTTTTATGTTAATTATTTATGACTTTCCGTATATACTCGTGTATAAGGCGAGTTTTTCGGCAGATTCCTATTCTGAAAAGCCCCATCGGCTTATACTCGAGTGAGGGTCTCACTTACCTGTTCTCCGGTTGAAAAAGTCTGCCATAGCCGGAAATCGGCTTGTAAATTCCTCACTTGCTCAGTTAACAATTCTTTGACAATGTTCTCAGCAATCGTGTGCCGTCCGTATTTAATTTAATTTTGTATGTTTCTATTTTGTTAAATCGAGATTTACCTTTTGCTAATGCGTTTCCCACTCAAGGCTCATACTCGAGTGAATTAGTTTTCCAGATTTTCGTGATCAAATTAGGTCCAGCCTGTGCCCGAATAAGTTTCTTCGTCACATGCACAGTCACACGTCACAGTGTTTTTCCACATTTTTTGTGGAAAATGTACCACCTTTCTTTCCTTCATTTTACATGATGGATTTCCACGCGATTTCGCCTGACTCTGTGAAATCCTTCCATTAGTATCGCTATTCGATATCTTAAAAGCCCATTCACGGACATGACTGTAACGTTCACAATTAATGATGCTGTAATTTTTGTCTCTCGTCTACAAAGTGTACATAGGATTCGATATAATAGATGTAACGTACGATATATGGCGGCAAAATGCTATTACGGTGTTATCAACAAAAACGCTGCGATAAGTCAATTTTAAAGGAGATTGATTACGTTGAAAAGTAGTTAAAGAGTTCGGCTATTTAATCATATAGAATGAAATTTTTTCTGTCAGTTAAATTTGTGGTTAATGGTAGCTAAGCGGGGTTTTTACCGTCACTTTTTTCAGGTAGAAATTTCGAGGGTCGCCATCCTAATCCGGACCCTTACCTCCACAGGAGCGCCCGGCCGGGGCAAGGGTCCGGATTAGGATGGCGACCCTCGAAATTTCTACCTGAAAAAAGTAACGGTAAAAACTCCGCATAGCTACCATTAACCAAATTTGTTTTTAATACAAAACGAATTTTCTGGATACCTCTTGTATCGTGTGTGGATCTTTGCGTCCCACGGACTTTTGCGTCCCTATTCTATATGCAGTGCATTTTTTTAGGTTTAGTTGATAAAACAGAAAACTACTTAAGATTTACTTAGTGCTTAGCTTCGGTAATATTTCGCCGCTGATAAAAGTTAATTATTGGTAATAGTCTATCTTCGGGTTTCTTGAAATGACAGAAAAATGAATGAGGAAGCGTTAAAAATGTGAAAATGTCACAGTTAGTCAGTTATTTTTATAATTAATTGAAATTTTCTCGATTTTAAAATATATATTGAATATTGAGTAAAAATGTTCACACGTTTAATTAATGATTTGGATTAAAAAAATCGAAATTGCCTGATTAAAATAAGGTCAGCAAGAAAAAAATAGCGTAAAAAGTTCAACATATTATGACAGGATTGTGTTATTTTCTGAAAATATTTGCATACACGGTTACTTGTATTTACTTTCCTAAAATTCAAAACAGTGTCTTCTGATTGGTGATACGAACACTTTCGCGGGTTCAAACAGATTCTAAGCTCAATAATGTGTATTTCAACATGTTCCTTACCGTTTCTGTACTTCTACGGTACCTTACTTATTTTATTTTATTTATTTATTTATTAACAAGCATCAACATACAGCACGAAGCCAATTACTGCCGATGATTAACAATAATAATAATGAACAAAATAACAATAAAATCGTAAAAAATCAGCAAATTAAACATATAATAAAATAACAAATGAATATGCGCATACAAACAAATAAAAATCATAGAAAAATTGTATTTTTCCACGTCAAACTCGTGGAATCATATTCTGAATAGATTTCGGAGATAAGAAGAAAGGATCGAAAAGAGTATTGGAGGAAAGAGAGTTGAATATAGTACCAGATTCTGTCAATCAAAAATCTTTGGTCCTACTTTCATTGCTTTTCACTTAGTTGATTTTCGTTGAATGAATGTTCAATTTGTGTATGTACTAGTAAAGGAGGTTTACTGGTTATTTATTATAAAAATAGATTATATTTTGGTAGTTGCACTTACAATGGATAATAATATAAACCTCTGCTAACGCTGAAACGAAAGATTCTATTAAAACTAAAGTTATACCGTTTTGATCGCAAGAAAAACATAATGACAAATTTTTCATATTAAGTTACTAAAACATATTAGTATCAACAATATGGATTGATATTTCTTTCCATTTTTCTCCCGTTTTGCGCTCCCCCCTCTCCTCTTTCTTGTCCAGCTTTCCCCTGATTCTCTCACGGCCTTCTACAAGCTCGCTGGTTTACCGAAAAATTTAAGTAAATGTCAATCAATAATTTTGATACTGGTGTGTTTTAGTCACTTTGATGTACTTATTGGTATTGATGCCATTATTACGGTTACAACGGTTCTTCTCCTGATTCAATAGATTTATTAGTTTCGAAGTTAGCCGAGTTTAAAAAAATTGTCCACTTCTAAAAAATATACCGTAATTTAAACAATTCTTTATGCCAATATTTTTAAACAATCTTGGCTATTATATATTCTGATTGGAGCTTACTAAACGAAAAATTGAGGGAGTGGCAATCGGTGAAAGTTGGATTACCAAATTTTCATCACCAAAATCGGGTACTTTTCTGAAGTAAAATACAGTATAGGTACAGAAACTGCAGATAAAACATTGAAATTTACATCAATGAGTGAAAAAATAAATTTTCTATCAAATGAATTTTAAATTATTGAAATCGGTGGACTTGAAGCTATAACTTCCCAAACTCGATGGATTCGACTGATTTAGAGGCACTCGGTGTCCAGTGAAATTAAGTTTACTAAATGTCGCTTATTCTGCGTTCAGAAACACGCCCTTTATTGTTAAAACGTAAATGTAATGTCTCGTTATTGATGCGAGGCAAAATTAGGGGACTCATCTCTCTGTTAAATCCATTATTCACAAATTGTTATGAGTAGGAACATGCTCAATAATACTCAATGGCTCAATCTACTAATATAGGTTTTCTCTTGTTGCCTAAAACGATGTAATATTCGAGCTCAATACTAACCAGGTGTTCAAAGTGGACATCAGTGGACCCCTGACATACGCCACTGGTGGCTCGCGGGGTACTTTTTAAAAATTTGTTAACTTGTTGGCAACCAAAGAGACAAGCCCTCACCGCGTTACCTTGACACTAAAGTGGAAGTCTTTTGACAAACGCGACTTCTTTCCCATTTATTAGGCACTTCTTTCAATTTTTTCAGTCGATGGGAACAAATTATGGTAGAACTCCAATATATCACAAATTTATCAACAATTTACACATTATATTTGAATTCCGTGCATATATTTACAATGATACATTAAAAATAACTCAAATAATCAGATTATCACCTAAGGTTATTAAATATGTTATAATAAAAATTAGTTACATAGCCAAGAGCGTGAACTATCTAGAAAAATTCAAATATCCGTTCGTCTTAACTCCATCAGGAATTATAGTTTTCAACTTTTCTTAAGATTTTATATGTAGAATGGATAAACGTATTTCTTACGTTACGGGATTTATCTTTCAATCGCTTTTTGGGATACATAATCCGAAAACGTTGGATCGAAGGTTTAATATGTTATCATTGATCATTAACTGATTAAATAATGTTTTATCAGGAAGTAAAGTACTAAATATTATCTATGCTAATTTTGTCGTGAATGAAATAGCTCGAAAGAGTTTACAATAGGGTGACTAATATAAACTCGAATTCTATAACGAAAAATATCTTACTTATTTCAGAATAAATGAAACCATCTCATAATGTCAACAACATTAGGAAATCTCAAGTAAGAAATACATATTTATTTTGAAGGACTATATTTAATTTATATTCGTAATTCCTAAAACCTTTACCTTAGAAAAATGTAGTACCTACATAACATTTATAATAGCCTTAACATTAGAATTATTATAGATTATAATAAACATTGCGCTATTAAACAGTTCATTGTACAACTTAGCATGTTACGGCACGCCAATGTTGCAAAATTCCAGTTGTTGAAAATGTCCTAGGGACGCAGTTGTCCGGGACGCAAAAGTCCGTGGTGCGCAAATTTCCGGGACGCAAATGTCCGGGACGCAATTGTCCGGGAAGCAAATGTCCTGAGGCCCTTTTGCATACAAGTTGAAAATACATAATAATGAGGGTATGATAAGCATAATAATTATATGGTCATATACAGTATATAGTTAGTCATATTATGACTAACCTGTTCTGATTGTTTATCCTATCTTAGATACGTTTTGTCTATTTTTCTCACAATTTCACTTTATTTCCCAAAAGCCATCAATATCTGATATTTAATCTGTGTCCGTCATTCTCATAACACAGATTTACAATCCGTATTTCGGTAAATTTGCAGTTTGGCACCGTCAGCCATTATTTTTTTTTACCCCACTAGATTTAGCCCGATTTCGATGATATTTTGAGGGATTATACATTAAAAGATGGCGGCTTATAGTTATATTTAATGCAAGTTAGTACCTACTATAGTGACTGAGATATCTCGATTTAAGTGACGGACGGACAGGAATGGCCTCCGGAGACCATGTTTGAAGTCTTAGTTATGGCGTTTTGACGCCAGATGTAGCGGTGATCGTCGAGTTTCATGTCTCGGATAGCCTAAAATTCGTAAATAATAACTAGCATACGGGCGCACTGAGTAAATAGGGGTGTTGGGTGAGAAGGTACTGAAGTATGAAAATGTAAAAAAAAACACCAAATATTATCCAATGTAGCATGTAATACGCAGTATTTAAGATACCGGAAAGTGTGATTATGCCGAAAATCAGTGAGCAATTATAATTCAAAGAAGTTTATTTGGAAATCATTTATGCAATGCAATCTTACGGGTCCATGGAATGAAGCAGGGGCGCTAGGGGGGGATGTTCGGAAAGAAATGCCATTTTTTGTAATTTTACTGTAACAAAAGGCCATTTTTATGTCATTTTACTGTAAGAAAAGGCCAATTCTCTTCAATATAACGAAGGAAACCCTTACCACCTATCTCAACCCATCGGCACCGCGCATAATTCACGATTTTTAGCGGATTTTGGGAAAAGGAGCTACGTAGTAATCGTCCATATCATACATTAAATGCAATATCTAAATACAACGAAAGGAACCCTACCTACCCTACTCAACCCATCGGCGCCGCGCATATTTCACGATTTGTAGCGGAGATTGGGTGGAGGAGCTACGTAGTAGTCGTCATAATAAATATAAGGCAAAATAAAAACCTTTGAAACCGAATAACCTTGCAAACCAACTGTAGCTTGCAATCCGGACCGGAGGGTAACTATCTTTTTCATAAAACAAACCCACTTTTGCGACAAAAACAATAATTTTGCATAAAAAAATTATGGAAGAAGGGATTCTAGCGACCGTTGAAATATTCGGAACGGGCAGAAGGATGCTCTATTTTAGAAAAAGTTTTTGTCGCAAATGTTGCTTTGTGTTAAGAAAAAGATAGTAACCCTCACGTCCGGATCGCAAGCTACTGTTGGTTTGCAAGCTACTGTTGGTTTGCAAGCTAAATTTGTTTCCAAGGTCTTTGAACAGATATATTAATATTTATCGTAAAACTTTCTTCGGCATACTTTTAGTTCGTAAATATCTTCATATCAATGGAATTAGGGAACGTTATATATTCGTAAATGGTCAATACTTCCGAAATTTCAGAAGATATTACGGCTAAATCATACTTAATTTTATTTGAGGAAATATAATGATTTCGCTAAAGTTATTTTGCGTAAAGACAATGAAAGCAACCCTCTTCCCCCAACCCTCATCCCCTCCCCCAACCCTCCTCCCCCAACCCTCAACCCCCCCTTCCGTCTACGTAATTTATCTGGATTATCGTATTTCTGTTTTCGGTTTTAAAAAAACTGCGTTTCAGAATCTAGATATCCTAAAATTTACGAAATATTGGATGAATTTCATCGAAAATCATTCATTATATTATACCCACCCAACACCCCTTTTTGCTCAAGAAAGCCCGTAACCGAGTAGGAAATGGGAAATGCGCGCCTGTTAGAATTGAAATAAGTTACAATCGCCCTAGCGGATTCCCGAGGAAACATAAAAAATGGCGGAAAAGCAGACGAAAAACTTCGAAAATTGGTCATTTTGGGATGCAATTCCCTACAAAACCGCGTCACTTAGGAATAAATACTTATCATATAATTAAGCCACACTCCTACATCTTTGAGTTGGTGTATAAATGGTTTCTGTAACTCTAATAGTAACTGAGATATAGAATTTCTCCCTGACGGTGCCAAACTGCAAATTTACCCTTATTACGTTTGAATATCTATCATTTTTCACACAAAATATCTATACAAGGTTTACTGACATCTTTCCTTAGTAATAAATTAAGAGCTAAGTAATAAAACTTTACATTCATCCATCTTTATATATATTTACCACTATTTATTCAGTGGTGGTTGTTCATTTTTTGAAAGGATTTGATTCAGTTTAGTTGTTGCTAAATATACATTCTTATACACACATACAGGGTATGGCCGATCCACTTTGTCGTCTTAGGTTAGACATTATACTCCTTATACGCCTTTCATTCAATTCCCAAGCTATATCTTTCGATTTTAGTCAAAACATTTTGTGAATGAAAGAAAGTATTAAGTACCTCTTACCCTCTTACCTGAAAAAGTGCTGGTGTTACCTCGCCGTCTACTTATCAAGACGATAACCACTTCTGTTATCGCAACATGTAATTTTATAAAAGATTAAGGTAAAATTTTGGATGAGGACGGCGAGGGGTTTTTTATTTTTTACCCACTAGAAATAGCCCTTTTTCGATGAAATTTTTGTGGAACATGTATCAAAGATGGCGGCTTATTTACATACATAAAAGTAATGGGTACGTGCCATAATTACCGCGATAACGACGTTGCAATGACGGAGGTGCAGTATTGGCGTCCGGAGACAGTTTTGAAACCGTTAGTTATGGCGTTCTGACGCCAGGTGGAGTAGCACACGCCCAGTTTCACATCTCGGAAACTGCGAAAAAGTAACTCATTTCGAATCGCGTAAACATGACATTCACACGTATTTGTCGATGATATTCCGAGGAATTTCATGTATTATCGATTACATAAAATGCGGAAAACCAAGAAATCATCCATTTATGAAACTATTATGAAGTAATAGCGTAACTCACGAGAACGAATTAAAGATGGAAATGTAAATATAAAACACACCTATAATAATTCGATAACATTGATTTAAAAAAGAAAGAAAAACAAAATTTAAATTTAAAAAAATAATTGACAAATAGGTGCCTAATATCGTAAAAAGGAAGTGGAGAACCACATCTAGAGCAAATATGTCCATCTTTCCGGATCAAGCAGCCGTGCGCCTCAAGGAATGTCAGTGCATCCTCCGGAGAGGTGAACGTCTGAGCCGCGGCGAAAACGTTGTAATAGCAGCAAACGCAGGAATTGTCGACCATTTCGACGAGGAACTCTTCGAGTAATGGTAAATTGATTTCATATGCATTTTTGATCAAATAAAATGCAGAAAACAATGAAATCATCCAATAATAAAGCTATTATGAAGTAAATGCGTAATTAACGATTACGAATTTAAGAACGAAATGGCACTTAATAACTTTTCTATATTCGGTCGATTTTATTGATATAACAATGAAAGACAATAGGCTTCCAAGGTCTTTATAAGGAAAAGCAGTGTTTTTGTCGCAAATGTTGCTTTTTGTTAAGAAAAAGATAGTAACCCTCTCGTGCGGTTTGCAAGCTCATTCGGTTTCCAAGGTTTTTTAAGAAAAATCATAACTTTTTATTATGAAAGATCATATCATAAAGGGAACCTCGAACACCCAACTCAACCCATCGGCGTTTAGCCAGTTGTTTATCTTTAATATTAATTGATAAAGAAATAAATGAAATAATTGAAATAAAAATTATTAATAAGCTCGATAGACCTTGGGAACCTGTTTAGCTTGCAAACCAACTATAGCTTGCAAACCGGACGAGAGGGTGACTTTCTTTTTAATTACTCAAAGCGAATTATGCCGAAAAAATGACGTTTTCCCTGAAAAACACCTCTTTTTGCTCAATGAGTATGAATTTGGGGAAAAAGAGGTAAATAATTCAACATTTACATCCCACCCAACACCCCTTTTTGCTCAAGGAAGCAAGTAACCGAGTAGAAAATTGGGAAAAAACAGCTAAATCAGTCGACATTTACATCCCATCCAACACCCCTGTTTTCTCAAGGAAGCCCGTAAGTAGAGATGGGAACCTTGAAAAAAATGAAACGTTTAAAACGTTTGAAAAAACCGTTTTTTTCATTCGCCTTGAAAAAAACGTGAAAAAACGTTTTTTCGTCAATTTTGAGATGGCGCTCTTCGTGGTTTATCCGATAGATTTACTATCCTGATTAGTAAATTTTGCAGTTGACCTGACCTAATAGCTTGTAAAGAATGTATTTCTCTAGTTTTTAAAATGATTCTATAAAAAACACAAGTGTTTCTATGTTTGCAAAACTGATACATTGTATAAAATCAACATTTTCAGGCGTAACTTTGTGGAAGTTTGTCTTCATGATAAAATTCAAATGAGTTAATAGCTTTGTAAAATCAATCTATGATAAAGTGTAGAAAATTTTGAAAATTGGCCCCATGTGGTTCACTAGTGACCGCTAAGTTTCATGTTGCTGAACAGAAAATAGGGTTCATAGTTTTTTCTTGACACCATGTATTCACGTGTTGGAATTCATCAAATTCAGTGTTCCGCTTCAAGCTCTGAGTGGAAGACGTATCATTGCATGGATTATTTGAGCGTGTGTATCATTGCTCGAACTTAGTTTTCAGATGTTCAAAAGAGCAAAAAAATTTTTATCACTTAAAAAACCCTGCAGTAACTCGATTCTGTTCCACAGCTATTGCTCTGGAACAAGGGCGTCACCAGCACTGGGCTAGGGGGGGGCAAGCTGCCCACAGGGGGAGTCTATCGTCAGAAAAAAAAGAAGCCTAAAATAACGCAACCCGCAGAGCACTGGGTTGAACTTTTCTCCAGCTCCCCTTTAACTATATGTATTTTTGGGGTTTTATTTTAATCTCATATGGGACTCAGGAGCTTGTCTATCCTATGACATGGACTCAGATAGTTTAAATGAACCATTTGCTTAACGATCATGTTCGATTTTTTTCTCAAAGTCTTCTTAATTCCTTTTATCATGGAAAATAAAGATTGCCTGCAATGTAAACTTCTCGGATACCGGTGTCGTCTGCTAGAGCGATATAGAAAACGAATCATCTGCCAACCTCCCGCAAACTCTATTAAAACCTCGTTGATTAATTCTAATGTCAATTTTATGTATATTCTAATGCATTAGTCCGTCTTAGTTTTTAATTGACCAATACCAAGTATAGCATAAAATTCCTTAATAGTCGTTTACCGCAATGAAATAAAGCTACTCTATAGTACATTATAATAGCTTATCAGGGTAATTAGAGATTTTCCGCTTGTGCAAATGTTTGTACTAATCATAATTGGGACTTAATGCAGTAAAAGTTGTCAAAATGACGAATACGAGAACTTGCATACCATGCAAGACCTGCAGGTGCAGCCGAGAGCACAATGAAATGTTCATTAAAACGCCGTGGATTAATACTGACGTTCGTTCTGCTACATAGAGTTCAGACAATGAATGAAATAATAAAATTAAGGATGATGCATAGATTCTAGTTTCGATACATTTTGTGGTGGCAGCTGTTCTGATGCACAGCAATTGACCATGCTGCAGGCAGAAACAAGCCACTGCTTATTTACCTATAAAACCTTTAGAAATGCGAAATTAACAAAATTGCTCCGTGTTACACATTGCTCAAAATACATTTTGTGTTCCAAAACGTTCGACTTACTCGATCAAACCTTGATAAATCTGTATCAAATCCGTAAAATCACGAAAAAACAATGTATTGGTATAGGGAGATACGAAAAGTGCAACCCAGCATGGCTAAAAGCGCAATCTGCCCTTTTTTTTGGCTTCACTTTTGGGCGCTAGAGATAGCAATACTACCCTTGTGGGGCTGCCTGATTGAGGGTACATAATGAAGGTAAAATAACTGCAGGTTATGACAATAAAACAAATACTTTACTGCAAGAAAGAAAAGTGATGAGGAAGTTATACTTTTAAATATTGTGAAAAGAGGGAAAGTTTCCCCAGCTTCTGATGAATTTCTGAAATCTGATTTGTAATTGTAACTGATTAAAAATTTGACAGATTAATTATAATTGAGCCCAATTACATTTTATCAGTACTTTTTCTTATAAGCAGCGAAGATAGTAAAAACAAAAGTTCAAATTTTCCTCAAGAGATGGCATTAGTGCCGAAGTTTATAAACAAAAGTTCCAATTTTCCTCAAGAGATGGCATTAGTGTCGAAGTGTATAGTATATAGAAGTGTATAGTACCTTTAATGTATCGAATGTCAATTCAATTATGGCTATCGATCTCGGTATGGAAAAAACACGGAGATCGTGACAATTTGACTTTATTTGAGATTTGACAATAGAGAAAAAAGATATAAAGATTCCCTTGATAGAAAGAGGAGATATAATAATTCTAATATATTAATAATTGCTTCTTGTCTGGCAATGGCGTATGACTTAGTGGGAGCATCAGAGACGATAACAGGAATGAGGGATGTCGGTGTGTTCTTTTTTACACACCAATTCCGGTTTATAAAGCCGATACATTAAATGTAAAAATGATCATCAAAAAAATTGCGCATTGCTGGAAAAAATTACTCATGTATAAAGGGTAGATTATGATACAATTTGATGTAAATATCATTGCCACAAGTTGCAATGTATTGGAGAAATTAGATGATTAAATACAATGTGACGTCTCCATTCTGCTGGTTGCGTACTCAATTTTCGTTTTGCATCGCTGCAGGTGCAATTGAAAAGACTTGGAAGAAATAAATAAATAGGAAGTTAGTGCATAAAATTGACTACAAACTGTCCTAAAAACCATGTTTCTACGTAGCAAAGTTACGACGAAAAAAATTAATATAGTTCTCCATAGCTGAAGTACGCATTTGATAATATCGACATAATTCATACGTTTCCTTTTTTTAAATAAAAAAGTTATTTGTATTAAATTATTTACTTTTATCAATTAATTGTTATATTGTTTATTGATATTGTATTAATTATTGGTATATTTTAAAAGTAAACGTCTCGAAAAAGATACGATTCCCATGAATAAATCGTAAATGGCAATGGTCTATTTACTGATCGAACTTTTTAGAAAAAACTTTTACATTAACGCTATATTTTAAAACTTACGAGGAAAATTGGAACTTTTATTTACAAATTTCAACACTAATGCCATCTCTTGAGGGAAATTGGAACTTTTGTTTATAAACTTCGCCACTAATGCCATCTCTTGAGGGAAATTGGAACTTTTGTTTATAAACTTCGCCACTAATGCCATCTCTTGAGGAAAATTGGAACTTTGGTTTATAATTTTCGCCACCAATGCCATCTCTTGAGGAAAATTGGAACTTTTGTTTATAAAATTCGCCACTAATGCCATCTCTTGAGGAAAATTGGAACTTTGGTTTATAATCTTCGCCACTAATGCCATCTCTTGAGGAAAATTGGAACTTTTGTTTATAAACTTCACCACTAATGCCATCTCTTGAGGAAAATTGGAACTTTGGTTTATAGATTTCGCCAATAATGCCATCTCTTGAGGGAAATTGGAACTTTTATTAACAAATTTCGACACTTATGCCATCTCTTGAGGAAAATTGGAACTTTTGTTTATAAACTTCGCCACTAATGCCATCTCTTGAGGAAAATTGGAACTTTGGTTTATAATCTTCGCCACTAATGCCATCTCTTGAGGAAAATTGGAACTTTTGTTTATAAACTTCACCACTAATGCCATCTCTTGAGGAAAATTGGAACTTTGGTTTATAAACTTCGCCAATAATGCCATCTCTTGAGGGAAATTGGAACTTTTGTTTATAAACTTCGCCACTAATGCCATCTCTTGAGGGAAATTGGAACTTTTGTTTATAAACTTCGCCACTAATGCCATCTCTTGAGGAAAATTGGAACTTTGGTTTATAAACTTCGCCACTAATGCCATCTCTTGAGGGAAATTGGAACTTTGGTTTATAATCTTCGCCACTAATCCCATCTCTTGAGGAAAATTGGAACTTTTGTTTATAAACTTCGCCACTAATGCCATCTCTTGAGGAAAATTGGAACTTTGGTTTATAAACTTCGCCACTAATGCCATCTCTTGAGGGAAATTGGAACTTTTGTTTATAAACTTCGCCAATAATGCCATCTCTTGAGGGAAATTGGAACTTTTGTTTATAAACTTCACCACTAATGCTATCTCTTGAGGAAAATTGGAACTTTGGTTTATAAACTTCGCCACTAATGCCATCTCTTCAGGAAAATTGGAACTTTGGTTTATAAACTTCGCCATGAATGCCATCTCTTGAGGGAAATTGGAACTTTTATTAACAAATTTCGACACTTATGCCATCTCTTGAGGAAAATTGGAACTTTTGTTTATAAACTTCGCCACTAATGCCATCTCTTGAGGAAAATTGGAACTTTTGTTTATAAACTTCACCACTAATGCCATCTCTTGAGGAAAATTGGAACTTTGGTTTATAAACTTCGCCAATAATGCCATCTCTTGAGGAAAATTGGAACTTTTGTTTATAAACTTCGCCACTAATGCCATCTCTTGAGGGAAATTGGAACTTTTATTTACAAATTTCGACACTAATGTCATCTCTTGAGGGAAATTGGAACTTTTGTTTATAAACTTCGCCACTAATGCCATCTCTTGAGGGAAATTGGAACTTTGGTTTATATTCTTCGCCACTAATCCCATCTCTTGAGGAAAATTGGAACTTTTGTTTATAAACTTCACCACTAATGCCATCTCTTGAGGAAAATTGGAACTTTGGTTTATAAACTTCGCCAATAATGCCATCTCTTGAGGGAAATTGGAACTTTTGTTTATAAACTTCGCCACTAATGCCATCTCTTGAGGGAAATTGGAACTTTTGTTTATAAACTTCGCCACTAATGCCATCTCTTGAGGAAAATTGGAACTTTGGTTTATAAACTTCGCCACTAATGCCATCTCTTGAGGGAAATTGGAACTTTGGTTTATAATCTTCGCCACTAATCCCATCTCTTGAGGAAAATTGGAACTTTTGTTTATAAACTTCGCCACTAATGCCATCTCTTGAGGAAAATTGGAACTTTGGTTTATAAACTTCGCCACTAATGCCATCTCTTGAGGGAAATTGGAACTTTTGTTTATAAACTTCGCCAATAATGCCATCTCTTGAGGGAAATTGGAACTTTTGTTTATAAACTTCACCACTAATGCTATCTCTTGAGGAAAATTGGAACTTTGGTTTATAAACTTCGCCACTAATGCCATCTCTTCAGGAAAATTGGAACTTTGGTTTATAAACTTCGCCATGAATGCCATCTCTTGAGGGAAATTGGAACTTTTATTAACAAATTTCGACACTTATGCCATCTCTTGAGGAAAATTGGAACTTTTGTTTATAAACTTCGCCACTAATGCCATCTCTTGAGGAAAATTGGAACTTTTGTTTATAAACTTCACCACTAATGCCATCTCTTGAGGAAAATTGGAACTTTGGTTTATAAACTTCGCCAATAATGCCATCTCTTGAGGAAAATTGGAACTTTTGTTTATAAACTTCGCCACTAATGCCATCTCTTGAGGGAAATTGGAACTTTTATTTACAAATTTCGACACTAATGTCATCTCTTGAGGGAAATTGGAACTTTTGTTTATAAACTTCGCCACTAATGCCATCTCTTGAGGGAAATTGGAACTTTGGTTTATATTCTTCGCCACTAATCCCATCTCTTGAGGAAAATTGGAACTTTTGTTTATAAACTTCGCCACTAATGCCATCTCTTGAGGAAAATTGAAACTTTTGTTTATAAACTTCACCACTAATGCCATATCTTGAGGAAAATTGGAATTTTGGTTTATAAACTTCGCCAATAATGCCATCCCTTGAGGAAATTTGGAGCTTTTGTTTTTGAATAAATCACCACATTGGTGCACCCATCCATATTTGAACATCTTAGGAATGACTTCATCCGTTGCTTTTAAAATTACCTCCTCTTCTAAGAAACAAAAAATCATTTATATCAGATGAAATTTTCTGGTAGGCTCACATTTAAGCCTGATTTCCTTATTTATGTATTAGCCAAGTATTCAATTGAATGCGTCACATACCGGAGAGTATAAATTCGGCGGCATTGAAATATTCTGTAGACTCTTGATTATAGTTGATATTATAATTAAATTTGCAGAAATCAAGTTATATACCAAGGTGGAAAAAATGAAGACGTCAATTTACAAGTATTTAGACTAAGTGATAGGTGGTTTAACCAGCAGAGAGATGATACAAAACCCAGTCTTACGCACTGAGTGTTCAAAGGAAACAAAAATTTTCCACGAATTGAAATTTTGAATGGGCATTGCATAACCAGATATGAGATTCGTGGGATTCTATCGCAACAGAAAAACTTGACTGCATCGAAAAGGTAGCTGAAGAATTTAAGTCACAGTTTTAAAAGTTTCTCAAATTTATTCAAGTCATCAAGTCACAGTTACGATAAATCTGTGCGTAACTTACGCGCACAATACCTTTCAGCTGACTGATTTGCTTCCAAAATGGTATATTATTAATAATATCATCGAAAATTAATTTTTACTGATATCTTGTATTGCTTCAATACTTTTACAAATTTATACGGAAACCCGGTTATTGAATTATTTTCGTAACTATACAGCAAATTTACGGGTAATTATAAAATATGGATCGGTATATTTTATATCATCCCGAGTAATGAAGAGCCTACTGTACAGACTTTTAATTGTCCAGAATGCTTAATAAAGGAACAAGTAACTTTGCAATTGCCGCTAACTCATCTTGAGATGTGCCCTCCGATAACAGCCCTAAAATAATACAATCCTAATTTATGCAACTAATAATGGTCATTTTACAAAAAACAACATAGACATAAACTTACGTTTTCCCGATAGAGGCCTCGAGCTATTAGTGGACTGTGAAAAATATTTTCGGATGTCCATCTGTACCTTATGAAATCCAAACTAAACTCTCCTTCGAACTGTTCCCTGTGAATTTCTCAAAAGTACTATTCAAGAGCCTAGCTTTGCATTCACACCCTCAAAACAGTCACATGTAGAAGATCTAACTGAGCGTTTTATCAACCTGTTTGTCCCTCAAACGTAATCTTAATCTCTGTTTTCAGGGTGTAAGTTCCGAATTACTTCTCGAATGTTCCCTTGTGTTTTTGCGAGGAGTAAACTAATCAGCACATTCGAATTCTTCTCATGGGAATCTTATCTTATGGTGTGAGTCATCTAACAAAAGGATATGGTTAAGAAGTGCATTCGTTGAACATTGTGTGCGAAACACTCGTAGCGTCCCATTGATATCGATGTCGGCTCTAGGCCTGCTCTGCTACCGAAAACAACAACTTAGCTACTGGCATGCAAAGCTAGTCATAGGACTTCTTGGGGAGGGGGGGGTTCGAACCCCTAAACTTCCCCCCCTCGCTGCGCCACTGCTTGGGCCTATTTGCAAAATACTCACCGCAAAACTTTCTTATGTCCATTTTGAAGGGAAAACGAAAAAAAAACTGAATCCTTTGTCTTCTGCCGGCGATTGTCGAACGATACTGAAGGTAGTTTGAGAGAGAGAACATAATCGCATAACCTCGCGCTCTGATCGCATCGAGAGGCAGTTCTAACTACATTGTTCACCCTGAAACCGAACTTTTCTTCTCTTGGGAGGGAAGGGGCGAAGGACTATACTACAAAGTATTGTTGAAATATTTTTGCTGCGCTGGAGGCATAAATGAATTTCCTACGAGGAAGTACTTTTCCCATCACTGGTGTTTACACGTGCCAACACTTGACTTTGTTTTGTCTAAATTCTTTTCAAATACGCTCGTGCCTGAAAATTGTTTCTACAACACATCCCGAACCAAAATACGAATGGGTCTCCAGGGGGGGTGCAGCTGCCCCCCCCCTGGCGACGCCCTTGCTCTGTAATCGTTAATTACTAACAAAAGTGTGCTGCAACAGATAGCGATTGATGCGAATCCTAAGAATCCATCCCTGAGGCTTCGTCACGACACAAAAAACGTGTTCTGTCCGAAAATTAACTTTTGGATTTTTTAAAATAATCTGCATGACGTTCTGAAATCATTTAAAGCTTACATAATCGACATGGCAAATGATGAGCCACAGCTTAGCAAAGTCTGCTGCATTTTCCTAGATCCCTTTGGAAGAGTAAAACATTTTTGTGCGGTCACAACTTAAATTACTGATGGTCGCAGTTGTAAAATAATAAATTGAATTAAAAAGAGAAGAGATTTGGCCGTGACGAAGGCCCATTTGCCAGCTAATTTTGTTGACCCTTCAAGAAAAGCTTCGAGCTTGGAACCATCAAAAATTTCTGATGTTTTTAAATTTGTTGATATTCTCGCAAAATCAGATCCCACCTTCAGTGAAGAGAATACAGCGGAAATTCATTCCGAGATGGCAAACAACGTGGCTGACGATGGTAAGTGGAAGACACTATACGTCATTTCAGTATCTAAAAAACTTTCGTCCCTAATGTTTTGGAAAGGAATATGCTCCAAAACAAAAGTCTATTGAGTTGCCGTAAAGATTTTTCACTTCCATCCGCATCCTCGGCGACGGAAAGAAGTTTTAGCAAGCACGGAAATATTCACAACCTAAGAAGAAACCGCAGGACTAATGAAAGAGCTTTGAAACCTATTTTAATCAAGCACAACTTGAAATTACTAGAAACCGAAAGAGCTAAAATTTCAAGCGATAATCTCTCGAAAATTGGATGGAGAGGAAGGAGAGGAAGTTGTAACACTTGCGGGTGTAGATGAGAACAATTCTTCACTCATTTCCAGCTAGGAATCAGATCTAGATGGCTTTGTGGAGGAATTTGAAGACACAGGTACAGGCTAATCCAATCCAAAACATATGGCCACTTTGGTTCTTTTAATTTTGTATCGAGTTGTATGCATCTTTAGAGTTGTGCCCCACTAACTACAATTTATTTGCAACTAATACAGACTATAATTTAACTACAAATAATATAAGTATGGCTGTAATTAATACCATGTAAGATGATATAGTCCATGATTTAAAAAAATATGTAAAAATATATCCTTCTTATTTATAATTACCTACGAACTCTTTCACTCATTTATTTCAAGCATTCTAAGATACGAAACGGAATTGTTAAAACAAAACATGTGTTATCATAATTAGATTGGAATATCAAACAAAAATGTTGCTGCTGTTTGTTTTTAATTTTACGGTTTTAAAGCCTAAATTAATCCCCTATACTATTAGATAAAAAAACACTATCGATATACTGAAAAGATATAATCATTCTTCGATGATGTTTCTGCTATTCGAAGATGTTTCTGCTAAGTAGTATTAATATTATAAATAATTTATTTATTATTTATATTAACTCCGCACTTACCGTGCGAAAACTGGAGGATTCCTCGGCATTTATATCCAATTGAATATTTTCCTTTAAAATTCAGAACCTGTTAAAGGTGGCTGAAATAATTTAATATCTAATACTAATTAATATACTTATCGTAACTATTATAATACTTAATCCATTTGGTTCCTTTATTGGCTCTTTAATTATACAAGTAAGAAAGATTTACGTGTTTGAGATCATCGAGTATTTAAATGTGATTTTCAGCGCATCATTGTGCATAATTTTGTAATAAACTTACGTCATAAATTTCAATTTTTCGTTGAATAACTATTACTTGGAACAGATAATGATTCCGTTTATATTGTCAATGAGAAATATACGCATAAATGTCTAATTTCAATCCTAATTTGGAAATAAAATGTGAAAAACGTTTTTTTTTAAGAAATAAAAACGGTTTTTTTAAGAAATAAATACGTTTTTATGAAAAAACGTTTTTTAATCAACGTTTTAAAACGTTCGCATGAAAAAAACGATTTTTTCCCATCACTACCCGTAAGTGAGTAGGAAATGGGAGATGGGCGATTGCTAGAGTTGAAATAAGTAACTTTCGCCCTAGCGGAAATTCGAGGAACCATCAAAAATGGCGGAAAATCAGTCGAAAAACGACAAAAAATGGTCATATTTGGATGAAAATATTTCAAAAACCAGTGCTTTAGGAAGGATTTCTTAACATATAAATATACCGCAATACTTTATCTTCAATATGGTATAACTTTTGTCTCTGTATATCCACTATTAAGAGAGAAACAGAATTTCTCCCTCGCCGTCCTCATCCGAAATTTTACCAAGATTAATAATTTAAATTCATATAAAAATAATTAATTTTTCTCTATTTCTCTATGTTTAAAATCCTCGGAGATAGGAGTACGATTAATAAATAGAGTTAGGATTTGACTCGTTAATTGCCAAAATGGTGGGAAGGATTCGAAGGATTTTTGATATCTTAACTGTGAACCCTAGTAGCACAGAAGATGCTGAGCATGTGCTCAGGGAATTTAAGTCATTTTAGCTAAAATGTTTCAGAATCACAACGTGAGCATGTGCTAAAAATCTGATGTGGCCAGCACATGACTTTCTCCATATATAAGATGTAAATATTTATCTAAGACAGTAATTTCGAACTCTATATTCCATCTAAACTTGGATGATGAGTGATTTATTTATATATTATTATCTTTTACGTCACAAAAATTATAAATAATGTTTTTCGGGACATGCTCGATAAAAAACGATGAATTTGGCCTTTCGCCCATAGAGCCCAGAGCACCCACGAAGTACATATTCAGCAACGTCCGGTTTATCAGTATTTCAGGAATAACCCCTAAACAATCAGTGATACAAAAATAAGTTTCATACAAAAGTTATAGTAATTTGCATTTTCTAAAACATTTATGAATAATAGTATATACCTAAATATCATATTTTTGGAGATATTTTGAAAACCGGAAATGAGCTTTGAAGAATGAAGCTCGACTTCCGGTTGACCGATTTACTACAAAAACTAATCAACCCTAACGACTGTAATAAAATTACTATATATGAAATTTGGTGTTGATCCAAGAAATAGTTTTCATGTTAGAGCGCCCACAAAGTACATAATCATCTTCTTCCGGTTTATCGGTATTTCACGAATAACTCCTAATCAACCGGTGATACAAAAATATGTTAAATACAAAAGTTATAGTAAATTACATTATCTAAAACTTTTATAAGTAATACAATATACGTATATATCATATTTATGGAGATATTTTGAAAACCGGAAATGAGCTTTAATGAATAAAGCTCGACTTCCGGTTGATCGATTTACTCCAAAAACTAATCAACTCTGACAGCACACACAACAGTACTATATATGAAGTTTGGTATTTATACGACTAATTGTTTTTACGTTAGAGCGCCCACTATCACACACACACATACACACATACACACACACACACACACACACACACACACACACACACACACACACACACACACAGACATTATTCCGATAATGGTCAAAACGTGTTCTAGGGACCCCAAAACATGCATTTCCGTTAAAATCTCGAAGTCGAATTTTTTCATGAAAACAATACTTTCTCTATACTTCGTATATGGAGAAAGTAAAAATGTTTTAAGGCGATTTTAGAGCGCACGTTTTTCTGAACATGCTGCAAGCATGTTTGTGCAAAATTTCATTCCACTTCCTTCTATAACTAATAATTATAAAAATTTTTGATTGAATGCAGCTTTTCTTTCCTTTTGACAACTAAAATTAGAAAGTGGTCGTTTGTTTTAGAGATAAGAGCTTAAAGAAAGGAAATTAAATAAAAATTCTTATTCAGCAATAGGCACTTTTAAAAATTCATCGATGGAATCGTAAATCCATCAATCCGTTTTTAAAGTTATCGATGGATCCATCAACCGTCTCTTTATTCACCGATGGATTTACGATGCTTTCCACCGATGTCCATCGCTTTCATGGAGATAATTAATTCGCGATGAAGAGTCAATATATAATATATGGCTCTGATGACAGTAGCGGATCATTCAAATGTTAATATCAATGACCTCATAAAAGCCAGTAAATACCAACTTACAATGGGAAATATAACGTATTTATAATGCAACAATCAACGAACAAAAACGATACGATTAATTACGTTTCAACAGAGTTTTAAGAAGTATGGAGGTGGAACAAGTTGTAAGTGCAACAGTAGCCATCTTGTCAAACAGCAGACAATCAATCAATCAACACTCAATGAACAATGACAATCAATGAACAAAAACGATGCAATGATTTACGTTTCGACAGATCTGCTGAATTCAACTCGAGGTTAAAGAATTATGGAGATGAAACAAGTTTTAAATGCAACAGTAGCCGTCTTATCGAACAGCAGAAAAACCAGCGGACTGTTCTTAAACTCATCAAGAATTGATAATCTATCGAAGTAATCAGACAAAGATCATCGATGCAGACCATAAATCATCAGATGGGTGAATTTAAAACCGTGCCTAACGCATGCAGCTAGCTATAACAGTTGAAGAACGAATTGTGGTGGCGTGTTTCCTTGGCAGTTGATGTCGTTAGCGTCGTTAGCCAAGCTTGGCTTCACTTATTTTAGTGTATACCCGTAATTTCCTTAGTGGAAGTGAGAATTTTCGTATCAATAAGGATTAAGATATAGATGTCAATGTTTGAAAATCAAATTTTTGTAAAAATCGTGTGATTTAACAATTCAAGTGCTGTTTGGCGGTTTGTGTGAATAGTGGGAACGTTGGGCGATTCCATGTGTGTATTCGTGTTAAACTATAAAATAGCATGTATATAATTTTAAAATTTTCTGAATGTAGTTGTTTTCGTGACGTTTGACTCGCGTGATTTGTGACAATTTTTGTTGAATATGTTTTTGTTTTAATAAACAAAAAATACCATAGCTTAATCTCCTGTTTTTACTTTGTTTTCCTGCTGAAGAGAGTGATGGAATGTGATGTGTGTGAAATGTTTGGTCGAGTATTATTAATAATATAGTCATTCAGCTGATAAGTGATTTAGAATGTTTCCTTTTATTAATATTTATCGTGTTTTCAAATACCTTGTAGATGTCACGAAAGGTCACTGAGGCATCTCCAAGACATCTTGTTAGACATTCGAGATATCTCTGAGATGTGATTCTGCTATGTGGGTAGCTGTTTAATTAAAAGTAAGGGATTATGAAAACGTTTGTTTGTTTGTCCGTAGGGAAATTTGATGTGTGATCGAAAAGTATTATTGTTAATAATGCATCATTCAGCTGAAAAGAGAATTCATAGTCACCTAGTTTAATTAAAAGGAAGGGCTAAAGAAGACTTGATAAATTACCAATGTAACCTGGTATTTTGCAAATTAATCAACGAAAACTGGAGGTACATACATGTATGTTAAATAAATTTCAAATTATACTTCATTAACATGCAATTATTACGTAGCCATTGATTTCTTTTACTAATGAGAACCTTATTTTATTTGAAACCTTGTACAATATCCTGTGTTTTCGTTGATTATTTTGTGGAAAACTCAGTATTATCTGGAATATAACGAGCGCTCGAAAGATTTACATTAAAATGTGTATAGCACATTTTCGACCTATTTTAACCGAAATGTTGACGGCACATTTCTGGCGCATTTTTACCCAGCAAAAATTTCATACCCAAAATGTGCTAGGCACATTTTAAAAATTTCTAAAATGTTTCACTGAAATGCTTCAAGCATGTTGTGATCACAAATTGTGCTACTAGGGAATCTCTTGCCTGCTCGAATAGGAGCGAATCTACCTTGAAAAGAAGTGTCGAAATTTTAACCTTTTCTGAGGAAAGACGCAATTCCATTTTAAATTCGTTGCTGATAGTGAGAGAATTTTCAATCTTGTTGAAATTACGATTCTCCATTAAAGAGTAGACCCATTATAAGAATATTTAACGCCAGGATAATCTAAAAGGCATTTTTGTCGTTTGGTACTATGATGTTTAATGTGTTTTGTCAGGAAAATCCAAAATTAAAGTTTGCCGGTATTGTACGCAACGCTAGAAATGCTCACTTGTGACATCTGCACAACATTTCGTAAACTACGTGAGACTATATGTTACGACCTGTGGGGAGGGAATCCTTTTCTATTTAAATTAAATATTCCATGAAATACAGGCTGTTTCATCAATTTCAGATGATTTTTCTCTAAAAGATCATAAAAATTTGTAAATAAAGCAAAATTTTGTATAAGTGGATCTTTAATTTAAATTTTAATGTAAGATAGATGCATCAATCATTTATTAAAGCTACCAGTTCTTTTCAATAAAAGCTCGAATTTAAGATGACACCAAGTGATTTCCATTCCATTCCATTTCCACATATATGAACTCCTAACAGTATGCACATTTAGAAATATTTTTCATAAATTTATGCATACAGATATTAGCATTAGCATTTATATAGTTACTGAATTGTTTAAGGATAAACATGATTTTCTGATAATACATCATTATTTTCTTAATAGTTTTATAAAGTTTCTTTAACAATTACTGCAAGAATTTTACAGTTGTGTTGATTCCATTGTAAAATTGCAATGTATTTAGAATGAATATGACTGTGAATAGCTCCTTCAAAACAATTTTGAAAGGAGATTTCCCTCGCTACTGATGAGAACTAAGCAATTAATTTGGAAGATTTTTAATTTGGTTGAGTATTAAATTCAAATTTTATCTGTTTATTAACTTTATGCACTTGACCATAAACTTTATAAATACTTTATCTTAAGTGTAAGCACTTTATCCAAATGCATGAGAAAATTTAATTTAGAGGATCTTTGATATAAATTATTCATGGAGATTAGCAGTATTCCATATTTGGAAGAAAAAGATGGCATATTACTTGATGTATTTAGATTTTGATATTAATTTAATTATTCCTCAAGTGTCCTAGTTTCTCTAAAAAAAACTTTTGACAACCCTTCCTGAGATGTAAAAGGTTACCTTGTTCTGAATCTTTACTGACAAGGGAAAAACAAAAAAAAATGTGCTAAGCTTTAGAAAAAAAAAGGGTTGATGATTGTCCCAAAATGAAGTGAAAATGTACACAAATTCAGGTATGTGAGGGTGTAAATGATGATTATAAATAGTGTGATTAAAAGGGTCAGAAGGCTTGTCTTCAACCCATAAAGATTATTTTAATGGAGTTACTTACTTAAAGGAGTGCAAGGGGTCTGTTTAGAATGTAAATTAAATGCAAGATAGAGCTAAACACTTCCTTCAAAGAAATTAAATTCAAAAAAGGAATTCATGACAGAACTAAGGGCAAAATAGGCACAAAACTGGATTATAGAAAAGCAACATTAAATTATAAACCAGATTCAAGAAAAGAGGCACTTTTTTTAAGCTAGACAATAAATTGAATTGGAAGGATTATATATTACAAGAGATAAAATAGGACATATAATTGATTATATGGATATAATTTTCTTCTAAGAGTGATAAATTAAATCTGTGAAAAGATAGCACATGATGACCTCTAGCCAAGTTGACTCATGTTGGTTATACATTATTAGAGCATTTCCAACATTGTCCATTAGTAGCTATTTGGAACTGGGTTTGCTATCTCTTACTTCCAATAGCTTCTTGCATTCATCATGATGTTTGATGAACACCAATAAATTGGAAGACCTCTTTCACTGAAGGTGGTTGTGCTCTATGGGTTTTTGGAGTCTACCTTAAATAATCATGATTGAAATTAAAGGATTATGAAAGGAATTTGAAAATGTATAATTTCAGCAGCATTACCAAATTGAAATGCAGAAATTCATTAGCAGCTCAGTCATAATCAGACTTAAATAGATGAATATTATTTATTAGGAAGGAGCTGATACATGGTTAGCGTACTAGACAGTGAAGTAAATTTATTAATTTCATACATATCAAAAGAAAGTTAATGGGGTCAATCCCAACTTGGTTGAATTTTATAGAAACTATTTTAAAAGAAAAACAGTTGATAACTTTCACAGTATATTTTGGAAGTTATAGAGTGTTATTTTTTAAGATGGTTTATGGAGATTATCACAGGTATTTTATAAATACTGTATGAAATAAATAAAAATGGTTCAGCACAGATAAATGATTTAATGATGTGTTTGGAAGACATAATTCAAAACAATTAAAACTAACTTCCTCATACATTATTAGCTGTTTTGAAGTTACTGAAATTGTCCTAAGATAATTCTGTTCAGATAATATTTTAATCAAATATAAAGTTCCCTAAAGTTTATAAGTTGATTTGTAGCAATAGTTACAATTTGAAGAAGGATTACTTTTCAAGTTATGTGGCTGTTATGATGTGTAAATAAATAATGTTTCTGAACAAGTTTATTGTATCACTTGCTGGAAAAACTCTAGAGGGTTGGTGTTACTGCCTGTGCTGTGGAGCTTGGTATAATTTTTTTAATAAGTTAATTGGAACTATTGATCAGGGAATTACAGACTGTGGTCATTGTGGCTGGTGGTTTCCTTAGCTAAAACTTATCATTTGAATGTTTTCCAAAAATATTTTTACTTAGCTCTTTCTTTAGTATCACTGTTTTCAATATTTATAGCATAAATGGAAATCACATGCAATAAGGAATTGACTCATATGATATCTGTAGCAAGGCAGAAAAACTTTCAGAGACAGTTCATAAAATGAGATTTGTCAGAAATTGCGGAAAAGAAAATGAGGAAGAGTAAATAGTAATCCCAAACATTAGATCATTGTCATTGCTGGTAAAGATTTGGTGATATATCTTTATTGCTGTACTCTGATTCCTCCACCTTGATCAGCTTGCACTTAGTTCTCAAGAAAAGTGAGCTTGGAACATATGACATCATTTATGTACTTAATTTTAAGAAGTAAGAGACACCTCTTTACTTTAACCCTTTAGTCCTTGATTACATGTGCCTCTTTTGTCTAATGCCATAGACATGAAAGTCTTGATGTATTCTATATCAAGCCATGGTAGTCACTTGCGTTTACTCCATCATAGTTTCCTTCGAGCTTGCTTTATCCTCATATATGAAATGCATAGCATCTTCTATATTTTAGAGGTTCATTGTAGTTTCTGTTTCTGATTGTTTCATATTTTATATTGCCTTTGCTTTTCTGTATTCTTCCTTGCTCAAAATATATCAGTAGGACAGTCATTATTGGTATTTGTATTTTTATATTAATCTAAGAACTTGAATATTTGTAATCATATGATAATAGGTGAAAATAACTAATAAGCGATGAATAGGTATAATTTCTTTTATAAAAAGAATGTCATACTACATCAAGCAATACAACAAATAAAATTATTCAGGACATGCATTTTCTTATGAATTTCAGGTTAGGCTATGTTAAACTTTGTATTTAAAAATGATCATAATTGTAGCCTTAGAACATATACAAAGTCCAAGAGCTTTACTACAATTAAATTTTATATACATTTATTTACATTCATGAACAGTGTACATTATAATATTCATTACTCAGGATATTTATTTAATAAATCCAAGTATTACTCTTACTGTTTTAGTATTTTATACCTATACCAATCATAATCATATCAGATGAATTATCTCTTTTAGTAGGTTGCTTTGATTTATCTGGTTCTTAATTCTGCTAGAGTTTCTACCTACTTCATACAATTCATACAATAAGCTACAAGCATTTCTCGATAATCTATCCAGGATTAGTTTTTATTTTCCAATTCATCATCATAGAAAAAAGGAAATATTAATGAATATCGGCCTATTCTAAATTTCTTATTGCAACTAATTTTTTCAAAATAATCAATTTGGAATATGATGATGACAATTGATCCCTTTCTTTTCAATAGGAGCTTACTGAATTGATTTTCTTTCAGATAGCTATTTTTAGGTGTTTTTCCTTTCAAATATTGGGAAGATAGACACAAGATGTCATTATAGTCTGTCTTCTTCATTACCACCACTCTCCTTGGATTTTTGTTGTCAGTTCCTCTTCCTTTATTTTGCAAAGAACTTGTATTGGATGCTCTTTTCTATCTTTTCATCTTTCACAGGTGATTAATTTCATGATCATACTTAATCTCATGATAGTGCATTCCTTATCCATAAGTCTTCCTCTACCAACATCCAGTAACTTTTCTGCAACCACTATTAATGTTGCTGTTGGAGCTGATATTCTATTACTAAAATTGCAGCGGATGGAAATATTGATCTTATTGATGCAAACTTACTCAAATATTTATTTAAAAATTTTCAGAGCATATTCATCTCTCTATTTATTTCTTATTATACATTCTCTCTTAAATATTGATCTTCTGTAGTATATACCATGAACACTTATTTTGAATAGAATAATTTTCTAATAAACAGAAACTCAGAAGGTTTAGTAAAATCTAGCACATCAAATAAATACACATCCTAAAGGCTACAATTCTTTATCGTAGTACAGGTATAGTGAATACTGAAGAACAAATCAAATTTTCATTTGATTTCATGTTTGGGGCTACATAATTACAAAAATTATTCTTCTGTTATACATGTAAGTCATCAAAGGAATCATCATAACTCCAAATGTGACTATAAAACCAAATCCACGTTTTTTCTTCAATAGTATTACAGTTATTTATTTCTAAAGTTTTTATTTCTGCATTTATGCTTATTTTCCTAATAATCAATTGCAAATGTTACATTACATTACACATCACCTTTTTAAGCATCATAAAAACATCAAATTACAGTTAAAATTATCCCAAGAAATATTCCTGTCTTGCTAGAATAATAATAATGAAATATAAACTGTGTCAGTACTCGTTGTGGATCTCTTATGTTTTGGTGCTGAAAGGGGAAATTCTATTTGATGGTATTTTAGGCTGAATCAGAAAATAATAGTAATACTTTGCCTTGATTAATGTTCACTCTCTCTTATCTAAAGGAAGTGGATCTTTTTAACTTAGAAGCTTCAAGTGACTATGTTAATTACAAGTTGAGAACATCTTATCATCACATATAATTTTTGTTTGGCTGAAAATCTGTTAATCTCATGTGCTATATTTATCATTGATAGAAATTTCAGGGTAAATAATCATTGATTTTGTTTAAACAGCATCGTATTCAATAGAGTAACTATTGTTTGGAAAATACTTTGAATTTGAAAAATAATAAACATTGAACAGACAGTTTTAGATATAAAACATACTCAGGTTATTTATAATATGTTACTATGTATTTACTGTCATCAGATCTTACCATCTATCTTCATCTGTCTCATTATCTATTATTTATCTATCATCATCTATCTTCTAACATAATCTGTTTCATAAGGTGTTCAGATTTCCTTCACATACTCTATAATAAAAGTTCTTAGTGCCAATGTACCTTCACCCTTCTAAAGTATGGGAAAAATATCGCTAGAAAGGAGAAAAGGATGAAAATTTATAGAAATAAAGAAAAATATAACACCATAGTATGAGAAAGGGATTTCACAAATTGATTTCAAAGTTCAATTGATGTTCAAACTTTAATGTCCGAATCCACAATTGCTGCAATGACCTAGAAATCACATTTTTACAAGAAACTAGGTATCAATAAAGAATATGATGCTAGCAAAGGATATTTCTTGGATAATGAGTTCCTAGATCACTTGATTGGGAGAGGTAGACCATCGATTGCTTGACCCCTCTAGAAACCCAGACATGAGGCTGCTACAGTTTTTTCTGAGGTTGATTATCAAGAATCAAGCGTACCAGATCGTGATTTACCAGAACTGTACTATCGAATTCCTGCAGTTATTGCAAATGTTACACCTGCAATACTGCAAAACACTTGGAGAGAGTAAAATAGAGATTAGATGTTTTCTGCCGCTAATTCTGCACATATCGAGGTGCATTAACTGTGTAAAACAAAATTGAGTTACCATACTTCTAGAAACAAACCGCCAATAAATATTTGAATTGACTCTCAAGTTATTACATTTTGTGTTATTATACATTTAACCCTGACACCCTGTATACGGTTCTGAATAGATAATTAGCATGATTTTAGTAGACTATGCATTTTGGGTAGCGCATCATTCAGTAAATAAAAATGTATATCCCAAAAATTTCAAAATTTAGCAGACTTTATGGATGAAACTGCTTAGCCTACGGGCATTCCCCCATTCTCCCCTACTCATTGCGGCGCGGATAAGAATATTATCTTCATCAGTTAATGGAGATGCCATTATCGAATGGAATCTATTTGTACAGGTGCTGGACTTAGCTATAAGATATCATTGTACCTTTCAACTGATAACCAAAGATTCCATCAGCAAAATGTCCTCAATATCCGACTTTTGTTGAACTCTTTAAATCTCTCACTATCTTATCATTGTGAAGAATCGAAAATTTTGTCTCTTAAGAACGTAATTTACCTAGAAAATCCTCAAGCTGGTGTTTCACTAGAATTTAAATCTATCTCATGTGGTTGTTTGTAATAAATACAAGAGAAATCAAACCAAGATTTAGAAAGTGAAACCAAATTGAGATAGTGAGTGTATAAGAACCATATTTCATACGTGAATCCATGATTTTAAATAGCTTCGTTATTTGGATTCAACGAAATTATTTTTCTATTTAAAATTGAAGCATCTAAAAATACCTTTTAGGCTCTCATGCAAATTTTAAGAAGAAAAAATGAATCTCATGATAAAAATAGCGACACTTATAGAATAAACTCTTATGTTTATTGATTTTATACAGGACTTAAGTCTTAAATTTATGGACAGAGAACGGATTAGAATTTGTTAAAGAGTCGTATTTAATGGGCGGATAATTAGAAAGATGCTAATTTAGATTGACAATGTTAGCTAATAACAAAAAAGCTGACGAATATTTTTCGAATTTCTATCGTAAGTTGTTGTTGTTGATAACTAAATAAGAAAAGGGAAAATAATGTAAGATCCATTCCGATTTTAATGTTTGTTCTACAGTTATAGGAATTTCAAAGAAAAATGTTTGTTGGAATGTAGAACGAAACATCACTTCATCGACCTATATTTTTAAATATATATTAGATAAATCCAACTTGCACTAAGTTATAACCGCACGAACAATTTGTGAGGAAATTCTTTTAAGTCCCTTGTATGTACTACATAAGAATCAGAATGAGCGCTCACTTACCGATACGTCGTATAAATCTACATTACACATAATTCTCCGAAGTACCGATGCAACCTTTGAAACCCTCCTAAGTAGATGTCCTATAGCTCCTTTCCGTACAGATTCAGTTGATCTATGTGACTAAAACACCGACGAAAATCGCTGGCTCTGTAGAGAAATGTCTTGAGGCGACGATTTCATCGATAACAAATGCCGCGAATGGGATAGGTTAAGAGAGTTGATTCTTTGCACACGTTACTATTTTTCCTTTATCGAAAGATATTTTTCCCCTTTACATCTTTTCGTCAGCGCAGAAGCGCAGTTACGAAAGGAATCAAAACCTTCTAGGTTTTAAAAAAAAATTATTCGACTTGCGCTTCTTCGAAGGAAGAACTATTATATTGAAAGAGGAATTGAAACAACTTATACACTTAACCACAGGATGCAATACAAACGACGCGACGTAGGTTTCAACGCATTGCGTCATCATCAGGTGAAACCTAGGTCGTCAGTAAAAAATCCTATGGTAATGTGTATAAGTTTCTTTATTCCTCTTTCATCGCGAAGAGCTAGTACAAAGTAGAGGCTGACTGAGCTGCTTTTGGTAAGATTCTGTTGTTCTAATATTGATATTTAGGACGAAAATCGAAAGGAATAACCAAACTGGAATCCATTTTGTATATTGGAACAGGAAAGCTATTTGGCCATTACTTAGTCAGTTAGTTATTCATTCGGGGGTAAGGTAAACTGGAAGAATATTACATCAAAACTTCATTATGATGGAATATGCTATGTAAATCTCATTCAATGGGAAACGAGCCTTTGGAGGTTTTTCCATCAGGCGATTTCCGTAATGATATACAAGGAAACTTACAATTCGCGACGTGACAAGGAAATCCGTCAGTATGAGGGTAATGAGTTTGAATCAAAGACTCATAGGTTTATTTAAATTATATTTTCAAGAAATATTGCTCAATTTTTCCGTTCCGTTTCCTCGCCTGTGCTTAGTGTGGGCTCTCTAACGGAAACTTTGTAAACTTTGCTGAAATTAACTACAAAAAAATTTCCCTTATGTCACGAGACTATAGTGAGAAGAATTCTATGGCATAAAACATTTTCTAACCCTGATTTAAGCTATACTATTAATACTATTCATTAAATGTGCATCGAATTCAGAAATAATGAAATTAGCTGTAAATTTCACACAAATTGCCTTTAATATGAATAGTGCGTCGTTATTCCCTCTTCTTAGCATTCGACATGTATTTGTTTCGTTAGGCAGAATGCAATAGTGTATTAATTTATGCGGGGAGATATGGATTTAAGATTTAATGAATGATATGTCAATTTTACATCCTGGCTGCTTTCGTTGCTCAATAACTAAATCTGTTTTATATAGTGTTCCTTGGATATTAAAAAAAGAGTGAATTATTTCCTCGTATGGTATACCAGTAATTTCACTTCAATTCGTTCTTATCGAGTTAATGGATTTTAAATATCGGTTGATGATCGCAAATATAAACTCCAAGTAATTGATATCTGGATTCTTAAGATTATGATACGGATCATTCCTGATATCATAACGGAGAAGTTAATCTTTCAGAATCTGAGGGAATTAAAGCGGCAATCCCCCAAAATTACTTTCTTAACTTGTACGAAATGAACAAAATATCCAATACGCTCATCTAAACCGTAATTGCGAGTCATTGGGCTCTGATAACATCAATATATTTTGTTGCTACGAAGCTGTCTCATCAGAATTTGTATCTCTGATCTAAATATTACATCTTCTTCCTTTTAACACGAGGGTTCATTGGAGGCCAGTGTTCTCTTATAACAAAAGCCTTTGAAGATAAGCGAGGTTTTTAATAAAAATCAAATAAAAGGAAATTCTATCAAAACCCACTCGCAATCCACGTGTCAGACTTTATAACACCATTGATAAATGAACAATTCCGACAGATAATCTGGATTTCCTCAAGTATCAGCCGCAACAAAGTCGATCTCTTTCCAACCTTGAAAAACATATCATCAATGTGTCCTCGTGTGATTTACTATGGACAGTCTTACAATGGATAATCTGGAGATTTGACCATATTCTTCATGTTAATATTTTCAATACATTTCAAATAAAGCTTAATTAGAACTACAAATAAAATTTCTCACTCAAGTATTTAACTTTCAAGTAAACACTCTTCAATTTTAAGCAGTTTTTATGAACATGTTACTTAATTACACAGTTTTCTTCGAATTCAGAATTTTAATAACCAAGACGCTTCATGGCAAGGAAAATTATTCAAAGATTGTTGGCAAATTATCAATATTATTAATTCTTCAATGGATACAGGTGATTTAGATACAGAAGTTATAAAAGTGCAGGAGTTATCTCGATCCTTTAGACCCTCGCAAGCATCATTTAGGAATAATAACAAAACCCACCCATTTATAGCTTGTCTTGCCTTTAGAAGGATACGAAGCAGTGTGAAGGAAAATCACCCTTGTTTGGAAAAAGAGGAACTTTTTCTGATTGCGTACAAACAGTCGAAGTTATATGATATCAATAAAGGCTTATATTTTCGATGTTTGTTGCTTATTATTATCTTTAAAAATTCTTCTATGAATCTTAAATTTTGTGGATGCTTTAGAATTGATCTCAGAAACAGTGCTTGTAGCAAATAGAGGTCTGGATGGGCCGAAAATTTCAACCCAAGCCCGGCCCGGCCCATTCGTCGTTGAGCCCGAACCCAAGCCGGCCCGAACGTAGTTGCAAATTTTCGTTCTTAAGCCCGACACCAGCCCGAACTTTCCATAAATCGCCCTGTAATTAATCGTTGAGATTTGTGAACAAACACATTTTTTACTCCTTCAAGAAGACTGAGCATTTTGTTTAAACGTTGCTTTACAATTTTAAGAGGCATTTTCCCCATATGCAAGAAACTAACGCTCTTTAAGGACGAATAATTTATTCCTTTCCAAGATATTCATGGGCTCAAGCCCGGCCCGAGCCCAATAGACTGCCCGCTTTCCCGGCCCGACCTATGCAGACCTCTAGTAACAAGCTATAATAACACTCGTGCATAAACATATAAACAGGCGTAAACGGTTTCTCAGGCATTTCTTGATTTGATTTTCTTTGCCTTATTTTAGCGCAACTGCAAGAATTCATCTGGAATCTTTCTATGAGATGAAGTCTTTATGTCATTCTATATTTATCACATTTTTAAGGCTTTTCCATATTTCTTGCCTTTTTTTGTCTTTTTCGGGCAAAATTACCTCTTTTATCACTTTAAATTACACCTCCAAATCTTTCTCTCCTTCACCCAAATTCCGAAAATCATAGAAAAGTGGTAAATGCGTATTTATTTGTTTATCGTTGCTGTTTATCACATTATAGTCCATGGCAACCTAACATTTTTGAAGCCCTCAAATTATAATAATTAAAAAATGCTGATGGTGGCACTTCCTCATTGCAACCTTCAAGATAATCAGTTCTTCAGTAATACCATCCTAAGTTTTCAAAGAACTCCGGAAGCTTTTATAAATACCCCACTGTCTATCAATGTAATCTCATCCATTGTCACGGTAACGAACTCGGATGTCCTCTCAGCTGCTTAGAACAGACCCTCGTGATATCACTTCTCCATCCTGACATCCATTTTTAAATCTCGCAGTCTAGCCGCGTGACTTAAAAGGTATCTCACGCAACTTTAATTCGGACGTGCGGTTTCTGCTGGGCACGTGGGTTGGGCATTTCCCAGCGATCTCGCTGCGTTCCATCTTGGATTCGTGCGCTATCCTCGCTATCCTCCATAAGGACAGTTGACGAGCGCTGCCCGGAATCACTTTCACCGATAAAGGAATCTCTTTCAATGTCTTCAATGTTCTTCTCTTCCTTCCTTGTCTGTCATTGCGCGGGTATGAGAATGGGAATCCCCAGATTTATCTTCAATTACGACGTCAATCCATCTTCCTCTCAAATTTCATCCTTTTCATTGCAGTTCAAGTGGTGGTATTTTTCTGGCCGGTCAGAAATTACGTACGGTTCATTGATAATTATTATGAAACAGAATCCAGATAGATATCTAACGTATACTAAACAGTGACGCAGTATTAGCGGTTTGGTATATTCGTGAGACCATTGACCTCTACCGCAATTCATTCAGCTGTATATCCCAATCTAAGTTTTTTGTAAATAGGAAAGTGTGTGACCAGCGTTCCTTTTAAGCTTGGTTGCCAACTATTTTGATTCGGTATGACAGAATTTTTTCGCGTATCCAATATTACTTCAGCGATTCGAAAGTCTATATGTCTACTTCTTATTCATTCCTTTATTACGTTGCTCAATTTGAGCTCTGAAATGGGATCACAGGGTTCATTTTGCTACTTAAAATATGCAATCAACACTTAAAATTGCAATTTTCATGCCTTATCAGAATAAATTGGTGAAGTTACCTGATCTAAGAGGCCGAAATTTTTCCTTCCGCAAAAAGATGAGAAAAAATCGAAGGAACTATAGCGCAGCGAGTATATTTAAATGAAGATTTTTACCCGTATCTTCTTTGTGAATATACTTCTGTAAAACTAAATTTGATTTGAAATAACAGTTGGGATAGGCTGTTTAAACGAACTAATATGTATTATGAATCTGACATCTTTATTCTTTTCTCTCTCACCTCTAAATACCCACAAACTAATTGACAATCGCGATCTATCTTGTACTTGTAGTATACCTGCAACACTATAGCTAATGTTTGCTTGTTCTCAGACATTTGAAAAATAGATAAAAGTGTTCAAAATATGAGAGCCGTTCATTTTTGCAATCAATAACCTATATATATATAAAGCAGAAATTCTGTGGGTTTGTTTGTGGGTTTGTGGGTTTGTTTGTTTGTCTTGGATTGGAGTCCACACCGTTTGCCCGATTTGTCTCAAACTTTGCATACGTGTCCACTAATATCAGGAAAGAAGTACTGTCGCATTTTTATTTAAGAATTTTGCTGGGTTCGATCCAAGATCGCTCACATAGATTTTCATAAGGAATACACATAAGCTTCACTTTTATCCGTTGCAGGCTTTATTTCTTTTTAAGAATTAAATTAGAAGGAATTGTCGTACAGAGTCGAGATAAAATCCGAAAGAAAGAAAATCGAATGAAAATTCTTATTTTGGTCGTGACATCTTACTTTCGATTACAACTTTACAACTTGCGAGAATATCGGTAAAGTATACAAAAATGTTTAGAAAATTCGAGGCTATAAACAACTCATCCCCCTGACGACCGATCCCATTGTTGAATCCGAGCTCATGTATTATCCCGTAAAAATACTCGAGGGAATTTCGACAAAATACGCGTGAATTTTCCAAAATTATTGAGGTTGTAAACAGCCAATCCTCCTGACGATCAATGCGATTGTTGAGCCGAGCTCATGAATTTTCCTGTATAGTAAGAATAGCTTGGGATTTTAGACTGTATGTATTCTAAAGCGAATTTAAGCATTGCACGACCGGCAACTCGAATTTAATCTACTTCTTATATTCCCCGTTGAGAATCAACGGGCGCTCCAGCTAGTAGAAAATATTTCATGATCAGCTGCACAGCCCGTGCTTCGCGGGCCGCATGCAGACCTATATCATTTGTATTAGATCCGCGGCTCTTCGACTGCTGATATGTAAACTTATTTACAGTTTTATTAGTTATTTGATGTACTGTCATGTTAGTTATTTGATGTATTGTTATTTTAGATATTTGATGCATTGTCATTTATTGATATACGTCAATGTCATTCAGATATACAAAGTTCACGGAAGGTTTTACCATCTTCATTTACTACATTTTTCGTAAGTGCAGTCTGTTAGCACGAAAAAATCTCTGATGCGTCTCTTTGATTGGCAGAGTTTGTGCATCGCTGGATTATAGGTACTCAGTATCGCCGACACACAGTCAAACGTAAAATATATGTGGATATGTGTTGTCCAAATGAGCTTTTTACATAAATATGAAAAGTATTTAATGTAGAAAGCAAATGAAACATGAAGGAAGTAGTCATTAATTATTAATTGACGAAGGAAGAACTGAAGTACGTAGAGAAAGAGAGTCATAAAAATATAAAAACATGTTCATATTCCACAGCTGGATAAATCCTAATAGGTAATTTTATAACAAACCCATTTTTAGAAGAACATACACGAGGGTGAGTGAAAATCGATGGAAATAAATCAAGCATGCCACTTGACTGTGATTGATTCAAAGTGCATGCATAATTCAAGTCGCTCTTCCCGTTAAATATGAAGATGATCACTTTTTGCTCCATTGCGAATCAAACTGTGAATTCAAATGGTGCCAATTGCAGTACAGTTATAACAGACCGCTCGGAGTGCTGGAATCGTTTCAAATCTTCGCTGCACCGCCCTCAAGTGTCAGAAACCTTATTAGCGCATAGAGGATGACGATGAAGTAAGAACAGAGCGGTTTTGAAATAGCAACTGAGATATGTCATAGAGAACCACTTGCAGCATGTTCGGAAATCTCTTTGTCTTATTCTTTTGATCTGACACCACTTTTTAATCGTATGTTTTGAGATCACGGCTATTGTGTAGTCTTTATTGTACTTTCTTAACGGTTAGAAATCCATTCTTGAGCGCAAGCACTCAATCAGTCAATCTATTCATTCATTCAGTTTAAGATTTTGAAAGATAAATACCGCATTGCCCACGTGGAAGAGATGACTTGTCAGCCTGGCCTGGATAAAGACGTTACTTATTCAGTCACGGTAGCCTGAACTTGGTAGAATTCCGTAATCGGGATCATATAAATTCATTAACAAAAGAACAGTTATGCTAGTTTAAAAACAATTCAGACACTTCAATTTTCGTCAAAAATTTATTAGTATCCACTCCACTCCGATTTTACACCCTCATTGCTTCATTGTCAACAAAATGGCCGAAAATAGTCTCAATATAATTGAAATAATACATCACAATGTATGCAACTACTAACTCACGAAAAATCGCATTTTCTCCAACCACTTTCCCTTATTATTTCTTGTCTACCTGCTGCCCACCCTTCCCCCATCCACAGCTCCTATACCTAACGGTTAAAAGTTAGGTGCATTTGTATCTTGCGCTTAACGATGAGCGGTTACCTGGAAACCGGTCGTGCAATTAAAAAGTTTTTGTGGAATATGCATAGTAATTTTAATATGATCACGTTACTTATTTTTGAGATATAGAGAGTGACTTATTGCTAAAAGATGCAGTTCGAAATAGAATTACGGAGTTATACAGCGGAAATCCGTGATATTAAATTCAAAAGAATGCGAAAGCCATAATCTCCCCCGTTTTATGACGGTAGTCTGTCAAATCCGATAACGCT
The DNA here is from genome assembly GCA_947579665.1 of Sympetrum striolatum. Classification (NCBI taxonomy): domain Eukaryota; kingdom Metazoa; phylum Arthropoda; class Insecta; order Odonata; family Libellulidae; genus Sympetrum; species Sympetrum striolatum. The sequence goes on from OX388346.1 coordinate 32,553,642, forward strand.
CCAACGCGTTTGTTTTGTTAACAAGAACTTTCACGCACTGAAATGGCGCTGATCCAACTTTGTCCATCTGCGGGCCTAATCATCGATGAATAAGCCTGAATTCTTGAGCGCGTTAGTGTAAAGCAAATTTCGTTGGAGGTGTCTCAATAGTTCATTCCTTCCCTCTATTGATGGAGATATCGCAAGGTTCATTGTTCGTCTGAGAGATCACGTCAATTTCTTAGGCAACGCATCACGCGTGAAATGAAGCGTCACTCGCCGCTGCGTGATGTGAATTATTCGTCAAGACTTGTTTAATTATTTCACGAATTAAAAATTGACTTTCATAAGGATTACAGAATCTCAGGCTATACGATACGTTAAGAAATGGACTCGGTCAAGCAGAAAGCAAAAAGTGAAACTTTTTGTCCCTTCTAACATAGATTAAGGGTTTAATCGATGGATGTGGTTGGACTGAAAGTGTCTCTCGTTTTCGAAAGTATTTGGAGTGGTTTAATCGAAATTTCATCTCAGATTTCCCTAATGTTGCGCTATGTGTCCCTTTTAAAACCTTGCGTATATTTCACTCATACTTTGTAACATTTCAAACGCCGTTTCTCCGTTTTTCGTGACATTCAGTCATGTGCGACCCTCTCGTTTCACGAATGCTCACCTGCCCGTCTCGCTATTTAAAGGGCCTCGTGATTCCGATAAGTATTTTATGTCATCTAATTCAAAACAATTTATAAATTAATTCAAAATTTTGTTTTAATTGTATGTAAAGTAATTAGTATCATTCAGTCCTTCCGTAGCCTTGAATTCATTTTTACATAATATTCAGAATATTTTAAAATTTTAATTTTAGAATAGATTTTTTCTTGTATTATATAAGTTATTAATTATATATAAATTATTATTATTTATAAATTATATATTATTAAAACAAACTATTCAATAGTTCCTTAAAATTCCCAAGGAAAAACGGACTTGAAAAAAGGCTGAAGCGGCAGGGAATCAAACCCAAATGTTTAAGGCAGCCACCCGGATAGATGAAGGTCCCCGGTTCGGTTCCCGGCCCCGTCATATTTTTTTCAAGTCCGTTTTTCCTTGGGAATTTTCCTGAGTGCACGCCCTTATGTGCAAAGTCACTTTAACCCCTTTCCTTCCTAATATTGTCAAATTGTTAATAATCATCAAACATTTTATTTATGGGAATTATTCTGTTTTGAAATTATCTTCTGTGAAATTTAATATTTAACTAGCATACATTGCTTAACTAAGAGGGCCTTTATAATAACTAAGAAAGTAGTCTTCTATACGCAGATGAGAATATCAAATCTCTTATCGCAGCTAAATATTTATGTGAACTAAGAAGAAAATAAACCAAGAAAAGAAACAAAACGTTCCCTTTAGTCCTTTTATGGTAAAGAGCAAATTATTTTACGATATTTTCAATTTTTAAACCTGGGCGTCTTGGAGTATTACAACGAAGATTATGGAAACGGAGATGTCGGCCAAAACTACGCACGGCTGACTAAAAAAGAAATGGAACCGGTTTGTTTTGATAAGTTCTGGACTTGAAAATTTGTATGGAAATTCATAAAAGTTCATAATAGTTCTCACATGATTCTGTTAGTCGCTTTCCTTTAAAGAAAACTTTTGGATTTACTCACTAACCTCAGAAGATTATCGGCAACACGGCTCAGCACTACGGACATCCCGAATATACCTTTATGTCAATCTTACGTAAAATATTTAGCCATTACCATGCAGACTATTTATGCTACATACTTACTTCGCAGTGAATGTAGATAGCAATTAGTAATGTTCACTGATAAGAAGAGGTGAAGGGGAAAAAATGATCCACTGTTCCTCAGAAAAGTCAATCATTTATCTGTAAATTATCCATTTAATATTTTATTAAAGTTACGGAAATCGTCTCAAAATGAGATCATCTGGTATACTGTGGAAGACTTCGTATTTATTTTTTCTGTTCGTGAGCAACAGTTATGTAAATAGTTTTGTGTAAGAAATTTACTCTAGCAGTGTTCCTTTTATCTTTCTGTTATTTTGTATTGTTCGTAATTATCTTGCTACATTTGTGGATTTCCTATTTTTCTCTTTATTTATATCCGTTAATATTAACATAAATATTATCTAGGAAAACTTCCCCCCCTTATTTCACCATTTCTCAGCCAAACATTCTGGATGAGTCCTCATTCGCATTTGGTAGTTCTTATAATTCACAGGGGCATATAATCGTCCGCTGCTAATGTTCTTACGCATTCCGGGTTCGCTGGAATCTAATCCTATGCTTGTCACGAGTCAATCCGGAAGAGCCAACCTAACATATCATCGCTCACTTCATCTCCCTTCCTCCTGCCCCATAACGGATATGCCCAAAGGAGCTTTGAATGCCTGTGATGAGCCACCATATGCCCTCTGCCATATTCCTCTATCGATGACTCACCAAAACATTGCCAAGGAGTGCGATATGAATTACGCAGTTGGGCTTTTCTGCTACGCAAAGCACTAATTTTTAGATATTTTTATCGTACCGAATCTTATAGTTATACGAAGGACAATTCTCTCATTCGTCTAAAAAGTCTCGCAAAAAAGACGTCAAGTCTTCTGCCAAGATGACTGATAATACTAGCCACTCGTGGAAGCTTCTAGTTCGAATCCCAGTCCTATCAGAATCTTACAAAATCAGTTTTCCCTTAAGAGTATTATTAGGCAAACGCCTTGTGCTACCCTTATTCTTTTCATAGAGGTCATTTATTTACGAAATTGGTTCTATGGTAGAGACTACCTTCGGATACTTGGGCTCAAATAAGTTGGATTGGCACCTGTCTAAATATTCTGGGCGTTTCTCTGATTATTGGCATCTTTAATTCAGTGCGATGTGAAGTAAAAGAGCAAATTATTTATTTATTTGAATTTAATAAATTATTCATTAATTTAACCGAAATCGTATCTCTTTTGGAGTGAGTTGTCCAAAAATTGCGGTATAAATACACGGTTGCACGTGGTCGACAGGTATTTCATTCAAACGGGATTATAATAAGATTATTAATGCATGATAATATTGGAACGGTTGATAATATTCCGTGAAAATTGGCAGTCATAATGTCAGCAGGTAATACCTATTTAAAGTTAGTAGTTTCACCTGTGAAAGTGAAAAACCAAGGTGCCTTCTTAAATTATTTACAGACCGATGTAGATGCTTTATAATATGTGAATAGTATTAAGTATTTTCCTATCATGCGCTTTCCATAGGATAGCATTGGAAGTAACTTAGTTTCAAAAAGCTTGTTTCCTACCCGTAAAATTTAAGCGGCTAAAAAAAGAACTATATTGATTGAAAAGAATTCGTCTTATCGCAAGAAGAAAAAGTTGGCTTGTCAAAAAGTCAAACGTTCAACAGCGGTAAACTCTATCTTTCCTTTAGTTTGAGTACATAAAACACTTCTGTAGTATTTCTAAAAAAAAACATTTTCCCATCATTGTAGTTGATACCATCTTTTTACCTTTTTAATTAACGGTCGGAAGGAATCCGAAAGAATATTCAAGGGAAAATGTGCTGTAAGGGCCGATAGAGACTCCATTGTTATTCCTTAATATAAGTTACTTTTCTTGGTAGCCGCACATTTGTTTTTTTTTTTTCATGATCGAGCCCGTTGTATGTGTACTAAACAATAAATTGCACAGTGTCTCACGGATTCAAGCAATGAAGAGAAGATTTGAGATTTCGCTTTTCGTTTTCCAAAGCACCCCGTGCCTTTAAATTTCAATTAGTTGCCCGATAACACTAAAAGCAGATTATCAATGTATTTATAAAGTTCATTTGGTGTTTTAGGAGACGCTTCAGGTTACCCATTCACTAATCCCACCTCCATCATAGCTTTCGCCCTATTCTCGTAACTACACAGAGGAAGGAAATGCCAAAGGGATTTGTGGAAATATCATTCACTTCAAAGGGAATATCTCGCTTTCCTCCCACTCAATAACGCAGCAGATATTGAGTGCAGCCTTAAATAACTGGAGCATAACCTGAAAGCGATGTGGGAGTGAGTGCTCTATCCCCAAGGTCAGCTGTTCCTAGAAATAACCTAGGGACAAAGAAATAGAGTGTGATTACGGATTGATTAATTACCTCAAGGAAAGAAAATGCTTTACCGTTGATAAAAATATGGCTGACGACAGAAAAGAATGAATTGAATATTAGAAAACGGTGATTAAAGGCTGTCTAACAAGATTCGGCCTGAAGGTTGGTTAGAACCTCATCCCGTGCACTGTTATCAAGATAAAGGTCTGGAGGGAGAATAATTAGGCTTCCTAGCCCAGTTGAAGAATGGGGTACTTTCCTCGTGAAACCAAAATAGATAAATATTGATTCAAGGATGACTTTTATCAAGGAATTCAGTAAGGAATAACTAGATTATATTCATATTCAGAATTTCTCCTACCTCATTTTACTTTTATATCACCACAGCCGTGAACAAGATTAAGAAAAAGTAGACGAAGGTTATATATATTTCTGTATCATGTGCCAAAAGACAAATGAAAAATATTCCATTCGTCAAAATATAACCGCAGGAAGAAACATTCTTTTAACACATTAAATTAAATTTATATATTTAGTATAACTCAACTTAAATCTATTTCATTAAAGATAGAAGATCAGTATGCAGACGGTATTGAAAAATGTTTCACATTGTAATTCGCATTTCGCAGAGTAATCCCCTAAACAAGGAAAATATTTGCCAATTATTTATCTTTTATGGTTCAATGTAGAATTCAAGTAGATACTTTAATTCTGGGATTGAATTTGCGATGCACATATTGGATGGCAAAGGATCCCCTTTTTCCTTTAACAGGCCCTTTCTCTAATCTATAATCCTGTCATTTTCAAGGCGTGTTCTCGATGCCCTTTTAAAGCCTTTGTTCCTAATTGTGATAACTAATTTTTTCATTGCTTTGATAACATGGCAGCTATTAGGGGTTACAAAAATATTTGAATGACAGAAAAGCCCGTATGTGACGATACGTCGGCGGCGTCTGGCTTTCTATATGCTCGTCATTTGGCGTCGGAGCTTTTCAGGGATTTGTTTTCGACACGCATTATTTGCTCAGTATTCACGTTACGTGAAGTGATGAATATCCGGTGCTCAGTTTTATTCCACCACTAGAGGTCGAAACCTATCGATGAGGAATTTTTACTCGGAACCGATGCCAAATAAATGGATAATTGAGGAAAATTGATCAATGAAGCAATATACACCTCTAATTTACTTTAATTTGGTACATGTATAAAAAAATTGCCATTCAGAAATACAATACTTCCAATTGAAGCCCTAATTTATTGAAGATATTTTTCATTGATTGATAAAATAATATGTGTGATAGAAATGAACTTCTTCAGATTTTGTAATTCTCTGATTAATTTTTATCTAAGTTATTACCAGTTTAATTGCAGTATACAACCATCCAATTTATAAATTTATAGTATCACAATTAATTGTAAATTAATAAATTTTTAACCTTAAAATAACCGCGTGGACTACATTTAGATTGCTTTTTGTCTATATTCATATTTATGTGTGTGTAAAATAAAAAAAGGCGGAAGCAATTAAATGACTGTCCGTTCTGTTGATAATTATTGCATTACGTTTATGTGGTCCATTGCTTTAAAACCCTTGCTAAATCCAGTTTCTTCTGTTAGTTTAGGATCGTCTTTAGACGTTCAGCTATTTTATGAATAAATGCTTGATGCACATCAGAGAGTAGGCTGATAGAGTGGCAAACTTGCTTGTCAACTTTCATAAGAGAGGAATTTTTACGTGGTTAACCCTGAGGATTTTCCTTTGTTTCCTAATTCGTGATAATTGTACCCTAAATTCCCAATTATAACGCGCAATCATTCATAACGCGCAGGTCAACCTTTGGCTGTTATCCTTATGTCTCCAAAGTTTCAAGTATAACGCGCACTCTTATATTACGCGCAGGGCACCCGCAGAGCCTTGAATACTAAAATTCATATTCTCGAAACCATTGCAATTCGCAAAGGAGTGAAGGAAGAGGCGTTTCAACTGATCAAGTGCAAAGCACTGCAAATGGCTTGCGAGAAAAATATTGACAATTTTAAAGGCAGCAATTGTTGGTGTTATCGTTTAATGAAGCGAAACAGGTTACCAATGGGAGCGATTACTTCAATGTGTACTATGTATGTACACTCTTTTCTTTAATATGTGAATGTTTTGAAATTCGTTATTTCATTTAAAAATAAAGTAGGTCGGTAATTGCGTATATATTTGTAAACTATTAACTTAGAATATGGCCTTCGGTATGAATTATTTTCATTTGAATAATGATGACCTAAAATTAGATTTACATTTAATTTTTTAACTGCATTGTACCAAGTTTATGCCAGAAAATATGAACAAAGTTAGGCTTGGAACAAAAAAAATTTTGATAGGTTTCAGCAATATCATCATTTCACCGATTTGATATTTGAATGCTTAAAGCTATTTTTTATAAAGTACCTAACTAGTAATTCTTATACATAACTTGTACTGGTTCATCTTATGTATAACGCGCATCAATTAACTTCGAAAATTTTGCAAAAAACCATGTATAATGCACGCGTTATACTTGATAATTTAGGGTACTAGAGTGATAACCACCGTTATTTTACGAAGTGAAAGGGATTCCTCCTGTTTTTTATCATTAATCTTTTTGATAGGCTACCATGACAACTGGAAATATAGAGCCTAAATATTTTATATGTATTCTTGCATAATTTGTTGAAATAGTTTGCTATATACTCAGTAAAATTCTCCCGTCTCATTTGCTTTGGCCATGTTATTTCCATAAATCTCAGTTTTTTTCCCATTGCTAGGTGTTTTGTGGGATTTCTTTAAACAATGTAGTGTTGCAACGTAGGCTCTACTACTCGTTGGTTGAAATTTATGACGTTTTTTCTCGTTTATTGCTACCCCCAAAATATTTAAAAAATTATCATTTCTTGAACTAAACCCTAATATTATTTATTCTTCTCCCAAAACAGAAAATTTCGGCCATGGAATGAAGGTTAAAGACAGTCTTGTAAAAGGTTATATACTGACTGAAGATAGGAGCGCATGGAACCCAAAGGAAGATAGGAAAAAACTTCTACCTACATTTCATAATATTTTATAGTTACATTGCCGTAGGTTATTCGTATCTTGGATGAATACGATTTATATCTGCTTGGTTATACCTTCAAGGAATATAATCTATGGAAAAATATATAATGAATGGAATATTTAGGAAATTAGTTCATTAGTAGAATCTCTTTAAGTAAGTATTTCACCTCCTATAACTCTCAATTAATATTAGTTAGTTTATCGCAAAACGGTTAACATGCAAACGTATCCACAGGGAAAATATTCTCGCAAAAGTCTTCGGAATACACAAAACGATTTTTATAGCGGAGTTCCAAGAAACAAAATTATAATTCTCTAATTTCGTTTGCGCACAGTTTAAAGTTTAAACGCTATATCGTTTGAATTTGGTTTATAAAGTTTACGAGCAGCTGAGTTTTCGTATTTATACATTTAAGTTTATTAAAATGTAATTGATTTAGTGAATTTTTGATTATTTGCTTGTTTATGGAAACATACGATGCTTAACAATTAGAGAAAATAAATACTATTTACGGAACTCATGTCGGCGGGTCCGTTAGCGAGGAATCCATCGCCTAATGTATTTGTCGGTCTCTTGCTCTAGTTACCTTGTTGAATGATTTCCGCAGTAAATCTATACATTCATCTAACCATATTTCGAAATCATTTGAATCGAATCCTGATATAGCTCTTACAGCGATCACGCCATCTATTTTATTCATTCATTTATACTTAAAGTGAACCTCCTTCGAGTAGGACAGGGAGCTTTAATGGGGGTCCATTTAAAGTTACCAAGTTTGAGATTTTAACTTGTTAATGGAGCCTTCCTCAAAATCTCGTATCATCTCGACTTAGGTGTTTCTGCTAAATTTCCCTTCCGTTCCCTTTAGATTTGTCTGCCACTTACGTGGTAATGCTGGGGCCGCAGAAAGTGAGAGTACTATAGAATATGCGTCAAAGAATGATTTATGAGGATTAGTCAAGCTCATTGTTCTTGGTCATCCTGCAAATAACCTGAAGAAGCGTAATAACTTGACCGTCCCTTAAAACCTTCTAGAGCTCAATAGGGCTAGTTGCAATTATTCTCTCTAAGTATTGCAGTTAAGTAAAACCGAGCAAGAAATGAATACCTCCAAAGGTGAGTCCTTGATGAAGTAAGGCTAAATGTGTCTATTTTTATGACCTCGTCATATTTTGGCATTAATTTTTCAGCTCCTGCCATGCAGTTGAGCGACGTACGAAGCGCATTTTAGTCTCTGATAAAACGTTTAAGGGACCTTATTGCAGCTAGTAATATAAGTAATTTTAGTTTTAGCGAGAAGGAAATGCGATATTAGGATATGAGAAAATGAGAAAAATATCGTGGATTACGAAGACATAATCTCCAGATATAAATTACAACATGGAGGAACTGCAACTTACAATATACATAATTGTAACATTGTAGAACTAGGAAACACAACTGGATTGAACCGATTGTGATTCCTGTAAATCATCGGCAAAGTCGTTCAGCTGTGTGAGTGAATGAGTTGAACAGTGAAAGTGAACGAGGTCGCAGTCTTCTTCTCTTTACTTTGTCAGCTTGCTTCGGATTTTTCATTGATCTATCGCATGGAGGTATGTCAACCTTTCGCTATTCAGGATTAATATTTGGGGAGGCAGCTTGGCGAGTTCATACTTAAGGAAGTTATTGAGGTAAGAAAATCTCATGGGCTCATTTACTTGTGAAATTAATTTGTAGCTGATGCAATAAAACAGTGATCCGTTAGCTTAGACATTATTGTTTAAAGGTTTAATAAGAATGAAATTAAAGCAATAAGAACTAGGTAATTTTTAAAGATATTTTTGTGGGTAGAAAGATTATTTATCATTGATTCTAAATCGTTACTAAGGCGAAAGTACGTTACAAAAGTATAGCAATTACCCAATATTCCAGTTCGGTAGATAAAACAGTTACCAGTTAAGATGTTGCATATAAGGGCTGTGTTTTATTCTGCGAGCGTGTGTTAACAAGTATTATTTAATTTTATTTTATTTCCGTGAAATTAAACTTATGCTTATGTTTGGGGAGGTATGAACCGAGCATCGCAGTAGCTTTTTAAAACATTACATATTCTATGTACACATCGCCTTAATTCATGAAATAATTCGCTTTTTACTTAAATTTCCTCAATTTGTGTGAAATATCGGAATACAAGATTCCCCAACTTGAATTACCATATATTTCCGCGCATGAGACGACCTTTAGATAAATAGAGGTATGAATTTTCGTCGAAGTTTAATCGTTTTATCTTATATATACAAGAAAAACAATCCACGGCCTATAAAATTTAGTTTAGATCGGCAATCATCATCTGTGTAATGATACTCTATAGCTTCCCGAAGGAAAAACGGACTTGAAAAAGGTCTGACGGGGCTGGGAATCGAACCCAGGATCTTTCTCTACCCGGGAGGCTGTCTTAACCATCTAGGCTACCCGGTCAGAGCTTTCCGTTTTTCACTAGGATTTTTCCTGGGTTCCCTTATGTGCATAGTTAATTCAGAGGATAGATTAACCCTTTCGAACGACTTAGATAGAATTATGAACTGGTGCGATGATTGGCAATTAGAACTTAATGTAGAAAAGTGTTCGGTAGTTAACTTCTTCGAAAGAAAATCTATAATAAATGATTATTCTTATAGCCTCCGAGGGGTAAACCGAATGACAGTAGAATCGGTAAAATATCTTGGAGTAACTCTCACGAATAATCTATCATGGAGTGCCCACATCCGAAAAATATGTGGAAAAGCACTTACGAAACTCGGCTTCGTTAAAAGAATAGTCGGTAGAAGCGAAGAAAAAGTTCGCGAGCGATGTTACTTAGCGTTAGTTAGGCCTCACCTTGATTATGCCTGTAGCGTATGGGACTCCACCGAGAAATGTCATATTCGGGATTTAGAAAAAGTACAACGAAAGGCGATACGATTTGTAAAGAATTGCTACGATAAAACAGCAAGTGTCACTCAGATGTTACAGAACTCGGGATGGGAAATATTAAAAGATAGAAGAAAAATTCAAAGCATAAATTTATTAAATAAGTTCAGAGAAATTACGTTCTCAGATGATGTAACCGATATAATGCGACCCCCCCTGTTATATGGGCCGTTCTGATACTGCCAGAAAGATTACGGAAATAGATGCTAGAAAAAATCGTTTCAAAAATTCATCTTTTCCGCGAAGTATACGCGAAAGCAACCGTTTAGGAAAATAGAGTCAAGATGCTTGCACCCCCAGCAGGGTTCTTACATAGAAATAGACAAGAACCTCTAACACTTTCCTTACTGTATAGCGTTTATAGAATTATACCCTATTTGTGATTTTTCGACTGGACAAATTTCATCTTCTTGTATCTCGCCGTAGTGCCTTGCGATTGCTGCAAACATTCGCACAGATTATTTTAGTATTTTACCTATAAGACGGCCCTGGATTTTAGGGGCATTTGTTTGATTCAACTATCGTAAAAACGGACTTGAAAAAAGTCTGACAGGGCCGGGAGGGCCCCTTCCCGGCCTTTTTTCAAGTCCGTTTTTCCTTGGGTTTTATCCTGGGTGCACGCTCTTATGTGAAAAGTCACCTCAACCCTTTCCTTATATCAACTATCGTCTTATCTTATCATATATGGTGCTATATTTACTGGAGATCTTAGTTCCTATGGAGGATAATTTTGTGATTTTGATCCGAATAACTAAACTATCCTATGCCTTTAAAAAAGGGCCTAGGAAGGTTTGTGATTCTATTGGACTTGATAATGGGTCGATTTATTTGGTAATAGACTAATTTAGAATTATGCATAGTCCTCTTGTTGTATTTAGTTCCAAGTGTAATATGTTTGTGGCACCAGGGATAGAATTCTCATTTTCGAGAGCAGATGTACGTAATATCCTAAACCAGTAGTTCCCAACCGGTGGGTCGCAACTCGATCCTAAAACTATCGGAAACCATCGAATAAACCATCAGAAAAGATAAGATAAATCGAAACAAATCTAATTGTGTTTTGATTGTTTTCTTAGTACTTGATTTTTGGCATCTGGGGCAGACAAATGGACCGTGGAGGTATTCCGATAAGGAAAGGTGGGTCACCAGCTGAAAAAGGTTAGGAACCAATGACCTAAGCAACCAAAGCACTTTCAACTATACTTCTACTACAACTCACAAGCAGTGGTGTTCATAGCCGTGGTATTATGAAAGGTACTGAGGTATGAGTGACGCAGAGTAAGGACATTGATTAAAACTGATTACACTGACTTTCTTATGGAATGGTATGAAAAGTGCAGAGGTAGAATATTGTGTGAACTTGCTCCAATTATGGGAATCTGGGTCGGAGAGAAAAGCAAAGATAAACTACCTCACGCCTTATCTTGCATATTATCCGCATCTTATATATTTTATCTCATTCCTCATCTTGCCTAGTAAACCTTATTTACCTCTCCTAGCTCTAGGTATTTTTTTGTAAAAAGAATGAGTTTCCAAAAAGCCTTCAGGTAGAATAGTTTACCATATACTAATTAATTTACACACTTTATGCGTTATAGTTGCTAATTACATATTAAAACATTATTTGCTTATGATTATTGCTTTTCTAATAGCTATTTCAACAAATATTTCTGTCAACTATTTTTAACGCAGCTATATCTAATCAAAGTGAATTAAAACAACCCTTAAAAGGATAAGAAATTTAGTAACCTTATTGGATTGCTTTCCATGTATAAATTTATCTGGTAGATTTTACACATGACATCTTAGAATCCTTATCAGTCCCACGAGCTTTATTTATTACTGAATATATTTTTTAAACATGCGCGTTTTTTTGAGAGATATTTCATCGGTAGCTTTCTAGGTCCCCGAGATCAAGTACTAGTAAGTGGTGGGAATTCTTTGAGCAAGGCATGAGGATTTTCACTCTCGGGGTCATCGGATCGTACGCGAGTTCGCGGTGGAGAAAAAGAAATCTTTGACAGGGTAGCGAAAGGCAAGGGCAAAGCGTACGGAGATGGGAAAGTTCTTCAATCAGAAGAAGCTGTATACATTAAGAGGATGAGATTAGGTCAGGGAGTCGGAGAGAAACTCGGATTGGAGGGATGATGGGGAAAAATAATCCGAAAGTCTGGGAAAGTGAGACAGACCGAGATTTCAAGAGCGGTGAATGTTTGTGTGAGAAGCTTGGAATTTTGGTTTGAAACTCTTTGACCGAAGATACTATTGTATATACATCGGTTTTTCATCCACTGATTTTCTATGCAACTTCGTCACTTCATCAATTAGGATCAGAGCACTAATTTCATACCTTAAATGCAACATCATTTGGCGGAAACAGTTGTTCAAGAAGTTGATGGTGAACGTCTGCCATTAACTGAAGACCATAGAAAGACACTTATTTTATCTATGGCACATGAATAATTAAGGAAACATAGGAAGGATGTGGTTCTGTTGGTGATAGAAGACATATCTAGATAGATAGAGTATATATCTAGATAGATAAAGTATCGACGGAAGCTGTTTGATACATTTATCACTACCGACTTCGGGAAGGAAATAGCTTTTATACTGTTATCCCAGTTATAAATTTTAGCGATCTTGGAGAGAAAACAAAATAGTGATACAGTGAAATAGTTGCCAGGACTTATAGTTACTTTTAAAAGTTTTTACAGCGAAGTATTGGAGAAGCTAATAGCTGTCCAGGTAAGATAGGGTTGTCAGTATACCCCCTGCCACGCACCACTGGCGGATTGTAGGGTAACAGTGTAAATATAATGCTTTGTACTTGATAGAGGAGTAAAGGAAATGAATATGTTATCTGAAGAAGCCTTCAAGCACATATCGAAAACAATTAAAGAGTTTAGACAGAGACGCATAAAGCTATTATAATGCAGAGTGTAATATATTTAATACATATTTATTAAATTAATTTATATGATATATTTGATACTGAAATAATATGTAAGTTTATTGTATGTATGTATGTTTATTGTATGTACGTATGTTTATTGTATGTATGTATGTTTATTGTATGCAAATAATAAGTTTATACCGTGGGAATGCTTTGTAAATTAAGTCTTGTTGTAGTTTTGTGGTACTGTAATCTATTTATTGTTATACTAGTATTATTTGTAAATATTTATATTTATAAGACTTCTGTGCAAGGGATTGTGAATGCGTTTGCGTTTTAAGCAATCTTATACAATGGTTGGGTATGGCGCATGAAAAATTTATTCTGCAGAATATTGCAACATAGAACAATTTTTAGTTTGGGAATTGAATTTGGTGAAATTCATGGATATCAACAGCTGCTTTAATCTTCGAAAACATCACAAGAATTCAGTGTTATCTTTAAATTGTCTTTATCATATCGTCTGCCTAGAGTTAAGTTCATGTTTAGTAGGAATCTTTATACATCTTTTCCTAACTCTCTCATGGATAGCCTCCCTTTCAAATAATTCAATGGATTTCATCTTTGTCCGCTTCATTGTTTTCTACGCAAATCACTTTATTAGGAATATAATCCTCTCTTATATAATTTTTATACTGTATATAATTTTCATGGCATAATTGATTCAGTGGTAGAATACCGGAATATACGATATTTGGAATCGGTGCAGAGCGATACGGTATAAATTAAGAGAGCTTTGGAGGACGGTGCCAGGTAGAGATAGAATCAATGGGAAGCGATTGTTGATCTCGATGAGGGAGTAATTAGAGAATCTCATTTCATGACGGCGAAATTGCTTTCGGGAAGTCGTTTCAGTTTCGAGCAAAAGTTTTCCTTTAGCATTCGCGGATTCGTCCCAACAGCCGCTCGTCCAAGTTTTAATCGATTTTCGAAAGCTTCCTGAACGGAAATCGTTCTTCAATTGCTTTGATTGTTTCCTTTTTATCATACCTTTTATTGTAGTATGTAACTTAGAGCTTATTTGGGCAATAGATCGTGATTAAATAATATATATTTGACTAAAGATGCTAAAATAGAGGAGGACAGAAAAATAGAAGAAATATTTGCAGTGGAATATCAAGGCTAATATAACACCATGAAAGTTCTTTTCTCTAAAACCCTTGAGTTCCTATTACTATTGATGGTCAACAATCCGCGAGAAAGCAAAATATTTTCTTATAGAAGGATTTAATTATATATTTCATTGGCATCAAGTATATCTTAGGTATATATTTTATGGTTAATGGAAACGCTGCCATCACGCAAGGCATCGTTGTCTGAGTGCTTACCAGGAATCTTTATCTTGGACCATATTTAAGTAAAATCTCCTGAAGATAAAGTGAGGACAGCTGTGAAACACTTATCATTCCCGTAAAACAATTTTACAGTCACTTTCAAAATGTCTGTGTACGATCTGCCTAGCAACCAAACAGCGTACTTAAAATTACGGTTGGCAGTAGGTCATTTGCAATTAGAGAGAAAAAAAGTTGTGGGATCATATGTTTTCGGACTTAAAGCAAGTGAGGGTAAATAAGGAATTCTTGTGGGATTTCTGGTAAGCGGATTCGAATAGAGACAGCGCATTGCACTATTGGAATGGTTCTAAGGTTACTTTCTTTTGCGACCGAGACAATGCTTCGAAAGAAAAGGTTTCTCTGTTTCAGCTAGACAAGGAATATGGCAACGATGAGCCACTTTAAGTAGACTTCAACCATTAATTATGCTAGCATACCAATGTGAGCGTTAATGCTGATGTTTTCTCTTTCTAAGCTGCTTCAAGGTTGAATACTAATCTAAAATTTAGCGGAATAATGTTTCTGAGTTAACTTGACGTTGGATTTGTCTTTTCATCAAATAGATGTTTCTCTATTAAATATTATAAAGCTGAAATGGGTAATGGAAGTATCACATTAAGGAAACCATTTTGTCTTTTCTTAATCCATTCATTCATTACCTTTAATGGAGAACTTCCAGAAAGTATTCTCTTGGATATATTAATAATAGAAGTCGTATGCACTGTTATTAAAACGGATTTCAATTGCATTGTTTAATTGATAAAATCACTAATTTTGTAAATGGTTTGTTGCGGCTATATTCGTTAGATCTCCGAATTCCGAATGGCTGACACATCTCACGACTATTCTATTCTCGAAGGATAATGAAAGTGGTAATATAAGGAGAAGGTATCTATAATTCCTATTGAATATCTAAATGCATAAAATATGGAGAATTTATTCAATCAAATAATCGGGTATATATTTTTCAACCTCTAATACGAGCTGTATTCGCTGTCGTTTGGAATACACAAGGTTATTGAATAAACCGGGAAATCTGTTGAATATCTGTCTTGCATTCTTCAGTAAAAACTCTCTATAGATGTGCGGTGATCTGTTATACAAATAATTAAAATAATTTTAGTCTATAAGATGCGATGAAAGACCGGCTATGCGACATGCAGTGCATTTGGAGAAAGGAAAAAACCGTCTCATAAGAGGTTAGCGTTTTTAGCAATTTTTCACCATGTGATTTCTGTAATATAGGCCGGAATGTAAGCGGGATGTCTTACGCTTAAACGATTTTACTTTGTCTATAAATATTAATGCTTCTCCAGATAAATTTATCCCTTTTAGGATACAAAAGTAAAGCCTGGGCCAGAAGTATCATTAAACTTACATTTCTTTCGTAGAAAATAGATAATGTAAGACGCTGGAAAAAAGAATATTGATTTTTCCCTAATGAATATAAATTTTCAGTTTAGGATTTTTTTAGGTGATCCCCTTAAGGATTAAAAATTAATTGAAATATTTATTCAAAATGAATACATCGCTATATATCGATACTTCTCTATTGTATAATGGGAAGACATTTTCCAAAATTATCAGTGTTAGATGCTAGATTTAGATTTGCTGGAAAATTATCCCGTGAGAAATGCACTGTCGTGAATGCGTTTCTACATTTTCAGGTTCGACATATTGTCGAACCTGACAATAGGTTTTGCACTTCTGTATCTGGACATACACTTTCCAACCTATTTTTCTATTGAGTACTCCAGTGAGAGTCGTTTACGCAAGGCATGAGAATTTGAATTTTTAACACTATTCTAATTTGTTTTCATTGTTCCTTTTCGGCCATGTGACAATCACAATAGTGTGTAGATCCAATGCCCTTCATGATACGTAATTACCACAGAATTGTTGTGCGAGAAGTGAAAAAATAGGGAATTGCCTGGGACTCGAACCCAGGTCTCCCACTTTCCGGGCAGATTAGTTCTACAATCTTGCTCATAAAGCATCCCGTTTACAGAGTTGACAAGGAAATGGGTCGGTAGTTCAGTGGTTAGAATGCCTGCCCAGAGAGGGGAGCCTAGGTTCGAGTCCAAGCGAAGTCACTATTTTTCACTTCTCATACAACTTGGGTTAAGGCTCACACTTTCTTGAGCAAAGTTTAAGTATCCTTCCATAATTCGTACCACAGAATAGTTTTTAATACTCATTTATTGCTTAATTTCATACATGTTGGTTAGCTCCTATGGAATATACTCGATTACTGGGGAATTTCTCGCCTGAGGCACGGGTAATTAATGCGTGACCAAAGTGGCACAAAATTGATTTTTTTGGGTCACGAAATCTGACTGCATTATTCATTATATAGATACTTTACTAAAAAGATTAGGCCCGAGAGCAAATAAGTGTGGATTCTATTATGAAGTAACGATAATTATAACTGACGTCAACTAAAACATCTAAATCCCATCGCTGACGTAATAAAGCATATTAAATTCAAAATTATAGTCTAAAAGGCGCGTCATTTAGTAGGAATGCTTCAAATTTAAGTGGATACTATATACGAATTAATGTAAATACCCAAGCTAATACCATAAAAAGTATTGTGAAAGATAAAAATTATCCACGACCCTTATCTCGGGTTTTACCTAGGAAATAAGCTATCAATTGCCATTATTAATTGTAGGAGCATTAAAAAAAGTAACTTTTCTTGAGTATCTCATCCGACATGATTAACGGATCAGAAAATATGCTAACTATGATATTAACGACAATGAAATGTGTCCAAAAGATTTTAGGATTTATCGAAAGGACCGTCTAGATAGAATGGGTGGTGGAGTATTTATAGCGTCTCCTATAAAAATGTAGAATAATATAGTCCGCTCTAAATAAAAAACAGCTCCGTATACTGAGTAGATCATAAAAGTATCCTAACGTATCAAGAGCATATGCCTATTCGAAATGAATGTGAATTCTACCGGCCGTCTCTTCAAGTTAGGTTTTGCGTAACCTAGATTATGAAATAAACTTTTTCCCGAGTGAAATTTTAATATAAGTTAACGTCGCTACCAGTCCTCGCGAATTACTGGTTTTAAAAATAATAAATAAATAAAAACAACAATAGCGTAACATTAATTGGAGGGGATTTTAATCTTCAAGACATCGATTGGCAGAATCACCTACTCAAGAAAGTAGCTCGTGAAGACGACTCTAGTTGGACTCTATTCAACATTTTGCAAAAAATATTCTATCATCAGATAGTTAAAGAGCCTACCAAGGAAATAAGCATTTTAGATCTTTTTCTTACGAATATTACTGAGCAAATATAGACACATCAGTTTGTGATGGACTATCCGATCATAAAGCCCTAATTGTGGATTTTAAAATTAACTTTTTAAGGCACAGAAAACCTAAGCGCAAAGTATATTTCTATTCTAGAACCTGTTTCAAGGGCTTTCGTAATTAACTCAGCCGATTTTCCAGTGTATGTAACGCTCGAAAATATGTTTTAATAACAAGGACGCATGAAATATCTTTGTACTGTGTGATCTTATGTTGAAATTCGTATCCTCTAAACTTTCAAAACCAAGTTCCAAAGAAACAGAGGGGTTTGTATTATAAATTATATAGAAGCTTAGATAGAGACACCCGAACAATATCCACACAAATCAAGTAAAGAGCGAACATAAAGAGCAGGCGAAAACTAAACAAACTATGCGAGATCCATCGATTTAAAACTAATATTTTTTCTGAATACTAGGAAGAGGACCAAAAACCTTTTTGGTCACTCATATATGAGGTCCTAGGTGAAGAGTAAACAGTAAGTTCGTTAAAAGAAAAGTATTGTAGTTAACGATGCAAAGGGCAAAACTAACATCTTCAATTATATTTTCCGAATCCTTTTCACGTCATGCAGTACACTAAATACTCTATCTAAGGTTGATAGGCCTGAAGTGTTGTAGAAAATCATCTTCAGAGAAAATTGCATCATTAAACTATTGTTAAAGATAAAACCGAAAGTTAATGGTCCTGAAGACATAACGGCTCGAGTCTTCAAGGAAGTTGCGGAGAGCGCAGCACTTTTTCTTAAAGTAATATTTGATAAGAGTATGAGAAAAGGAAAGTTCCCGAAAGATTGGAATATCATGCCAAAAGCGGCTTAAAGGACGAACCGGGTAATTACAGGCCTATTTCTTTAACATCACTAAGTGGTAAGATTATGGAAGATATCATAGCTCTTTAATTGGTTCTCTTGAGTTGTCTAATGTCATAGTTAGAATTCAACATGGTTTTCGTACGACTCGTTCTTACGAGTCTCAGCTGGCTATGTTAGTCTACGATGTTTTGATATCTACTTACATCTACTTGTTAGATAGAAATTATAGAATAGTGCGATGATTTGCAATTAGAACTTAATTCAGACTAGCCTTCAGGAGTTAACTTTCGAAGAAAATCTTAAACAAATGATTATTCGTACACTCCTGGCCAAAATTAACGCAGCACCACCCTAGCGATCCTTACGGCCGGTGCTGCGTTAATTTTGGCCAGGAGTGTACAACCTCCGTGGGATAAACTTAATGAAGGTCAATCGATGAAACATATTGGAGTAATTATCACGTATAATTAATCAAGGAGTACCCACACCGGCAATATATGCGGAAAGGCAAATAAGAAACTAGTCGTCTTTAGGAGAATTGTCTGTAGGAGCGAGGGAGAAAATCGCGAGCGATATTACGTAGCGTTAGTTAGGCCTCACCTTGAGTTATGCGAATAGTGTATGGAACCTTGTCCACAAATGTCGTATGCGGGAATTGGAGAGGTACAAAGAAAGACGATACGATTTGTAAAGAACTGCCACGATAAAACAGTTAATAATCTTCGGATAATACAAGACGTGGGATGGGAATCATATGAAGATTACATAATAATTGAAAGGAGAAATCTATTAAAGAATTTCACAGAAATTACGTTCTCATAAGATGTAACCAATATAATGCGACCTTCATGTTGTGTAGGCCGTTGAGATACCGCGAGGAAGATCCGAGATATAGTTGCTAGGAATTATCGTTTCAAGGATTCAATTTTTACACGAACAATGCTCTAAATCAATCGATTAGGGAGATAGAGTCATGGTGCTTTGCACACCTGCTATACACGGAAGGGCGAGTTGCAGGGACCTTACGTTGGCATGGGAATTCTGTTAGTTATTTCTAATAGAACCAAATCGTTCTTAACAGTATGTAAGTAGTTTATTTTGTAGTAACATTAAGTCAAATCCTATATCAGAATCATCACAATATTTTTAGGGTACATATTAGTATTCTCAAACAGTTGCGAATTGTGCATTACTAACAGATGGCCTTTTCGGTTGACTATCAAAGTACAATAATGTCCTTATTAAGGAAAGCCAAAAAGAATTGTTTAAAGAATATCTATTTGGTCATATTGAAATAAACTTTGAGATTCAAGTGTTTACCCGCGAAGTAGCTCTGTGGCTTCTAACTATTATATAATGCTAACTTTTTCAACTGCAAGATGCAGCTTATAGCTTATGGTTTTTTCAACACGAAGATAAGACTAAAATTTCAATTTGCATGCATGCATTTGCAAACAAGGATAATTGTTATTCTTTTGCAGTTTAAACTCTAACATGTAATTTAAAAATAGGAAACGTGTAATGGTATCTAATATAATATAATGCCGCTTCTTCTGTATGGGAAACGTATTTTTTAATAATAAATCGATAGAAGTCATTAAATGTTGAAAGATATAGTTTATGTAGCCAAATTTGTTACATGAAGCATAAAGATAGTTCACAAAAATTATAGATGCTACTGACTGAAAAAGAATCGATGAACTCATTGCATGTTAAGGTTTTCTCAACTTCCCATCGTAGTTCTATTATGAATTTTCATTACTATTGACTACCATAACCAGTACCAGCACTTACTCCTGGATAAGATACATCGGCGTTCTTGGCAGGTTTCTTTGTACTCAGCCAATGATGAAGGGAAGGGAGGATTTGGGGGGAAACCTAGCACCCTAAGGAGTGGACCCGGCCAGATCCCAGTGACGTGCATTGAGGTTCATCCCTATGCCCAGGGAGCCCTCTGCCACTGTTCGCTGGTTAACCGCGGGATCCGACCTCATAGACAAAAGAAACGAACAGGAGTTATTGAGGACAGAACTCAACTCCTGCATAAGAAGGTGAAAGAAAGGGCCCTGGAAGAGATGCCTGCATCTGTAGGCCTTTCGGCTAGGGTTGAGAGGAACAAGGCATTATTCCCTCTTCCCCTACGGAGCAGGTGTTTAGTACACAGATATAGACTTTGTTTCTAACTACAGCCACCAACCATTGCTTCCACCACTTTGAAATTCATACAGCCAGCAGATGACTACTACTTTGTATGAAGAAATCGGAAAAGATTGAATGGGAAAATATTCTTGTCACTTGCATGATTAATTACTAGTTTTAAAGTAGTCTTCGGAATAGATTTAAATTAATAATTCAAGAGAGGTTTGACTACTAACTATTTCATACCCAAAAGGTTTGAGCTTAAAAAAATGATTTATGATAGAAAGATTGCCTTAATATCCATGGTAATTAAATTAATTTGAAAATCAAATGAATAAATAATAGAGAGGTGGATCGGTGGTGGACTTGGAGTACTCACAATGTATTGTTTTGGTCAGGAGTTTCAGGCGCTGGAGTCATCTGAAGAACAAGAAAAATAATAATTAGTTTAAAGTATTCTTTATCAAGTATTCGTTCATATTATTGTATTTCAAAGGAAAAACAATGGCTGAGTAAAACATTACTGTTACCATACCAATCTTTATCTGCATTTCATATTTTTGAGACAAAGACCTTTGACTAGGTATGTGTTAGCTTTAACACCTATTCACCAACTCAATAAGCAATAGTAGGATTTTGATGATACACTGTTTTACAGCTAGGCCTTCAGAAAACATCTCACAGAAAAGATGGATCATAATAGTTTCTCTCATTTAAAGGCTATCTATGATAAATAATTGAGCATCCAAAGGGTACATTTCGAATAATAATCCATTTACAGAAATCCATCATCTACAATACCAATCATTCAGTCTAAAGTTTTAGAAAGAACATTAAATATCGTTTTATGCATTTAGTTGGTTCACTTTCACAGGAAAATACTCGAGTTGTCCATTGATTCTGAATGAGCAAGGAAAGATTTGCAAATACAGTCCTGTTGCAACTTATTGCACTCCCATGAAAAATGTAGTCAATCTAATTAATTCGGGTTCTTGAAAATATAAAACGCTGTCAATGTAATCAGTTATGTATGCGATTTTGTTTTTTGACATATTTGACGTTAAGCGGCAGTATTTCGGAAGAAAAGTCATTGTGCATGCACCCCTGCCAATCGCCAAAAGAAATATCTCAGGGAATATATAGAGTTTTAGATTTCCCCAACCGAAAGAAAATTAAGTCAATATATTCTCCAATTCCGTTGAAAAATCTAACTGGTCGTAAGACCTTTCGACATCTCTCCATGCTTGTCCTTGCGATAAATTTGAGGATTAGCCAAGTTAGTTTCACTTCAATGCCGTCATCTTAGATTCAATTCAGTGCTTACATTTTCTCAAACAAGATTAGCCCACTGTCAAATTTTTGTAGACTGTAGGTCACAGGTGTAACAAATTTGATTGAGATTGCACCAGGGCTTCGGAACATAGAAATGTACAGAAGTTGAAATTATTTATTTTCCTATTTTCTTCCAGGCTTTCGAAATTTAGAATGAGTACCCCATCAATTAATCTCTAACAAATTATGGAACTATTAAATTCATCAATCGTCTAAATTATTCTTTCTGTTTATGAATTTGATAGAGGGATCAACATATTTTCTTCACATGCAATGACTGAAATTGGATTTACAAAGAACACT
Organism: Sympetrum striolatum; assembly: GCA_947579665.1. NCBI lineage: Eukaryota > Metazoa > Arthropoda > Insecta > Odonata > Libellulidae > Sympetrum > Sympetrum striolatum. Next base: position 32,575,966 of record OX388346.1, read on the forward strand.
TATCAACTCAAGGTCTTTGGCAGGCCATAGTTACTTAAATATTTTAATATAAATCAGGTAATTCCGACACAAAATTATGATCCGGTATGGCCAATAGGCAACGTTCCAAAAGATAAAAGAACTTTTGACTGCAAAGAACATCAAGATAGAGCTAAGGAAAAGATTTGCGAGTGCTTAATCTGGAGCATTGTGTTATATGGATAGAGATGCCTGGAGGAGCAAGTTCCGTTGAGACCTGTCCGCGGACAGAAGTACCATGATGATGATGATGGCCAATAATCCGTATCCATTGTCACTTCCCACATTAGACATATCAAATACTGAATAATTAATTTTTATGAAGATTTTAGAGCTATTCTATGGAACTACCGATTAAATGAAAGAGGAAAATATTGAGTAAATCATGTATATATTAAATGTGCGGTGATTTCAAATTAAAATAGCATAAATGTTTTAGAAGAATTCGGATGTCAAAAAAATGGCTTAAGTAAGTCGTCGTCATACAATTTTAACTTGAATTCAATACTCGTTAATATAAAATTGAAAATATCCAGTTCGTAAGAAAGTAGGTGAGAGTTTATTTTAAGCTTGCATCGTTCAGAACCTTAGACCTGTAGTTTAGCTTTATATCTTACGAACCTAAAGGGCAATAAGTAATAGAAAATTGTAATCACCGCCACTAAATAAAAGCGAAACGTTTTTTTTCTTGCCAAAAGCTATAAAAATAAAAAAGAAAACAAATGCATAGAATCAAGGAAAAGTCAGCCTTGAACTTGAAAGACGACGCCAAAGTATTTGAAGGTCGTTGGGAGCCTATCACTGATCCGAGGGAATTGTTTTCGTGAGCTTAACTGTACCTTTTAATTATTTAACAGTGAACAGCAAAGGAAAAGGAAAGCAAAATATCAATAGAATCGAAAATAGCTTATTGTAAACACAAAAATGGAATTCCACGTTCTCTTACTGAGAAATTGAGAATATGCGAAAGGGAAAATGTATATTATAACGATGATGTAAAACACAAACACTAATTGGAAATAAATCTAAATGGAGTTAGAGAATAGATGAACTGTTAATGTCATAAGAATTTCATTCGTAGTTTTCAAAAACGACGTTTTACGAATTAATTTATGCCCAATTTTCAATGATATAATTTTAACATAATAAAGTAACTAAAAATGACGTGTTTATGTGAAGCATACTAAAACGACATTATTTTTCAATGTCCTGCTATATAAAAGCTTTCATTTTTTCGCGTGAAAACCTCAAATAAAAGTCCAAACATACAAGCCACTCTTGCGGAAAATGACATATGGCCATATATTAAGAGAATTCCACTAACTATGGACGGGAAAAAGAGAATATATAAACAAAAGAACCAAAATTATGAAATTCATTTTCTAGCAGAGTGATGTTTGGATTTTTTCATTTTCCCTTTCAAGCAGAAAAATTGCGTTTTTTAAAAACAAATGTCATAATTTGGGTCTCATATCTAATGCTTTCATAACGACGGAAAAAGATTAGAAATAAACGGGGCAATCGGGCTCCTACTCCTTACTGAATCGCAAAGTTACTTTGCGTTTAAGACCCATGAAGATTCCTTTAAGATTTATACCTCATGATGATTTAAGAATAAGGAAATACGTTATCTCTTTCTTAAATAATAATATAAAATTAAAATAACAGATTGGAAGTATTGAGTTAATGAAGCATAATGACCCTACGAGACCTGAATCAGTGCAGTTATTCACGCATAACTCAGTAGCTTAAAACACATGCAAGATGCAATACAATTATTAAGTCTATTAAAAAAAGGAATTATATATCGGAGATAAATGATTGGGATGGAATGTAAATTCTTCTTACCTTAATTGAAGCTCCCTTCAATCTGTTTCCAAGGACCTCCTCCGTGATTGTTGCATTATACGTCGTTCACTTTCGAAACACGGCTGACCCAAGGCAATGTCCAAGTGCAAGGTTCATCTGCCCCAACCTTTTGAAAAAAAACAGAAATACCGAATAAATAATATAGCAGATAATTTCAGTTAGGGATGAATTCCAGTGGAATGCCAGTAGCATGTTTACATAAAACAAGTAATTTCTCTAATGAGCATTTCTCTTAATTTCAACTCAAACTTTCGTTATGCAGGTATACAAATTAATGACATAGCAATTAGGAAAATATAATCAGATGATATAGATAGGTATTGAACTGGACATTAATTGAAATAGGAGGAACTGAATTCCGAAGTTTACTCTTACTCGACGGCTTGAGCAACCACCCGGGAAGTTTTGGACACGGATTTAATTCCCGGCTTTGTCGTACTTTCTCCTTCGATTCTCAATTTCAAATTAAGCCGTATAGACATGTGGTTTTGGATTACAATTTAAATTTCAATAAATTTTTCTTAATATCGCTTACGACAAGTGAACACAGACTTGAAACAGGAATCATACTTATCAACTTTCTTAATTACTAAATCGAACAAAGATAGTAACAACAGCACACGCGAAATTTAAATCGAATATAATACGAAAAAGAAGAATTGTTCCTTTGATTCAAAAGGTGAATGTATTTATTTTCCTAATCATAGAATCAGAGACGTCATGCATTAATGATACGTTACAGCAATATTAAAATACTAGGATTGCAAGACTGCAACGGTAATTTGTATTTTGCAAAGAGAGCTAAAGATTGAAATTCAATTAATGTATTTTATGCAACTTACCATGCAAAGGAATCCCAGGATGACGGCTGCAGACATCTGTACGCTTTGAAAAATCGATCCCGTCCTCGTTCTAGCGAATAATCATCATCAATCACTTTGCGGGTAATAATTAAAATGAAACGATAAAGTAACGCTTTGAGAATTTTGCTCCCGTATAGTAGATTCCAAAATTTAGGGAAGTCGGAAAATTCAAATGTTAACGGTTTTTTCAAAACAAAATCGGCAGCACGACCTCACCACATGAATGTACCATAGCAACTAAGAAATTATTCATCTGCGCAGGCTATGAACGAAATTGCTGAGATCTGATTGGATGGATTCGAATTCAACGTTAATAACCATCCCCACCACCAGTCATAATAGTTTTTAAAATTTAAAATTATTATTAAAATTATTATATATAATAATAATATTCTTATTATTTATTTCATTCGAAAGTGTATAAAAATTAACATTATCATATCACATTTTTGGTATTAATTACTACTCGTCATCTAAAACAAAAGAATGCTATCAGCGCATTGGTTCCTTTTATCGATTTTACATGCTGTTGCTGATTTTCTTTAATCAAAGTAATTTAAAGTTTCTGTACTTCATAAAGATTCCGATGATAAAAAGGATTCACAGAAATAAAATTTAAGTTCCACTTCATGATTTACCTTATTACAATTTTCTCTTGCTAATCTACTTATGCTATGATGTTTGCTCTACATAACCACATGAAAATGTTTCATTCAATATTTTATCCTTCTATTCTTAACTGGCGATGGACACACAACGAAAGAGCAAGAATTAAGATGCAAAGTTTAGTCCGAGGAGTTCTATTCTTGTACTTAAAATCAATAAAAATTCTGCCTTTATTATTGCAAAGCTAAAATTAAGTTGCTATCATGCTAAGGTTAAGGCTACTAAGTTATAATTTAAAGGGTAACAGTAATTTTTTGAATTGATGTTACTATTGTATTGTATGATTAGAAATGCCTTTGAATAGATAGTTGACTCAATTTTCATACCTTTTTAGTCTTTCCTCTTCAACACCTTCGTTCAACATACTGAATCCACGTGAAGAATGTGTGAGACAAACTTGTTAAAGAAGCTGTACTTGCCTTTATGTATAATTAATAAAGGTTGTTTTCACTATATCTACGTTACAGTATTTCTACGTTATTCCAAAGCTATGCATTCTGTTATCTACACTTACGTACTACTTTTTCACTCGCACACCTTCTCGTGCCGTTTGAAAGAAATCACAAGAAAGAACATTCGGTATTCACTTCGAAGAAACTTCCACTTTGAGCATGTCTTAGGTAAACATATCAATCCAAGGTCTTCTGCATTCACAGTATTTCCAAAAGAAAATATAGCAAGGAATTGTAGAAGTAGATAATGACCGCCATTGTGAGAGAAAGAGCGGGAACCAGCCGCTTTACACTATTCATTTTCTGAAGCGTCACTTACGTTTTTCACATTTTCGAAGACGAACGATATTCTCTGAAAGCGTGGAAAAGGACCGCGTAATAGCTTTGCGACAGCATTGAAGTTCTGTGTGAAATTCAAAGAATACTTAAGGAGCAATAATGTTTAATCTTTGTGGAATGAGTGTCTCCAAAGTGGTCAAGATCTAGTTTCCTTCAGGATTACTCATTTACTGTGATTGTGTAAGTCATACTATACAAGAGTCAACCTTTGGAATATTCAAATGAAGAAAGCTCGTCCATAGCTGCTACTCACCTCGAAATTAGCTGCTTGCCTTAAATGAGCGTGTTAAAATGTGTATTACTATATATATATTCTATAAGGTTCATCTTTGAAAGCCTTCTGATGAACGGATTACTGTCTAGAGATTGGATATAGTTCGAGTTACCTACAGTTTCTCCAATCCAAGATTATAATGTAAGTATGATGTATGTGAGAGATATAATTGTTTTATTCTTATATTGTTTTGAAAGTATTTGTGATTGTGAGATTTATAAATTTTATTTCGTTCGTAATCAATAAGTAATTCACCTGGGTAAGCTATGTGTATCACAGTGTTAATTTGTCCAAGTTTTGAAATCTTTATTATTTTTACGCGTGGCATGGTTGATAGTGCTTTCCATGAAGGTCGTTATATTCACCTAATTAATTAATTAGACTACACTTACGAGCTTTTAGGCGAAGGTAGTTTTAAGTGATTTTTTACTGTATCTGAATTTTAGTCAAGGAATCCATTGGAACCAGCTTTTGTTTCTCATTAGTTTCATCTCGATATTATACAGATAAGGAGAGCTTTCCAATACCCTTTACACTTTCGACAGAATATAGAATATAACAAGCTCAATTGACTAATTACGTTGATAATATAAGTTTGAATTTACTGCAGACATAAATATATAATTAATCGAGTGAAGTGAGTATTACAACTCTTGCTGTTTTGATAATGATCCATCCTAAGGCAAAAGATTATGCAGTGTTATTTCAATACGTTTTCATGTGAAAAATCTACTGTAAAAATGTATCATGCGTAGAAAAGTGGGAGAGAATCCTAAAAAGTAACTTCTTTGTACTCAACTAAACTTTTATTCCCGTTAATCGTTCACACCATGGGTACTTCTTTAATTGATACAATCTTTAATAAAATAATTTTATTTCCATTTAAAAATCGGTAATAGCATAGAGACTCAATTCAATGAATCGATGTAGTGATCATATTAATCTTTTTGTAGATGACAAGGAATGATTATAAATAGTATTAGGAATATATAGCTTTCGGAAGGGAGGTATGACGTATTTGAAATGGGTATAAAAGAGAGGGTTGGGGGACTAGATCATGCGGAATGCCTGACAGTTACTAGCTGACAGACACCGTTTCGGTAAACAGGATAACGTGGACAATGGGATAACGCAGTTTTTGTCTCTGAGACCTTCACCGAGGCTGATAATTTTTACGCAGCGCAGATAATGTTGCCCATAATGGTGCAGTTCAATCTCTTTTCATGGGGCTACCTGAAATCTAAGACTGACATCGACAATTCACGCATTCCAGATGCCATTTCGGATGTCTTAACCCAATAAATTGGAGCGATTCAAATTGATATACTTCAAAAAACGACGAACAACTTATCTTCTCGATCGCAGCTATACTTGGATATTGGAAATCTTTTACTTGAACTGCCGAAATCTATTTCGAAAAGTCACTTTCAAAAACAAATTTGTCTGCTACCTACCTTAAATGGCATTTTTCATGTACTCCTTCAAAACTTATAAAATTGCAATTCATAAAAAACTGAGCATGAGCTTTCTAAAGTCAACATCACCTCCCTACCGGACCATCTACATTATGTTCTATTGTTAAATATATGTCGATTTTTAACGCCTTTAATTTACTTCAGGGAACTTATTTTTACTATGCAATTACTACGATGTATCGATTCACCACTTCGTTGAAGTAATATTTGTTCTCCCGAATCATTCTAATTATTTGTATTTCTCAATGAAAGGAAGTTTTCAATAAATATAATATTCTTAAAAAATTTTAACTAGAAATCCAATCTTAAACAAATCGATGAATAAGCCGATGCGCTAATCCCATTCATTTGTTTTGAACGACGAGGAGTAATTAAATTCTATAAAAGGATGAAAAATTCTAATATTTATTGCAGCTTTAAAATTTTTTAAATAGTTTTCCTTAATCAGAGAAATATTAAAAAATGACTTATTAAAAAGTTAAAATTCTGCAACATTTACGATATTTCGAACTATGCCTTCGATGAAACAACCGAATTAACGTTAAATATAAATAAACAGTATTTTTTAGACAAATATAAAACGAAAATAAAATAAATAATTATCAAACTAAACCAAATAATTTTGAATTTCGTTTTGATGATACGTCATAAAATTGATTGTCAATTCAATCATAATTATTGTTAATGGAAATATTTGACTTAAGTGGTAGGCGTGGCCAGCGACCGATATTTCAAATTCGACCAATAAACTTCGAGCAATTTTAAACATAACTTATCCGAACAGCTATTTCCTCAGTGCTGGTGAGATTTCTTCCAGGGAAGAGTAGTTATCGTTTTCCAAAGAAAAGCCGTTAGGATTTAAACTTAGAGGGAAGAAAGAACATCCTTTGAAAGCATCAAGATTTAGTTACCTACCAGGATTTCCGTTATGCTGTAAGTTGTATAGAATATCTTAATGGACTTTCTTTTTTGCTCTTGTTTCGAGTTAATAGTTCCCTTTGTGAGATAAAGTTCCGATATTTAAAAAGTTTTCATTGCGTGATAATTATCCATGCTAATTGCGATACTACAATATTTGCATTGAGTTCGGGCCCCCATTTAGTAGGAAGCATCGTTACTTCTAATTCATTGTGTAATCGGAAACAATTAAAGCTTAACATTTTTTGCAAATCTGAAAACTGAATTCTGTTGACATCGGATTTCATTAGTACGTTTTGTCTGAAGCTCGTCATTGACTCATGTAAACGAGTTCAAAGGAATTAAATTGAAGCTTAAACGACCGGCGGATAAATGCTTCTTACATTCTTAATATTAGAGAAAGAAACAGGATAAAAGTTTGATGCGCGTGGTACTCGAACCCAATACTATCCTTCTGGCATCAGCATCCACTGGTGAGAGATCGGCCGCTCTTTTAAATTAGCATCCATACCACTCGTCTATACGGCTTAATTTGAAAGTAAAATTGGAAGGAGAAAATCTGACAAAGCTGGGAATCAAATCCGTATCCAAAACTTCCCAGGTAGTTGCTCAAGCCGTCAAGAAAGGCTAATCTTCGGGATTCAGTTCCACCTATTTCAATTAATGCTCCGTTCAACAATTATCTATATAATCTGATATAATTTGCCAAATTGCTCTGGCGTTAAAATTTGTGTACCTGGATAAATGCATAACGAAAGTTTGAGTTGAAATGAAGAGTAATACTCATTTAAGAAATTCTAGTTTTATGTAAACATGTTAGTGGTATTCGACTAGAATACTCTCCTTATTGAAATTATTTGATATTTTATTCATTCGGTATTTCTGTTTTTTTTTTTCAAAACTTTGGGGCAGATGAACCTTTCACTTGGAAATTAACTTGGGTCAGTCGTGTTTCCAAAGTGAACGACGCATAGTGTAACCTTCACGGAGGAGGTCCTTGGGAAGAGATTGAAGGGAGACTTAGGTAAGAAGAATGCTTCAATTAATGCTCAGTTCAATAATTATCTATAACATCTGATGTAATTTTCCGAATTGCTATGGCCTTAAAATTTGCCTGGATAGGTGCAAATCTTAGAATCAAATCATCTTAGACGTAACGGTCTTCCTGATTTGAATTCAACGAAAATTGAAAGGAACTCTCATCCGAACATAATTTCTTAGAGTATAAAATGAAATGCTCTGCAACATACAAGAATATGTTTGTTTCTTTTAATTGTAGTTTTGATTTAATTTATCCTGCATTTGTTTTAGTAATTTTATTCGATTTTGTGCGAATCAGTTTTTGTAGCACATGCACCGTCGTAATCGAATCTCAAAGAATTATGTAATTAAATGATATCAATTTAAATGTCTTAAATATTACTAATTATTCTTGTCGATAGAGTTTATTTATTCCAAGATGAGTATATCACATTTATATGGAGTAAAGATTGAGTATATTAATTTTATCTTAGAGTTTAATTTCTAAAATTAATCTTTAGTTGGTATTTTGCATGCTGTTACCAGATATCTCAAACCGGTTTAGTAACGCATTTTTAAGTTGAAATGAAGAGAAATAATCATTTGAGAAATTAATTGTTTAATGTAAACCTTCTTATATCATTTGACTGGAATACATCCCTAACTGGAATTATTTGATGTTTTCTTTATTCAGTATTTCTGTTTCTTTTATAGATTGGGATAAATGTATGTTTCGCTTGGAAATTGCCCTGGGTCAGTCGTGCTTTGCAAGTGAACTACGTATATAATGTAACAGACACGGAGGATGTCCTTGGACACCGATTCGAGGGAGTTTCAACTAAGGTAAGAAGAATTTTTATTCCATCCCATTACTTTTATGCTCTTTTTAAATTCTCTTTCTTCGTGGACTTTATAAGTACATTGTATCTCGGATGTGTTATACCTTCTAAGTTACGCGTGAATAATTGCACCGATTAAGGTCTCGTGAAGTCATTATGATTCATTAACTGGATTCTTCCAATCATTTATTTTTTATTATTTAAAAATGGATAACGTTTAAATGTGTCCTTAAATCATTAAGAGGTATAAATTTTATTGGAATCTTCAAAGGTATTAAATGAAAAGTAACTTGTCATTCAGCTAGGTGTAACCCGATGGCACATGTTTATTTATAATTATATTTTCTATTTTTTGTAAAGAGTTAGCTTTGAGCCCCAACTTATATTTTCTGCCATCACAAAACGCAATCGTTCCGCGTTAAAGATGAAATGAAAAACTCTTATCTTCTCTTTGCGAAAAATTCGTTTCATATCTTTTCTTCTATTATAACACCCTTTTCTGCTCTCCATAGTTTTTTGGATTTTCTTAATGGGTTATATGTTATGGTCGCAAATGTATACGAGGCTTAGCCTTTCATTTGAGTTTTTCATGCAAAAATGAAAACACTTAATGTAGCATGACTCTGATTGACAAAAAAGTTGCTTCAGTAGTCTTCCCATAAAAACTACGTTTTTTATTTAATACGAATTTGGCAAGGATTGGCTTTAAGTTAATTTGTTAAGTGTCATTTTTGAAAATTAAAATGAAAGTCTTATGAGTTGTTGATAAAAGACTGATCTCGATTTTAAGGCATTTTATCTTTCTATCATTGCCAATTAGTGTTTGTGTAATACGTCGTCTTTCTCATAACATATAAATTGTTCCTTTCACGATACTTCTTTTTCTCTGTAAGAGAACGCTGAGTTTTATTTTTTTCATTTTGATGAGATGTTTCTAAATCTATTGATATTTTGCTTTCATCACCTGTTGATATTCACTTCTCAGTACTTAAGAATATAAATTTACTCCTAAGTCGCTTGATGAATTTTTCATCTTTTATACACTGTAGTGTTACTTAAAGTAAATAAGACAGTCGTAAGATACCGTTCTTGAATTCTACTAATCTGTCTTTACGAGTCTGAAGTTGTTGTTGAATCAGTTTTGTTTTCGTTTCTTATCTATTAGCTTTCGAGCTCGCTTCGTATGTCAAAAACACCCACTTTCGGTTTACCTTCTTACTTGAAATTTTTGTTAGCCAAAGTGAAAGATATATCATACTTACAATGAGACATCCACAAGGCTAATTGCTATTTTACTTTCCCTTTACTTTATTTTTTCCGATAAAATAGTTCTCAGAATATGCAGACAATAAATCCGTTAGACTTGCTACTAGGTTCCAGCAATCTTCGATAGTTTCACTTTTCGCAGTTTCGTAGTTTATTTACTTACCTTGGATAAACCAACGCTTACAAAGACTTTTCCTTAACAAAGACTTTGTAAGACTTTGACTTATTGCCTTAATTTGGTGATAAATTGTAGAATAATTGTATTTCGGTTTTTTATCCGTTCACATCCCTGGCCTCTATTGAAATTCTAGTTGAAAACTAAATGTCACCAATAACTCAAATCCATGTGAATTTCAAAGGTTTCGCATGGCGTAGGTCGGAAACTTAGGTCCCTCCGCATGCTCTTTTGTAAAGAACAATTGTGGATTCGATTATTGTGGGGAATATTAGATTTTTCACAGGCTTGACTTATCAACACACATTTCAGCATCCCAATAGTATTAGAAAGTAACTTCGAAACGCTTTTGTAAAGTAATTTCTTCAAAAATTGATCTCAAATCTATCATCCCTTCATATGTAGGTTGCTGTACGGTATGCAATGAAGAAGTGTTGTCCATGATATGAATTTTCTTAGTCTCATCTCAACCTTTTCCCTTCGGGAAAGAGGCTAATAGCCAATATTTCTGAACATGCTTCCAAATTTTAATGTGATACATACGAATTTAGAAAGTTAAGACGAATTTCTAATTGTAGATCCATGTTTTCGATCCGATGATTTTAATTTGAAATCAGTAACTTATAAGAAAAGCACTGACAACACTTTGATATTAGTAATTTTGTTATTTATTATTTTGAATCATCATGACTGTTACATAGTTCATGAAATACTTTTTTGCTGACGAAAGAGAGCGAGAATACACTTTCATAAGCATGACGCTATTGATGAAAACTCAATTAAATCCTAAGCCACTTGTGAGTTGTTTTAGTGTGTTGATATACGCATGTACCTGGAATCATTAGAATTACTGCATAGTGCTATAGCTTAAGGGACTTTAATCTTGCCCTTTGGTTAAAAAAATGTTTTCCTCCATTTATGTTCCTTTTGCGCTTCATGCACGATAAAACAATTATATTTTACTTTTGTTTAATATAATTTAAACATTTTCATATTTAGAATGGAATTATCAATCAAAATTCTGTTCCTAAAATTTAACGTTAATTCTAATTGAACAGCATGCCGAAGATTTTTGAAAGGTTGTCTCTATAACAAAGGCTGTCTTCTCTTCCGAATTTTCTTTCAAACAAGACATTTTGACTTCTGTCAAATCGCTGATATGAAGATTCCGTAGTCTAGACGAATCTTCGTAACTAGTTATAATTTCATCTTCCAAATACGTAAAAAAATAACTTAAGTGTATTTGTGTAATCTCTGAATTCATTTGAAGCAGTTTTGCTATTTTAGTCAGTTAATGACGTCACTAATTTCAACATTTTTATCTCTCATCTAATCGTTGGCTCCCTAGAATAGATTGTAGGGCACCACGAAGATAGTCAAGGAGGCAAAGCTTTCGGCTATGGTAAAAGCGGTCCCGAGTTCGATACCGAGCGGAGCTCATATACGAAATTACCTTAACTGTCGCAGCACTTAAAAAAATACAACAACAACAAAATTTAAATCTTCATAAATATTCCTTATTCAACATATGATTTATTATTAGATGGGAATTGATAATGGATACGTACCAGTCAATGCCGACAGATCTTACTCTGTTAGAATTGCCTGAATTTTTCTTAAATATCAGTAGCGATGACCTGGTAAAAACGTTTAGCTGGAAAATTATTCTTTTACTGCAAATTATAGGCATTAACTTACATTTACATTATATTTAAATAGATAGATTCTTCTTCCAAATTCAGTAACAGGAATATGATTTAGAACATAAATTAAATTTACAGTGCAATTCTTCTTTAAACATTTATAAAATTTTTGACCCGACCATTGTGTCCCTTAAGAAGCAATACTATGAAAGAATACTTGATAAAGAATATTTTGTACTAACTATTATTTTCCTTACTCTACAGATGAATGCAGAACCTGAATCTCCTCACTAAGACAAAGAATTGTGAGTATTACAAGTCCACCAACGATCCACCTTGCTGCAATTCATTCATTTGATTTCAAATAACTTTAATTGCCAAAGACATCTATGATAGAAGGAAATCTTTTTATCATGAATGATAATTTTAAGCACAAGCTTTTGGGGCATGGAATAGTTAGTAGTCAAACCTTTCATGAATTATTAATTTAAATCTATTCTGAAGACTACTTTAAAACTAGTAATTAATCATGCAAGTGACAAGAATATTTCCCATTACATTTTTTTCCGATTTCTTCATACAAAGTAGTAGTCATTTACTGGCTGTATGCATCTCAATGTGGTGGAAGCAATGGTTGGTGGCTGTAGTTAGAAACAAAGTCTATATATGTATACTAAACACCTACTCCGTAGGGGAAGAGGGAATAATGCCTTGTTCCTCTCAACCCTAGCCGAAAGGCCTACAGACGCAGGCATCTCTTCCAGGGCCCTTTCTTTCACCTTCTTATGCAGGAGTTGAGTTCTGTCCTCAATAACTCCTGTTCGTTTCTTTTGTCTATGAGGTCGGATCCCGCGGTTAACCAGCGAACAGTGGCAGAGGGCTCCCTGGGCATAGGGATGAACCTCAATGCACGTCACTGGGATCTGGCCGGGTCCACTCCTTAGGGTGCTAGGTTTCCCCCCAAATCCTCCCTTCCCTTCATCATTGGCTGAATACAAGGAAACATGCCAAGAACGCCGATGTATCTTATCCAGGAGTAAGTGTACTGGTTACTGGTTACGGTAGTCTATAGTAATGAAAATACATAATAGAACTACGATGGGAAGTTGGGAAAACCTTAACATGCAATAGGTTCATCGATTCTTTTTCAGTCAGCAGCATCTGTAATGTTTTTCTGAAGTATTTTTAAGTTTCATGTTAAAAAATAGGTATAAGAGATAAAATAGATAATCTTAAGTATATCTATCATAATTATTTTTTTTCAATCGTTACATTGTTATAAATACGTTTCTCATTAGAAAGAATCGGCATAACATAAGCTCATACATTGCTATACGTTTCCTATTTTTAAATATTACACTTTAGTGCTCATACTTCAAAAGACTAACAATCATCCTTGTTAATATAGATAGTAATTCAAGCAATCAACTTCAAATTTTGGTCTTATCTTCCTCTTGGATAAAACACATTAAAAGTATGCAATTTGGAACACTTAGGTATATTTCACCATTCTTTTGATGCCATCTTGTGCTCGAATAAGTTACATGGTAGTGAGAGGCCACAATACTAGCTCGTGGGTAAACACTTGAAGTTCGAAGTTTATTCAACCCATTCAAATACATATGTTTCAAATAACTCTAATGTATATTCTTCATTCAGACCTTAATGGGGTTCTATGGTAAACGGAGAACAGAAACGACCATCTGCGAATACTGCACAATCCGCAACTATTTGAGATTGTTCTGAAAAGTGTTGTAGTCCTTTTACTATAGAATTCGATTTAAAATAACCAGAAAACAATGTAGTTGCATTGTGATATTTTGTAGGAGTTGATTTTTTTGAAGGATGTACCAGAATTGTAAAATGTGACTTTAAATTACATTGTGAATTACTGTGAATCAATGAGAATTACTGTGAATCAATGCGAGAAACAATTATCAAGGTCTAGGATTGCCCTTTTCTGCAATCAACTTGGTTGAGTTCGACTGATGAGCTATATCGTGTTTTTAATTTAAAATTTTCGCTTTTATTTGCTTAGGCGCTATTATCATTCCCAATGTATACAAAAATGCATGCAATTACAAATCTGATTGCGAATAAAACTAAACTTCAGACAAGACATGCGAAATGACCTAAGCTGTCGAAGCACATTTATCAATATATCTATACTCCTTCATAGAATCCTGTCAAACATGGCTCTGTTAATGATTTGGACGAGATAAATGTTTTTATATCACTTTCTGACTATTAATTCATTCACAAGTGTTCTACCTTCCAGTAGGTTCATGCACAATCAATAATCCCTATTAATCGCCATCTCCTTCATATCCTTATACATAAACCCACCCCTTATGTCATCCAAGAACTTTTGTCTCTCTCTTCCCCTCTGTTTTTTTCCCTGAATCCTACCCTCAAGTACAACCTTTACCAATCACTCTCCCATCAATATTTCACCCACGCATTTCTTCTGACGATTCTTAATCACGTCAATTAAAGGCCCCTCCTCCCCAACCATCTCTAACACCTCCGTGTTTTTTTTTTCCTATCAACCCAACTAACTTTTTCATTCTACGCCACACCCACATCTCGAAGGCCTCCAATCGCTTGACTTCTTCCTTTCTCAAGGTCCACGTTTCGCACCCATAGAGCAACACACTCCAGAACAGGGATTTCACCAATCTTTTCCTGATTCCTTTATCAAACCTTTGGTCATTAATTCCCTTAGCTTCATAAAGACTTCCTTCACCAAGGCTTTTCTTTTACGAACCTCATCCTTACATCTTCCGTCCCAAGAGATAGTAGTTCGCAAGTAAGAAACTTTATCTACCTGCTCTAGTTTTTCCCTATCCACCCTAATTGTTAACTTAGCTTTCTTTCCCTTAGTGAACCTCAAAACTTTAGTTTTACTTACGTTAATTTTCATACCAAGCTCCCTTGCTTTATCGTTAAGAGCATTTACTAAAGTTTGCAAACCCTTTACGGAATTAGAGACAATAGCTTTTTCGTCTGCATACCTTACAGACTTCACTACTTCCTCACCAACCTTTACTCCCTTTTATATTTCTTCCCATGCTTCGTTCACCATTTCCTCTGCATATATATGAAAAAGCGTTGGTGAGATAGGAAACCCTTGTCTAACCCTCATACCCAATTCAACCCAATCCGATTCCCCATCAGCTATCCTTACACGGGCTGTTTGATTCGGATGCAAATTTTGAATTTAACGTCCATCTTTCCAGTCAACAAAACAGACACATAAGTCCCTCTTATATTCCAGGCTTCGTTTCGCAAGTACTCCCATCATCCAAATTGCATTCCTCAGTCCTTTCCCTCTCTGAAAACCAAACTGTTTTTCTCCGATTAGCCCTTTAATTTTTCCCTTGACCCGTCTATTCAGAATCTTTAGAAGTACTTGTGCTGCGTGAGAGATTAGGCTAATTCTACAGTCCTGGCCAAAATTAACGCACCACCTCCCTAGCGATCCTAACGACCGGTGGTGCGTTAATTTTGGCCAGGTGTGTACGATAATCCCGACATTCTGTAGGCTTGTTCTTTTTCTGTAAAGGAATCAAGATAGATTTGGTAAAATCCTCTGGCCATTGCCATTCATCATAAAGTTTCCTAATTAAATCATAAAAACATTTCTTGGTCTTATCCCCCAGGTTCTCACTGGGATCTCGTCAACCCCCGTCAATGTTGCTTTATTCCCTTTCATATCCCGCAATGCCCATTCTATTTCACTATCAAGTAACCCAAGTCCAATATCGTTTTCTTCAACTTCTTCCTCAGTTTCTATTTCTATGCTGGCGGGCTTCATGTTTTTCCCATACAATTCCTCAACGTATTCCTTCCCTCGTCCCCTTATGGTGACTGGATCCCTTAATAGATTTCCCTTACTGTCTTTAACCGCCACCATTCTATTACTAATTCTATTCCCCGTCAGTTGCTTTACTTTACTATAGATCAGGTCGACCCTCCCACTTTCCACCTGCTTTTCTATTTCATTACACTGCCCCTTCCACCACTGTTCTCTAGCCTCATTAGTTTCCCTTCTTAGTTCGTTGTTTAGTGCTCTGTACATTCTGCGCCCATGGTCAGTGTTGACTCTTTTCCATTTCCTTCTTTCCTCCATTTTATTAAACATTTCTACAGTTACCCATGGTTTTCTAATTTTAGTTTGTTTACCCCTCCCAACAGTTTTTTGAGCACAATCCTTGACACAATTATTAAACTCTTCCCATTCCTCGTAAGTGGTTAGTTTCCTCCCCTTGCTATCAAGAGCCTTGCTGACTGGCTCTTGAAATTCTTTAGACTTCCCACCCCTTAGAGCTTCTATATTCCATTTTGGTGTAAGTTTTGATCGAATGATCTTTTTAAACTTAAGTTCGGTTTTTATCATGACCAGGTTATGATCCGAATCGACGTCAGCACCAGGATACCTTCGCCAGATTTTAACACTATTTCTAAACCTCTTTCTTACCAAAATGTAATTAATTTGGTACCTATCTGTATCCCTGGGCTTTTTCCATGTGTACCTCCGTGTGTTGTGGTGCTGAAAGAGTGTGTTTGTGATGCAGAGATTATTTCTTTTGCAAAAGTCGATCAGTTTCTATCCTCTGTCCTTCCTTTTCCCTAAACCGAACTCTCCCACCTCTTCCCCATATTTGCCTTGCCCAACTACCGCGTTCCAGTCTCCCACAACAACGAGATTCTTATTGCCCTTAACCCTTCCCATAACCACCTCTATTTGTTCATAGACCATATCTACATCATCCTCACTGTAATCACAATTGGGCAAGTACACCTGAACTATAACCGTGTTTACTGGTTCAGACTTTACTTCTACTGACATAACCCGATCGCTTATTAGCTTGGTGGCAATCACGGATTCTCCCGCTTTCTTATCCAACACTACAGCTACTCCCCTCTGGCTAGTATTTCCCCCACTGAAAATGAATCTAACATTATCGCTCCAGAAGTCTCCTTTGTCTTTCCACCGTATTTCGCATAATCCTTCTACATTTATGTTTGACCTTTTCATTTCTAACTTTACGTTTTCCAGTTTCCCTTTCTTGAGTATTGTCCTAACATTCCAGGTTCTCACCTTCGTTTCCATCTTCTCTCTTCTTTTGTTGTCGTTCCTTGTGTAAGGGTTTCGTGGAATGACGACCGAGATGGCCTTACTCCCATCACTGCCGGGCATGACACTCATCCTAGAAGGCTGAGTCCCTTTGCCAGTACCAATATTATTATGGTTGTGCATCATGACATGGGATAAGTAGTCGAGGTGGTCTCCTGTTGCCTTCCTCAACGGTGTTTTTTACCGTGACACCAACACTCATTATGGCCGCCCCACTGGGGAACAGACGCCTTTGCAGCCGCCTCACTGAGGTACTTTCTGACTACAGTGCATTAAAAGTGATAGAAGACATGAATATCGACGGAAGCTTTTTGATAAATTTATCTCTACCGATTTCGGGGAGGAGATGACTGATATTTTTATCCCAATTATATTCCTACGCGACCTTCGAGAGAAAACAAAAAAGCGATACAGGGAAGTAGTTGCCAGGACAGATGGCTACTTTTAGTCATTTTTTCCGCGTAGTATTAGAGAAGCTAATAGCTCTCCAGATTAGGTAGGTTTTTTCGTGTCTTACACCCCCTGCCACGCGCCACTGGCGGATTGTAGGGTTTAAATGTAAAATGTAAATGTAAAATGAGAAAAATGTATCGTAAAGATCGGATCCTTTATTTTTTTCTCTCAGAAAAAACTTTCCTCATGAGATCCGAAATTGTATTTATTTGATAAATACTCTGAAAACTGAAAATACGTTACTGTCTTAATTGATGGATAAATATAACAGAACTTTCTATCGTGCGTTCCTTATACTTGAAATGCAATTCTTACTATGTAATAGCTAACGATTAATCATGATTTACTGAAGATATTGGCTTGTGAACGGAAAAATTCAATTCCGTATTTTAAAGATTTGTTTAGATTTTGTTATGTTATAAACCGCAGATATATAATTCTTTTAGGAAAAATTAAGAATGTTTTACTCCTATAATTTACTCGTTGCGTATTTATTAATCAATGTAACTTTTCCGTATTGTGACAGAAAATCCACATTCGCAGATAGTATTAAAGTTTGTTGTAGATTCCCCTTCAACCAATTTCATTATTCATTTCATTCCTTACGTCTAATTTTATAATTCTAAGCGAAAAAAATGATGGTTCAATGATTCATTAGTTTAGGCTCTTCGTTTACATCCCATATAGGTTCAAGTAAATCAGGAGAACCATCCATACATAAAGATACGTAAAATCCGTTTAAAATAGTTATAGGACTAACTTCATAGGTCAAATCCTGATTCATATCCCTGCCTCTATCACAAGAATTGCACTGTAGAAATGTTTAAAACTCTAACTGCTTAGATACATAAATCACGGTTTTTCCATGTCCCCAAATGCACTGCATCCCGCATAACCGATCTTCCATTGCGAATGGTTTACCATAAATTATATAAATTATCGGTATTGGTGTTTACCACACATCCACAGTGTTTCTTAGAATAAAGCAGATTGCGAGGCGGCCCAGTTTACTAAAAAACCTCGTGGATTCTATGGGATAAGTACTACAGCTCGCAATAAAGGCCGAAAGAGATATCCCCGATCATAAAATCAAACAGATTCTCGGTATTTTGTTTTCATTTAGACATTCTGCAGGAATTATAGATCTCTTATCATAGAGTATTCAACCTGAAAGCAGCTTTAAAGCGGAATCATAAGTATTAACGCTCGCATTGATATACTAGCATGGTTGAAGTCCCTTTAAAAATGGCTCAACGTTGCCATGTTCCTTGTCTAGTGGAAACAGATATTCCTTTCCTTTGTAAGAGCATTGTCTCGGCCGCAAAAGAAAGTAACCTTAGAGCCATTCCAATGGTGTGCTCTATATATAATTTAAAGTAATGTCCTCCAATCTGACAGGATTTCGTATTAAAATATTTATTTTCGTCCTATTAATAATGAAATTCGAATTTGCGAAATCACAATCATTCTCGATTTATTTTGGGTATACATTTTCAAAAATACATTCTTCTGAATATTTGCTTATAATTAAAATTTATTTCTGTAAAAAACGAATTGTTACTATCCCCGTCCCATCTGGGATCCTTTCTATCTTTTAAAGTTTCCTACTAATGAGATAGTATAGTTCCGTGGTAGTTTCTTGATAGTGCTGGATAGTACTCATTTCGTGTGATGTGAACATATTATAATATTACTTATGACGATTTATGTCAACATCTTGGATAGTATATCTAAAGCTTTGAAGATTGTGATGGAATAAGTCATCTAAACGGCTTTGGTTATGACGTCTGATTTGCCCTTTTCGGAAGCCCGAGGATTATTCTTGAACATTTTCGTCCGTATCAGGCACACTTTGCGTCGGTCGCAATCTGCTTCTAGATTCTTTGAGCTCAGCTATTTCCGAACGAAAATCGATACCTCAATTGCCAATGATATGATTTATTTCAACCGCCGAAACACGTATCGTTTTATTACCCCATCAGAGGGGGGTCATATTCTTATCAATGGCATCGAATGGATATCATGCGCATAAATCGTTCACAGATATATTCCTACGTAATCAGTTATTCGTATGGGAATAGACTGTTATCACGAAAACCTCATTTGATTCATTACGGTTCGGAGAAAGGTGTAGCAGTTTCCTCAATACCTAGACCTTGAAGTTATTGCGTCCGCCGATAAACTTCCGCGAGGGAAAATCAAGGATAATCCCACTTCACTTCGGGCGTATATGATTCACAACAGGGAAAGTAAGGGTTTATTAGGCGGAAATTCTGAACGTAGAGGCGGAAAGAATGAAATTCTATGATTGATAAAAAGATGCGGAGATTTTACTTAATCCTCTCTTTCGTGAGAATCCAAACGAATAATCTCCTTCGGAAATATATTCGAAAGAATATTGCTTAGAAATAGAGGATTTATCCAAGGGAATTGCAAAATTCTATTTCCAGAAAGTTTGGAAGTTTACTTAAAACTGTTGGATTGAAAATCCATCTTGAACATATGTTGTTGTACTTAAACATGTATATCACTTTAATTTTCGATGAGGGGGTGAGATGATAAAGTATCTGATACAGATTTTAAACTCGATGGAGAGCACTAAAAATCGCAAACCTTTACCGCGACTAATTTCTGGTCAATCTTGACTATGACATAGAGTTTAGGCCAGAGAGAAAGGTAAGTAATCGTTTATCAATAAATGCAAAAAGAAAGATTAACTATAACACAGAATGTCCGCAAGCTCATCTTAAACTCAAATATTATTATTTGCATGACTATTATACTAGGCGAATTATTTACTTAGCATTTTGAAAAATAGGTCAAAAACCTCTTTGTGTGTGGATTGTTTTGTTTAGACTCGAACACAAATATTTCGTTCCATTCTAGCTAGATTCTATAGGATTATTTAAGGTAATCTCCAAAGCTTAATTATTACATATGAATAGCATATTTATGAGAACTATCTCTAGTTTTGAAATTATTCTGCGGAATTCAGCATTAAAATTTAGTAAACCAAGTCATTTATCAAATTAAGCGTCCTTAATATTCACTTCTTTATAATTTTAAATGTGTTTGTCTCGATTTTGAATTATATAAAGATAAAATCTGCTACGAAGTAACTTTGAATGCAAATTAATGTAAAAGTACTACATTAATATAAAGTAAATTGCTCAATGAATTGAAAGCTAAGGTATAACCATGAAAATAAACCTGGAGTATGATAAGCATAAAAACATATGTGATTACCTTCTTACCTTCTGACTGTGAGTCTCATTAATTCTGCTTAGTTGTTCATTGGATTTTAAATTTAAATGTACAGGAGCATAATGCGTTTTATTCTCCCATTACATGTCACTTATTGAATGCGAAAATGCAGAATGCATTATGCATGACTATTGTGCAATATTGTATCTTATGAATTAATTGTAGTAGAAAGTGAATCAGTCATTAGTCATGTAATTAGCAAGTTCACAGATGTTTCGCTGTAATTTTACTCAACGTCTGATCTAAGATATATATCCAGGAAAAGAAATAAAAAAACTTCAGAACTTCACGTGGCAAATCTGTGTTCGAAATAATCCTCTGAAGATTCAATTTAAAGATAAGACAACAGGTGATCAGTCAATTGGACGAATTTCGAGTTAGTGTCGTAGTTACTTGAGGATAAATGTTTTTTATGTTCCATTCGTTTTAATACAATATAGAGAGATTTATAATAGGATTAACTATCTGCTCTCCCATCAGATCAACGGACATAAATGCTATTTATCATAATCGTTTTAAGTAACTGACCAGTAAACAGCTTCAAAGAAAAATTAAAAGTATACAAAATTAATTAAAGTATAAAAATCTATTTTCACAATTTTATTCGAGCCCAGGTCTATCCATGGTTATCTATGAGCACTCAAAATATTTATGGTTATCTATTTATTGTTTTCTCGATTCCATCAGTTTCCCATGCTACGGTTTGTAAGGGGTGAAGTTCAATGATACGGTAAATCTAAGTATTGTTTTAACGCATCTGAGGTTTGCATTACTGGTGATAAAGAAAAAAAAATTCTCGTAGTTTCAACTTAATATTGAACTTTCACGAAGTTAAATGTTTGTAGGTGTAGCAAATAATAAAAAAACTTTTTAAAGATTATTTTAGCCACTTCTGTATCCTAATTTTTCTATTTCTCTATTTTGATTTCTTTGGCCTAGGAGCTAGCTACTTTTTGGAATACCGCATAACATTGAGCAAATTGAAAAGCATCAACTATATTTGTCAGCATCCCTGATTTATTTTATACGTTAATCTGAAAAACTGCTTTAAATTACTTTTTCCTTCAGAAATAGAGTGATTACCTTTGGGTTATTTTGTTTAGTGTTTCAGTAAGGGCTAAAAAACTAACTTCACTCGTATGGACGTGTGCCCGAGAGAACCCAATAAATAAACGGAGACAAAAGTGTAAAAAGCGACTCGGACTTCTTAATTCTTTTAATCGGCATACGAATCTATTTTATTACAGTAAGGTTTCCGCAAGTCGCCCTTCGGCGTGTGACAGGGGATGCAAGGCATGTGACTCTCTTTTCCTTTTGAATTTCTTTCTCGGAAAAAGTGAATTCTTGATTTGTTCTAGTATCTATTTCCATGATCTTCTTTGTAATATTGGTTCCATGACAAAACAGAACAAGAAAAAACTGAACAAGACAAAACATAACACAGATAAAACAGAACATAGCCAAAACAGAACATTGACAGAACAGAACATAGACAAAAGAGAAAATAGAGAAAACAGAACAAGACAAAACATATAATATACAAAACAGAACACAGAACAGAACAAGACAAAGCAGAACATTTAGTTATAATAGTTATGCATATTGCCATAAGTGAAATACTTAATTTTTGACGAAACGCTTTAGCAAAACCTTCTTATAATGATTTTAATTTAAGTCTTAACTATACAACACCATATATAAACAATGCAAAGTAATTATTTAAATAAATTACATCCGGAAATGAATTTTTGCAGTATTTCGATGTGTCTTTACTAATATACGACGCTGCTATACTACAAAAAATATAAACAATAGAAAACTATTATTATTTATATTATATTACACATACATTTATGGCAATATGCATAACTATCACAACTAAATACTCTGATTTGTCTTCTTCTCTTTTGTCTATGTTCTGTTTTATCATGTCATGTACTTTCTCTAAACTTATTTAATAAATGTATCCTTTAATCTTCTAAAGATGCTCATCTCGCGCCCCTGAATCATCTGAGAAACGCTCACGGCTTTATTGTAGAAATTCTTTACAAAGATTTTCAATTGGCGAGGGAATCCATGCGGAACATAAAATATAATAATAATAATAAATGGCCTTTATTCGAACGAGATTGAGACTAGAAAGTCTATTCTTACGCCTAACCCATCGTCTTATGCGAAACATAAAGAAAGAGATAGTTTGCAAAAGTACACGAAGAAAATTAGTATGTGGATTTTAAAAAACCTAAGCTGAGGGCTCAGGAAAAAATTTACACTGCAGGAAAACACTCACAGGAAGGGGAGTGTGAAAAACCTGCGAAACCTACAATAGAAAATTATATTTTTGATGAAGGAGAAAGAAAAGGGTTATGATAGACAGTCAGTGAAAGTATAAAAATTGTACAAAAAAAAGGGGAAAAAACATAACTGCATTACAAACAGTCAGATAAAATAAATCAACTTCACTAAACTGACATTAATTATAGATGAATTAAAATAAACGTTGAACAATGGGAGATAAATCTCAAAGAAATGAAGAAAATGAAGTTACATTAAGAAAAACAAACAAAAGAAAAATCGCACTTTGACCCACGTATTGCTTTTTTCTTCCCTTTATTTCTTGAAATACATTCATTCCTGAGTGTTCTACCTTTCAGTAAGTTCATGTATACTCAAAAATCTCTGTTAAGCAGCAATCTCCTTCATCTCCTTATAGATAACCCCACCCCTTAAGTCATCCAACATCTTTTGTCTTTGCTCTTCCCCTCTGTTTTTTACTCTGAATTGTACCCACTATTGTAGCCTTCACCATTCCTCTCCCTTCAGTAGTATATATTCATACCCATTTCTTCCGAAATAAGGTATGGAATTTTTCAACAATTTTACGATTATTTTTGGTTAGAAACTTATAAGCGTTCCTTACTTTTCATGATAAAAATCTTAACCCCATGTATAATTTTTCTATAACATCAGTTTTGTTTCGGCGATCATTTCGAAAACAGATCGAGGCTCTACTTTATAAGGGATGCGATTCATTTTGCATACAGTATCATAAAAAGTCAGTTCTTAGAGTTAGAGGTTTAAAATCTCCAACAGCAGTCTTTGTCGTTGTTCCTCATCTTATTTCCCTTATAGTCGGAGAAAACAAGAAAGGAATGCTGCACTTTTAAAATAACCAAAGCACTTTTCAAAGGCCTTGCCCTCCTCATCAGGGGTCGTAAAAAACCTGACGAGGAAGTGTATTTTACGGCCCCAGATGAGGAAGGCAAAAAGCCGCAAGGCTTGAAGACTTTTTTCTAAACATGTTGCATTCCTTTCTTGTTTTCTCCACCTACCGGAGAACCCGGAGAATAAGAGGAGGAACGCCGACAAAGACGGCTTTTGGAGATTTTAAACCTCTAATTCATTCTCAGCAGTGTTCCAAATTTTATTTCTTTACTAAACTCAGTTAGTCAGTGAAAAACAAGAGTGTCTACGTTTCGACGAAATGCATCGAGCTCATCCAGAGTTTCACTTTCGTCCCTCCGGTAACAGATTACTTATTTCACGTAGAAAGGGAATCGAATTGTCGGAAAATTGAAAGTACGTTGGGCAATGTTTCGGAAAGTTCAGTCGATGCGGAGAGCGAAATGGAAATTGAAGCATTAAAGATTTCAATTTTTCACGGGTGGCTGAGCTCCCCGCCGAGTGATTGGTGCAGGAAATGGCCGTCTAGCGATTCCTTTCCACGCGCCAGTCAGCTAATTCGCAAAAAAGGATGAGTCCAGTCACTACAGTTATGGAGCACCTATGAAGAAGTGGTTGAATCTAGAAACATATCAGTTTCTCCGAAAGTGAAATCGAATTCGTTGCCAGGCAGCATCCTGTTGTTTTGTGTTGAATCTTTCGCAAGGGAATTTACTTTACGAAATTCAGCTAATCTTACTCTAAAAAAGCGACAAAGAAATACGATGTTTATTTTCCACAGAAATGTATCAGAGCGACCATGGTTTCGGTGCAGGTATACGCCATCATCAGGCACCGAGGCTTTGATACAGCAGTTTAAATACCAATCAGAGGGAGTTGTCGCTGTAATAAATTTCTGTGTAAAGTAAACATAGTATTTCTTTTTCGATTTAAAAAATGAAATTCCAAAAAAATTAACTTAGTACTAAATTTAATTTTAATTTTATTCTCTCTTTTACTGTATCATTAAAAGATTTATAGATTGATTTTTTGGTGAAGAAACGT
This sequence comes from Sympetrum striolatum, assembly GCA_947579665.1. NCBI lineage: Eukaryota > Metazoa > Arthropoda > Insecta > Odonata > Libellulidae > Sympetrum > Sympetrum striolatum. The sequence continues at coordinate 32,600,867 of OX388346.1, forward strand.
ATCTGACTGATGAATAAATAATTTATTTAACGAAGCATTACTGTTATCGATTTGATTTACGAATTAAATAACTTTGCAGATATAAATTAAATTCAAGGTTTAGCATTGTACAGGTCAGGAATGTATTCTCTAAATTGTGTACTAAAGCCTACCAAAATTAAATTCTACCAAAGGAATTCATGGCATTTTCATGAGTATAGTGTTTGCAAGTACTTGTTAATATATATTAAATACGGAGAAAAATGTTTATAGAACAGAAATTCTTTCTTCTGGTAGATTGGTAACAAGAAGAATTTTCGTTAAAAATAAAGATGCTTTGGCGTTAGGAGATAATACTGAGAGAACGCTTACTCAATTTCAATGATAGGAATCTAATTTAAACAAAATTCCAAAGCGCTTGAATTCACCCTGATAAGCATCTCCTAAATATCTTTGAGAAATTAAAAGATAAATGTGAGAAGAATAGCCATATATATATATATATATATATATATATATATATATATATATATATATATATATATATATATATATATATATATATATATATATATATATATATATATACGAGTAAAATGTAGCTTGCATACTGCAAGCAGATCGGCAATACTAATTTAATATCGGCATCACATCGGGACGGTCCTCATAAGAAAAAAAGGATTTAATTTTTTCTTAAAATTCGCTGAAATTTCATCGTCTGGAATCGAACCCGGGTCTTACTGGAAAACCTACTATGAAACACAATAGAAGATCACCATCTCTAAGTATGTGTGAAAATTCAAGCAGAAATATTTGCTACAACTGCCTCAAAAGACGCGCTAATGTTCACGAATGTAAATGGCTCTCGGGACTCGAACCAAGGACGATCTTGGAAATTTAAAAAATGTTTTTGAAAGTTATTATTGATCTCAATCTATATGCCAAATTTCAAGTTTCTATATTATTGGAAAAGGTTTCAAAATAATTCCTAAAAATCGGATCAACTTCTGATTGCAGAGACACCTGGTGTCGAACCCAGGACACATTGATAGCTATGAATGCATAGTTTGATTTGTTAAGACTGGTTCTTCTATCATGCTAAGTTTTAAGTCGATAGCATGCCGGGAAGTACCTTAAACTTGTTTCCGTTATCTCCATAAGAAATGCATTGAGGAATGTAAATGGCCCTCTGGGATCGAACCAAGGACCATCAGCGAATATGTAAAATTTGATTATGAAATATATGTATGATCTCCAACCTCATGCCGAATTTCAAGTTTCCTTGCCATCGGGAAAGGGTCCAAAAAAAATCTTAAAAATCGCCACAATGCATTTTAAACGGCAGATTTTTGCATCGCCCTAGCGTCGAACCTAGGTTATTTTCCGTAAAACTTATTTATGTTTTCGATAGATCATGACCATATATATAGGCTCCTTGAGTTTCGATTCTCTACCTATCCGGGAAATATTTTTTTTTAATTCCCGAAAATCAAAGCAATGCATTTAAACGGGAAAATTCGTGACTTTGGAGCCCCCTGGCATCGAACCCATGACACTGAGGATCCTAATCGCAATTTTTCTGGTGGTTACACGTTATGGCCAATACGCCGTAAAAATTTCAGCTCAATCACTCTTGTGGTTTAGGCTGTGAGTTTGTATCCTCTCTATATATCTATTATATATAGATGCTTCTCCGGATTCATTCATATATATACCTATATAGATAGATAGATAGATAGGATACAAATTCACAGCCTAAACTACAAGCGTCATTGATCTGAAATTTTTATGACATATTGGCCATAACGTGAAACCCCCAGGAAAAAAGAGACTTTGATCCTCAGTGTCATAGGTTCGATTCCAGAGGGCCCCAAAGTCCCGATTTTTCCCGTTTGAATGCATTGCCGTGATTTTCGGGAATTAAAAAAAAATACTTTCCGGATAGGTAGAGAAGTAAAACTCAAGGTGCCTATATTTATGGTCTTGGACTTTCGAAAACATCAATAACTTTTACAAAAGTTATCCTGGGTTCGATGCTAGGACGATGCAAAGATCTGCCCTTTAAAATACATGGGAGCCGTTTTTCATTATTTTTGTAGATGCACTTATCGAAATGATAGGATGTTCGTGCTTGGCTGGAAGATGTATGGTACGAATAAGTTTTAGAAAAAAATTTTCATAAGACCGTACTGTTCCTGGGTTCGAAGCCAGAGCACAATAACGTTTCTCTCATAAGGAATATAAAGGAAAAGTAGGACGTCATTTGAGGCAGTTGTAACCAATATTTCTGCTTGAATTTGCATACGCGGTTAGAGATGGTGTTTTTCTTTTGTGCTGCATAGAAATTATTGCCTGAAAGACCCGGGTTCGATGCCGGGCGGTAAAAATATCACCCATATATAATACTATGGGGTATCTTTTCATAATTTTTTTATGCATTTATCGATATATAAGGGAGCTCTTGCTTAGATGGAAGATGTATATTAACACTTTGTTTAAGAAAAAAAATAGATAAGACCATGCTGTTCCTGGGTTCGATGCCAGAGCACATTATAATTTCTCAAATAAGGAGTGTATGTGAATAGTAGGACGTCGTTTGAGGTAGTTGCACCTAATAGTTTTGCTTGAATTTTCACACATAGTTTGATATGGTAATTTTCTATTTTGCTGCATAGTAAGTACACCAGGAAGACCGGGGTTCGTTGCCAGGTGATTAAATTGCAGCGAATTCTACGAATATTTTGAATTTTTTTTTTCTTTTGATGTCCGTCCCGATATGATGCCGATATGAAATTAGTGTTGTCGATCTGCTTGCAGTATGCAAGCTACATTTTACTCGTATATATATATGGATACATGAATGAATCCGGAGAAGCATCTATCTATTATACGAGTAAAATGTAGCTTGCATACTGCAAGCAGATCGGCAATACTAATTTCATATCGGCATCATATCGGGAATGTCCTCAAAAGAAAAAGAAAAGGATTGAAATTTTTCTTAAAATTCACTGAAATTTCATCGTCTGGCATCGAACCCGGATCTTACTGGTGTACTTACTATGTAGCACAATAGAAGATCAACATCTCTAACTATGTGTGAAAATTCAAGCAGAAATATTGGCTACAACTGCCTCAAAAGACGCTCTAATATTTACGAATGTAAATGGCTCTAGGGACTCGAACCAAGGAAGATCTTGGAAATTTAAAAAATGTTTCTGAAATTAATTAATGATCTCAATCCATATACCAAATTTCAAGTTTCTATATTATTGGGAAAGGTTTCCAAATAATTCCTAAAAATCGGATCAACTTCTGATTGCAGAGACACCTGGTGTCGAACCCAGGACACATTGATAGCTATGAATGCATAGTTTGATTTGTTAAGACTGGTTCTTCTATCACGCTAAGTTTTAAGTCGATAGCATGCTGGGAAGTACCTAAAATTTGTTTCCGTTATCTCCATAAGAAATTCATTGAGAAATGTAAATGGGGCCCTGGGATCGAACCAAGGACCATCAGCGAATATGTTAAATTTGATTATGAAATATATTTATAATCTCCAACTCCATCCCGAATTTCAAGTTTCCATGCCATCGGGAAGGTGTCCAAAAAAAATCTTAAAAATCGCCACAATACATTTTAAACGGCCGATTTTTTGCCTCGACCTAGCATCGAACCCAGGATATTTTCCGTAAAACTCATTTATGTTTTCGATAGATCATGACCATATATAAAGGCTCCTAGGTTTTCGATTCTCTACCTATTCCGGAAGTATTTTTTAAAAATTCCCGAAAATCAAAGCAATGCATTTAAACGGGAAAAATCGAGACTTTGGGGCCCTCTGGAATCGAACCCATGACACTGAGGTGCAAAATCACAATTTTTCTGGGGGTTTCACGTTAGGGCCAATACGTCGTAAAAATTTCAAGTCAATGACGCTTGTGGTTTAGGCTGTGAATTTGTATCCTCTCTATATATATATATGATATATGAATGAATCCGGAGAAGCATCTATATATAATAGATATATATATAGAGAGGATACAAACTCACAGCCTAAACCACAAGAGTGATTGAGCTGAAATTTTTACGGTGTATTGGCCATAACGTGTAACCACCAGAAAAATTGCGATTTTGATCCTCAGTGTCATGGGTTCGATTCCAGAGGGCCCCAAAGTCCCAATTTTTACCGTTTAAATGCATTGCTTTGATTTTCGGGAATTAAAAAAAAATACTTCCCTTATAGGTAGAGAATTAAAACTCAAGGAGTCTATATATATGAACATGATCTATCGAAAACATAAATTGGTTAAACGGAAAATATCCTGGGTTCGATGCTAGGTCGGGGCAAAAATCGGCCGTTTAAAATGCGTTGTGGCGATTTTTAAGATTTTTTTTGGACCCGTTTCCGAATGCATGGAAACTTGAAATTTGGCATGGGGTTAGAAATCATAAATATATTTCATAATCAAATTTTACATATTCGCTGAGGGTCCTTGGTCCTTGGTTCTAGGTCTAGGTCAGAGGGCCATTTGCACTCCACAATGCATTTCTTATGGGGATAACAGAAACACATTTTAGGTACTTCCCGGTATAATATTGACTTCAAACTTTGTATGAAATTAGATCAAGTCCTAGCAAGTCATTTTGTGCATTAACAGCTTCCAATACGTCCAGGGTTCGACACCAGGCGTCTCTACAATCAGTCGCTGATCTGATTTTTAAGAATTATTTTGAACCCCTTCCCAATAATATTAAAACTTGAAATTCGGCATATATATAGAACTTATAGATACATTTCGAAAACACATTTTATATTTCCTAGATCGTCCTTGGTTCGAATCCAGAGAGCTATTAACATTCGTGAAAAGAAGGTCTTCGTTTGAGGCAGTTGCAGCCAATATTTCTGCTTGAATTTTCACACCTATTTAGAGAAGATGATCTGATGTGCTGCATAGAAATTTCATCAAAAAGACCCGGGTTCGATGCCAAAAAATTAAATTGAAGCGAATTTTAAGAATATTTTCAATCCTTTTTTTCCTTTCCGGGACCGTCCCTATATAATGCCGTTATGAAATTAGTGTTGTCGATCTGCTTGCAGTATGCAAGCTACATTTTACTCGTATGAATATATGAATGAATCCGGAGAAGCATCTATATATCTATTATATATAGATGCTTCTCCGGATTCATTCATATATCATATATTCATATATATATATATATACGAGTAAAATGTAGCTTGCATACTGCAAGCAGATCGGCAATACTGATTTCATATCCGCATCATATAATAATAATAATAATAATAATAAATGGACTTTATTCGGGCGAGATTGAGACTAGAAAGTCTCTTCTTACACCTAACCCATCGTCTTATGCGAAACAGAAGGAAAGAGATAGTTTGCAAAAGTACACGAAGAAAACTAGTATGTGGATTTTTAAAAAACCTAAGCTGAGGGCTCAGGAAAAAAATTTCCACTGCAGGAAAACACTCACAGGAAGGGGAGTGTGAAAAACCTGCGAAATCTACAATAGAAAATTATATTTTGATGAAGGAGAAAGAAAAGGGTTATGATAGACAGGCAGTGAAAATATAAAAATTGTACAAAAAGAAAGGAGAAAAAACATAAATGCATTACAAACAATCAGATAAAATAAATCAACTTCACTAAACTGACATTAATTATAGATTAATTAAAATAAACGTTGAATAATGGGAGATAAATCTCAAAGAAATGAAGAAAATGAAATTACATTGAGAAAAACATACAATATATATCATATCGGGACGGTCCTCAAAAGAAAAAAAAAGGATTGAAATTTTTCTTAAAATTCGCTGAAATTTCATCGTCTGGCATCGAACCCGACTCTTACTGGTGAACATACTATGTAGCACAATAGAAGATCACCCTCTCTAACTATGTGTGAAAATTCAAGCAAAAATATTGGCTGCAACTGCCTCAATCGACGTCCTACTTTTCCCTTATATTCCTTATGAGAGAAATGTTAATGTGCTCTGGCATCGAACCCAGGAATAGTAAGCTCTTATGAAAATTTTTTTCTTAAAGCAATTCTTACCATACATCTTCTGTCCTATTACGAACTTGGTTACATTTCGATAAGTGCATCAAAAAAACAATGAAATATTAACCCAATGTATTTTAAACGGGTGACATATTTACCACCCGGCATCGAACCTGGGTCTTTCTATTAATACTTCCTATGCAACATAATAGAGGATCACCATCTTTAACTATGTGTGAAAATTCAAGCAAAAATATTGGCTTCAACTGCCTCAAACAACGTCTTACTTTTCCCTTATATTCCTTATGAGAGAAAAGTTAATGTGCTCTGGCATCGAACCCAGGGATAGTACGGTCTTATGAATTTTTTTTTCTTAAACAAATTCTTAATATATATCATCTAGCTGAGCGAGAAAATCCTATCATTTCGACAAGTGCATCTAAAAAAATAATGAAAAACGGCTCCCATGTATTTTAAAGGGCAGATCTTTGCATCGTCCTAGCATCTAACCCAGGATAATTTATGTGAAAGTCATTGATGTTTTCGAAAGTCCATGACCATAAATATAGGCACCTTGAGTTTTACTTCTCTACCTATCCGGAAAGTATTTTTTTTTAATTCCCGAAAATCACGGCAATGCATTCAAACGGGAAAAATCGGGACTTTGGGGCCCTCTGGAATCGAACCTATGACACTGAGGATCAAAGTCGCTTTTTTCCTGGGGGTTTCATGTTATGGCCAATATGTCATAAAAATTTCAAGTCAATGACGCTTGTGGTTTAGCCTGTGAATTTGTATCCTATCTATATACCTATATAGCTATATAGCTATATATATGAATGAATCCGGAGAAGCATCTATATATCTATTACGAGTAAAATGTAGCTTGCATACTGCAAGCAGATCGAAAACACTAATTTCATGTCGGCATCATATCGGGACGGCCCTGAAAAGAAAAAAAAAGGGAATGAAAATATTCTTGAAATTCGCTGCAATGTAATCGTCTGGCATCGAACCTAGGCCTTCCTGGTGAACCTACTATGCAGCACAACAGAAAATCGCCATCTCTTACTATGTGTGAAAATTCAAGCAGAAATATTGGCTCCAACTGTCTCTAACGACGTCCTACTTTTCAGTAATGTAAATGGCTCTCTGGATTCGAGCCAAGGACGATCTTGGAAATCTAAAACATGTTTTTGAAATGCATCTATGTTCTCTATCTATATGCTTAATTTCATGTTTTAATATTATTGTGAAGGGGTTTAAATTAATTCTTAAAAATCGCATAATTTACTGACTGTAGAGACGCCTGGTGTCGAACCCAGGAAATATTGGTAGCTGTGAATGCACAGTATGACTTATTAGGACTTCATCTTATTTCATACAAATTTTGATGTCGATATCATGCCGGGAAGTACCTATAACTTTTTACTGTTATCTCCATAAGAAATGCATGGAGAAATGTAAATGTCCCTCTGGGATCGAACCAAGGACCATCAGCGAATATGTAAAATTTGATTATGAAATATATGTATAATCTCCAACCTCATGCCGAATTTCAAGTTTCCTTGCCATCGGGAAAGGGTCCAAAAAAAATCTTAAAAATCGCCACAATGCATTTTAAACGGCCGATTTTTGCCTCGACCTAGCATCGAACTCAGGATATTTTCGGTGAAACTCATTTATGTTTTCGGTAGATCATGACCATATATATAGGCTCCATGAGTTTTGATTCTCTACCTATCCCGGGAGTATTTTTTAAAAATTCCCGAAAATCACGGCTATGCATTTAAACGGGAAAAATCGGGACTTTGGGGCCCTCTGGAATCGAACCAATGACACTGAGGTTCAAAATCGTAATTTTTCTGGGGGTTACACGTTATGGCCAATATGTCGTAAAAATTTCAGGTCAATGACGCTTGTGGTTTAGCCTGTGAATTTGTATCCTCGCTATATATATATATGGATACATGAATGAATCCGGAGAAGCATCTATATATAATAGATATATAGATGCTTCTCCGGATTCATTCATATATATAGATAGGTATATAGATAGGTATATAGATAGATAGGATACAAATTCACAGCCTAAACCACAAGCGTGATTGAGTTCAAATTTTTACTGCGTATTGGCCATAACAATTAACCGCCAGAAAAATTGTGATTTTGATCCTCAGTATCATGGGTTCGATTCCAGAGGGCCCCAAAGTCAGGATTTTTCCCGTTTAAATGCGTTGCTTAGATTTTCGGGAATTAAAAAAAAATACTTTCCGGATAGGAAGCGAATCAAAACTCAAGGAGCCTTTATATATGGTCATGATCTATCGAAAACATAAATCAGTATTACGGAAAATATCCTGGGTTCGATGCTAGGTCGGGGCAAAAATCGGCCGTTTAAATTGCATTGTGGCGATTTTTAAGATTTTTTTTGGACCCTTTCACGATGGCATGGATACTTGAAATTCGGCATGGAGTTGGAGATCAATAATAAATTTCAGGATCAATTTTTACATATTCGCTGATGGTCCTTGGTTCGATCCCAGAGGGCCATTTACATTCCGCAATGCATTTCTTACGGAGATTACGGAAACAAATTATAGGTACTTCCCGGCACGATAAAGACTTCAAACTTTGCACTGAGAAAGATTAAGTGTATACAAATCAAACTGTGCATTCTCAGTTGTCAATGTGTCCTGGGTTCGACACCAGGCGTCTCTAATATCAATAACTGATCCGATTTTCAATAATTATTTTGAACCCTTTCCCAACAATATAGAAACTTGAAATTCGGAATGTAGATAGAGATCATAAATAACTTTCAGAAACAATTTTTAGATTTCCAAGATCGTCCTTGGTTCGAATCCAGAGAGCCATTTAAATTCGTGAAAATGAGAACGTCTTTTGAGGCAGTTGTAGCCAATATTTCTGCTTGAATTTTCACACATAGTTAGAGATGGTGATCTTCTATTGTGCTGCATAGTAAGTTCAACAGTAAGACCCGGGTTCGATGCCAGATGATGAAATGTCAGCAAATTTTAAGAAAAATATCTATCCTTTTTTCTTTTGAGGAACGTCCCGATATGATACCGACATGAAAATAGTGTTGTCGATCTGCTTGCAGTATGCAAGCAACATTTTACTCGTAATAGATATAGATGCTTCTCCGGATTCATTCATATATATACCCAGATACCCAGATACCCAGATACCCAGATAGGATACAAATTCACAGGCTAAACCAAAAGCGTCATTGACTTGAAATTTTTACGACGTTATGGCCATGACGTGTAACCTCCAGGAAAAAGCCGACTTTGAACCTCGGTGTCATGGGTTCGATTCCAGAAGGCCCCAAAGTCGCGATTTTCCCCGTAAGATTACATGGCGGGGATTTTCGAAAATGTTTTTGAGGCACTTCCCGTAAAAGGAGAGAGTTGAAATTCGAGGGATCGCTAGAAGCCGTGCAACTCCAACGTAAATCAGAAAGACATCTTCGAATATTGTCCATGGTTCGATGCTAGGTTGGGGCAAAAATCGGCCGTTTAAAATGCATTGAGGCGATTTTGAATATTTTTTTTGAATCCTTTCCCGATAACATAGATACTTGAAACTCAGCAGGTTAATAGATATCGTGAATATGTTTCATAATAAAATTTTACATGTTCCCTGATGGTCCTTGGTTCGATCCCAGAGGGCCATTTGCACTTCTCAATGCATTTCTTACGGAGATAACGGAAACAAAATTTAGGTACTTCCTGGCATGCTATCGACTTCAAACTTTGCATGATAGAAGAGCAAGTCTTTACAAATCAAACTGTGCATACACAGCTTACAATATTTACTGGGTTCGACACCAGGTGTCTCTGCAATCAGAAGTTGATCCGATTTTTAGGAATTATTTTGAAACCTTTCCCAATAATATAGAAACTTGAAATTCGGCATGTAGATAGAGATCATATATAACTTTCAGAAACATATTTTATATATCCGTGGTCGAACTTGGTTCGAATCCTGAGAGCCGTTTACATTCGTGAAAAGTAGGACGTCGTTTGAGGCAGTTGCAGCCAATATTTCTGCTTGAATTTTCACACAATTTTAGAGATAGTGATCTTCTATTGTGCTGCATAGTAAGTTCACCAGGAAGACCCAGGTTTGATGCCAGACGCTTAAATAGAAGCGAATTTTAAGAATATTTTCAATCCTTTTTTCTTCCTAATTAGGTCCGTCCCGATATGATCCCGATATGAAATTAGTGTTGTCGATCTGCTTGCAGTATGCAAGCAACATTTTACTCGTATATAATAGATATCAGAAACAACATCCTCAAATAGGTTATAAATCTACCAGTTGAGTCTTTGATATCTCTTTTCGTACTTATTCTTCTTGCTCATCTTTTGAGTGCAAGACGAGACAACTGCATAGTTCATTGAGAACGAGCCGAATGATAACTTAAAAATCAGTCGATATCGTCATTATATCGAATTTTCAACTCCCCGTCTGCATTTTATAATAATGCATTACTAATTTGGTCATGGAAGATTTGATTTACTTTTTTTCTACCTCTGGAATAGTATCTCAAGAGACAAAACGATACGCTTATATGGGCTCGTTTCGTTTTTGTTCTTTCTCTGGCGATGCGTGAGGATAGACTCGTTTCATTTTAATTGAACTCTATTGAACGAAAAATAAATATTCTAACATTTTTTTGAGCCTACGAGCAATATCCAACAACTTATAAACAGATAACGGACTTCTTTAATTTCGTTCTATTCAAATGTACTCAATTTTGATTATTCGTGAATGGCATGCACTTGGCATACTGAGTTGGTATTTTTCTTAGTCAAGCAACGAGATTCACAAAATTTTAAATTATATTAGTATTGAATTTTAAGCACTAAAAATCGTCAGTTAAGAATACGTATTGGTTGCGTTCGCATTGAAAATTCAGATTGTCTTAATCATCTTTATAAATATGCTTACTATCTTACGTTTTTCTTACAATTGGATAATATATCAATAATAATATTCTGCTTATCTATCTTATTCATATAATTGAGTGATTTATTTCTTTTGTGAAAATCAACATCTTTATCATATACTAAATAGGTATGAGGGAGGCTCATTTTGGATGTAACGACGATGGAAAATGATTAGGATATAAAATTATTATACGTTTTTTCTTAGCTCTTTTAATTTCAAAAGTTGGAGAATAGGTCGTTCCTTAGGATTCAGTTTGCTTTCTCGAACGTAAACAAAGTGAACGTTAGAATGCACAATGAATCTGGGAATATTCCTGAGTGTTTGCATTGAAACGGTTGCATTTCTTCGTATCGTGGATAGATTTCCTTCTCAGACCTCAATAGCTTCAGAGACAATTCAGGGAATGGAAGACAGTCTCTCGAGTAGTTTCTAGCAATACAAATATGGGAAATTTCCTAACTTACGATTCCCATAAGAACAGCAGAAAAGAAACTTTCGAATAGAGATTATCATTGGAGAGAAGTACACGTTGACCGAGACCTTAGCTTTGTTCGATCGATGGTAATAGAATGCAGACCACGCTTGGTCTGTCTTGACAGACGGATGCGTACTCCTAAGGATTAACAACCTGCTCGGGAGAAAATTTTACTTCCAACACAAAAATCCGAGATTCCGAACACGTTAGAATCCTACTTCAAGAGAAATCTGTGTATGTATCTCCAGATCGAATTATTTTTTACTCATTGAATTACCGGTATTGCTCTAGGTCTTCATTCAAAATATATTAAGATCGTTTACTCTTGGTTAGGATTGAAATGTTTTTCTTCATTTGGCTGTTTGGGGCGAGCGGGCTCCTCTTACATCCAGCCTTATTTTTTGTAAGTTGTCCTCTAACTAAGAAATTACAAAAAACTTGGAATTGCACAAGTTTGTTTTGAGTATTTTTTGAGTTTTTAAAAATAGATTACCGTCTGATAACGCTTAAGAATACTTATTTAAGCTCTTATTACTTAAAAAAATAAACTCTTCAGATAAATAACTTTGTTATTCAACATGGGGTCAAACATTTTGCGAAAACGTTGTAATAGAAACAAAAATATGGACTAAACTACTGGAATATACATTGGAGAAAATAAAAATACGTCCAACAAACAATATAAATAGCATATAAAATTCATAGGGTACTCACTAAAATGGTGCATATCATGTCCTATGGAATACTTAGCTGTATGTAATTAATGGTTCTCGAACTTACTAATAGCCCGAGTTTGATGTCTCCCATTTTTTAGATTAATCTATTAATCCACCCAGAGCGCATCTGAGTTTAATTCCTGAGGTTATTGTATGCAGTAAAGCTAAGTTATATCTCCAAATATAATAATTTACAAGCTTCATAATAATATGGGAAAAACGCGAACACGCAAATTTGTAAAGCCTATTTTACTAAAATATTTACTAATAATTTTAACAAAAAATTCGTAAGCTATCACAGTTGAAATTATTAAATTGTAGTATCCAATTTAAAGTAAATATTTATATAAATTTGAGTCGTGCGATATGTTCTCTACAATTTCAAGGGGTTGCGTACCTGATTATAATATATTTTACGTGTAATTAAATGTTTTGATTTAATTTTGATATTTATCCATTAAATTAGCCACCAAGCAATAGTTGAATTAAATTTAGTGTTGCATAATTGATATTTGTCTAAGTTATTTGAATCGCTTCAGTTCAGTTGGCGCCACAATGTAATTGATTTGTTTTCATCCATAAACGGTATGCGTCAGTGATGAAATTATTTGATTTTTCGATATAAATCAGAAAAAGGCGTCGGATTAGAAACGTCAGTTCTTCTTGATCGAGTATGAGACAATCCTTTCGGACACGTGCGACTGATTCCCGCCGTCTAGCACTTAAAAAAAATATTGAAGAGAGTTATCGAATTCATTCTCCGCCCAGAAAGACAAGTCCTCCGGAACGGGGAAAGGGAAAACAAGAAGCGATTGTGCGCCTTCGACCGCGTTGACGGGCGGAAAGAAAGATGTCGAAAAAGTCAACTTCTCTGGTGATGAAAATTCGATCACCGTTTCGCATTCCGAATGCGTCGCTGTGCGGTAATCCCCTTCACCCGGGATTATGCGAAGAGAAAAAAAAGAAGAGCGATGGAGCGAAAAGAAAACAAATGACGGGGGCAAAGGAGCGGAAAACGTCGTTTCGAAGTTTCCTCTGACGCCGGTTGCAAACCACGAAATTAAAAAGTCCTCTTTTTTCCCTTGTGTGGATACTTAAAGAAACTATGGTTATGGTAGGCTTTTTGTACCATAGAATCTGATACTACTACGTTCAAAAATTTCCCGGAATTATTTTTTCTCGCTAAAACGCCGAGCAGGAGAAATGCAAAATTATGGTGGTAGATAGCGTCACATATTGTGGGCACAGCTACCTGCCACCTACCTACCTACCTATCTACGACCAGAATTTTGCGTTTCGCCTGCTCGACGTTTTACTGGAAAAAAAGTTCGGGAACTATTTGAACGTACTACTATAACCTAACTGTTATATATATTGGAGAGGTAACCGATTTGGAACAAATATAATGGTTAATTCTTCAAAAATTATTGATTAGATTATAATTATCTATCCGTATGCGATATACATCCTAGTTTTTTTATTATTCCCAACAGGGATCTACTCTCATACCGTGAGTTTAGTTGGATCTTATAGATATATTTATTGATAAAATGAAGACACTGGTAAACGTTCTCTTCGGTTTCGGTAAATGTTCATTCCCTTTTTCGATGTCGTTATTGTATCATCAAAAGTTGTCAAAACTAAAAATTAGAGTGGAATGGATGACAGTTCTGGTGATAATGAAGGTATTTATTAAGATTTCATTTTCATTTTCAGATATGCTGACGAGGTAATGAATAAGTAATACCCGTGCTCTAGTGCAATAGTTTTGAACTTCTATTATTTTGCACCCGAATTTAACATTGTTATGCGCAATTCCTGGAGTTTTAGATTTTTACTTGGCCCATAAGTAAATGAGGGTAGAATAAAAGGAATAACAGGGGGAAAACAAAGCCAAAGGATGTTAGATGACATAAAGGGTTGGGTAAGTAACAAGGAAATAGCATTGATCGGGATTTTTATGACAATTGAATCTACCGAGAGGTAGAGCACTCATGTGTATTCATTCATTCATTCATCTTTAAGCTCTCCGGTACCATTAATTAGCGGATCTAAAATAAATCTGGGAGGGTCTATCAAAAATGAATAATTACAAATGTAATCATTTATCAGTTTAATATTTGGATCAAAAAGGTAGCAACTAAGAAATTTAAATGTATGTTTTAGAGAGAATATGAGAACCGAAGTACAAAAAAGAAAGGACTCATGTAAATGTAGTGAAAAGAATTTCCTTGATGAGCCCTGTGATCCTTACTAGAATTTTATATCCCCTTTTCCTGGCACCATTTCAAACTCGTCCGCAAAAGTAAGATGTCGAGCGAGATTAGCGAATGAATTGCGTCATTAGGAGCGATTCATTGATCCTCGAGAAGAATCCCTAAACAAAGGCAATTGCGTTCACGTGTAGCGAGTGAGGTGTTTGTAGAATGACCTCCAGGAGGTCACGCTTCGATTCCCGGTTGATGTTTACGCGGGATTTTGCGCCGTGGAAATTAAACCTCGTGCCATATTCATGGGATGGGGTTTCCGGTGTCGTTTGTCACGCCAGTCGTTCACTTTCACCTGCCATTACACGACCGTTATTCAAAGGAATGCGAAGCGGGAAAAAATTGGATGAGAAATGTGTCACGTTGTGATAGCGGGAATCGAGAAGGAAAAAGCGATATTTATTCATGTCTGTCCTCCACGTAATTGCATGAATTGTTATCGCTCGCCCTCTATTTTGATTTTTTACATGCTAACGTAGAAGGTTAAACATTACAAACTGATTTCCAAGGCAAGTAGTTCTTCTTATCAGGGAGAAAAGTAAAGATGCAATTTAGTGTTTTTATTTTTTTACTTTAACATAGCCTACACGCATCACTTACGCATAAATACGCATGAAACTGTCCACGCTCAGGCTCATCGTTTGTATTATATCTGAGATTTTATTTTTCATTTTTCAATCAATGCTTCACTCAATGAATGTCCTTCATAAAACTTCATATCGGAAAAATGTAATTAGTGGATTTTTGATTCATGTCTTTCATATGTGATTGTGAGAGACGTTGTCATCAATTTCGACGTCGAGATAAATTCGATCGTAATGCAAAATTTCCTTTCATTTCGGTGAAATAATTCTTTAAAAATTCAACAAAAAAATTCAAGTTCCTCATTCTATTTGGGGATTATGTTAGGTGAGCCTTTTTGAATATAATATTCGATAGGCTTTCAAAAATCGTTATACATAGATGGATTGATGCAGATAGTTGTTTCATTACTGAATTAGAAATTTTATTTTTTAACTATTGCTACGTTTTATAGAATTTATAAAATGAAGGGAGAGAAGAATACGAGGTCGTAATTCGGTTCAGAAATTAACATCAAAATTTAATTGTATAGTCGATATTTTTAACCTTATTTTATACTCTTGGCAGCTTATGTTTTAAGTAATGAATTGAATTTTTTGAGAGGAATGTCGAAAAACCCATGAAGGTTGAATGTTTATTTACATAATATATTATCCAATTTATAGCAGCTCTTCCAAACGTTGAAAATATTTGGTTTCACAACGAGAACAAATTATAATCATTAACTCTCTGAAACGAAAATGAAGTGTTGTTGGGAAAATTTCTTTCGAAATTCTATTTTATTCGTAAACGATACCCGACAATGACTGGGTACGAGAAAATATTAAACGGCACGTGTTTTTCTTCGTTCTTTTTTGAGATTGATGATGTAGGAATAAGGCTAAAAAACAGGTAGTTGTCTAGGTAGTCTGAAGCCAAGGGGACTGATGATGACGGCCTTGAAAAAAACAATAGGAAGAGACAGGTAAAATCATTAATTTGAAGTTTTATATTGCACGGATGTGAAATGAGGACAGCAAGTGATTGGAGGTCTCTGAGATGTATGTTTGGCATAGAATAGATGAAGTGAGTTGGTGGAGAAATATACTAGGAAGTGCTGGAGAGGGTGAAGGGAGTTTTGTTTGAAGCAATGAAGGGACGGAAGAGGTATTGGGTGCCTTCAATGCTGTGGGGAGAGGGATTGCTAAATAAGTAATTGAAGGTGGGATGCAAGGATATAGACAGAAGGAAAGACAATAACTAAACACATTAGTGGCACAAAGTGTAGGATAATTTACTAAGAAGCGAAAGGTAGCGCATTAAGTAGGGAGTATTAGAGCAATTGAAAGGTAGAATACTAGAATACTGAATTTAAGCGATAATTCTTACTTATTGATTCAGTTGTATATTTTTTTATTTTGGAATGTTATAGTTACATTTTAATGTTGCGAATTGCCTAATTCATGTATTGTATGCAATATCAATCAGGTATTTTTTGGAGGTACAGTCTGTTATGGTTAATTTACCAATGCACCTCATTCGATTAAATAGATGCATGTTACTAGATTAAAATACTTTTTAGTCGCATAAACGATTACGTAGAGTGATATTAGCCACACTTAGTTAAAATTAACGTATGCAATTAAGGGTATCCGTAGTAGAATTAGTTACTGCTGAATTAATAGTGGTTATATTGGTAGTATATCTTTTGATCAAGTCTTCTTATTAGCGATGATAATGTCAGTGATTAGTTCTAGTAGTGTTTGGAGTAAAGAGATTTTGTTGGATGATATAAACCATAACTCTAGTTATCAATTCCTAAATTTAAGGGATTTCAGTGCACATGAGCCTGTCGAGAAGTAGAAGAGAAATTCATGGACGTCATTATTCATTTCGACTATCTCCCGGATGAGAGCTCGTGGTTCCGGAAACGCGAAAATATTTACTTCTCTAATCTTCCATCGCTGAGATCGGTGGCGACTGCTGTTGAGGGCCCAGGTGGGGACCCGTGTCTCCACGTGACGTGCCTTCGAACGTAGGCGGATGTGCCATTCAATTCCACGTCATCGGTGCAGCACGCCTCCGCATCCAAAGGTGTCTCTTTCCAAGCTTCCCTTTGAAGCCTCTGTTTCTAGCGCAAAAGAGTCCATTTTTTTCGAAGCAAACAAGGGCATCAAAGCTCATGAGTTTGAAACTGACTCTACCTACTGTTAGGGAGCCGCGCTCCAAAGGCGCTTTTGCTAATCAATTTCAACCTACTGCAGATGAAGCTCAACCTATATATCATTACTGCATTACTACATCCATTCACCTGCACATAGGTAAAACGTACCAAGTAGGCCTCCGCATTCAATTGTGATCATTGTCATCGTATTGTGACTAAGCTTCTGAGATAGTCACACGCGAAATATATAATGTAAAACGATAAATCAAGGAATTAATATATTGCAGGAGATATAGGAAGAGAAAGTGCTTGTTGACTTACAGCCGACAATAGATGATTAAGGATTCATTTAGCAATCTCGTTCACATAGAAGGAAATTCAACATCGTATTAATATATTTAATAGCATTCGCTGAAAATTCATTTAATTACACCCGTTCAGTCGTCCCCTTCTAAGATGCGGTAAATTTACTTACGGATATAACTTACTCCTATACTAACTTACTGGTTCCTAAGGAATCTATCCTTTATCAAAATTAAAATCACTACCACATAATCGTAGGCATTAATGTTTAATAAATAAGCTTGCCATACGGGGATTTGTGATAGAGCCTTAAAGGGTGAATAATTATGAAAGTTAAATAAATCATTGCTGAGATGCTTAAGCCCATTTTATATTAAATTAAATATTGTTGCTTTCTATCTTCTCTACCAATGAAAAATATTTCGTTCAAATTGTCGAACTAACTTGTTAGAGCGGTGTTTGTAGAATGAGATATATCGCACAGATTGAAGTTGTTTCACGCATTAGGGTACTCATTCAAAATCCGTATGATATTGAATATATATTGAAGTCTATGTAAGATTTGTCAAGAACAGTGTACATTTAACTCCTCTCATCTTAGTGTAGTCACTTAGGATGAAAATGATGCGTTAACATTCATTATACTGGGTTTTCATAGATTTTATATACACTAACATGGATATAGTTTATTGTATATGGAAAGAGATCTTGAATTAAGGGTGAAACTAGATTTTTTTATATTGATGTCTTTTGAGATAAAAGAAAAGTTGATTGGGAATATGTGAAACCATCGTCATTTTAAAGAGGTTTTGGATAGAGATCGGCGACAACATAGAAGGTCTATCGTGAGTTGCTTAAATGATGATGTGCTTCAAAGGGATTACGAGTTAATGAATTAATTAGCAGAGATATAATTACTTGAAAGTTTGAAATCAATCATATTTGTTTGTTAATATATCGATAATTATGTCGATTAATCGATTATTATCATAATTCATAATCATAATTACACTAAGATCTTCACGCTGCGTGAAAACAAAACGCTTGCAGCTATTTGATCTGTTTTCAGTCCATCCTTTATTCTTTCACTTTTTAAGCTTTCTTTTAGTCAATTATTTTTATGCTTACGAATATAAATATATGTAAGTAACAAGTATGTAAGGTTGGTTCATATGAGAAATTTAACTAACTTAGGCTGTCGAAGCACTTTTAATAAAACCATTAGGTACTAATTATTAGAGGTTTTCTTGGAATCCCGGAGAATGAGAAGAGAAACGCCGACAAAAACGGCTATTTGAGATTTTAAACCTCTATTTCCTTAACAACCGTGTCCCAACTTTCCTTTCTTTTCAGCACCATTAATAATACTAAACAAATGTGTATAAAATATTCCTGAGTCGACCTTCCCTTACTTTTTATATCCAAATTCATGCTTTATGAGTCACCCCTAAAATAAAACAGAATTTAATCAAAGCTCCTGGGAATTTCAAGGACTTCCATTTTTCATTGTCTTGGTCATTGAATCGAAAAGACCTTCAAGGGGTACCATTGTGAATCAAAACACGATTCCGTGACGTCCACCAGCTAGTCAGAAGACTCGTGTCTCTCAAGGGTAAAATGTGACCATTGGGCATTCGTTTCCCAGGGAAGACGCAACGTCCTATGTTTTCCTTCTTTCGAGGATCGTGAATCGTAATCCAAGAGGTCTTCGTTTCGGCAAATTTTGATCTGAAATTTTTTTCCTATCAATTATATTGTAAATAGAGTCACATTATTACTAGGATGTTTAAAATTATATTCATTCATGAGTGTTCTACCTTTCGGTAGGTTCATGCACAATCAAAAATCCCTATTAATAGCCATCTCCTTCATATCCTTATATTTAACCCCACCCCTTATGTCATCCGACATCTTTTGTCTCTGTCTTCCCCTCTGTTTTTCCCCTGAATCCCATCCTCAATTACAACCTTTACCAGTCCCTCTCCCCTCAATATTTGACCCACCCATTTCTTCTGACGATTCTTAATCACGTCAATTAAAGCCCTCTCCTCCCCAACCATCTCTAACACCTCCGTGTTTGTTTTCCTATCAATCCAACTAACTTTTTCCATTCTCCGACATACCCACATCTCGAAGGCCTCCAAACGTTTAATTCCTTCCTTTCTTAAAAAAAAGATATAAAAACGGAAATTATGGCAGAGGTTGCGGGTGTTAAAAATTTTTGGAAGGAATCCACAACAGAAGAGTTTTCAAAACTTACTGACATGCAAAAAATCTCCACTAATATGAAGGCGATGATAGTTGAAGAGATGAGATAGTCAAAAAAATCGAATGAAACAGGTTTTCACAACTGTAAATAAACGGAGCTTCAATAGAGTCATACAAGACATTGATTTAATGCATAGATATTCATTTAAAGTATCACTACTAGAACATTTAATAAGAAAATCCACCTGAAATATTCATACAAGTTATATTTACCATCTCATAGTAAGAATGAAACGATTCTTAAGAAATAGGAGAACGCAAATCAATAACAAAACTTGGAAATAGTTCAGGAGCCTATTGATCGATTGGGTATAATCTTGTTGCATCAGTTGTGATCGATCCATTTAGGAATTTAGATTTACGTGTCGCCGACAGATAGTTATTAATGTTTACCAACCGGTATGTTAGGCCTAAGGACATAGGTTATAGTTAGGCCTATCTTAATTTAAGGTGGATGAATACTTTAATGTACACCTCTTGTTTAGCTACTGCGCTGGCTGTGGATGGGAAAAAGATGCAAGATAACGAAAAGCAATAACTTTCGTGAAACGAAACGAATTGATGTGAGGAGTGGCCTCGATGAAGATAAGCAAATGTTCTCTGTACCTCTCCTGAATAATTATTTGCAACCGTATCCGGCCAACTGCCGTCAGGACTAGTGATTTTCAAAGGCACAGAGATTTTCTGCGCAGTATGTCTTTCTTATTATATATATATTTTTTCTCGAGCGACAAATTTGAACCTATAAATTTTCCAACATGCGTTATTTCATGTTTTGAGCAATCTACACGAGGATTAAGGCTCAGAATATGATCAAGAACATAAGGGTGGAAATGAAAAGATTCTAGTTACTTGGTACTCGTTAGCTTATTACATTATCACTGTGATGTGCATTAGTAGCATTTACATCAGTAACCTCTGAGTTGACTTCTAGCGTATTGTAGGCGGCGTAGACACCTAGCGATCAATCTATTGTACTTTATAATGGCGTGGATCGCTGGAGGGAGGGCATTGTTTTGAAAATGATTTGTCATCTCGTATCTCCCTTACTTGATGCTTATCGTCCAATAGGATAGAGTAGCTGAGAGGTCGCATAACGCCACTTACATCATCCGTGAACGTACTTTATTTTATTCCGTTCCTTTTCCTGAGTAATAATATGACACATAGAATTGGCGCATGACTAAATCGACATTAGGGTTACCATTATTTACCAGTGATCGTTCTATTCTCTAGCTACGTAGAGGATTGCAATTCTTAAGGGAAGAAATCTGTCAAAACTTCTCTTTGACTTAGTATGTACAGCACCTATATTAGTAAAAAGCAATTTTACATATGAAAAAATGGTGAATCAAGGGTTAGTTTGCAACTATTAATTTTTCTTAAAAAGATGTATCAAAAGTTTGAGTAGGGTAGAACTTCTTGTAGTTACAAAAAAATTAAAGGCACATTCAGTCATTATCTATAGTGATTCTGATATGTCTTTCTCATGCATGATATTAAGACTGATAAGCGTCTTCTTAAATCTAACCATTTGTTACTGAAGATTGAAAGGAAAACGGTAGGAGGCTAGAGAAAAAAGTATAACTATATTTAGGCCATTTAAAAAAACTAAAGTCTACATTTAGAAAATTTTGTATTTTTTCATATTCATCATATATTTAGACCATTTCTACTTTATTATTTACTAAACTAATGGAAAATTAAATCTTTTTTGCTTTGCGCTTATTGATCGAACGTAAACACGAGCGGTACGTGAACTGTCGATCATTTCCACCGCTAATTGAAGCATAACTTGCTTAGAGTTACTTATCACTTAGGATGTACAGAGATGTGAAAATCGGTTTATACCAGTTTTTGCCGGATTCTGAGGCAATCTTCTCTAACCTTCTCGGTACCTTTTGAAATATTTTTTGAGAAGCAGACGTTTTGATCTCTGTAGCGTCAAATCGCTTGCATTCGCTTGGAAATGGCCTCTCTTGTTATCCTCCTGCTCTTTTGCTGTTTACTAAAAATGGGTAAGGTGGACATTTTGGAGCGAAAGACAAATCGGAAAGAAAATCGCATTCGTGGCCTTACGTTTTCTTGCTTATTTTCGTCTACTAAGGCCTTCTCCGAATTCTATCGACTCAGCTACACTCGCTGTAATCTCCCGACGGTAATGTATGTCTAAGATTATCTCAGGTCGCTTCCGAATTCTATCAAAAAGGAACTTTCAGCGTGATTAGATATGTTCTCTAAGTTCTCTTACTACATACACAAGCAAAGCTTAGATACATTTTCTAGTGAGCTGGGCAAAAAGGTCAAAAAATCCATCCCTGTCGTTCAGTGATCTGTTTAATTTAGTATTTTTTATAAATAAGTTTATTGCATCCAAAATAAATAATCAGAAAAATTTGTTTATAAAACATGATACAAATCGAATGAATAAAAACAAGAATTATAAAATAAATAAATACAAAGCCGATACCGCAACTGGCGATAAATGGCTTACAAAACAAAATAAAACAAAGTTTTGATTCCTTCGAGTCCCCCTGAGCTAATTCTAGCTCATCAGGGGGTGCTCCAAATGTATAAACTTGTTCACCTATTAGTTGTAAGTTTTTTTCATATTCCTTTTCACCTCAGTCAGATTATTATTAAGGAAATAGTGAGTAATTTAATCGGAAGCTTCACCTAAACCAGCGTAAATTAACTAAAAAAATATGAACCACGTAAATTCTGGGATTTTTTTTCATTAAAAAATTATGCTGAACATCAGAGGATCTTAAAATGGGGGAAAACGAGTCAATGTCTGCATAGACCAATAATTTCGTGATATATAAAAAATAAGGTCCTTGAAAGTTTAAGGTGTAAATATATGTGAATATGGAAGATAAACCTTGATGAATGAGCTGAATGCTGCTAATTATTTAACAATAAAATTCACTCGCAAAATAATTCGGTATGAGGAAGTGTTTTGGGAACAGTTCCGCCAATTCCTGGGTAGAATAATTGGACAGTCGAACTATTATGCCTAGGGAAGGTTTAACTATATTGTATAACTATTTATACCTACTCCCCTACTGTTTTATGTAACTTATTTACGGTGATCATAGCAATTTTCGTTTAGCTCAGGACATAAAAATAAAAACTAACTACTTATTGGGTCGCAGTGGAAATTGCTATTTTCGGAATTCATCTTAATTTATAACATTTCGACAGTGTTAGGGGTCAAGGTATCTCATGCAAAATGAAACTTAATTTTCTGAATATGACATATGTTCATAGAAACATTCACCACACTAATTAGATTATTTATTAACTATATTCATTTAAGAAATTTACTTAACCTTCCAGAAATTTCAACGTGAGTAATTCTCTTATCCCGAGGGTACCGCAAAAGCATCTGGTTGGTTCGAAAATTTCCTAGCGCTATTTTTTGTTTTAAATGATCAGCCGCGGTCCTTCTGTTAAAGTATTTAATGACGATGAGTGTTTTAATATCCACGAGGAAGTCTTCAGTCTTCGAATGAATTATCTAGCTTTGCACATAAACAATTTTAAGAGCTACCAAAATATTCATCTCAATTTTTATTACGTAAATGTTTACGATAACTTTAAATATCTTTATCATCGCTTATCTTTTGCATTTCGATAAAATCGTTAGATTTTCTTTCGTAACATTCTCCGAAGATAAATTCCTTGCCAAAATGACTCAGTGTGTTGATGGTCTGATTGTGAGTAAGATTAATTGGAATATGCAAACAGGACAGTACTCCTCTTCATGTATATGTATCTATTTTTAAATTAGCGTGCCCTCGGTTGTTTTGTAACCTGCATAATGACTAATATTCACTACGACTTCGATGGAATTTTGATTTCTTCTCACGTCTGATGCAACGCACCGTCCTCGACAGTCATTAGAACGCAGGTCTGAAAATTGATTCTTTCATCCATCGATTCGATGATTAGATAAATTGTAAAGTAGTGCTTTGTTGATTTGTTTGATAAACTGTTGATTGTGGATGTTATTTCGGATATAATTTTCGATCTCTCTTTGAAAACAATTTTGAAACAATGTATCAATAGTTTTCTTAAACTCTCTTCTACTTGAAATTCTCCTGATTAAGCCCAACATGCTTCAAGAATTGATTACATTTTAGAAAAAAATTGAAAATAAGTATTTCATAATTTTCTAGCAAAATCAACGGAGATTAAATATATTTAAACATGGACGGAGAAGCAGTTAAATAACTTTCACTTATCCTTGCCCCGATTGAAATGTTTGGTCGAAGGTGCAAAAAGAAGTAATTTCAAAGGTTAAGAGGTTTAAAGTAGGGAGATAGATTTAAATTTTAACATGCTATTTTGGTGAATGATGCTTTGTGAGATAATTCGGCAATTAATATTTTTCACGCTTTAGTTTACAAGACAATGTCTTTAGTTTACAAGACAATGAAAATGCATTTTGTAAATATTTAGGAAAGTTAGTTTGTTAGTTAGTTTGACCCTTTATTGGCGAGGTTAGGCCCAAGTCTCGTCCACCTAACCTCGTATGTCGATTACATTTAAACTTATTAAAAACTCAACTTATTAAAAAATACAAAAAAAGAGTAGGGTGAGGCAAAAAATCTTTGCAACTGAAAGTGGGGGAATAAAAACATTATCATTATAACGTTCACCACTCAAAAGTAACCGACCCCGACCCATTATAAAATTTCGTTTTTCGAAACGTTCTGATAAATTTTTCAGTTAATATCGTAATTAATTGTTATTATAGCGACGGCAATGGAAAATTCGATTAATTTTGGAGTGAAATGGTGTCACTCAAGTGAAAATGACGGAGTTTATGCCCCATGATATTGCTGCGATACAGGATTGAAATGATTTTATGTTTAGGTAGAGGAGTATGTATATATATGTAGTTTAGGTAGAGGAGTATGTATATATATATATATATATATATATATATGTATGTAGTCTTAAGTATTCAGAATCATGCATGTCTCAAGAATATCGGACACGCTATTCCGAGGATTCTGGGAAAAAGAGCCTCAAAAGCAGGTGACTTTTGCAGATAAGTGCAGGCCTTGAGAATTGGGTCAGGATTATTTTGGAATACTTTCACATAGTTCATTTGCCCGAAAACAAGGTCAGCAGGGGTTAATATAGTCTAGACACATTGAATTTGATATATTTGCGCTGTTTTACGTCTGCAAAATATACCATTTGCTAACTACGGAAATGTGAAAATTACAAGAATATAAAATATTGAAATATTTGTGGTTACCTTTACATCCATCCATTGCAAGGAGCCTTTACGCGAATCACGAGTTATTTGTAACCCGAGTTTTCCATTTGCTTTCTGGAACATTACATTTTCTTATTAGTGACTAAAATTTTTTCCACGGTGATTCATTTAAATTTTCGATTAGAGTGATGGGAACGCTAGTAATTAAGTACTTTTCTGTTTTCGTCATTATTTAAATCTTCCTCACTTACTAATTATACTTATGCTAAAAGAGTCAATGATTTTTTTAAAGCATATCCATTTTTTATTGTTCCTGCAAAAATTTCTTGTAATTGACAACATCATTAGTATTCTTACGTCACATTGGAAATTCTTCTTTAGTACATTTCCGATATACAGGACTTATTTCTTCATGGGTATATTTTTAATCTAATTAAAAATTCTAGGTAGACTTCACTAACTTTAACTTAAAAATGGGTATTTGTAAACAAAGAGAGACCTGGAAAGGATACATAGCGTATAAATTGAAATTTCCCGTTATTGAGAATTGTTTGATAGATCGAGAGCATTCTTCCCGTTCTCCTTTCAAGGTAATAATTGATTACGAGATTGCAAGTTAAAGGCTACAGCTGCCATATCGTAATGTATGAGAATTTTTTTGCCCTTAGGTACAGGGTAGTGAGAAATGTATGTTTCATTTACTTTTTTCAGTCTTGTTCATGGCTGTAGTGACATTAGGTATGACTAATGCTGAATAATGGGTCTGATTAAAAGTCTTTCCTTGTGAATTTCTAAGAAAAGTGTTCTCGTGGAGTCATTAAGCTAAGCTTACTTGGACATGTTCCTCTTATAGCATATTTTTTGTAGAGGAAAGCAACGATAAGCTACTTCGCTCCTCATCTTGCCCAATAAGCCACATTCCCTCCCTTTGGTAGTTAATGTTCGATGAGATACCAACCGGCCTTTGGGCTGAATACTTAATAGTAAGACTGCAAAGGAATCGTGTTTTTAATTTACACAATAAATTTACGTACTTTACAAACTTGGTTCAGGCTGGAACCTTCTTGTGCTAATTAAAATTTAATTTCATATATGATACTTCTATTTAATTTGTTCTTTGTATTGATATACATTCTGTACGATGTACGAATAATCTCAGCCCCTTTGAACATTAGAAGTTTTCATCTGTATCGAAAACAAGATCAGACATACGCTTTCGATATCCTCCTTTATAGCGTTCCTCGGCAAAGAAACAAACGCAATTCCGCCATCTAGTGTCCAATATAGATCATCGGATTGCCTATATCCTCGCTATTTCTCCTCTCTAATCTTTTGACCTCAGGAATCAATACCTCCCGCTCCTTTGCAGTTTTCGCTTCCCTTTGCCATTGGGCGAAACAAACAGATTGGGAAGGAGATGGTGGAACGAAATGGGTAAAATGAAGGGAAGAGATTGGGAACGAGCGAGAGAGAGAACGTAAAGTTAGTTGCACAGAGAGAACGAAATTAGCGGGCAGCCATATCGACACCCAATCACTCCCACTCTCTGACGACAAACCTTTCGGAAGCTATTGATTGATTCGTCATCTCCAGCGAAAGTGCGACATGTTTTTCTTTGAAACGAAACAAGATTCGGTCTTCTGCCCTCATTTATATAGGTGACGGGACACTATTCGCTGTTTAAGAAATTTGTTTATCTTCTATTCTGATCAACGAAAGTTTCTTAAATTGATACGGCTGTACTTAGATTCTGATTTAATATTAAAGCATCCTATGATTTTTCAGCAACTGAAACCCCCTCAGTTCTCAGACTATATTTTCACATTCTCATTCAGAAATACACATTTTTTATGCAAAACGGAATTTCGCGCTCCTGCAAAATCACAGATAAAATAGAATTGCTGAAGTTAACTTCTAAAGACTCCATAACAAATAAACTGTTACAATAAACAAACCAAAGAAATACATCAAGCGATATCTGGTGGAATATCCCATTATTTAATAAATATTATTAGAAATTTTTCTAATTTAATAAAATAAAAAAATAATGACACGCATGCGACCAGTTTCGATGTGAAACATGATCACCAGGCTGGTGAATCAAGAATCAGTTAATTTCGCTGAGTAATTATGATTAAATCTGTGTCACGTTTGTCTCTGCTACTTTGTAGGGCTTGATTTCTAAATGGCAAAAACGTTTCGAATTTAATGTGCAAGAATCTGGCTACCTCAAACGCACACTGACTCCCGGTCGAAAACAACATTTTCATCATTCTTTTGCCTACGATTTTTTAAGGACCTTTTAAAATACCGGGGTTTTAATTAATTTCAATCAAATCTGCAGCAGATCAGCATTAACATTTCTAGACTATGTTTTCAAGAGCGTATGAATTACTTTCATATCTTTTTTTTAATTTTCAACAAAAAACTTTTGATGGGAGAATAAGTTGGTCTGATAGAACAAGCGAAGTGTGAGAGAAGAGGGTTTGAAATGGAATTTGATTAAAGTGATATAACTGAGTCAGAAGAACAAGGAAAGGGTTAAAGGTACTTTGCACATAAGAGCGTGCACCAAGGAAATATCCCAAGGAAAAACGGACCCAAAAAAAGTCTGAAAGTCTTCCTGGCCCTGTCAGACATTTTTCAAGTCCGTTTTTCCTTGGGAGTCTGAAGAAATTTTTCCAGGTTGTTTTCCAAATAAAAAGATAAAGGATGAAGAGAGATTACAGAAAAAATCTATCTAAAGTGGGATACAAGGGCAGAAACAATCAACGCGTCACCCCATCTTAATGCCAAAAAACTAGGTAGAAAAATAAATTATTCCAATGGTAAGAGTAAAACTCTCATATTTTAAATGATTTATTTTATATTCTGGTAAATATTTAATTTAATAAGTTGTAGAGACTAACTTATTAACTCTTTGTCTAGCTTGAGAAAATTTGTATTTTCGAAAGTGGTAATTTCATTGGGATAGTCAAAGTTGCAGCTATCACAAAGGATCCAATCTATTTCTTATTGAGGCACTTAGGTGTTATAAGTTGAGGCTGGTCAATGGCGTTGATTCATGTATGTCTCTTTAGAATGATATGAGTATTATAACTCATACAGTCATAGTACTTCAGATACTTGGATATGTTCCACTTACAGCAGTTTGGCTTGGTGAGAAAAGCAAACTACCTCACTCCTCGTGTTGCCTCGTAAGTCTCATTCCCTTCTACTGGTATTGATGGCTAATGTTAGAAAGGTAGTGAGATACTAACTGACCTTCGGATTGAATACTTTACAAACAGATGCTATCAGCACACATTATCTTATCGATTTCTCGATGGAAATCAATTATCGTCAAAGTTCCTCTTCTTGTATGTATTGGTAGTTTGTCTTCGTGTGATGAAGGTGGTCTTCGGTTCGATCTTGGTTGGAGTCGCCCAAAATAGAGGTTGGAGGAGCACCAGGTCGTAAAGATATAAGAAAAAGCTAAAACTGAATCATATCGGAGACCATTATTTCCGTTATCATCAGCTGCCCGCAAATTTGACGAGATTAATGAGATCAGTTATTGACGGTATCTGATATTTAGAGATCATTCCTTTATCTAAGGATGAATTGACGATAAGGACGGACTTGAACCAAGTCAACCTGAAAAAGATATTTAACAAACATTTTAGAAATAGGATCAGTTATGTACAAGAAATTGAATTTGGAGAGTTATCTAACCTTGTGCTATAAATGGAGATATATCATTTTAATGAAGTTTTAAAATTTAAGGTAAGCTAAATAAACAGTTTTTATCCTCGAAATATGATCCAGCATTGTCAATCATGCTAGACGTTGCTTCAAAGTAAATTTCGTTTCCACTTATTTTAACAATTTCTTCTTTCAGATTGTAAATAAACATATCTTAGAGTTCTTTGGAGTAAATTATATGTTACAAAATACCCAAAGAATGATGCCTCAATTCAATACAGAAAACATCAAGTAAAGATACATTTAATTTTACCTCTTAATTAGTATGTTAGTGCTATGAACATTATATACATTTTTTAAAACCAGTTAGGTGAAATGAACAGTCTAGGTAAAATTGCCGTTCGAAATAAAAAAAATATTTGTGCATTTCCAACTCATTGGCATTATTAAATACTGAATATAAAACTTGAGCCGCTAGGATGTAATCTCAAAACGCTTTCTCATAACAGAATATGCCAAGTGAGTATAAATTTATGACATTGTTTTAGACTTTCGAGATTTTTGACAGAAAAATATTTTTTAAGTATTATATTACTATTGTTTAAGTATTATAGTATTATTATTATCCCTTAATATTTTTGGAGCACTTTTATCTCTGATAATGTCCTACGATATTTCTTCAAACTTACAAGTGATGGTCTTTTATGCTGAAATAAAGAATAACTCTTTAAAGTTTCCATTTATTATTTTATTTAAGAGTAGATTGTAAATTAGAAAATAAATCATTATAAGTAGAAGTAGTAGTGACCTCCTAATGTTGTTCTTTAAAAAGAAAAGTGATTCCATAATTAATCGAGAAGATTAATTCTATCCTAAAGTAATCGAAGTTAGATTCCGGTTATTTTTGCGAAATAGCTTCCGCTGTCAGTTTTTCTTTTATGTTAAATAATTGCTTGGTGCTTCTACTGCGGCAGTGACATGTACTGTAACTTATGTTGCCGCATGCTTCTACTTCTCTCGAAGTCCTTCAGTTTGAAAAGTAATTATAAGTGATTAGATTATATTTTGTCTACGTACACGTTCATGTTTGCCATACGCATTTACTCTAAATAAGTTGTGAATTTCTTCCCTTGATTAGTATCATTGAAAAGATGCTCAGAGATACAGAGTAGGTCTTACGTCCTGAGTGGCACTGAGATGATAACAGGCAAACGAAGAAAAAAGAAGCGTTAACTCTCAAGGGGAATAGATGAAGAAAGAGTGGCGCCATCTATATAATAATTTATCTATTCTCCCTTTACGCGCATGCGTGGAGAACCGATCGGCGCCTATTTAGACCTAAT
Organism: Sympetrum striolatum; assembly: GCA_947579665.1. Lineage (NCBI taxonomy): Eukaryota > Metazoa > Arthropoda > Insecta > Odonata > Libellulidae > Sympetrum > Sympetrum striolatum. The sequence goes on from OX388346.1 coordinate 32,630,867, forward strand.
CTCGGAAAGGAACTGCCTCCATCCTCTGCACACGGCACAAGGATTACACTCGATTCAAGAGCGCGAATTACAAAGCGAGAAGTCATGGACTCGACAGTTGTGCAGTTTTCAAACCCTACCATGGCGACCGTGGTTTCAGAGTCTTTGGTGGCGAAGTACATATCGATGCTCATCTTAGGTTTAGTACCGTTCATCTTGGGGATCCTCCCTTGGCTGGCCCTCAACACAATTGGCCGCAAGAGCCACGGCTTCGCCTTCGACACTCCCAAAGGACGCTTGATCACCTCTCTTCTCCTTTGCTTCGGTGGGGGCGTTCTTCTCTGCACCACATTCTTCCACATTCAGCCGGAAGTGAGGGAAAGTGTAGAATACCTCCAGCAGGCTGGAATTCTCCCCAATCAGGAATCCCTGAGGCTACCAGAAGTGTTCCTCTTCTGCGGGTTCTTCTTCGTGTATCTGGTGGAAGAAACCGCCCATGCCTGGCTGCACGGAAGGGTCAGCGCTGAAGATGACGCAATGCACAGAACGGTTGGTGCCAGGAGGTGTTCCGGTGTGTCCCAAAGGTCGGACGTGTGCAGTAAAGAAGCATGCAGCACCATCGACTCCACCGTGGAGATGGTGTGTCCATCGCATGATCACGTGCATGTCGTCGGTGACACCAGTGGTGACCTGAGGTCATCCATTGGTGGTCTTCTAGCAGTGCTCGCTCTTTCCTTCCACGCCGTCTTCGAAGGTCTGGCCGTTGGTCTAGAAGCCAAAGCAAGCAGCGTGTGGGTGCTCTGCGGTGCCGTGGCTGCCCACAAATTCGTCATAGCCTTTTGCGTGGGGATCGAACTCGCCACCGCTAGAACCAGACCCGTGCTTCTCGTAGCGTACGTCTTCACATTTGCTTTCGTCACTCCCCTGGGAATAGGCATCGGTACCACCTTGAGCGAATCCTCTTTGGAATTGGCGAATTCATCGGTGGAGGTGGTGATTCTTCAGGGAATGGCCTCTGGGACTCTCATCTACGTGGTGTTCTTCGAAGTACTCCAGAGGGGTGTCCACAAGGAAGAGTCTCAGCATGAGCTGCTTGGTAGGGTTGCCGGCTTGACCCACTTGTTTGCGGTGCTGTTTGGATTCATGGTGATGTACGGATTGCAGAGTATTGGTGAGCGGGCATCTTCAGTTATAATTTAATTATAGAAGTGATAAAGGACTGCTCTTTCTCTCGGAACGTAAGATAGTTATTATTATAGAAAGGGAAAAATACGAGGATGAAGATTTAATTTAAAATTTTACTGATACTTTTTACCATATCTTTGACGCATGGAACTCTCATACGTGTCTTTTTTGCTGTAATTAGCAATCATAAGTTATATAATAACTTATGATTGCTAATCTAAATATTTTTTGCGCAGAATAACATGATTTTAGCTCTTCAGGCGTACTCCCCTGTATCTATCTTTATTACCGATAGAATATCTTAGCTGATGTAAGGATCAAAGAATTAGTTTTAGGTGTATGGGTGGCCTTAGTAGGCAAACATTTGCCTAATAAGGACGAGGTTATTATAATTCATTGCGATTCGTCTAGATGCTCAATCAAGTCCAACCGTTCAATAACCCCATATCTTCAGGGAAGTACTACTTTAGTTTCCAAGATAGCGAGTTGGACTCGGTGGAATTCATTTCTTAAATGTACGCCGTTTGCAAGATTTATCCGTTAGATTCCAATGATAACACATCCAAGGTTTCATAATCTTTGAGAGATAAGACTCATTTCTGAGAGCTAAGATTGTTTATCCTTACTTAGAAGAGGACGTATATTTTTGCCTGATTGTATTTCAGGAATATGCAAGTAACCAAAATAAAATTCACAAAACAGATGTTAATAAAATTGTTTAAAGACTTTACCGAACATCGACGGTGTATAGCTGGCGCATGTCAATAATGCTGTAAATTCTTTTGGAGTACGTTATCTCTCGCTCTTATCGCTGATGTGATGGCATGGTCAACTTTAAATAGGCATAGGTATCACGAGTAATAGAATGACGGATTAAAAACGATAAGTTACTGAAACTGATTAGCGAAAAGCGATCTGATACACATCTTTATAATACGTTTGGATGTATATTTTGACCCTGTAAATGTTGTGAAAATCTAAAGTTAACGAGGAGTCCGTATTATTGATTATAATATCATACTAAATTATGTAATTAATATATGTATAATGAAACACTTTCATTCTTACTTTTTACTTGAGTTCCTTCAGAACATTCCAACTAAGTTTCCATGACCGTCATATATCTTTTGAGGGAAGGTGCAGAATTACGAAATACATTAGTAAGCGATAGTGAACTGTTAGCCCAACAAACAGTTTAGCATTTCCATCCAAACGTGTTAACTATGTTAAAGGCACGGGTGCAATAGAAAAAATAGTATACACGCATATGATTTCCGCACGAGGATGAAGTTACAGAATACGTAAGCTTTTGAGTTTTACAATTGGAGAACGTTAAAGCATCCTTAAAAGAACCGTATTGTGACTTTGGCCGATCACTTGTATTTTACTTACGTCAGTTACTGTAATACACAGCACCCTGAATGTGCCCCCGCCGTGTCCGCTAAAGGAACGGAGCTGATACGCAAACATCTCTGACCTCGGAGTACGACGATGGATAATCAAAGAGCAAGCACCATTTGGATCGAGTAGTCAAGGCATTAGCGCATTAAGGATCGATCTCTGCCCTGGATTTAATTACCCTCGTGCACCTTTGGATCGGCAGACCCGGAGCTTTATCAACCTGTAGGCGTTGGGAATGGATGGCTCACCTGTTGCTACTGTCCTTCGACAAGCAGTTCTACTGCCTTTTAGACGGAGGGCTCGATTTATGGAGGGAACTGAAATGGGCGGTGACTTTTTATCTCCCTCCATAAACTAAACAACTGCCATGGAAGAGTATCGTTCATTTACATCTGCCTTTGGTATCTGAGTACGGAGCACTACGTATCCACGAACTCAAAAATCGCGAATTAAGGTCCTCGTAACTACGTGTAAATCTACATCTACATTATTAGGCTACAAGCCGCTTTTCTACGTGTGTCAAGTAGGGGTGGACAACCGTCGTTTGAACTACCTCTATACAATTATATTATCGCGTATCGTTCGCGGAAGGAATGAATTTTTAACATACCGGCTGCGGTCGCTGAGTGGTTAGCGTGCTAGACTATTTCCAAGGTCCGGGGATCGAATCCCGGCTAGCCGGATTTTTCTGGCTAGGGAGTGTTTGTTTGTCTTTTTAAATAATAATATTTATTGGAATGGATGTAATTGGGATCTTCCTGTTTCCATTAGAGAAGTTATTATTATTAATACGACTTTTCATCCCCAGACCGACGACCGCTATTTCTATTAATTTCATATCATTAATCTCATTATTAGATCTACTGATGTGATAGGTCACATAAATATATATTCTTCATACAATAAACTGATGAATTAAATATTTGTCATTAGTCTTTCGATTCAGGGTAGAGGAAAATATATGCATATGTTTAAGTGAATGGAATGCCTAAAAAGTGTTATTCATAGAGTCACTATGCTTCTCTTAATTAGACATGCTCTGAGCGATGAGTCTTCTAAAAAAAACAGTCTAGAAGACAATCAGCATAAACTCATAATTGGGGAAACGTGACTATAGTTCCTCCTTCTTGTAGAAAAGTGTTTTCATAAAATTGATTATTTCAGCTAAGGGATAAAGATGTTGATTAAACAATGTGCAAATAAATTTCCCTATTATACTGTAATTAATTCTGCAGTGAATTTCTCAGGAAAAATATTTCTAATTTGTACTTAATGATGATATTTATTGCAACATCAATTTTTGGCTATGTGAATGTGTAGTGTTAGTAAACAAAATTATTCCTACAAATCCTTCCTTAGCTGAAAGGTAGGGATAAAATACTGTACTAAAAATGGATGGGGGATAAGAAAGCTGGCGCAAACTACTCTAAATTGTATAGAGTATTGATTAAATATTAGACGTGAGGTGCTTTTTCTACCATACGATTATTCTATAAATGTTTGTAAAATAAATAGCGTGGTTTGAATATTCTTACTTTGAATTAGAATGGCTCGAACTCTTTTTACCAGGGCTCGCTATACGATATTTGAATTCGGGAATGTAAAAATAGTAGCCAAACTCGCTTCTTATCTTTGATTTCTTTGCTGTTCGGATCAACGGAAAATCTAATCTTGTGGTTTTTATCTCTAATAGAGAGCAGTGTATTTGGCTCCGAGGGCGAGCTTCAAAGTTTGAAAATTACCCAGATAATGTGGATAATATTCTTATAATTTCTCTGGCAGACAAAACGTACAAATTTAAGCACATTTTATGTCAATGCAAAAAAATATAGGTTCCGTTATGCAGAGGTAACTAGATGTATGCTTTAACAATTAAATTATTTTTAAACGCCGCGACTCTGACACCGTCACTAGAGGGGTTTATTTCGTTTTATAATTCTAGAGAAAACTTTCCTCAGAGAAAATCATTTTCAAGATTAATTTCGACACAGGCCACATGAATAAGGTGAACGGTATTTTCTAATAACTAAATATGGTGAGTACGCGTCGTATAATAAGTTCGCGCTATTTACCGTACCTACATTACCTATTCAATATTTAGATTTATTTCGGGCATACGAATTTGTTAGCCATTTCTCTTTAGTGTCGAGGGATATGGTGTTTAATTGTACGGCTGTGCATAAAAATTAATCAGTTATTTTTACTTTCACTATATGGATATGTTGGTAAAGTCTGATAGGATAGTTTTATTCTTGAGCCAGTCCATGAGTTTACTAAAAGGAAGAATGATTCTCAAGATCTTATTCTCCGATGGAATTTTACCCTTAAACGGCACTTTCTACTCTTTCGGGAAATAAATATACTATTCATACATTATTATATCCATTATATTATCAATACTTATCAAAATGTCTACAAAAATGAAACCACCAGTGAATCGTATGTAAATATTTTACTCATTTGCGTATTCATTTAGTCGTCTTTATGGTGTATATATAAAGTATTAAGTCGGAGATTAAAGGGTAAAATAATGATTATCTATCCCCTGGGAAATGCAGTTGTCTATACAATTACAGATTTTCTCACAAACACTACTCAAGCTGATACAATACTTAGGATTCATAATAGATGGGCAAAGAGAGATGCAGTGTAAGTGATTTCTCCTTCGGCATCTTTAATGCTTATTGATATTAATTGCATGTTGTGAAATTTTAAGGGGTAATTAATTATTAATTTTGCAGAAACTGACAAAATGTGAGGGTATAAGTTAATTGTATCATTGAAAGTTTTCAATTATTTGTGTATTACTGAAAGTTTTGATTGGATTCTACCAAAGAAGTCTTCCAGCAAAGATTTAGGAGGAGTTTTCACTTAAATTTCTTTAGATCGCGGTTAATATTCATGTTGCAGCAGTTAATATATCTTCATTAATTCCTCATCAGTGAGCTTTTATTTGCATGAAGTAAAATTTTATATTCTGTGATGGCTTCCCTACGTTATATGGCAATCCATTTGTAGCAGAGTTCTTTGAGAATTAAGGTTATATGTAGCTATTAAGCAATCATGAATTTTATTGATCACCTGTAAAGAAAATCTTCCTCCAAAGTTTTCTCAATTTATTTATCGGTTTTTCTGCTGTAACCCTCACGCAGAATGACAGCATACTTTATTAGCATTAAGTAAATAAAATTACGCTAGACAAGAAACTGCGAGGGAAGCAGAAAGCAGTCCTAAGTAAGCCTCGTCCGTTAAATTAAGTTTTAATCCAAACGTAAAGGGAATGACCGAACAAAGTGTTCGCGAAAATGGATGCCTTCATTAAAAGATCGAATATATGTATTATAGTTTAACATATCATATTCATATTTTGTCTAATAACTTAAATACAATTCTAGACAAGTTATTGGATTGAATTTAAGTAATCAAGTGGTGCGATTATCATTAAATTCAATCAGCTACAAATATCCAGAATTTATATCCATCTAATTAGCAGATTATCAACTCCCGATAGAATAATATTTTTTACTTTCTCTCTCAATCTCTTTGGCCTTCCTTATAACTTTCATTTATAATGAATCGATTTCTGTTTCATTTTTGAATTTTCATAAATGATAGTTAATTATCAATTGGTAAATTATTACCGATGAAAATTGATTTAAAATGATAAAATGATTAATTAATACATAAATTGGATTTTTATCCATTTATCTGCTAACATTTTTATGTACTGATATGTGTAAATGTGTGTATGCTGAAAAACATAGAAGAAATAAATAAAGAAGAAGAAAAAATAAGAAGAAGCCGTAGATTTTCAGGATTTCTCCATATAGAATGTATTGTATTTATAAAATACACAAACTGAAAACGCGGTATCCGAGCAACTCGAGGTTTTGAATAAATTCCTTTTAAAATCTGGGAATTTGTAGATAAAATCCGTAAGGGAAGAGAAGATGCTGGAAGAAGGAGAAAAGGCGTTTCTGGGGTCGTCGCCCGTTTTACAGAGGTGCGCAGAACGGGATCAATAGAGTCTGCGGCCTGAGAATTGAGCTGCGGGAGGAAGTCACGTCGTATGTTACACCCGTGACAGTACACCTTACATCCGCCGTGAACGTAACTTATACGCGAGGAAAAAATCGGCGGAGAGCCATAAATATATTTGGGAACTGTTTTCTTCTCGAGACCTCTCCGAATCGTGGAACAAGGAGAGGATGCCGTGTTAGGGGGAGTCGATTTGAATTTTAGATGCGTTGTCTAAATAAGAAGTACCGTGTTTCTATGAAGACGAGCTGGAGGTTGTTGCTACTGAGATGGTTTTTCTAAGCGGAAGGCTTGTAATGCTTTGATCACTATGTACTTCCACCTGTGGGCTTCCCAACTACTCGTATCATGAGAGTTGTTTTTGTTGCAAGCACTCATGAATAGCAGAGATGAAATAGCTCGTAGAATTACATTCTTTGAATAATTGCTTTTAGAGTATCCTGTCATGACCTTTAGCTCTACCAACCGTAAGACCAGGGAAGAATTTTGGCATTTCTTACTGTAGCGAATAGTAGGCTGTAAGTCCTACTAAATTATTACTACTACTGTATTATTTGTGGCATTTTAAAGGTTCCTAATTTTCCATCCCTGTATTTATTTAATTAAGCATTACATTCTCCATAGTACCGAAGAGAAGCAATAAGGTCCTCCTGAGTTTGGAAGCTCATAACTCATCAGGAGGTGCCGGATGACAGAAAATTGTGTTAATAAACATAATAAACAAAGAAAAATACATCTAAAAATACATGACTAAGTTTAAAGCTTGTTCAAAATATTCATTCAAGATATAAATTACAATTACAAGTAAGGCGACAAGAAACACATAAATAAAATACAGGAAATCAACCGATTATAAAACAAACTAAAAAACATGTAAGTAATGTAAAAGTACAATATTTACAAATCGTTTAGAATTTACTAAATAATTCCAGCAGCAGGTTCAAAGATTGAAGAAACCACTTTTTGATTTTCTTCTTTTCCTCACCTAGTCGAGGATTATTTACGGATCAATACCTGTTTTTATTGAATCCCTTTTAGTCAAATTACTAACATATTATGGTCCATTATTTTCTTAGATGAACCGTCAACTAACTTGTTAAGATTCGTTGCCATATTTTCCCTCGGAATCGTCATATTCAATGTGTTCCTACAGGATGTGATACATATCTTCATTTCTTCAATGGCATCAGTTGATATGCGAGAGTTTTATCTAAAAAGAAAGATCGAAATCTTTTGTCAGTTTGAGATTTTGATAAGAAAAAAGTTCCAGAGGATTAGGAGAGGTGTTTTTCTCACTTGTACTTCTTGGTATAACTTTTATCGACAATATGATACCTAAAAAGAGGATTGAATGTGTTTCTTCGAAGGTCGTCTCGTTGAACTGAGCCTAAATAATAATAGGTATATAATATAGTACTATTTTAATAGTAGTATGCTAATTATCCGAAAAGTGAAGACATTCAACGATGTGTAATTTTAGAAGCTTTTGCTTCCTAGCTGAATAGCATTTATATACCCTGTTGATTATTTATTTTATCACTCCATAGCTTGATTCTGTAGTAAACGATTTAGATTTATAATAAATGGAATGTATTTTACACTTTTACCAAGGTGTGAAAATGAGTGTGTGGCTATAGTGAAAATTTCTAACAGAATGATATAGCTCCTACACTTTCAGTCAATACCTAGCGCCTATTTCTTCGCTGCATCTAGAAGGGATTTGCTATCACCGAAAGAAATAACTAAATTTAGCATACTTTGTCGTGTTTAAAAGTGAATTCGGTTAGTGGAAATAAATTCTATACTCCGTATGAATGAATTTAAGGCAGAATCTGTATCAAGTTTCATTATTATATGCGAGCTAAGTTTTACAAATGAAAAGAAGGAGATTTGGGATTGGCGTAGAAAGTAATTTTAGAATATACCATTTCCATAAAATCCGGTGATATATACGTTTTAGAGGTATTTAGCAGGTATATCTACTAAAAACGTGGAAATTTCGTTGCAGTAATTTCATTCAGCTGAATGGTTTGAATTATTTAAGGATTCTCTAGGCGAATTTAAGACTTATTTTGGATCAATTATTATGAAAGATCCCGTTAAACCCTATCTTCTAATCCAGTGAACGTTTTTTATTTCATTGACAAATATTTATCGTTGGACCCTTTTAATAGAATCAAATTGTGAAAGCGTTTAGCATCAAAGGAATTCTGAATCGACGGTGAAACCCTAATCCTTTTAAGGGATTCTATTATTTCAGTTTGAGTTACGGTCCACAATCAGGAATAGAGATTTCGTGGAGGGAAGAGGAAGAAAAGGCCACACTAATTAGATCAATGAATGAGGGAACATGATCAATAGTCTGGTGGGGGTTGTTATGAATTCATCACCTCATAAAAAATGATGTGGAGTATCTCTGAATAAACGGATAACGAATTCGTGAATTTGTCTTAAGCTTTTCTATCAATATCCGAAGGGGTTGCGATTTGATCCTTTCGTGAAAAAAATACAGCCAATTTGTTTATTAAGAAGAGTTTAATAACAGAAAATGTAGTAAAATCTAATTGATAATTGTAAAATACCAAAAGTATTGTATAGTTTTCCATTGATTCCCCAGTCTGTCTCTTGCTGATTAAATGAAGTTTAAGTACGTTGTTCGTTAATTAAAAGTATAGTAATTTTATTGCTCAATTGCGAACTGTATCTTTTCAAACAATGAATATGTGGTTAGCATCAATTATTGAATCTTTCTATAATTACTGTATTTATTAATTAGTTGTATTGCGTTTTGTCGCTCATTCAGATCTGAAAATTATACATTTATAGCATGTTATTAAAGGCCAACTGGACTCAATGAAATTAACAAAACATCGGATTTAAATTGACTAATCTAAGGGTGAAGTGAACTGAAATTATCTGTGTTTCAATTGTCATATTAACCTTTTTTCTTCTAACTTCTTTTTCCTATTTAACTTTAACTGAGTCTAAATAATCAGATTCGTTTTACGTTACAAAGTTTTCGACTTAATATTTCGATATTTAATTCAAAATGAACAGGTCGTATTTGAAAAGTTAATGAACTATAAGAGGAACATTACACACGATGTAAAAACAGGGATATGATGGAGCGTCAATAAAATTGGAGGGATTTTTTATTTTTACAAGACAGAAATAACCACTGTGCTTTGATATTACTAACTGTGATGAAATTTACAAAAAAATTAAATTCCCTAATATTTTTCTATTACCAAATTCAATTATGTACTTTCTCATTAAATGCGAATGAAATTCACCATATTAATCGATCTTTGTTTTATTATTTTTTATTATTATTACATATATGCTGCAGTTTGACTACTGTCAGGCGGCAACCCCTATACATTCAAGTAAGCCACAGTATGTCTACAGACACTCCAAAATTCCTAAAACACAAGAACACCCACAAATACCAAAGTTTTAAATTAGCATCACTATAATCACAAACAGTAACAGTATAGACACACAAATATTACTGAGTTCATAAATTATCCCCTCCGGTTTTACTTTTTACTGAACGGAACTTTCAAAATTAAATCAGAAGCTGAATGAGCTTTAGCTTAGTTAAAATGCCTCAAGGCATTCCTACGTTTGATTTTCACATCAGCGCTCAAGTCAAAGGCTTTTATAAACATTAAGAACGACTAAGCACTGTGATGGATAGGTTTCGGTTTACCAGGCGAGAAAAATAAAATGATGAAAAATATATGGGAGAATCTAAACGTGATTCTTAACAAATCGTCTTCCGCAAATGGAAAAACTGGCATGAATGGATAAAGAAAGATTTGACTACGCAAAGGCGTGCGTGCACCGCACAGAATTAATGGAAGGGCGATATGGAGCTTCTCAGTGTTTTCACATTAAAATTGCCATAAATATAAACTAATGTACATAATATCTACTCGTGATAAAAAGGACATTTATAGTTTCAATTTACATCACTTGTATCATCCACATATGGTGGATCATGTAGGATTTTTCCATGGTTCCTTTTATACTTAAACCTTGCTTTATAATATAGAAACACTGCATCACCCGTATCTAGATAATCAAATTAGGAACAAGCTCACAATCGTTTACTCCCCTGGAACGGGCCTACTTCCTGGACTCTCTTTATGGTTTCATTCTCAAACAGGAAGAGAATTCGGTGAAAATGAGATCTACAAAAACAGCCCTCTCGACGTTCCAATTCCATCCCAAATAAGCAATTCGACGCTGCAAAAACTCGCACTTCTTTGAAACTGGGGAAAAGGCTTCAGTTTTTGGCCATATTCAGTTGGCCCTACTTCCATTTCTGGCTCTCTGTCTTCATTAAACGAACCGAGATCCCTAATTAATGAGGGAGTGTTCAAATCTATCAAGTATCCGATGTCCCGGATTCGTACGCGATCCTTTTTTCGCTTGAATGAGAGGGAGACGTCGGTGAAATGTTTAAATTCCTCCCGTAATATCCAAATTAAACAGATAGCTCGACTCAAGCTGGACTAACGTCCGGAATGTTCTACGGGGATATTATAAAATGAACTTCTGGCTCATAAAGTGCTCTTAATTCTTCCCCATTGATCATAGAACATTATCGTACTGTATAATGCAATTTGCAGAATCAAAAAGAATATTATTTAAATTATTTGATTGTGCAAAACTAGTCGGTTTTGCAAGCATAGATTAATGCATATGATCACGTTTGTTGATATTTGTTGTAGTTCTATTGATTTCATTTATTTATTATATCGCATGTGAAGCCCTTTTACATGGAATTTTGAAATTCATGACAGTTACGGTTAAGTCTTCAGCATGGTTACATTATTTTGAAATTGAATATAATTGAATTGAATACAAATACATTTGAAAATAACGGATAATCACGTGAGGCTTGCGTCAACGTCATCATTACGTTGACGTCAAATATAGCTTTTATTTAAAGTTTCTCTAAATGTGGTTGCGATGGATGAAAATCGCGAAACTCTTTGTTAACCACAGGTTTGGTATAATATGAAATTCCAAGCATACAGTATTTTATTCAATCATTTTTTATGTCTACATTCTATTTAAATCACAGCTAGGGAAATGACACAGATCTTTCAAAATTGGGAAAGAGGGATCTAGATAATAGCTCATCTCTTCATACAAGTTTTCCATTAGCTGTGATCATAAAGTCGAATTCTTAAGTCAAAATCCCTTGGAAAAACATAAAGGAAGATCCCGGGTTCGATTCCAGGCCCCGTCAGACTTTTTTCAAGTCCTTTTTTCCTTGGGATTTTTATTTTTGATATTGGGTGCACGCCCTTATGTGCAAAGTACCTTTAACCCTATCCTCTTAAGTCAAGGTCGTAAATGTAATTCGTTAAAGCTTCGATCCAGGGAAGCCATTGAAAGCTTCTATGCAAGAACTTAGAAATATTGCTAGCTTAAAGATACAAATTCCATTCATGCATTAACATTTATAAGGACATGGAATAAAATTATATTTTAATCATTGAAATTTGGGTATTGGAAGGAAATCATTCAAACCTATCAACAAATTTTGAGCTTATCTCCACAATGAAAGCATGCTTTAAAATTTAACATTTTCTGAGAGATAAATCACGAAAATTTCTGAAATAATAATATATAGTCATTAAATAAGAATAATTATAAAATCATGGACTTTTCCAAACGATGATTACTAATTCTTTATCATGATATATCTTCACTGCAGCGAATAGTCATCAAATATATTCTCAACTTCGATATTACTTTCATGGTTATATACATTTAGTGGTTTCTTGTTTTCCAAACATATCTATTAAAGATGATCGCTCCTTAATTGACGTTTACGGTACCGGATAATCAATATTGACGCTGTTGGAACGAAATTAATTCGGAGATGATCAATTTCCAGGAGGCTAGTAATTTTCTCTATCATATGATCAAGTTTTCATCTAGTCATTTGTGTAATAGAATCATAGAAGTATCCAATCACTCAATGCCTTATTAATGACTAGGATTAATGTATGTATATACTAATCAAAGAGTCATCAGTGGTGCATCAAAGTCCATCACAGGATAGAGAATTGTGAACTCTTAGCTTTCTAAAATTATAGGCAGTGTAGAATTAGATTGGAAGGCTGATTTTCATTCCTGGAATAAATTCTGGGTGGAAACAACAACTAATAGCTATTGAATGTAGCCTCTTGATTAATTATACCACCATTTTTGGCATTTATTGCTGAAATGATTAATTTTTATTAATATTATCTAGAATATAGGCAACAAATTCGTGTCATTTTTAGCTATGGTTCTTTTTCTTTGTATCGTGTATAAAAATCGTGACATTTCACGCTCTCTATAAGTTCTTTTAAGATGTAAATGTGGGAGGTTCAATGTTCTTTATTCCATGTTTTCCAGCTCGGCTTTAAGAGGCGTGATCGTGCGAATTTCTTTCTGGAATATCGCTCAAGCGTCAGCGATAAAACTTCGTTTGGCGATAGGAAGAAGTTAACTGCCGCCGGCTGATACCACATTTTAGGTCCCCGTACCTGAAATTTACATAATAAAGTTTGCGTAGGATAACAGGGGAAAACTTGGTGAAGATCTTGGATGCATGCAAGCGCTGCAAGAATTCTGTTTTAATGCGACTTGGGGAGTGCTAAAATTCAAGCTAAAAGCGTTTTAGCTATCGATTACTGGAGTGTTAATTCTTTGAATAACTTAAAGCTACACTTAATTTTCCGTGATACAATTATATCGACTGCTGTGAGTTAATTGTTAATAGTGTACGGAGAGCATATATATTCTTAAACGTAAGATATTCAGAGCAAATAATATAAGTATCTTAAAGATAACACATTTGTTTAGTCGGAGCGTTTTTAAACTTTAAATTCTTATGATATAATTATGTTTTTATTTAGATATGAATCACAACTTTTTACGTATCTTACAAAATCATAAGTACCCAGAACCAGGAGCAGTATTAATAACTTTAAGTAAAACGAGAGGCCTATTTTACGTCCTCTTTGTCACCATTCTGTAGACTGCATTTAAAAATTACCACGATGAGTATTTTTATGTGATGTGAATCTTTAAGTTTTTATTCAACTCAATAATTATTTACAGAATCCTTGTTTTTCTTCTAAAATTCTTCCGAGTAAAGGTATTTTGCTCACAGCAATACTCAGTGATGCATAAACTGATTCATATATCGAGATTGAGACTAACCTCCTTGCCTCGTGATTGATCTGCTGTATCTTTTCTAACTTATCCTTTTGGTCACCACATGAGAATAGTGTCGTTTACCATTTACGATCAATTGACAACAATTTTACTTGCCATTTCTCCTTAAACGTTTTTTTTAATGCATTACCAATCCGATCGGTTCGGACTAAGCTCTTCCTATTTTTCAAAAATACCCAGCAAGCTACTCGCTCAATATATTTTTGTATTAAATTAAAATAAATCATCCTTTTAACTACTCCCATGATGATGTTACTAGCATTATTATTTTATGATATTTTTATTCTTTGTTCTTGATTTGTTGATTAAAAAATTTTGCTTTGTCGTTGAGTTGATGAGTTCACGATATTCTCTTTTTGTATCAAGTTACAAAATTTGTTGAAGAATTCGTACACCTTTGAATTTTATACTTGGAAACAGGTGAATCAGTCAATTTAGTGACCCCTAATTTAATTATATAGTGTAAATACGAGTTGGTTTACAAAACAGATCCCAAGATTTTAGAGGATATTGTTAATGACTTTGAAAATTACAGTACAATTACAACGCTAATCAAAATCCAGTCAATCTTCTTTAACAACTTCGTTTACTTCCTAAAATTCCTGTAAATATTTACAATCGAAGTTTTATTTTTCCTTGCAGAATTGAGAGTATTGAAATCTCAATTCATGAAAGTACCCTTTTCTAAAATAACTTCAAACTCCTCAAACTAATCAATCCTAGAAGATTCTGGTTTTATTGAGTTTACTAATAGATTTATCTTTGACAGAACCCCTCCATCAATTTGATGTTACGGTCATCGAAAGCTCTCAACATTCAATTTCCTCAACGTAACATTCGCTTGTATATCTTTAAAAAGGAATACGTTTATCTTTAGATATTTTTATGTTCCGATAATTCAGTATTCACACCGTGAATGGAATACCATGCACGAGCGATGCGTGTTTCATTGTTTCAGCAAATTTACATACAGTTCATAAATGCGTAAGCAATGGCAAGAGTTTCCACGCTATAAGGTTTCTTTTCCTTCACCTCTTATAAGTTTCTTTCTTTAGTAGCACCTAAGAAAATTTAAAGCTAGAACGAAATACACGCAGTCGGCTCTGAATCATACCATACGGTGAAAATATGTTTTCGTCCTACGATGCGTAAACAAGTATGTGCAAAACTATGGGATAGACTATTGAATTTAAACTGGGAAATTAAATTATTGGGGAAAAAGTCATCATGAAGTATGAGAGCAGTGGAGGTTTTACGTGAAAGTAAAAAGAAGTACTATTCCAAAAAAATGAAATTACCTGGAACTTAATCATCAATCTATGTCAATTACCCGACGCTCGTCTCTATACTCTATCGTGCACGGTGTCTCTTTAAACTGCCTTCTTGTTTTGGTTGCTATCAAATACGCGGAGCAATAGTTCTCAAAGCTAACGATATCCGTGCGATTGATCGTCATATCGAAGCTGTATAGCCTAAGGTGACTAAACGGATAATTTCTACTTCGCATAAAGAAATAAACTGTACCAAAAGGATTGCTTTATCATTTATTACAACTCTCTTCTTCGCTTGAACTTAAAATAAATGTCTGCCTGTCCAAATATGAGAGGCTTTTTGGGAACTTGAGAGTCAATTAATTCTAAGAACATTATTTTACGTTGCACAGAATTTAATGTTTGAAACAGCGTGCCGATTAAACATTTACTCTATAGTTGATTTTCTAAATGTATCAGTTATGTTTCTTAACAACAAACAACATCAATATAAAGGTATATCTCGATAGATTTGTTGATCGAATTAGGTCGTGTAGATGAGTTGTCGGTCAAGTGATTGTAGGTTAGGTAAGCATCGGCCAAGCAGGAGATTCTCTCTTTCCTATTTAAAAAACAGTATTCTGATCTGTGTGCATGAATTGAAACAGTACAGTTGGATCGAACGAGGAGAAGACAATCTTCAGGAGCAAACTTCAGGAATCATCTCCTCTTTGACAGAATTTCCCTTAAACACATCTTTTCCCGTAAAGGGATTAGCATAAACGCCGTTTATATCTTCTTCCCGTGGGAAGGTGGGACACGTTCTTCACACCCATAGCAAACCCCTTTCGTGTAGAATGGAACCTGCGGGGGTTAGGGCAGGTATAAGAGGGGGGCATCGCGGGGAGTAGATGGGAACCCCCCGCCTCGCCTCAATCAAGTTGCGATCTATTGGACGAGTTAATTAGGAAAGCGGAGGGGGATGGATTCACTCCTCTTGGTGCGGGGAGACACGTTCTGTTAGCGGAGGGAAAAATTGGAGGAAAAAGATCCAAGGAGAATGGTTAACGTGGAAAATTAAATGGAAGAGTAAGTAGAAGTAGAAACAAGAATAAAGGAATAGGATATGGGATGATTTAATTTCGAGGACGGTAAATGAACCTGCGAA
Organism: Sympetrum striolatum; assembly: GCA_947579665.1. Taxonomy (NCBI): domain Eukaryota; kingdom Metazoa; phylum Arthropoda; class Insecta; order Odonata; family Libellulidae; genus Sympetrum; species Sympetrum striolatum. Next base: position 32,647,136 of record OX388346.1, read on the forward strand.
TTTAGGTATTGGTGGTCATTGAGGAAACAATTTCATAGGTCCCAAAATGTTTCATCTTCACACATTTCGTTACGTTACAATTAAATTATTAGTTCTCTCCTTTGTGTTTAACTCAGCTTCCAGAAGGAAAAGTTATACCAAGAATCACTTCAAAGTTCTCAATTCTATAGTTTACAGATTCCAGGATTAATATAGCTATATTTTTCGATAAAAGAAGAAAATAAAATTTTATTCGTAACAATTAGCCAATAAATTTAAAGAATTAGCCATATATTTGAAGAAAACGGTGGAAAATTCAGATCTTAATTTTGACGAATATTTTTTTTTTAAACTGAGATATATACCTACTATAGATTATTATATGATAAGGTAAATATTTTCATAATTTTTTACTTCTCAACGCTAAATCTATTTTAAACTACACTTCTTCTTGGAACTTTAATTTTGGAGAAATTATTATTCTAAAAAGATTTTTGTACTTATTTAATCCTGCGCATCGATATATTTTCGTTCCTCTCGTGTATGTATTTTATGTAGAGCATCTAGACAGCATTATTGCCTAATATCCTATAGTATTTTTGATTATGTTCGATTAAGAAGAGGAAAAATTAATTGGTTGATATCGCATCTTGTCCAATTGAAAGTTATACAAGCGGTGGAGAAATTAAACTCATCAAGCTCCGAAGTTAAGCTTATGAACCAATGGCGTGATTAAACCAAAGTTCATAATTAGGAAATGGATGAGATCGAGGAAACACGCAAGTGGAGCAGCCACAATTCCATGTTACGAGTAAATTTGGACAAGAACCTTCTGATATCCTAAGGTCTCTCATTTCTGACAGTTTTCTAACACGTTTACAATATTATGTGGTGAATATTCTGTTTGCCCTTACAAATCGGCCGATTTTCTGTATATTATTCTACTGGAGGCTGATTTGAACCTCAGAAAATGAGGAGTAGTATAAAAAGAGAATGAGGTAGTTCACTAAATCCTACGCAGTTGCAATACATTTAACATATGAGTTATGATGTTTAGAAAGTTAGTTTTATTTAGGAGGCCGAATTAAAAGACATTTACTAAGTTTCCACATGGACTTTAATGTTAATGAAAATAAATAAGTGTCTTTGAATTTGGATACGTCTTTCCACGAAATGACGCCTTCGAATATTGATTTCTCCATTTAGAAGATTCGCAACTAATTACTATGTCCAATAAATTCTATCGATTCACTCCATTGAGTTTATTTTTATATCAAGAATAGGGGGACAAAATTTCATTTTATCTGATTCATTTCTTATAACTGTCCACGAATTGAAAAAAGACCTTACGAGAGAAAAATGCATTAGGGTAATTGAAATATGGTGGATAAATGTTTTAAAAACAGTCTCTTTTAATTAAATCCAGTCTTCAAATTTTCTTAATTAGAACGAGTTTTACATCGCATGTACTAACATTTGTCCATTACAGGTCAGAAGTTTATTGTAGAAAAAGGATGTCACTAACGCGAGGGTTAATCTCAGAGGAAAATCATTTTTGCTTTCCAGCTCAATTAAGCGATTCGTAAAATATCTAACGTGTAATCCCGAATGTCTCATTTTCATCGGCTATGCAACGAAGCGGATGTTACTTCTTGCGGGAAGTCACTTTTTGCCCCTTCGCTAGGATTATCAGCGATGCTTTTCAAGGGATTTCTGACGAAAATATACAGCCTTTTACCCATGGGATTGCCCCTTCGAAAGCAATGCGCCGTGCTCTTCCGGACCTTATTTACGGCAGAGCCGTTTCTGTTACTCACGCACGGTTAAATTTGCAGGAAATGTGTGAACATAAAGGTGAGCTGTCACAGGAGATTTGTAATCCTAGTTATAACTTGCTGTGTTGCTCAGACAGCCTTTGAGAATCGTTTCCGTAGCTGAAGGCATAAAACGTTGGAACAACTTTAATAAACTGCTTCATAAGACGGTTCTATAGAAGCTATGGGTTTACGTCTTAGGAATTACAATCGGTATTGCTCTCTATCCTTAAGGCTTCTCTTCTAAACAATTTCCAGCTTTTACGAACCAACAAGGGGTCCTTTATTACCAAGAAGTTACCTACACGACATGCATTTCACTTTATTTTACTTTAAAATTCCGTTTCCAAGTATTCTATTTTATTTACAGAATTTAATTCATATAATGGATACGCGTACCTATTATTGATATTTTTCCCCATTATTTCCGTATTCAAATTTTCTGATATTTTATCCAGTTTTTATAATTTTAATGTAAGTGACCGTGATTTTGATAAAGTTCAATTTTCATTATCGTTTACAAACTTTATTAAGTAATAAATACTAGTTTTGCGAATATAATATGAATATCGGATAATTTCATACTTGGTAATTAGTTTATGGAAAATTTTAATTGAATTCGTTGTCCATATCGTTCCTAGAATCTCAAAACTGGAATATTCGATTGAAATCCGCGGTTAATTAGTCTTCAATAGGGAAGATTTTTCTAATGTTGCAACGTAATACAATATTAATAAGAAAAAAAAATCAAATTTTAAAGGTAATTCAAAGTATAAGTACCTCATTCGATGATTTAGTATAATAATTCAATCAAAGAAACGAAAACTCGTAGGAGAATAGTTTTAGCAAGGGAAAAATTGGGTTTATCATGCTGCTTTCAACAGGAGTTTGTACAAAATTAAACTATAGAAAACATCCATAAAATTTCTGGAAGTTCTTTTGATCTTTAAACATCCATAAGTCTAAAGATCTTTCTAAACTACAAATTATTAAGATAAACCGTAAGCAATAGCGTATAGTTTGAAATAGAAAAAAACATTAATAAATATATAATCGACAAATGCAAGATGCACAATCACTATAATAATACCAATTACGTAATACTGACATATGATTTCTAGTCTAAATATAGCGATTATTCATGTGCAAGATATAGAATACAGCTTATATACCGCTACCTGAAAATGAGCCAAAATAGAGTCAATTTTGAATATGTTGACGTATATGTAGATATTTTTTAATCGTTATCGGGAATCATAAAAGTTAAATGTTACCTTTCTCACCCCAAATTGATTGATAATGTATTATATTAATATGTAGCATAATTAAATTAATTACACAAGTTATTTTAGTATTGTGTTAGGATAGCATAGGATTTAATATTTGAGTTTAAATTTAGTGTATTTTCAAAGAATTTTGCATTCTATTTAGAAATTTAGTCTAATAATCTTTGGTACGGCTACACAGAGAAAGATATGGTAAATCAAAAATTCATTATCGTATAATAAAGACACCACTGAAAAAATCTAGTCACATATATTTGATAAGTTATGCGATGATTTTGGCAGCGGAGAAAAGATTCGGTTATCCGTTCTGCAAGGTTTGTTTGGTGAATGGAACCAGGCGAAGGAAGTAGGAAACGATCGACGATGAAATTCGGGAAGTTTGTGGAAACTAAGCCAATGTATAGGCGTCGCAAGAAGCCCAAATGATAAATGGATCCTATCAAATTTATCTCTATAGAGCGTACGTGACCGGGAGTCCATATGCTTGACGAGGATTCTGATTTTTTGCCAAAGGCATCGAGGGAGGGAAAAAAGCCATCCGATCCTGGTTTCGACAGCAGTGGGAGGCAAACGGAAGCTCTATTAATGGAAATTCTGGGGATCGATGGAAGACAAACAAAACCGAGTGCTTCTAGTTAAAAAATGAGAACTCTCGGCCGTTATTTCTTTTTTCATCCTCCAAAATTGCGGAAAAAATCAAAGAGGTAATTAAAACACTTCCAAAAATGTGATTCGTAATTGGAAGTCATTTCAAAACAAATTCCGGTCCTAAACTTAGATAGACATTCTAGATATTTATGTTTCCGAATTATATACGGCAATAAATACTGTTAAACTCATGAGTTTTGCAACCAAATTAATTAAAATTGCTGTGCTGCTCATAATTTTTACATAATGTTACCACTAAATAAGGAGTCACAAAATTGTTAATATTGATATAGCTACCTCAATTAAATCAAGCAAAAAACAGCAAATTCACATTTTTCAATATTTTCGACAATTAAAGATACAACCTGCGAGGCAATTAAAGATGCAAATATTTTATCATCACACTCCATTATTCTAATTCCACCAATATTTTTTATTTTTTATACAATTTAACTTAAAATTAATTTGTTCTTTACCATATCTGAATATCATTCTTTCAAACAATAATTACCTATATATTTTGTTAACCTGTAAAGAGTTATTATATTCATAAAACATATAAATATAATCGTCAAAGCGGGAATTTTTTATTTCTGTTGTGATTAATAGTTTTATAAAAATTTAATATATCACTAATTGATTTTAAATTCTAATTTATCCCTGAACCAATATATTTCTGCGGTAAACTTTAGACCTTTTTTTATTTAAAGGTTTTCATTCATTTTGTCTTCCTAGCAAAGTTCGAATATTTTAGTAGACTGGGAAAAGGAGACATATGAATATAAAACTTGAGATTTCATCAAAACTCAGTTTTAAATGGCTGCTTCTATCCAAGTTTTTAATATAAGCTATACATTAGTGGAAAGGCGAAATTAATAAGCGCAAATCTCTTTTCATGACATTCTTTTTTGTTGTTTTTGTAATCACCCTACACGAATCGGGCTTAGTATCGGTGGAACAGAATAACTCAAAATTGTGAAGATTAGAGAGAAATTATTCTGCAACTTCTATCAAATCTGTTTGCGTAGTAAGTGTTTACCGTGGTATTAATACCTCAACGGTATGTTGCTTAGAGATTCACGTAGCGAGTGAAACCATCAGCTGCTATTAACCTGCCATATAAACGCTTTGAATATTGGTCACCGGTAATTCGTTTTTGGACACGCGCCGTGCACACAGGTAATACCCACGCTCTGCATCAAACCTATCAACTTTCCTAAACAAACGAAACTTGATTAGCCTTTCGATGCGACTCGGACTGCGTAACACCGGAGGTTGGAACTTTGGGATGCATAACTAACAGGATAACAATTTTGATTTTGAAACTGCCTCTGCGTTGCAATTATAGTTTACCGTAGCGTTCAATCAGTATCTAAATATTAATCAATTGGTACGCTAATATCACGTAAGGGTTGTTTATTGTTTGTCTACTTGCTGTATTACTCCTCTGGAAATATATGAAGGTAAATTATACCAAACTGCAGAGTTAGACGAAATTACTCTATTCAGCGTTGAAGTCCGATTTCAAGTTTGAATAATTCAAACACCAATCCTCGATGCTTTCCGATTGCATTTCAAAAGCCCTATTCGTCTGATTGCGAAAAATTGCAAAAAATTCTCGCATCCAATATGAAAACCTCCCATTACGACTTCTTAATAATTCTTTTTAGTATTGCCTTGAAAATCATATTAAGACCTCATTTTTTCAATTGTATAAACTGAAAAATAATAATAAAACTCTTTGTTATTCGATGCTCAATACAATCGAGCATCCCATAGAACACCTATAAAATGAAATCCAAACTTCATATTAACAAAAGCTGACTGCCTCTCGGTCCAACGACATATAGGTGATAACCTGAATGAACTGGTAATTGTTGACAGTTGACGAGGAATACATCGACGTCTATTCAAAAATCTTCGATACTAGTCCTCATCCGACGATAATAAGTCAATCGATTGGATGATCTCATCTTTCTCATCGGAGGACGGTTCCTCCTCAACATTCCGTAACGGTAGAACGGAACTCTCGAAATACGGTTCATTGGCGTTGATGATTTTTAACCTATACAACAAAGATTAATCTTCGATTTTTAATTCATTCGATACCAAGATCACAGGCCTCTTCTATGAAACAACAAACCCGGAGGTGAATTTTCGGCAAGCTTTGAATGCCAAACCTTCTAACAATCGCTTTAACATGGAATTACAATGATACTGTGCATTAAACTCTTCAAAAACTATCACTTGATGGAATTTTGTATCAAGATCGCCGAAAGCAAATTTACCAACAGCAGGATAAGGCATGAAATACTCATTTTCCTTACCAATTAGTTTTGAAATAAAGGTGCTTTTGCCTACATTTGCTGGTCCATGAACATATAATTGCTTTTGCTTGTGAAACCAACCTTTTAATCTATTGTTCCACCATCTGGAACAGGTCTTACCCCTAAACTTAAAAAATAACTAGTACAGAAGAGGTAATGTAAAAAAATACAAATATATTTATAAAAAGAAAACATAGAAGAGGTAAAATAAAAGAATTAGGATGTGGGAAAGAAAGACTTGTCCAATAATGGCGTAGATAAGAGTCAAAACAAAAATTTTCCTATTACCAATAATGGCGTGTAAATTTCTTGGTATTCGACCACGGATGTCATTTACCTGAAAAGAAAGAAGGAGAAGAGTAGACGGAAAATAAAAAGGTCTGAAGGCGCGATTCAAGTAATGGAGGCCTAAAAGATTAAGATTATTATACTGTTATAATGTGATTAATGATGACATGACAAAATGTCAAAAACGTAATTTTCATGGAATCATACCGGTCTTAATATTGGTTTCTATACGTTACCATCGGTGGTAAACCAAGAATGATTTGTCTTAATATTTTCAATGCTTTTGGCTGCATGATTCAGTAAGATTGCCTGATGATTCATGCCCCCAGTCGCTATATTTAAAAGCTATAACGGGAAGAAAAATTCTGGAGGATTTTTTTAGTAAAATTAAGGTGTCAATATGCCAGCTTATGGAGCATTTCTGTGCAAAACGTTTTACAGTAGTTACAATAAATATAAAAATACGAAACTATATTATAAACTTAAATATTTTCGACTCCTGTTATTCTTTAATATTACAATAGTGAGAGAGAAGCCGTCATATCAGAAAATCTCAATTCTCTTATGTAATTATGTAAACAGTAGATAATCCCTCTCTTACAATTAAATTTAAATCCCATTGCCAGTTGGCCGGCCCGTTTTAAACGAAAAAAGATTTTATCTATAAAGGTTCATAACTATTTATCAGTTCATCTGATCGAATTTAGTGCAATAGTATTAGACTCTAATCCTTTATTTAATATTTGGTCGAAACTAAACCAATGAAATCAGCAAATGAGCACAATATCCTGCGTTCGAGTGAGAGCTGCAGGGGTCGGTAGGGGAAACGGACGCACAGAGGGCTGAAATCGAAAAAAACCGGACATCGGGCCAAAAATGGGTTTTTTCAGTGAGGAACTTGAAACTTCGCCTAACTGTTGCAAAAAGATTGCATTTTATGTTTCCGTTCGTCGCTTTTAAATATTGCTTGGCGTCAAAAAGATACAGGGCGTCAAACTTGAGACATTTTTACAGAAAATTAGCTCTTATCTAGAAAATTAGGATTTTTCGGAGAAAACTGCGAGAGTTTGTGTGGCTGTGCGACGACGGCCTCTTGGCAGGGAATCTGGATACTACTAACCCTTACTTGACTTAAAAAAAACATATACCTATATCTCCGCAAATAAGACCATAGTTGTTTTATAAAAAAAGGCCCCCATAATCTGGAATTGTAATAGGACCGATAGAAAATAATTGAATTTGAAAAATTGAAAGTTTGAAATTTATATAAATTAAAACCACTAAAAAGAAAAACTAATCACTCACTTGGGTATTTTAAACTATTAAGGTATGTAACAATAGTAAAACAATGCTAAAACTAAATATTAAAAGCTATTTTTATTGAGCTACTAATAGTCAAGGTATAAAATTACCCGAGTACTTGAATCAGTGCGAATGTTTGCAACAATCGCAAGGCAGTGCTGCCATATGCCAGAAAATAAAATTTATTCGTTCGAAAATTACAAATAGGACACAGGTAATTCTATATACGCTACACAGTATTACTATCCATATGATGACATGAAGTCAAGGAGAATACTATATGAAAGGAATTTTATTACTGCGCTTACTCCTATATCCTATCTATGAGTACTGATCGTAAATATATTTATAGGCCTATGATAGTTATGTGGTCGTCTTATAGGATAGATTAATAATAAAATTATAAAACTTACGAAAATGTATATATCTTCTTATCTGAAGGTCGTCTTGTCAGCGAGAATATACGGTATCTAAATATCTACTTATTTATTGATTCTCAATCATTTATTTGTTTATTAAACAAAATCGCCGCAGTTCGTCGGAAGGACTGGTGGTGACGAAAACTTGTGTAAAAATTAATTTAAAAAAATAAAACAAAAATATTACCATGCATACATACGATAAACCCAACTAAATAAAGCATAAGTGTGTATAAATAAAAATAAATAAATACACAAATATAAATATTCAATATATATATGAATTATAAAAACATCACTGTGATATAGTTAATTAAGTACGAATTTTAAAAAAACCTTAAACAGCATATACATTACTTGTAGTAAATGATATCGAAATATCAGTATAAAAATATTGTAGTATTAGTTACCGAATGTATACTACATCCATACCATTTCAAAAGTGAAATAGTTACGCTCTCATGGGAAATTCCTCAGATTCATTCTCGAAAGGTGGAAAAACGCGAGAAAGCGATTCTGCGATATTCCATCATCGACCCTTAAAGAGGCAGATGGCGTGCGAATACAAGGAAGAGGGAAAAGGGGCAAGGAAGGGTTCGAGGGAAGATGGGGGAGGTTGTTCGAAACGGTCCAGACAGGCAGTTTTCACCTAAAACAGGAAAACGAGGAACACCTGCGCCCCGTAAGAAATTACTTCCCTCGCATTACCGAAACGCCTACGCGAGAAAAATTCTCACCCGACGAGAGACACCGAAATGGACTTGCCGGAGGCGTCAAGATGGAGATGTATTTGGAAAAACGAGAACCTTTGAAATGACCTGATACCTGGAACATTCATTTTCTCGAGGTGTCTCAATTTTCAGAAACATTAAAGCATGAATTATGCCTCTGACGTGTTCAGTTACTTCACCTTACTTATTATAGGCATGTATAATTAGTTCTAATGTTTTCTGTGTTGCTAAAAGTATAAAAATATAAATTTTATTCTCAAGTTCAGATAATTTAACCCCCTCTTTTGTTATTCTCCCAGTCATACAGCGGGTCTAGGATAATTAGTGTATCTAATGAGATAATTAATAGAAAAGTATTGAATATGTTTGAATGAACACTTCTTGTTTACAATAACCAAAATTAACCTTCGTATATTATATGAATTAGCAATTTATTGTAAATTTATCCAGTGTTCTGTGATTAATAATATCTTATTAATGTTATAAATATGAAATAGAAGTTTTTTCACTAACGGTTCTCTAATTCTACGTCAGATTAATACAATAATAACAATATATATTTAAATGAGTTGAATGTTGCCTTTTACCAGAATATATGATAATAAATAAATTATTAAGGCGAAAAAAAAGTTAATTCTATATTTAAGTTGCTACTTATAGCATTTGATCACGAACGAATTTATGATTTTTTTGGCAATTTGTTACACTTAATTGTATTCAGATGAGCATAGTTTTTTAGGAATTTGTCGACTAAAATGTTTGGTCGTAATTTTATGCCGATTTCAGCTATCGCCAATAGACGATTAAGGTCTGCTACTACAACCGCTTGGTTTCTAAATTAACTGCGAAAAAGAAGAATACCAATTCATTTTATGATTTTGCTTTTAACTTTAAGGATCTTGAAATTTCGCGAAAGTGGCACTCATACTTGACATCCTCTCTTCTCTCTTATTTTGATTATCGTAGGGAAATTTCACTCTTTTATTTTATTTTGCTTATAATCAAAGGCTCCATAATTTTTGTATGATTCTGATCATTAGCGTTGAGAGAACGAATGGTCGAAATTCTTGGCTTATTATTTTTATTCCCATCTCAAATTTCCCGATATTTTTAAACTGATAGCTGAAAGGTCTCGTCTGAACCACTGATAGTTGAGGAGTACTTGTAATAATAGGCGGTGAGTGAACGAGTACTTGAAGTGACGCTAGAACGATCGGGTTTCAGGAAGAGTCTATGGCGATTGACTTCCAATGTTATAGAAGGCGTTATGAGAACAAAAGACAGATGGGTCTGCCAAAGAGAACGTGGGTTGGGGAAGAAATGGCACCTTTAAGAGTCCATTAATGGATTGCTTTGATGATATGTATTATACTTCAACACGCTGACAATTATTTTGGAACTATATCTTGGCTGCAATTTTCAGAAACTTTTCCGTGCGATTCCTACTACGGATTTTTGTAAATTTCAGAACAGTGAAGCTGGTACAGAAAATATGCCACGGAACTCCATTTAATTTTTGCAAATTTTAAGTAACATTTTCATGCAGGACAATTTTATAGATTGAAGAGTGTATGTTTAGAATGACAAAGACATGGCGACGCCAGAGAATTATGTTCACGGACTTCTTCTAGAAAATACGATTCATCCCTTATTGCTAGTAACCAATGAGGTTACCTTTTTCTTTTAGGCTATAGTGATTGAAATAGTGCAAGTAACTGCTGCAGGCTAATTTTTATGGAGAAATTGAAAAGCGTTTTTTATTTATTGTTAATAATCTATCATTTTACTTAACAGAAGCCGTGATCATAATTTTTTGACATCGATAAAAATAATAAGATAACTAAAACGCAATGAATTTCCTTCAATTAAAACTAGACTAAATAACAGAGCATTTAAACTAACATTTGATTTATCTATGTACGAAAACTTAAAAGACGCAGATTTATCCAGTGATTTCAGTTAATATTGCAAGGATTCTTCTTGGAGTGTACTGAACGATTTTTTTGAGAGAACAAAAGCGACAGTATTGCCCTCTATTGATGGTTATTGAAAGCCATTCTCAAAATATCGTGTGTTGACACGAGACTTTGTTTTGAAACGTATGGTAGAAATATCTTTAGTGTATTTAATTCTAATTGCATTGGTTGAATCGCCAATGAAACTTTGAGAAATATGTCGCCTTTAATGCTTTATATAGATTCTTCAAAAGTATTGACTCCACAGTATTTTTAGTCTTTCAATAAACGAGTATAACTGAAAGATGTTTTATTTTGAACAAGGCGGCGTACGCCTTAAACCGAAAGATATTCAGAATTGAAAAATAGCAAGATGACTGGCAATCGAATCCAGGTTTCCCACTTTCTGGGTAGGGATGATAAAGAATCATAAACCTTTCTATTCGCCATAAAAAGACTCGGGAAACATAAGCGGAGGGTCAAAAACAGCAAAAACTGCTTTCTTGTATAGTGAAGAATTTCTGTGAGGTTAATGGTAAATAGAGCTCATATGACTTAATAATTGAGTTAATTTACGACTGTGGATTCTCACTCAAAGCTTAGAGAAGGTGGGATGTATGCGCCATTGACGAAAATCATCAGAGATCATCTCAAACAGCGAGGGATGAAAGCTTTTAGAGCCGATGTTGCAAATTTAATAGCTGGATACCATTCCGCTCTTCATCTGAACAGAGGGTCAGCTGCGGGTGTAGCAATATATTACGACCAATAGAAGATGAGATTCAGGAGAAGGGTTGAATGGATTAAGAGCTGTCATCAAGAATGAGGGTGACATTTTTCGAGCTTTGCGAAACCTTCCTCATGTGAAAAATGGAAGCACTCTGTCTGTCGCTTATACTGTTTCCTGCGAATCGAAGATATGATAAGGGGGCGAAATGTGATACTGGAGTGATTTTGAGTGGTTTACTCCGTGGGAACAAGAAAAGCAGTTATTATTGCCGAGGAGAAAATTTCGAGGCATTAAGTCAACGAAATATTATATTAGTTATCTACCTCGATTGACCGGCATTTGGTTTGTTGGAAGTTTCTATACATGGAATACAATTATCTTAGCTTTCTTTAACTTCTACGATTCAATACAATGAAACTGTTCTATATTCCAATGCTATCATAATTTTATAATTAAACAGTATAGATAAATAGTATGCTTGAGCAGTTATATAAAAATGAAGATATTTTGTATCACTTGGAATAAGTTTGATTATACTCCTAGCCGTAATTGCAGTTCAGTTCAGTTTAACTACAACAAGACTTAGGTTTCACCTCACCATTGTAGCCACTAACAATTAAAAAAATTATAATAAAAGGTATCGTTGTCACAAACAATAATAAGATTCGCAATAAAGCTACATCTAGCTTTGCTACAAAACTTAGGTCGTGTATGTATTATTTCTTGCCGTGTATTAAACGTTTTATTATGAATCTGCTTACAGTTCAAATACATCAGCAGTTACGGCTATGAGTACTATGAAGCTTATTTCAATTCAAAGATAGCTGTATTCCATAATATTTTTTATTTTGTATCACATAAAATTTTGCTGGGGATGCTTAAAGAACTTTGAAAGGAAGTGATATACATAGTAATTCGGCGGGAAGTAACTTTTCAAGTTCAGGATTTTGGTTAATCTTTCTTGAAGTATCAACGGTTGTGTCCATTTCCCGGACTCAACTTGATACTTCCGTATCAAAGCGATGAGATCGTGAAGAGACATTTGAAAGTCTGGAAAGATGCGTATAAGAAAGAGCATTTGCGATATTACCAGCTTCGTGCTGAGGCACGCCTGGATGTTATGCAACTCAACCTACTTCTCGTGCTTCCTATTCTTTCCGCATCGGCGCTCCAGTCAGCTCAAGAGGGAAAGTAGTCATGAAGGATCCATCCTGCGTAGCTAAACTTAACGATAGTGAGAATATAAAAACACCGAGCGAAGGGAGACGATTATGTTCACGTAAAGTTCTCGTGTTTCGCGAGAATTTCTGGGGGAAGCATTATCCCGGAAGCGTCTCCCCAGCTGTTCTACTCCGAGACACAATCGGTCCATTAATGGAAATAATTAGGCTGCCAAATGGAGGCTTCCATCGGACGAAGAAAGCCGTATCGAGTGTTTCGAGCTTTATGTTGATATCGGGGAAATAATACCAGCGTCCCCCACGGGAAGAAATGCATTCAGAGTATTGACAAAATGATCGTTTTTGCGTATCGCTCGACGTAGGATGGAGTTTTAACTGAAACGGAAGCGGTTCGAAAACTGCTGTTTACTAAGTTCTAGATGGCGTTCAAAATAGACAAAAATTTCGTCAGAGATAGGTCAGGAAGTGAAGGAAAGGTTTATGGACTGCGTAAAACGAGGACTTTCCTTAAGTCACGAAGTTGGATCTTAAATAATTTAGCAGAAGTACTAGGAAAAGTCGCATGCTAAATAGCAACAATATTGATCAGTATTTTCCAGCTTAGAGCTATTTAGTCATTTATTTGTGGCCAAATAGTTAATTTTTCCTTTAAAGTTTTATTCAATTTTCTCCACAAAGGGTTGATTATAAGTGGATAAAACTAAGTTTCGGTTGGAATAGGTTCTAAAATGAGATATACACCTAAAATATTACTGCCATAGTATCGATAAATCAATAATTTTCGAAGAAATTTCGTTATGCGCATGACGTTAAGACGGAGTGAATATGTATGACTTGAACCGCCTCTATCGGGACTATTAAAATCATACGAAGGAAAAATATTTGAAGTTTTAATCGAGGACTAAGATTGACATCCTTGATCAGATTTATGATTTTTCATTTCTTTCTTTTGACTCAATCGCAAGTGCATTTTTTGCATTCCAGTTCCTAATTTTGCGATGTGCTCTTATATAATCGCTCACACACGCGAATATTTACGCAAAATTTATATATTTCATCCTCTCCAAGTCCGAGGGGGAAATTTTAGACTATTTTCGGTTTTCAAAGCGATTTTTCAATGTTTCTGTGAACTAATACAGAATTATTTTCCAATATTCTAATTAACTTGAATTTAAAACCTCTTTTCTCCTTTGTTCAACTCTTATTTCTAAGTGTGAAAAAGTTGGCAGCTAGCTACGAAAGGTAGCTTTCTTTGCCCAATGTCATATAAACTTTAAGTTTCGGATTTTTATTCATTCTCAACCTTAATGTATTTAATCGTTTTTTTATTCTTGAAATATTCGTTTGTGTTTTATCTTTTTTATGCTACAACTCTTGTATTTAGATTTAGTGTAATTTGTGAAGATATTTTGTTCGATTTGATTGCTTGTAGTGAACGTGTATTCTCTCTTTTGCATAATTTTTATCTATTCTCTGCTTGTCTTTTATAATTCTTTTTATCCTCCTTCTTCACCAAATACAGTTTTCTACCTGTAGGTTTCGCAGGTTTTTCACACTCCCCTTCATGTGAGTGTTTTTCTGCAGTGGAAATTTTTCCTGAGCCCTCAGCTTAGGTTTTTTAAAAACCTAAATACTAGTTTTCTTCGTGTACTTTTGCAAACTATCTCTTTCTTTCTGTTTCGCATATGACGATGGGTTACGTGTAAGAAGAGACTTTCTAGTCTCAATCTCGCCCGAATGAAGGGCATTTATTATTATTATTAAAGGTTGGTGTGATGGACTCGCATGCGATAAACGTTAATATTTTGGAGTTTATCGTTAATTAAGAAAGGTTATCATACGGTAAGGGAAAGAAATTCACTCTATAAACGTGATTGGTAGAAAGCAAACAGTAGCAAATGAAGATCAATTGTGGAAAACGCATTCAGTATGTAAATGATATCATTTCCCAGGGGATTTTTGAATCGCTCTCTCTTCTTGCTTTTTTTCATATCTCTAATCATGTTGGATATGAATAATTGACTGTTCAGCGGTGATCATTTCCTGGAATTTCCCTTATGGTTTTTGCGTAATTATTTCAGCGCAATCGCTCGTTTTTGGAATTTCGAGTCGCTTTGATATGGTTGGGAATGGCGGAAAACGAGTTTGCGGTATCCGAATCTTTCATTCTCGTTCGATTTTTAATTTCACTTTCGATCAAAAATTGTCATTATTTTCTCCGGTTACCTAAGGAATTAATATTCCTAGAAAACATACAAGAGTGGAGTTAATTTGGTAAATTTCAAATATTTTAAATCCATCTAATAAATACGGTAGAATTAATTAAAGACAAAGTAAAATTAATATGGTATGGCGTAACTTTGTGGAACTCAACACACATGTTAAAAGAAGAAATACTTAGTAATTTCCACAGCAGGTTTATTGAACGACCAGCTTTGTTTCTTTCAACTTGTAAAGACAAAGATTTAAAACTGGAAGATGCCAACGATCGAATCTGGAGCCTTCATTTTTGGAACGTAGAAATGATTGCCCTAATATTCCTATAAAGCATTCATTTATCTTCCAATTTCATTTTTAAATAAGTATCAGAAACTTCGGATCGCCAAATATTTTCACTCTAATTTCTATATATGTATTTCATACTGATAATGTGTTTTCATCATAATGAAGGAAAAAGGGACACTTTCCCTGGATTTGTAGAGAAATGACTCTCTAAGCAGACCAGGTAGTTTTTATAATTGTTTTAGCAATTCTTTCCTGGTTTGATTTACAATTCTTTTAACTAATTAATTTTACGACAAAAATGTACTTATTTAGTCAATTAGACAACTCATGATAAAAAATTGCGTAGTCATAATTGCCTTTTAATTCTATCGTATTTCATCGTAAGATACTTACTATCTCACTTAGCAAGTTAATTATCCTTTGCTTTTCTTATAGAATAAATTCTTTACCAATGACATTTCAATATCAGTGTTTGCGATATCAGCTTGAGCCTAATTAAAACTTCAAGAAACGGCTATTATTAATCTTACCTCGATATCGCCTGAATGATTTAAAACTTTTGGTAATTGAAATTTACTTGATAATATTGCAGGTGAAATGCAGGAATCTAATATCGATAATTTAATTATTAACTAATTTTTCATGCTATGATTTACTAATGTCCCCTTGAAAAAACTTGCAAATAATTGGGGTCGTTGCTGAATAGAATTATTAAGCCATTCATTAAAACACTAGGTAATTTTTCTTAATAACTAATAGGACTAATTTGCGAGTGTAATCATACGTTTTAATAAGAAAAATTTAAATATTAAAAGTAATATAATATTCAATTTTATATTCATTTACAATTTTCAAGGCCCTGACATTCTTTAAGTGTGGAAAAATGTATGCAACTAATTTTATTTGCTATCTTCCACAATAGACTCATGTGAGGGACGAGCTTCAAATTTGTGACACTTCAGAGAAAACGGGAGATTTAACAAAGCAGCACTATTTTTTTACCAAAGTTGTCTTTTACTTGGTACCTTTCCCGACATTATATCTTATCAATTTTGTTCTGAGCAGTATATGAAATTAATTTTCAAAGTGTCATCATGCATGCTTAGAGGCTATTTCATCTGCATGGGAATTTTCAATCCAGTTAACAAACTCAAAGCCTTGCTCAGATTATTTCTGAGGCTTCTGAAATTTATTAAAAGATTTTATGGCATTTAAAGTTAACAAGTTTGAGGAAATCATTTTTTATTTTGTATTGTTTAAATCAACCAAGGTGCGTTCCATCAGACTAAGGTCTGTCGACAGAACGTCAATAGCACAAAAGAATGATATCACGAAATATTATAAAATGCATTTTGAACTCAGCTCGGAGTTCACCGTATAAAAATAAGCAACAGACAAGTAGTGCTGAAGTGACAAGAAATACAAAGAATATGAAAAAATAAGAAAATTAACATTGCAACAAGTAAATCTGAAGTAGTTTTTCTATAGTAAAAATTAGCCTAGTATATTTTACCATTAGAAGAAAAAAATATACCTTAGAAAAAGGCATAAAAAAGAAAAATTTCTTTGGAAACAAAATTAGACAACTTCGATAATGACAAAAATGTTTTTAAAAATTTAAGAAGAATAAAGAAAAAAACAATTTTTTTCATAGATTAACATATGTAAACAAAAATACATGCATGCACCAAAGGAAGTCAAGCAAGAGTGAAAATAAATAATAAAAAAATATTGAATATGAAACCATTTTTAAATGTTAGCATGCTTCAGTTGGTATAACCATAAAGTGGAGAAGTACAACCATTTTTACATTCTCCCTATACGAAGTATAGAGAAAGTATTGTGTTCGCAAAAATATTCAACCTCCAGATTTCAACGGAAATAGATGTTTTGGGGCCCATAGAGCATGTTTTAGCTATTTTCCCGAACATGTCTGTCTGTGTGTCTGTCTGTCTGTCTGTGGTTAAAAAGTTTGTGTGCGCTCTATCTTAAAAAGTAATTATCCTGTGGCGATACTCCACGTATCGCCACCGCGTTATCTCTGTATTGTTGCTTGTTATTTTAGTTACAAATAACAAGCATTGTTAACTTGAAAATGAGAGAATTAAGACGATCTTAAAACTCGTATTTTGATAGTCTTCAAATCTGTTACACGAAGTCGAGGTCTTCTCACACGAAAGTTTCAGAAATTCATATTTGATTGCGACAGTTGTTTTGTTATATGTCTAAGTCGTCGACTACATTAATCGTCGGCTACATTGGTGACCCCTGACAAAGGACAAATTCGGCAACTTTCTTCACCGGCTTCCTGGCCTCTACGGACATCATCAGGAACCTCGCTACACGGGCTTCTTTACGCACCTCGCGCAGCATTCCTCAGACCACTTCGTCAAAGTAGCTGTGTCTAAAGCAACCATGGGAGACACGGAGCAACTCGCCAAACTTCAGACGCAACTTGCGGAACTACAACAGCAGCTCTTTGCCCAGCAAGAGCAACATGCCCAACAACTAGCAGCCATCCAGCAACAACACCAACAGGCTCCGCAACTACAACAAGAACAGCAAGTAGCGCTACCTCCGCAACCTTCGCAGAAGGAATCTCCGCTCTCCGATTCCGCCAGCTTTAGCCCTGCTGCCATCTATCGCGTCACGCCTAAACTTCCCCCTTTCTGGCCAGCTCAACCTGCAGTATGGTTCGCCCAGGTCGAAGCACAATTTTCCTTGGCCAACATCACCTCGGACCTAACTATGTACAATTACGTTGTAGGAAGCCTTGACCATCGCTTCGCCAGTGAAATAAGTGACCTCATAATAAACCCTCCAACCGCGAATCGTTACCTGACACTTAAATCTCAGTTGATACAGCGCGTCTCTCTCTCTGAGGAGCAGCGGGTTCGGAAACTTCTCACAGCAGAAGAACTGCGTGATCACAAGCCTTCACAACTCCTGCGACACATGCGTTCTCTCATAGACGCAACACAAGTGCAGGACTCTTTCCTGCGTACCCTTTGGCTACAGCGTCTCCCGCTCTGCGCGCAGGCCATTCTCCAAGCGCAGGCTACTACACTTCCTCTGGATCAGCTTGCAGATGTGGCCGACCGCATCGTCGCTGTCGTTCCGCCTCCGATTGCCCCAACCGTCCATGCTGTACGCTCTACGCCTGACCACTCAGCATTGGCTCAACGGGTGGAGAAACTCGCCAAGCAGCTCCAAGATCTACAAACTCGTCTCAGTAATTCCCCACACCCACGGTCTTGGACCCGGGACAGATCTCAACCTCGTCCCACTGGCTCCACATACACTACACAGCGACCCGCCCAACCAGAGATGTGCTACTACCATCGCAGATTTGGTGTCGAAGCCAGACGTTGCACCCAGCCATGCTCTGCCAACTTAGTGAAGAATTCGGTAAACTCCAACGACGACTCGTAACGGTGACCACAAGTCGTCCTGCAACAGGGTGCCGCCTCTTCGTCACCGAAACTCGTATTTTGATAGTCTTCAAATCTGTTACACGAAGTCGAGGTCTTCTCACACGAAAGTTTCAGAAATTCATATTTAATTGCGACAGTTGTTTTGTTATATGTCTAAGTCGTCGACTACATTAATCGTCGGCCACAATCCAATCATTTCCAAAATTCATATTAAGTATTTTCCTAACAATTCCAAAAGTTGATTAGTATTTTATGAATACCGCTTAACCGGAATTTGCAGTTTATTCGGAACAAAATTTTGTTTCTTAAATATCTCTGTAAGAATGATATGTAGGTATATACAATTACATATAAAAGTTATAGATATTGTACATTACTAAAACTATTGATTGAAATATTTTTTCGTAACAATGATTGTTTAGGAGTTATTCTTGAATAATGGTTAATCGGAAGTTGTTGTTTCTCCAGAAATGGAAGTTTTTCATAGATATATCTGTCAGAATTCAATATAAGTATATACAATTATATACAAAAGTTATAGATAATGTACATTACTGCAAATTTTGTTTGAAACATTTTTCTGTAACACTCATTGTTTTGAAGTTAATTATATATTACCGGCATAGGCTTCTGTTTTCAATAAATATGGAGAAATTCATGTGTTGGCCACATCAGATTTTTCAGTAGTAAATTAAGCATATTCAGTTTAATAAAGAAAATAAAACGTTGACTCTTAAAAAACTTTGACTCTTAGAAGAAAATACCTCATATAAAAAAACTCCATAGGATATATAATTAGATATCTTCTGAAGGATGAAAATAGTATGTAAAAAAAACTAAAAAGCGAACATTTTTTGAAATATTAACATACTACGTCTTAGTAGAAAGGAAAAAGTAAAATTTATCATTTAAAGGTATACCTCAAACATTTAAAATAAGGCAATAAATTTAGCATAGTTTATTATAAAATATTTCAGTATTATGGGACCTTTTTAAATGATGGTTTCATTAGACGCAATTCGAGAATGATACTTTGGAATAAATATCCGGTGATAAAGGCGTGCGAAGAGAGAACCATTGTTCCATAATTCAGTTGCCATGGCGCAGTTGACAGAGCACCTTTATGCGTGGTTGCCTTGAGGATGGCAGCAATCGATTGTCTGCGGGGCCATTAGTAACCATAGCCGTAATTATCTTCCATTGGTCAGGGAGGGAAATAATAAAAGGCCTCCTCTCTCTCTCTCTCTACCCTTTAAAATCATTGAGCGGTTGCTCGAGGTAGATATCATATCTTCAGGCCATTTCTCCATCTCTGGGAACGGCTAAACACAGCTCCACACCTCTGGTGCACTCATTCTGATTCAGCATAGTACCCTCAAGTATAAGATATCTCATATTAACTCAGGTTCTACGTAAATGACATGGAATCGTTATGTTTGTCTTGATTGTGAATATTGCGCGTATGTTTGATTAAAGGCGACAACCTCATCGAATATTAGAATGCATTGAAACCTTTTTGGTGTGAAGAAAATATTCGAAGATTTTTGCTCTCTCCCATTGATTTGTAAGAGTTGCCACATATCTTCAGGATTTGAGCATATTTTACTACAATGTTTAGTTTATTCCCTGAATATTATATCGTGACGATCATTAGTGACAAATTTAAGTAAGATTGTCTTCCTGTATAGCGAGTTCAAAATGATGAATTTAGACGGTATTTTTGTGTTTATTAAGCAACGCTTCATCAACTGACGCCAATGATGAGGAGTATAGCAAAAAATCATTCGTTCCCTGTTTGGAATCAGAAACCGAAACTTACCTTGAAGGTGTTTCTATTTTAGATCTTAAGTATCTTACCCAAACGGCACATGTCGGGAGAATCATTTCTTATAATAATTTGAGTGGTTTCAAACGCCATACGATTTAGGATATAGGAATAAGAGCAGTAATAAAATGCCTTTCATATAGTATTTGCCTTGACTTCATGTATTATTACTTTATATTTTAATTTTCTAATGAATATACCCCAAAGTGATGGTAAAATAAACTTTATGTGGAGACTTCTAGTTCACTTAGCGTCCAAACCAGGAAGATTTAGATGTTTAATAGAGGGTTTTTGTGTGTGGAATACCAAATTTTGATAATTAGCTGTTTCTATAATATGCGCCGTAAATTTCTGAATATCAAAAGATTATACACGTAATTATGAAATAATATTATGATTTATTGCGATTGTAAGGATTTAGAGTAAGTAAATCATACATCTGACGTAGTCAAGTGCAACCTGTGGAAATAACCATACAATGTAAAATATGCAACATTGAAAGATCCACATAATCTATCGAATGCTTTCTTTCTTCTAAAAATTTAGGCATCCTTACGCAAGTACACATTTTCTGAAGATTTCTTAAACGAAACTAGTAGTAATAATTATAAGTATATATATTCTGTGGAAATTGAATCTTTTTTACTCCTCTGACAAGTCTGTTATCTTAGAGTTTTTAAAACCCTTGCTGTTATAGCACTTACGTGTTTCAATGGAATTATAACCGACCAAATATTGATTGTACATTTAGTTTACCGTGAGACGTAGCATCGGCGCTATGGGAAAATGATGACCAGCTTTCAGGTCGTATTGGGACGTGAACATGGAAAAGGAGGCAGAAAGATAAGTGGAGTGGAATGATCAGAAATGAGGAGGTCCTCGAGAGAGGAAAGTGATGGGAAAGATTCGAGGAAGGAGATTAGGTTGTCATCTGCAGATGGCATAGAGGCGAAAGAAGGAAATTTGGAGGGTTGGAGAGTAATTGTTCAATTATGAATAGAAAAAATGATAGTTTAGATTTATTAGAATCGAGAGAAATAGCCGAAACATATATGAAGAGGGCGCCCGGTGAATTGATCCGGGGGGAAATCGTACGCGGGGAATTGATCTCCCGACAGATTGCTACGCGGGGAATTGATACCCCGCGCTGATGTACTACCAACCCAACCCCGCCCGGCCCAACCCAACACCCCCCGGTTAATTTATTTATAGCATTAACCAATAATCAAGGTGTGTAGATTAACATAAGACTGAATAACAGTAGTACAACGTCAGCGCGGGGGATCAATTCCCCACGTACGAATTCCCCGCGTACGAATTCCCCCCGGACCAATTCACCGGCCACGATAAAGAGATAAATTGATATAAGGTATAATTATATGCCTTTCGAAAAAAATCATTCATACTAAGTAGGAAAATAGTAAATATAGTAGATTTCGTAAAAACTACTCATACAAAACTTTAATTGATATTGTTTTCATTTGCGCTTGTGGTATAATGCAGCTTTTTGTAAAGATATATACTTTGTGAATTAATGAATCGCTAATGTTGAGCTAATTAAATGGTGATATCCGTCTAATATTAAAGTTAACACTAAGATGTAGTTCAGGTACTTTTTCCCGTCTTTCATTCTTTTGGTAATTTTGAACGACTTTATTCACAGTATTTTGGATGATTTGTCTCCATATTTGGTGTTTGAATCATTTTAATAGATTAATTCATTTCACGATAATAAAAGAGTTGGGACTTAAAATTACACCAAATTGAACGCATAAAATATTTCACAAGCGCGCTTGAATTTTCAGGATCATGGGTATCGCATCATCGCAATATTTATCCATAAATTCACACCTTCCGATATCGATTTCAAAATCCATCTGAACGAAGTTTTTGAGAAAATACCAAGCGAGCCTTGAGAAACTGCTTAGCTATAATTTATTCTTATCTATAATTATCTTATAATATGTTCTTTATTTATCTTTTTTCGATTATTTTGTATTTGAGATCTCATGCTATCTTATATATCATTCATAATATTCATATTCATATATCATTCATAAATATCTCAAGTGAATCCCAGTTCATTTAAAGTGTTCTAGGAGACTATTTGGCAGATTAAATAAATCTCACTATTTCACTAACTCAAACTCTTATTATAGTATTATAACTTTGCTTTAAACGAAAATTATCTATTTTTAATATGTACCTGTATAAACATAACATATTATATTTGCTACTTATTTCTATTGAGATGATATCTTACATCTTTGTGATGCTGTTCCCTTAACCTTCACTTTCGCATGCGCCAATAAGTAGCCTTTTCACAGATTAAGCGTAATGCTGCAGTGATTGGAGTAATGACCCTAAATGGATTTCCTTATAAGAATCATTAGCAGAACGCACCAACAAAACCCTTCCGTACTCAATGCCGCATAGCCGAGACATTAAATCCACAAGTAATAATCCTAAACGGATTTCCTTATGAGAATCATTAGCAGAACGTACCGGCACAAACCCTCCCGTACTCAGTGTCGCACTGTCGAGACATAAAATCCACAAGTTCATCCCCGTCTCCATCGCCGTCGTGCTTCCGAAAAAGTAAACACTTCCGCAAACAACAACGCCCGCGTCGGAATGTTTGGCGAAACCGGAGAGGGAAGACCAAGGGCGATTGGCTTTTTTTCTTCAATGGGAACGATTATTTGGCGAGGTCGCCTTTAAAATTTCCGTGGGAAGACGTACATCACGATGGAGATTGCTTCTCGTTGGAGAAAAAGGGAGAAACGGAGAGATTCGGGGAATGTGGTGCGTTCTTACGTTTTCCCAATCGAGATATCCACCTTCTTCCTCTCGGGCATTCGGAGGATAAAAATATTACCAGTGGAAATCGCAATTTCTCTTTTTTTATTCTCAATCCGTCTTTTTCCTCTTTCGTTCCGTTCTTGCATCGCTTCATTTCCTCTCCGGGCTTTAACTCTTTCCCTCATTTTCCCTATTCACTCCCCCTTCTTACTTCCATTTTCTCCGGTCCCAACTTTTTTTATCAGCGGAGAAGGTAGGAGTGGATAATGCCGGAGAGGGTTATTGAATCTTTTTCAATAATCAAGGGGAGATGAAAAGGATATCGCTGCTTAAAGTAGCGGCCTGGAGATATCTACACGGAGATTTTTATCCAAACTGTCTCCCCTTGATTTCTTACGCTTGATTTTTTAAATGTAGATTTTGCGTAAGGATTTTCGCTTTTCAAGTTTGTGTATAGATTAAGAATAGACTGTTATACTTCATTACGCATTTTCGTTGCCCTCCAGTTGAAAAGTAAATCTATAGCCACAAAATTCCCACAAAACAAATTACTTCCATCAGTGACTTCCTGGATGGGTTGATGAATAATTTACGAATGTAGCATAACTTAACTTCCGTTTCGACTTCTATAGAAATCATCATGTGAGGTATAAAAGCAAAGGCGTCATAGGTTCTTAGATATATTTTATATTGGGGATCTTTAATATATATATCACTCTGAAACAATTTATTTTCTTATTAATATCGCTAGAAATATATGAAGCGCAATAGTGTACTAAATTGCTAGAAGGATACAAAACTTTGTTGCAAGATGGATGTCTCAATGGGTATCAGTCGATCTAAAATAGACATAAAAACTTGCCATTGAAAACTTTATGAAGTGAATATTAATTTATGAAACTTAATGTAGTTGAAAGCTATCAAACAAGATTTTCTAAATAATAGGTGCACCAAATCTGCCAATGAAAAGAATCAAGAAGATAAACATATTAAAAAACAAATATTAGTATTGGAAATAACAAAAATTATAAAACTATCAATTAGAAAAAAAATGTTTTGGTGGTAATAGACTGAAAAATTTCGAACCCCCAAGGATTTATCATTGATGTATTTTCATAAGATGTTACCAAAAACGTTGAAAGAGGATTTGATCTCTGCTGCATTGAAACCAGGGGAAATATAAATTGGTTATTCAATTTAAGAAAGCTGTCCCATTCTTGATAGATTTTCCATGATATATTCTTTGTTATAAAATGTATCTTTTGTATCTTTAAGGCAATAGCTGTAATATCCATTTCTATTATCAATAGACATCCTGCACGAACGACATCAGGCGCTTCTTCGAATACCTTATATGGTCCCTTTCATTATTTCAAATAATTCGGTCTTTACCCTTTCTGTCTCTCTGACTACCCTTTTATTATACCCTCTAC
This sequence comes from Sympetrum striolatum, assembly GCA_947579665.1. NCBI lineage: Eukaryota > Metazoa > Arthropoda > Insecta > Odonata > Libellulidae > Sympetrum > Sympetrum striolatum. The sequence goes on from OX388346.1 coordinate 32,671,795, forward strand.
TCTTGGTAAATGATTCGGAAGACTTCGTAGTGACAAAGACGATGATTATGTGCCGCAGTGGAAGTAAAATCGCTCTCTCTGCATCCTGAACGGAGAGAATGAGAGTTAAGAAATATCTCACGTTTCCAACAGTCTAGAACTTTTCTTTTGTTGTTTACAAATCAAAAAGAGATCAAAAACCCGTCTAGACAGCGCTTCATTATTTTTTCATTATTTCCTCTCTCAAATTTCGTGCAACAGATAGATTTTAACTCTTTGATCTTAAGCCTAATGGGGATAAATCGTCTGAAGTAGATTGCCGTATGTAAAGAGACACTGGCAGAATAACTTCCGTAGAAAGAATGATAGACGGCTTTATTGTAGTTTATTATTATTATAATTTGACTATACGCTGGAGTTTTAGATTAAACTAGTAAATGGGTGCTTGCAAACTGCAAGCAAAGAAAATTATGAAGGGATATGTGTCTTTTTAATTATACTACTATCTATCGTATACCTAATTTTCAAATATGAGATCGAGTTTCATCTTATAATATATTAATTATTTCGAAAGCCTTTCACGTTTAATTGAGACGGGAGTTTTGCAGTTTAGACCTTAAAGAATACGCATACGTAAAATTAAATTAAAGAAATGCGCCAAACAAATTTAAGTAATAATAAAAATCTTCGTAAGATAAAAAGGCGAGAAATCGATAGATGATTCGTTACCTGTAGTACTCGGTTCAGTGCAAGGCATACTTCAATTGAATCCTATGTACATTAAATGGCGTCTAAAGCGGCACAATGATCTCCGTTTCTAATTAAATAAACAAATAGAAATTAGGCAACGTAGCTGAATAATTTTGAAGAATGTAGAAAAAGAAGTTGAATTTAAAGCCCGTATGGAGATGTTGGGAAAATATTTTGCATACGATGATAAACGCAGAAATTGTTTTTACTTACAAAAATTATCCAGCGAACACGTAGAACTACATAATCCGAAGGTCGTTCAAGGTTTTAGGACGTCCCCCTTTGGATTTTAAAGGCCTTCTACGCTTATTTGATACGGGAGATTTGGAGTTGATTCCTAATGAATGTGCATTTGTAAAATTAATTTAAGAAAATACGCCAATCAAAGCAAAGTTAGAATAAAAATCTGCATAAGATAAAAATGCGGAAAATAAATAGACGATTACCTGTGAAGTATTCGGTTCAGTGCCAGACATAATGAAATTGAATCCTATGTTCATTAAATGGCGTCTACCACGACAATGAGCTCCGTTTCTAATTATATAAACAAACAAATATGCTACAGGTAACGTATCTATGTAAATAATTTTGAAAAACGTAGAAAAAGAACTTAATTCTAAAGCCCGTTTGCAGAATATGAAAAAATAATTTGAGGTGAATACAATAGAAAAGAGTAAACATAGTAAGCATACATTTTTAATCGCAGAAATTGTTTTACTTACGAAGAATCATCCAGCTGATACGTAGAAAAACGTAATCCAAAGTTCGTTCAAGGAAATCAGCGTATTTTATGAGTAGATTTTTGTTGTTTATTTTGATGAAAGTTAAATGTTCTTGATGTATATTAATATAACAAACAAAAGAATATTGAAAAATATTTCAAAAACTTCATACTTTCATCACGGCGTATGTTATTTGAACTGCAAACAAATTTGTATTCCACGTAAATAATGGTCGTAGCCAAAGTTTTGATCTTGGGAAGGGTGCAAATAAAAACAGTATTAATTTGTATTTAATTTAAGATGTTGCCGACATGGCGAAATTGGGTGCTGGAAAAATAAAAATTCCTCTTTGAGGTATAATTTAGTTAAATACTCTCCACTGTACGTACATTTTTCATGCTTATGTGAATGAAAACATTTGGTTCTTCATGGACATTTATCGTTTCCCCAGCAGTATCCCATATCATTACGTAAGGTACTACGTATTAATAAAAAAAAACGAAAATTTAACTTAATTTTAAATTCTGTATGGATAAGATGACAGAATAAATATATGTTATTAAAATAGAAGAGACGATACATAATAGGCATACAATAAAAAGCACAATTTTCACACACGAAAGGCAATCCACCATATACGTATAATCCTAACATCGTTCAAGGATATAATTTTATTACCTGTGTAGATATTTGTTGCTCATTTAAATGAAAGTTACACTTTCTTGATATTCAATTATAACATGGTTCTTCAAGAGAGGCGGGCAGCAACGGGTTTGGCTGCCCATATGAGCTTTTCGGTTACAATGTATCACAATGTATGTAGTATGAAATTGAGGCATACGTTACTTAAAGCTGCCCCTCCTAAAAGGAACATCATCTAAAGAAGCCACACTATGAGGTGGCACGCGAGACAGGACGCAGGAGCTTATCTGTTGATCTTAAGAGAAACTAAGGGCAAAATACCAAACACACCGGGTGCGGTGAGAAAGTGGTCACTGTGCTAGGACTCCAACACCAAGGTACGAATTCCGGCTAGCAAGATTTTTCTGGCCTTAGAATGGTTGAGCGTCTTTGTTAATAGTATTAGTTATTGAAATGGTGGTAATTGGGATCTTCCTGCTTTCATCAGAGAAGTTATGAATATTGTTATTAATTATAACGCCATAAAGTAGGAATCGGAAACGGCCATTGCAAAGGGAATTTTTAGACATAATTTAGTATACGATAAATGCATTGGGTTAAGTGAGAATGAAGTGAAATACTACTATACTAAACTATAGCGATTTTGATGCTAATGATTCGTATTGTTTGCAGTTATATTATTTCTAAATAATATCGTTGAAACTATTAATTTACATTAATATTCTGATAGTAATATTTTAGGATGATGTAAATTTCAGTTGTACTTACTTTTACTCAGGCATAGGTAGACTTGATCCGGTATAATACGTTCTTCATCAGTAATTAATGAGTATTTTTCATCGAAATTGCTTTCTTATCCCCCTTATATAGATTCAGTGTAGACTTTTAAATTTAATCCTCGAATAATCTCACTACTTACATGACTTTTCCGATTATCTTCGTTTATAAATGGTCTCGTATTCTCTACATAAACTTATTTTATCACAGTATGTATTCCCGAATAATTCATTGACCGTGCAAATATTCGCTGTCCATTTTGATGAAAGTTACATTTTTCATCCTTCAGTCATAACATATATGGAAAGAAAATTTTTGTTAATTATTCCACTGTCTATTGTATGCATAATTTTCAAATAAGTGAGATCGAGATTCGCCAAATAATATGATAGTAAAATAATTATTTCTAAAGCCTTTCGCGTTTATGTGATACGGGAGTCTTTAATGAATACGCATTCTTAAAATTATATTAAGGAAATACGACAAACAGAGTAAAGTCAGAATAAAAATTTGCATAAGATAAAAATGCGGAAAATAAATAGACGATTACCTGTGTAGTATGTGGTTGAGTGCAAGACATTCTGCAAAATAATCCTATATTCATTAAATGGTGTCTACTACGACAATGAGCTCCGTTTCTAATTAAATAAACAAATAGACAATAGGAAACGTAATTATGTAAATAGTTTTAAAGAACGTAGAAAAAGAACTTTATTCTAAGGTCCGTTTGGAGAAGATGGGAAAATAATATTCATACAATGATACATGCAAAAATTGTTTTTACTAACCAAGAATTATCCAGCGTAGAACAACGTAATCAGAAGGTCGTTGAAGGAAATCAGTGTATTTTATGAGTAGATTTCTGTTTTTTATTTTGATGAATGTTGAATTACGTAATATATTACGAACTAATTGTGTACTACGTATTAATTAAAGAAACGTAGAAAAAGAACTTAATTTTAAATTCTCTTTGGAAAGGATGACAGAATAATTATAAGTAATTAAAATAGAAAAGAATAAACATAATAGGCATAAAATTAAAAGAACAGAAACTCACGCTCACGAAAAGCAATCCACCATATGCGTAAACCAACGATACCCTAACATAGTTCAATAATACCATGTATTTCCTGATTAGATATTTGTTGTTCATTTAGATGAGAGTTCAGTATATGATAAATGTATTTGGTTAAGTGAGCTATGAAATATAATATATTAATAAATTATAGTGTTCGCGAAACTAATGATTCGTAATGCTTACAGTTATGTAATTTCTAAAGATTGTCGTTAAACCTTTTAATTTACATTAATATCACTATTTATTAATTTATATTCGTATCTATGTACTTCATTCTAGAATAATCTCACTACTTACATGACTTTTACGATTATCTTCGTTGTTAATGGTCTCGTATTCTCTACATAAACTTATGTTATCACAGCATGCATTCACGATTGATTCATTGACCGTGCAGATATCTACTGTCTATTTTGATGAAATTTACATTTGTCAGTATTCATTAATAACATATATCGAAAGAAACATGTAATATAATTAAAAATGCATCAAAACTTTATCATGGCGTATGAAAATAGGATCGTAAACAAACTTGTTTTCGATTCAAACAATGGTTGTTGCCATAGATTTAATTTTCAAAATGAGGAGAAAAAAAGGTAAAGAATTGGCGTTCAAACTAAAATTTTGCAAATTTCGTGCAGGAATGTTAAAATCGGTCTCAAGAAAAGTAAATTTAAATCTTTTAGACGTAACACAGACCAAGTCCCACTGCTTTACGATTATGTTTTCATATTTTAATGAACGAAAGAAATTTGCTCTGCATGGCCATTTTTCGTTTTTCCCGTTTAAATACATTGAAAAATATAATCGTTTCTGGGCTCAAACCTAGGACAAAATCTGTAGATTTTCGATTTTTTCCCAACTCAACTGTGAATTATGAATCTCTCCTGAAAATTTCAGCCTTCTAGCTCGATTAGAAATGCCCAGGAATTTGTATGAATGAGTCGGATTTGCAGCTTTATATATAGTAACTAGTAAATGGGTGCTTGCAAACTGCTAGCAAAGAAAATTATGAAGGGATATGTGTCTTTTTAATTATACTACTGCCTATCGTATACCTTATTTTCAAATATGAGATCGAGTTTCATCTAATAATATAATAATTATTTCGAAAGCCTTTCACGTTTAATTGAGACGGGAGTTTTGCAGTTGAGACCTTAAAGAATACGCATACGTAAAATTAAATTAAAGAAATGCGCCAAACAAATTTAAGTAATAATAAAAGTCTTCGCAAGATAAAAAGGCGAGAAATCGATAGATGATTCGTTACCTGTAGTACTCGGTTCAGTGCAAGGCATATCAATTGAATCCTATGCACATTAAATGGCGTCTAAAGCGGCACTATGAGCTCCGTTTCTAATTAAATAAACAAATAGAAATTAGGCACCGTAGTTGAATAATTTTGAAGAATGTAGAAAAAGAAGTAGAATTTAAAGCCCATATGGAGATGTTGGGAAAATATTTTGCATGCGATGATAAATGCAGAAATTGTTTTTACTTACAAAAATTATCCAGCGAACACGTAGAACTACATAATCCGAAGGTCGTTCAAGGTTTTAGGACGTCCCCCTTTGGATTTTAAAGGCCTTCTACGCTTATTTGATACGGGAGATTTGGAGTTGATTCCTAATGAATGTGCATTTGTAAAATTAATTTAAGAAAATACGCCAATCAAAGCAAAGTTAGAATAAAAATCTGCATAAGATAAAAATGCGGAAAATAAATAGACGATTACCTGTGAAGTATTCGGTTCAGTGCCAGACATAATGAAATTGAATCCTATGTTCATTAAATGGCGTCTACCACGACAATGAGCTCCGTTTCTAATTATATAAACAAACAAATATGCTACAGGTAACGTATCTATGTAAATAATTTTGAAAAACGTAGAAAAAGAACTTAATTCTAAAGCCCGTTTGCAGAATATGAAAAAATAATTTGAGGTGAATACAATAGAAAAGAGTAAACATAGTAAGCATACATTTTTAATCGCAGAAATTGTTTTACTTACGAAGAATCATCCAGCTGATACGTAGAAAAACGTAATCCAAAGTTCGTTCAAGGAAATCAGCGTATTTTATGAGTAGATTTTTGTTGTTTATTTTGATGAAAGTTAAATGTTCTTGATGTATATTAATATTACAAACAAAAGAATATTGAAAAATATTTCAAAAACTTCATACTTTCATCACGGCGTATGTTATTTGAACTGCAAACAAATTTGTATTCCACGTAAATAATGGTCGTAGCCAAAGTTTTTATCTTGGGAAGGGTGCAAATAAAAACAGTATTAATTTGTATTTAATTTAAGATGTTGCCGACATGGCGAAATTGGATGCAGGAAAAATGAAAATTCCTCTTTGAGGTATAATTTAGTTAAATACTCTCCACTGTACGTACATTTTTCATGCTTATGTGAATGAAAACATTTGGTTCTTCATGGACATTTATCGTTTCCCCAGCAGTATCCCATATCATTACGTAAGGTACTACGTATTAATTAAAAAAACGAAAATTTAACTTAATTTTAAATTCTGTATGGATAAGATGACAGAATAAATATATGTTATTAAAATAGAAAAGACGATACATAATAGGCATACAATAAAAAGCACAATTTTCACACACGAAAGGCAATCCAACATATACGTATAATCCTAACATCGTTCAAGGATATAATTTTATTTCCTGTGTAGATATTTGTTGTTCATTTAAATGAAAGTTACACTTTCTTGATATTCAATTATAATATGGTCCTTCAAGAAAGGCGGGCAGCAACGGGTTTGGCTGCCCGTATGAGCTTTTTGGTTACAATGTATCACAATGTATGTAGTATGAAATTGAGGCATACGTTACTTAAAGCTTCCCCTCCTAAAAGGAACATCATCTAAAGAAGCCACACTATGAGGTGGCACGCGAGACAGGACGCTGGAGCTTATCTGTCGATCTTAAGAGAAACTAAGGGCAAAATACCAAACACACCGAGTGCGGTGAGAAAGTGGTCACTGTGCTAGGACTCCAACACCAAGGTACGAATTCCGGCTAGCAAGATTTTTCTGGCTATAGAATGGTTGAGTGTCTTTGTTAATAGTATTAGTTATTGAAATGGTGGTAATTGGGATCTTCCTGCTTTCATCAGAGATGTTATGAATATTGTTATTAATTATAACGCCATAAAGTAGGAATCGGAAATGGCCATTGCAAAGGAAGTTTTTAGACATAATTTAATATACGATAAATGCATTGGGTTAAGTGAGAATAAAGTGAAATACTACTATACTAAACTATACCAATTTTGATGCTAATGATTCGTATTGTTTGCAGTTATATTATTTCTAAATAATATCGTTGAAACTATTAATTTACATTAATATTCTGATAGTAATATTTTAGGATAATGTAAATTTCAGTTGTACTTACTTTTACTCAGGCATAGGTAGACTTGATCCGGTATAATACGTTCTTTATCAGTAATTAAGGAGTATTTTTCATCGAAATTGCTTTCTTATCCCCCTTATATAGATTCAGTGTAGACTTTTAAATTTAATCCTCGAATAATCTCACTACTTACATGACTTTTCCGATTATCTTCGTTTATAAATGGTCTCGTATTTTCTACATAAACTTATGTTATCACAGTATGTATTCCCGAATAATTCATTGACCGTGCAGATATTCGCTGTCCATTTTGATGAAAGATACATTTTTCAACCTTCAGTCATAACATATATGGAAAGAAATTTTTTTTAATTATACCACTGTCTATTGTATGCATAATTTTCAAATAAGTGAGATCGAGATTCGCCAAATAATATGATAGTAAAATAATCATTTCTAAAGCCTTTCGCGTTTATGAGATACGGGAGTCTGTAATGAATACGCATTCGTAAAATTATATTAAAGAAATACGCCAAACAAAGTAAAGTCAGAATAAAAATCTGCATAAGATAAAAATGCGGAATAAATAGACGATTACCTGTGTAGTATGTGGTTGAGTGCAAGACATTCTGCAAAATAATCCTATATTCATTAAATGTTGTCTACTACGACAATGAGCTCCGTTTCTAATTAAATAAACAAATAGACAATAGGCAACGTAATTATGTAAATAGTTTTAAAGTACGTAGAAAAAGAACTTTATTCTAAAGTCCGTTTGGAGAAGATGGGAAAATAATATTCATACAATGATACATGCAAAGATTGTTTTTACTAACCAAGAATTATCCAGCGTAGAACAACGTAATCAGAAAGTCTTTGAAGGAAATCAGTGTATTTTATGAGTAGATTTCTGTTTTTTTAAATTTTGATGAATGTTGAATTACGTAATATATTACGAACTAATTGTGTACTACGTATTAATTAAAGAAACGTAGAAAAAGAACTTAATTTTAAATTCTCTTTGGAAAGGATGACAGAATAATTATATGTAATTAAAATAGAAAAGAATAAACATAATAGGCATAAAATTAAAAGAACAGAAACTCACACACACGAAAAGCAATCCACCATATGCGTAAACCAACGATATCCTAACATAGTTCAATAATACCATGTATTTCCTGATTAGATATTTGTTCTTCATTTAGATGAGAGTTCAGTATATGATAAATGTATTTGGTTAAGTGAGCTATGAATTATAATATATTAATAAATTATAGTGTTCGCGAAACTAATGATTCGTAATGCTTACAGTTATGTTATTTCTAAAGATTGTCGTTAAACCTTTTAATTTACATTAATATCCCTATTTATTAATTTATATTCGTATCTATGTACTTCATTCTAGAATAATCTCACTACTTACATGACTTTTACGATTATCTTCGTTGTTAATGGTCTCGTATTCTCTACATAAACTTATGTTATCACAGCATGCATTCACGATTGATTCATTGACCGTGCAGATATCCACTGTCTATTTTAACGAAATTTACATTTTTCAGCATTCAGTAATAACATGTATCGAAAGAAAGATTTAAAATAATTAAAAGTGCATCAAACCTTTATCATTGCATATGAAAATAGGATCGTAAACAAACTTGTTTTCGATTCAAACAATGGTTGTTGCCATAGATTTAATTTTCAAAATGAGGAGAAAAAAACGTAATAAATTGGCGTTCAAACTAAAATTTTGCAAATTTCCTGCCGGAATGTTAAAATCGGTCGCAAGAAAAGAAAACTTTGATCCTTTAGACGTAATATAGACCAAGTCCCACTGCTTTACGATTACATTTTCATATTTTTATGAACGAAAGAAATTTGCTCTGCATGGCCATTTTTCGTTTTTCCCGTTTAAATACATTGAAAAATATAATCGTTTCTGGGTTCAAACCTAGGTCAAAATCTGGGAATTTTCGATTTTTTCCCAACTCGACTGTCAATTATGAATCTCTTCTGAAAATTTCAGCCTTCCAGCTCGATTAGAAATGCCCAGGATTTTGTGTCAATCAGTAGGATTTGCAGCTTTATATATAGTAATGGAATATTAATCGTCCTTAATTTACAAGTCTATTATTTGGATAACTTTCTCATGAAAAAGAATCTCCAAAGGAGTATAAAAGGGGTTCCAAACCTGGGATACCGTACCCATTGGGGAAGGGAACGGGAAGTTTAGAAGGAACAGTACTGTATGAAATGATGTTGAAAAATTTCCACACTAGTTTACATTGATAATTGAAATATAATCAATTAAAATTATGTAATATATGCAAACAAGATAGCACTATAGTATGAGAATATAAATGTCATCACGCTTAACAGATGAAAAAGTAGTAAAATATAAATATAGGGGTTCGTGGGAGAGGTAAGGAAAGACAGGGGTGTACGGCGACCAAAGGGTTCGGAACCCTTACAGTAGAAAATGGTTTCGCTACAATCCGAGCTATTTCCTTTAAATTGTCGTAATTTTCTAAATTTGATTTTCATGACTTTTGATGAAAATATTGAGCAAGACTACATCATCGTGGACATATAGTACAGGAACTTCAATAACCAGCATTACGTGCAATAAAGAAATACTCATTTCTTTATTTAATTCCTTGTTCTGAATTTACAAAGAATAAGCCGAATATAAACAGTGATTCACATTCAATTTATCACAAAAATAGCTTTAGCTGTAATTGTATCTACATCGAGGTACCATAAAATTGATGGAACATTTTGAAAGTTGATCCTTCACAGACTTTCTGCATCTTAAACGAATGTTTATAGTAAAATATTCATTGACCTCCTCATCTTTAATTATACCCCTGCGGTAGAACTTTCTACTGGAGCCTTTAGCTATAAAACACCTCATACGGCATAAAAATATTTTTGGTGAGGTTTTCCCGGGATTCGACCTTACGCTTCAACCATCGCGGAGCAATTTTCCAATACATGAGTTATTTATTATAAATTCTAAGGATCCCATATTTCCATTTACCTGCGGAGCGGAGAGGATGTTTGGCGACGCGGGGCAACGTCGGGCATCGTGAATTTAAAAAGCAAAGGCGTCGGGGCTAAAACCCCGCCTAGGTCCTCCTTTATGATCGGGAAATACTAGAGTCAGGAATAAAAGTGCCGTAAGAGCGCGTAGAATTCCGAAGTACGGTTAGAATATCGTCTGAATGGAGGTTTCATTAAAATTTCGTGGCGGCGAAAGAGGGTCGCGCCCGAGGGCGAGAAGAAAAGGGAAGCCGACGACACGCACGCAATCGATAACTACGCCCGTATCTAACACGGCTGCGACGGCGTGAACGCGTTGCATGCTGGGCTACTTACATCGATTATCGGCTGATTTCACTCACTTTTGACCAGACGTATTCGAATCATCCGCAGTTTGGCGAATTGATTTCCGGGATGCGAATTGGGGTGTCGGAGATAAAGCTTGGTGTTACGCAAAAATTGCAGTGGGTCCAGACTCTTTGGGAATTATTACGTATTTTTTGTTTTCTGACGTAGTTTATGTTGTTTGTGGGTAAATTTAGGAGTGAATGTAAAAATTGCTTTTTTGGAGCGTCTGGCTACTATCTTGAAGGATTACCCGATAGAATTCACATCCTACGCCTAGGGGCATCATACATTATTTTTAACAGACATTTGCATTATTTATATTTCTCAAACAAAACTTACAACAACAATGTAATAAAAGAATTGTTTTTGGTACAATGACCTCTAGGTAATTTTTTTTTCTTGTAGTCAATCCTTTAGCTTCATATACATCAAAACGTTCTCGAAAAAGATTTTATTTCATCTTCTCGAAATGTCAGATATGAAAACAGAATTTGAATTTTTGAGGATTTTTTTGTGATAAAATAGGCCATACCGAAATATGCTATCCCGAAATAAGCTATACCGAAATTAACAAGATTTAAAAACAAGTTTTTAGAGTAAATTCTACTTTATTTATCAATGTATTAAAGGTAAATGCTTTTAAATTAACCCAGACAGATTAAATGTTGTTACAATTAGCCTCATCAATTTAATAAATAATTAAATCAAGACTGAAAAATGTGAATAAATAATATTACGTATTCAAATTCTATGCTTAATTGCTATAACTATGTAACATTGTAATCTCAGATAGATGAAAGGACCGCTGCCATCGTTAACATCTTATATGAGTATGAGTAAAGAATATTAAATTAAATTTATGAAACGTTTACGAAAAATATTATTTGAAGAAGATGTTCAATTGTTAATAAATAAAAGTAGCATATTTATTCTTGCTAATCGAGATACATTTTCTATAGAATATCTTGTATCTATCACTGACCTACTCTTTTTCAGCAGGACTTGATTGTTTTTTAAGTTAGTAAAACATCAAGGAACTTGTCCTTATCTCCAGAGTTTACGTTTACTTTTTTAGAACTGGAACGTTTATTTTTTAGAACTGGAAACTTTGGCCATCATTTTCTGATAACCTAGAGTAGTATACGGAACCTATGATAGAAATAGTGTATCGAGGAAGGTCAAATCCATGTCTGCTACGAGAGACCTCTATTTCTTATTTCTTGCAACTGATTACATAGACCTTGAGGTAGTAGTAGCTTATGATGTCTCCACTTAGGAGTCCTTCCAATTAATTCCGTAACCATTACGCGTTTTAAAAAAATTTTTTCGTAACCTTTCCATTGATAACATCGGCATACAGGCGTGTAAATTGAAGGTCAAAAATACGTGAAGATTTATTTCTTATGTATGCTGAAGCAAAAAATTCTAAAACCTGATACTTGTCGTTTAAAAAGTTTTTTGTGTATCAAAATTTGATTATATTATTAAATTTAAGAGAAATACATTATTATATATTATATTCCCCAAAAAATGTGATACAGCCTTTGGGTAAACATATATAATCCATTTTCGACGGATTTCAAATTCTGCTTCAGCCAAAATAATTGCATGCTTGTTTATAAAATTAAATTAATATTTGCCTATTTCAAACTCTTTTGAATACATTTTATCTTAGTAATTATAAGTAGTTTTATTAAAATAAAACGGACTTGAAAAAAGTCTGACGGGGCCTTTTCAAGTCCATTTTTCCTTGGGTTTTTTTTTTCCTGGGTGCACGCCCCTTATATGCAATGAATCTTTAGCCCTTTCCTTGAGTTATTTAATTTTATCGAAGGTTTAACCTATGTTCCAATCTGTCTGTAAATTATTCAGCCCAAAGGCTTGTTGACACCTCACACTCTTTAACAACAGCTATATAGTGCTGTGAGGGGGAATGAGTCTTAATAGGCATGATGAGGAGTGAGGTAGTTTGCCCTTGTTTTCCTCATCAAACCAAAATGCTAAAAGCGTAACGTGTCCACGTGAATGAATTGAAAAGACTCTAGGAGTAACACTTTTCTTAGTATTCCATAAGCATAGAGCTTCATGAAAGGCATTATTCAGCATCACTCATACCTCAAGTCATCACAAACATGAAGAAGACTAGCATAAGTAGATGAAAGATACAATTTCTTCTATCGTGTACAAGAAAAATATTCTATTCATCAGAATGTTGTAGCAGGTACACAAAGAAAATTGAAGAAAAGAATTTTCTTCCAGAAATGAAAGCATTTCCAAGTCCATGTATATTATCATTCTGAGGATATTGACCTCATTATATTTTTCTGAATTCAATCTGGCGCTGTAATTGATTCCTATGAAAATGAGTCGTTTTTGCCACGCATCGTAATTAAGTGTTAATTTTCGAATTAATGGATCATTTCTAATGGAGGAAAGATGTTTCTGCGGGTTTTTACTCCACTTTCCGCACGAAAGGGATTAATTATCTTGAACAAGTAACGCCTCTCAGATGTTTCCTAGGAAGTTAACGTTATCATACATTCAAATATCCTATTTGCCGAAGAGTTATATTCACGCAATAATCCCTTATTTTTCTGCTTTGGTATTGCAGTTACTGAGAGAAATGGCACATTAACGGAAATATTTTTTAATTTCTTCGAATTTAATTGTTCATTAGAATCCTTGTCATGAGGCGGAAATTATCACCGAGAAGACAACGTCGATGGCGCTATTGAATTGATATGATATTGAGAAATATATTTGAATTGATTGAGGACTTTTGTCGAGGCTCGCGTTAATCGAATATCCTACCACCGTTCAATACGGCTGTATGATCCTAAATGACGTAGAAGTGCTTATAGGGGTACTTCATCACAGTTGGGTTAGGAAAAAATCGTATTTGACAATCCCAGAATTTGATTAATGAAACAGAGGCATGGGAAAAGACATGGCGAAGAGTTTCCTCTTTAGTAAATGAAAGCAAATGAGTCGAAATTGAGCTTGAATGGTGACTTATTTTTGGAAAGACCATAACCGGGCGTTCCATTAATGTTGAGAATTTGGGCTGCGGTATCATAAGTCTTTCGCATGCGATAACGTTTTATTGCTCCAAAAAGAGCGGACGCAATTAACTGAATAACGGCGACTGATTACAGCGTGGGAGTGGAAACAGCGTCATTTTTTACCCTATCAATGAAAGAGCCTCTCATCCAACTGGATAGGGAGTCAAAGAATGTATCCATTCCATTCTTTCCGTTTAAAGTTGATCATTCGTACCTTCTGAAGGGAGCTCTCAATCGATTCAATTGTAAAAGATAGAGATTCTACGAAATGTGTGCTTCTTAAAGCTTATCTATTGCTGTGATTTAGTTATATACCTTGATTTAATAGTAAGATACCCAGAAATAGTATATATATGAAGGCTTTTAACCTTCCAATTACGAAGGTTTGTTTTCATTCATGTTCATTTTTTAATTTGTCTGTTAATAAAATCTACTACTTCGGCCTTGACTTTGTGGTAGTTCTCCATAATCAAACTTAAGAAAATAAGAAAATAAGAAAAACTTCTACCTTTACCACAGTATATTTATTAACTTACGACCATGGTTTCGATCTATAAGATCATCTTCAGGTGACTTGTCCTGACATCTTCTTGTCATGTCCTGTCACCTGAAGATGATCTTATAGATCGAAACCATGGTCGTAAGTTAATAAATATACTGTGGTAAAGGTATAAGTTTTTCTTATTTTCTTATTTTCTTAAGTTTGATTAATTTGTCTGTTTTTATACAATATATTTATAGGAGTTGATAGTAGGCCATCCGAAAATTTAAAACGATTTCGGAAATTTTGTAACATCCGTTTTCCATTAAGAATTTCGATGAGATAGGCATTATTAGTGCTCCTGGACTCCTAAGTTGCACAATTTAAATCATTCGTAGAAATTTCTCAAACATTGAATACCACTTAGTCTTTATTATTTTTGTTAAATATTTTATTGATTGCGTCTACTATTATTTCGTCTAATTTTTATATTTCTTTAATAATTCCTGAATCTGAATTACCTCTAATAGCCACTAATATTACCTCAAATTACCCCTCTTGGCAACTGGTTCGGATATAAATGGTGCCAATTCTTTCGTTTCCGATTGATGGAACATGTCGGTTAATAGATCGACTGATTAGGCAATGAACCATTCTCGGATAGCCGTAAAAGAGGCGATTACCAAGCCCAACACAAAAACAGGTTGTTTTGCGTTCTCTTTTATGAGTTAAAAATTGGTCAAATTCTGCAGACATTTGATACTAGTACTAGAACGATTATTTATCAATATTAAAAATGAATTATACATTTTTAGCTGATGCTAGAACCAAGAACATTAAATATTTGTTTTCCTGTAGTCAATCTGCGGTAGTAACCGATTTGGAAATAGGGTATGGTATGCATACACTCGCTGAAAAGCAATTCGAAAGATTCTTGTGTAGATGTAAATGCCTATTCAATATTGGTGTCATGCTATTCAACCTAATGTGACCAATGTAGATCATACCTTAAAATTTTTCTGTGTAACTAAAAACCATACTTTTCATTCCTATATCCTATTTTATTTATGAAAGTAACAGAAAATCCAAATTTCAAATTGCAATCTCTGTTAAGGAATACTTTCTCCACGATCATCTTGTTGTTTGATCATCTTGAGTTTTTT
The DNA here is from genome assembly GCA_947579665.1 of Sympetrum striolatum. NCBI lineage: Eukaryota > Metazoa > Arthropoda > Insecta > Odonata > Libellulidae > Sympetrum > Sympetrum striolatum. Next base: position 32,687,220 of record OX388346.1, read on the forward strand.
AATCACAGTTGTATAAGTTTCTCTGAGGAAAACAAGGCCAAACTACCTCACTCCTCATCCTGCCTAGTGAACCTCATTCCTCTCAGCAAACTCTAAGTAGTTTATTTCAGAGAGGGAGAGGCACCAACCCGTCTTTCGGCTGAACATTTTACTGACAGTATAAGATACTGCTAGTAGTAGTTTAAATATGCTCGCTGTTCATGAAACTTCCGTTGTTCGAGTATAAAAATAAACTTAGTATGCAGTACTTGGATGACTAAGGCCTTCAACAATGACTGAAAATCAAAGTTACATTTCGATATTGTGGAAAAGTCATAAGTGTCAGTTTTTACAGTAATAGAAAAACTGTTTACTTTCTCATGCACAAATCTATCGAGGCCAGGGTTGGCAGATGGGGAATTCTCCTTTCTTATCGTATTTCCTTTATTTTCTACGGGGCCTTGAAGGGACAGAATGCCTTACACTTGAAAAAAGTTGTACGAGACAAAGAAAACTGGAAGGACTTCGCAAAGACCTTCATCTGTCGCCGATACGAGATAGATAAAATGATCGCAATGGTGACACGTGACACAAAAGTCGCATCAGAGACATGCGCCGCGCTTTTTGTAAAGCAAACAGAAACGACCCTAAGAAACTAAGCTTTTTTGCTTTGCGACCTCGCTTGGAAAAGAAGTATTGCAGCATGAAACACGCCGCTTCTTTTAACATCTGTTTTTATTAGCAAATTACTCACGCTCGAGTCGGCATTTAAACTTAATTAAACGAGCAATTATTTTCTCTTTTGCAATGATTATCCTTTGAGTGCGGGGGAATTTAATCCACGCGAACCAACGTACGATTTCTTAGAAGTCGAACACACCTCTGCCTCTCTCTCTCTTTCTCTCTCGACCGTTTGCATTCATCACAGCGCACCTTTGAGAGTCGCGCGTTTAAAATGCATGCACCGGAGAGAACTCACGGATGTTTACGTTTGGTAATTCATAAAAGGATAAGGAATGGGATTCTCTCCTCCCGATCTCTGAGTTGAAGATTCCTCGCGCCTTGGAATCTGTTGCAATTCTCTTCTTCCGCGTGAAAAAGGGAAGAATAGACATTTCTAGGCGCAACTGTTTACGCATCGGTGGAGCTCTAAAAATGCGATTCGAGGACTGCCTTTCTCGCATGCATTTCTGCTTTAAAGAAATATTTCCAAGAATGTGTGGATTTTTTACATACAACGAGCTATGTATAGTCTGGCTTGCAGTTTTTGATACAGCATGGTGGTTTAAACTTTAATAGGTTCTGAATACTGGCGTTATGCGGTTCAAATAGTTATCTTAGCGTGATTGATTTTTATTTCACGCGTAGTTTCCTAAGCTGTGAGAAAAAAATCGCTAGAAAGAAGTTTCCTTTGTTTTTTCTGGTTTTCGACTGGTTTTTATGGTAAATACTTATGAAATCTTTCCTTTGCATACTAATGTTTACTAAAGGTGCTGTATGCTGTAACGTTATCAATATTGCGAAGTGAATCATCCTTTTAGTTCCTATAGGGCTGGAATAGGGTGCAGTCACCGTTTTGAAAATTTTAGGTTAAACATGATTTAAATTTTAATTCAAGTACCGAAATTCTTATTGAAATCTATTCAAGGATACCTTTAATAGATTCATTACTCAAAATATGACCATCTTAGATTGAAAATTCGATAATCATTCTGAAATATAAAATATTTGACATTTTACCAGCTTGTTTTCTATATGAGTGTCCTTGACAAATTAACTTCAAAAGTTTTTCAACGTTATTATGAGGAACAAAAACAGATTTTGGTGAAGGATATCAAGAACAAAATGGAGGAAAACCCGTTTTACTGATAAAAACCTCAGTTTACCCGATTTTTTTATGAATGTTCCATTTCTTTTTCGTTTTCAAGGACAATATTCTTCGTAATCGTAGTAATAATAGAAAAATTTGATTTTTATGATTTGAATATTTCTTATTGAATGTCCTTGTATCATTTACCACTTCCTACTTTCCTCTGTTTTACTTTCCTTCAGTCTCCTAAATTATCCTGAATTCCAATCTAAGAAGCCTTAACTTGGTGGAACTCCATATTCGGAATCATATTAAATATAAGCTGAAACATTTTGCGGAATTTGCGTATTTTATTTAATATACCAAATTTATTGTTGGATTTCGTTCTTTTTCCTTGTTTGAGAGGTTGTTTTCGATTTTATTGTTCGGTGTGTTTTTTTAGATTTTTCTGCTGATTATCATGATATTTTCACTGTTACAACATTTTTGTTACGTACTCATTATAAAGAGTATTTTATGAAAATAGAATGATTTATTCCTTTAGAGGAGTGCTAATGGAACCACATGAACCTCCAAAATGTGGTCTCCGGTCCTTTTGCTAGGATGTCTATGATATTATACAACACTAGCATATCTATTATATTTACAATTCTTTCATAGAATTAAATAGTTTTGATCTTAGCACCATAAATGTATCAATCAAATTTATTAAATATTCATATTCAATAAAAATATGAATACAATTAGATATTAATCTCTAATTTTTCGGTTTTAATTTTCTTGAATTGAACTCTTTAATGTCTACCCATGCCATCATTTACTCAGGATTATTTTCTTAGACTGTGTGCGATCTTTATATGAAACTCTTAAAGCCTGCATGAATAGCTTTTCGCTTTCGCTGGTGTACGCAACTTCACAATAACACACAATCTTCGTGAAAAATCGTGTGCAATGCACAATATTGAGGCTAGAGGGACAGTTTTCGTCGCAAATGACATATCTTTATCCAAAAAATATTCGTTTTTAACCGAACTAGAATTTTTGACTATTTTAACGTTTCTTGGTGAAATTTAGAAACTTCGAGGTAAAAATTATCACAAAATATATATATATATATGTTTGATTTGAAAAGAATATTACATCAGTAATTTGGGTGTGCCACTTTTGCCGAGTAATACATTTCTATCAGAAAAAAAGACAAAACGACCCACCCTACTGTCTAACCAACATTCGTAATATTTATGTTTATTTTGCGTATTTTGGCGAACTGAGAAAACATTTTCCTTGATTCAAACGTACTAAATCTTTAATATTAAGCAATATGCATACTACTTTGCCATTAAGTCACTTCGGAAACATTGAGAAACCATCAGGAAAAATGCAAAACATTTACATTTTTCGAAAATAATTTAAAATTTTAAGTGAAATTTGCAGCCTCAGGACATAATCATATCGAGTTGAAATTTTTTACGTGTTATAAGGACCACCAAGCACAAAATTTAAACACTAGCCGTAGACCGATTTCGAAAAATTTGCTCAGGATTTCACGAAATCCATCCTACCCAGAACGCATTAGAGCATTTTCCGCAGAGGATAGGCTAAACACATATTTCAAATAATTATTAGAAATAAAAACATCATGATATGATTATCAAAAGTTGTTAACATCACCAGGAGATAAATCTCACTTTCTTTTGATTCGTTAGAGCTCTCCTTCCACCGTGTACCTCCACGAAAGCATCCAAATAGATAGCATTCCTCGCAATAACCTCACGTTTTGACTTCCGAGTTCCTTCTCCGTAGTTCACGTGAGGCTATGCAAATTTCAGGAAAGGATTCTCAGCAATTCTTGTTTTTCTCTTTATCTGGCGCCAAGTAATGAGTGACTTTAACGTAGTGACGATCCCATTAACGCCGGAATTCACCTTCTCTGGATGGCGGACACGCGTGCTAGATAAGGGAGAGACACGCTCTGGCACGCGGCAGCTGGCAAACGGCCTTCGATTTGCCAAGACGATTCCTCCGCGTGCGGTTTCATTGTTTGCCTTCCGGTCGGGCTGATGTTTGGCCGACGAAAATGGGTAATACGAAGGTGACGTGGAAGCGATTACGTCATCATAATTTGAGCTCCTTTTGTCCACAATTAACTTGCTTTTCCACGGAAGAATAGCAAAAAGTACATGACGTAACCGGAAACTCTAGAATATTTTGAGTTTTCACTGATACTTTACATCTAGACACCGAAAAAGCTAGCTTAATTTGTTTGTGAAATGAGGTCGGTAAGGTCTTTCAATTAAGGCGAGATTGAGAAAATCTGTACCTTCATCTAAACTTTCGTCACAGACCTTAAAAACATAAGTAATGTAGCAAGAATAGAGAAAGAGTGGATGTAAAGAATACCTTAAGGGAATATCTTAGGAAAAAAGATCCATTGCAAGAAAACACCCGCAAAGAAGGGGGTATGAAAAACCTGCTCAAACCTACTTATAATACAGCTACTAGATGTAAAGCTGTGAATAAGATAGTGATTACAATAGCAGTACTATAACAAAATTACAAGAAAAATAAAGCAAAACACAGGAAAAACTGCTATAATGCGCTATTGGAGAATAATAAATTTCACAATGTTTCAAATATTATTCGTTCTACAATTTTATGCTCTTAAAATGCAACTATATACTGAGAAATCGTTCATATTTTATTTTATGTTATTCAAATTTGATGCTATCAATTTACTTTATAAAATGTATTTTATGGTACCTGTTAGCTCTGGATGGATTAATATTATTATATCTTGCCATTTGCGTTGATGGAACCTTCTTCTTTTTCATCAAACATACTGTTAGATTCTACAACGCAAAAGCAAATAATGTAATTTAATCAATATGAATTCTACATTAAAATAATCGGAATTCGGGACTATTACGTTTATATGACATTAATTTATCTTTAAACAAAAAATATCGGTTGATAGATCCGTTCCTTTTCCAAACCTCTTTCCTCAAAAAAATGAATGGTTTAAAAAGGTCTACAAAAATTAAATTAAATGGTTATTCTGTATGTTTATAAATGTAGCCACAAATTGAATTTCTGTGAAACTTGACACAGTGAGTTATCGCGGTCTGGTTCTAAGAAGAAGGAGCTAACCAGAATGAAAGCTCGTGAGGAAAGTGAAAGACTATATTACGGGGGCCGATGGAGTTTTTAATTCAATTACTCTCTCTCTCTCTCTTGACGGAGAAGCCGACATGTTAATTTTTAATCACGATATTATAGGAAAGAGTATGGACGATTTAAACAAAATTATAAAGAAAGCTTATTATAGTGAGGAGAGAGTAAATATTTTTCAGTTCGCGAATTTTATACATTCTCCGAAAATGTATATCGGATTAACGATAATGGAAGTTTATAAACTTAAATTTGTGGTTAAAACAGAAGGGAATCCTTTGCTTTCTCCATTTGATTCCTTTCGTAAAATATAAGTAATACAGATGCTGCCACCTAGCGGAAAATTTCAAAAACAAAAATTAGGTATCTAAACTTTAGTTTTACCATTTCATTATTAGTTCGGAAAAGAATAGAAAATATCAATGAGGCTAATTTAAGTTGGTAATTTTCTGGAAAGTGCTTTCGCGAGTTGGCTTCATTAACTTTATTTAATGAATTATTCTCGCCGATAAACATAAAATACTCTACTAAAAACTACATTTTCTTCTGAAGTCCGAAAAAAGAAAAAAAAACGCCTTGAAGTTGAACTAATACGCTTTGAAATGATTTTTCATTACGTATGCATATCTTTTGGTCCTAAAAATTTTTGGAGAAACGTCAGACTTTGCCAAACGTCTAATTTGCAGAGTATATTATGAATAATATATTCTAAGGTTGAGTCAGCGTAACAGTTTTATTAGAAACATTCTAGAATAAGTTTCATTAGTTGTGAGTTTGATAACTATACATTGCCTGCCATTCGCCATGTATTCCTCAGGGATTTCCCATTTTCGGACCCTTCGTCTTGTTTTTATCGTAACATAATTTATTTCATCATGTATTTTTTACATTGCCTCTAACTTAAGATATCTTAAATAAGAAAACGAAGGGAAAATTGTGGTTATATTATATGTAATTTTCCAAAGAAAGATGAATTTTGGCTTTTTGGTTGAATCTTTAATGCCATATTTGCCTCTTGATTAATTATTGATTTATTCTAGCAAACAAATGAGACATTAATGATGTTTTTTCCTCCTCTCATTCAAAAATTACAATCTACAATGCGGCCGACATTCTTCCATCTATCATATGCAATTTAGCAATGAAAACGTCCCGTAAATATCATGCAAAGAGCTCGTTTCGTATTATCAATAGTTTTCTATTTGTTTAGCTACTTTTGGGCAACTATAATGACGTTACACCAAAGAATACTACAAAATAAAGAAAGAAATTTCGGAACACGGCTGTTAAAAGCCGTTTTTGTCGGCGTTCCTCCTTCTACTTTCCGGTATTTTTCAAAAGCAAGAAAGGAATATAATAGGAATATAAAGGGTACCATAATGTGCGGCATTCCTTTCTTGCTCTCTCCAGCTACCAGAAAGTAAGAGGAGGAACGCCGACAAAGACGGCTTTCGGATATTTTAAACCTCTAATTCAAAGAATACAGTCTTTGAACTTCTTCCGCTGCTAGATTGTGGCGTTGTAGCGATTTCAATGAGAAACGGAAGGAATTATCGACTGATAAGCGTGTCAAATGGACGCATTTGGAGAATGTTCACCAATGAATCAGTACACCGGGAATCGGTGGTTAGAGCGTTCCACTTTACTCTCGATTAAGCGCGAAATGTCACCAAGCAGTTGCTTATCGCGTCGTCCTTGGGACATGGACGGGTGCGCTGGGTGTTCACAGAGAAAGTCCTTGATTGAAGATCGAAAGTGCATCGGACGGAAGTGATTTCAGATGCTCGCTACGGAAGGTCATAAACCCAAAGCATTGAAAAGGGGCTTCGCATTCACCTTACGGCATCGACAGATACCGTATCGCTTCACCGATTCCCTTTCTCCCATGGTGGTCATGGCAACTACTGAAATCAGGTGACATTGATAATGTGGAATACATTTTGAGTTTTACGTTATGATTACAAATAAGCTGTAAAGTAGCAGTTCGATGCGTAAGTAAAGAATAGGTGAAATTATAATACGAGTTCATCAGGGTTAGATGAAACATCTATTTTTTTATATGCTTACTCAATTTTCCTGGATAAAATTTGATTTTCAAAACTGTTTTAAGAAATCAAGCGGGTTGACAATCCTCAACAAACCGTACCTGAGCATCGGGCAGTATTTCGGACCTTTTTTAGTGAGCATACATCGGTCGTGAATGTTGATAGAGTAGTTTTTTAATTATGAAAGAAAAACCTCGTAAATATCAAGCTATTTTACTTATAAATGACAATTATCATAACGGTAGACATTTTTGTTTATAACTTTGTAAGATCGAATGAGATGGATAATGCTTTCACAAATACTTTAGATTAACAGTACCTAAGAGTGCAGGGCATCGAAGAATGAACCTAAATTTAATAATAATTATAATAATAATAACAACAAATTTATTCCACCCTTTTACAAATTTGGTACAGCATACAATCTATAATGTTTTGGCCATATAGTAGACAAAAAATAACACAAAAAAGGGGGAATATAGGTACCCCAGAGGAAAAAAAACCTGTCTAGGGGTTACCTCAAATATATTCGCCTGCAGTCAAACAAAAAAAATACAAAAATATTTACAATGTCACAATAATTACTTAGAATCCATATGATGAAAAAAAGTAAACAAGAAAAAGTGTATTAACAAAATGTTTTCTAGGTTTTCACTTGAAAAGAGCCATTTCCGTATATCTCTTAAAAATACAAACCCAGAAGTTAGATTAACCAGATTACCAGGGAGGAGAGAGAATAATGTAGGTGCTATATACATATACGTTGGTTTGAATAATTCATATTCATAAATCCTTTCGTGCTTTAATTTAAATGCATAAATATTAATAATAGATTCCTTAAAATCCTCGTAAGGAATTAATCGCGAAATCCTTAATGCTCTAGTTGCGAATATCATAGAAGTCCAGTAGATATTTTGGTAGATCGACCCATACGTGCTTTAGATATACGTGCGTATATTAATTGGCTTTCGTACTAATCAAGTCCATTGTATTTAAAACCTTGGAAATGGCGAGTTATGGTTTAATGTGCTCAATAATTCGTCTGTTATAAATTCACTCCGAAGGCCGTTTTGAACATAAACCCGTTGACCATCGGCTATAAAACTTTTTAGAGAAAGAATGAATCTTACTAGGCAGGCTGTGGAATGATTTACCTTTTCCAGGATTTCCTCGCAATTCCAGAGCCCTAATAGTGAAAAATATCCAAGATTGGCTGACTAATATCAAATCCATGAAATTTACTATAAATCTAGGTCCTTTCAACTTTTTACATTTTAATAAATTTGGGATGAAATTGCTAATTCTTCATCTTTAAACAGTGATTTAGCAGCAATATGCTTATGGTATATTCTAGGTCTTTCATTCATTCACTCAGATCCTCTTCTATTTCAATAGAAAATTTTCATTCGGTTATGCAAGAGAGGGTTTAAAGCTCATGATATAATGATGAAGTAAAATAAGAGAATTTCATGTATTTGGACAATATTATCAGCCTTTGATGCTGTATCCATGTGAACTAACATGAAGAATTTGACCTTGTAGATACATTATTTCGATTGGTCAAATTTCACAGAACAGCTTCTACATTCAGAGATACAATCTCAAATTAAAAAGGGAGTTGAAGTTTTCAAGGCGATCGAGGTCAAAAATTTTATTACGATATGAGATCGGGCCCAGGCATTCAATCTTTTTACCTACTGAGTTACTTAGGAAACAAAATTGACTTTGTCCTTCCGAAAGGGGAGACATTATTGCAGATGAATGTCACACCATTCTAAGACATAGAGTAGGGTGAGTTGAAAAAATCATGCTAGACCTTGATTTAAATAGATAATCAACATTCCATATCCTAGAATACAGGTATAGCAATAAGTATTTCTACAAAGGTACCACATTAACACTTTAGATTATATCATCTATGTCTCGTATATAAAATCGAAATTCTGTGGGTGTGTTTGTGGGTTTGTTTTATTGTTAGATTGGAGATCACACCGTTCGTCCGATTTGCTTCAAACTTTATATAAGTCTCCTCTGTGACCTGGAGGAATCACTGTTTTTTCATTCGACAATTTACGGGGTTTGAACCCAGATCGCTTAGATAGTTTTCCATGAAAAATACACGTAAAACTCATTTTTATTGCGTACAGGGTTTATTTCTATTAAAATTAAATTAGAAGGAATAGTCGCACGTTAACTAGACAAAAACAGAAAAAAAATCGAATGAAAATTCTTACTTTATTCGTGATATCTTGCTTTCGATTCGAATTTGAGAGAATATTGGTGAAATATACGAAACTTTTGTGAAAATTCGAGGTTGTAAACAACTCATCCCCCTGACGACCGATCCCATTGTTGAATCCACGCATTTTCCTGTATAGAAAGAAGAACTTGGGATTTTAGATGTGCATACTAAAGGGCATTTAATCATTGCACGACCGACAGCTTGAAGTTAATCTACTTCTATAATCCCCGTTGAGAATCAACGGGCGCTTCAACTAGTATATAAGGGGGGAGTACCATACAATCAGTAAAGGAAGGAATGCATGCACCTGAAAATTCTATTGAAATTTTGGGATAAATGGATCTTATAATTGACTGAAGTCTACAGTTTATCCGAATCTATTCTATATACGCTATTAGTTCTACGGTTATCGATATTATTCCATGGTGAACCATTTACGCTTTAAGAGTTAACAAGGAAAGGTAGTAGGTGATTTTATACGAAAAGGTAGTGCACCTAGGATAATTCCCAAGGAAGAGCGGACATGAAAAAAGTCTGAGAAGACCGGGACTCGAACCCGGATCTCCCAATAGCCGGTCAGTTGCTCTCTCAATTGATGTATCGAGCCAAAATTTTGTCTAACTTTTTCATGTCTGTTCTTCCTTGGAAGCTTTAAGAGTTACTTATTATAGTCGTCTCTCAATACAATGCATATTACTCTTAGATCGCCGTGTTACCATTAAATTCAAACCTAAAACTAAAAAATAAATGAGGTTTCTTTATGTTTAATTAAGCGTCAGCGCAGCAGGTTATGTCATTAAAAGAGTAGAAATCCACTTTTGATAACCTCATATTTTTCCATGCAACATAATTTTTATGATAAATCGAATTTCAGAAAATGTAAATTATGAAATTATTTACAGTAATAGCTCGTGGCTGGGAAATTTCGGAATCGTCTATTTAGGAAGTAATTAAGATGCCTATTTCGAAATTAAAAACCATCTCAGTTCAAATTAGAAAAAGTGTTGCTCATTTTCTCATAAAAATTTACGCATTTAATTTGTAAGTATTTCAGATATATTTTCCATGAGATATTAATTTTCGTATAAAGAGAAAGTATCGCACTAACTTTTATATTGTTACGTAACTCGTGGGCTCGTGGATAACTGAGAATCTTTTTAACGATATATAACGAACTTTATTCCCAAAACTCAATTAAATATAGCCACATATAAAAAACAACGCGTATATCTCGCTCTGACGTTGCGTTCCCTCCGTTTTCAACAATGCAACCCCGTCGCGAACACAAACTCCGTTGCCAACACAAAATCCGTAGCGTCCACAAGTCCCCTACTTTCCAGCTTCGTAACAATATTATACATTACCCATACCCATACCCATACTCGGTGATACCATCACTGCTCTCGTATTAATCGGATGTATTTACTCACTTCTATAGCTATGAGAAAACCTCATTGCCAGATCAAATAAATGTGCGATTTCTTTTAAACAGAGGGATAGAACACGAGAACGTTGAAATTAAAACTGGCGAACGTGGACATTCACATTTGTGCGCGGGTCCAATTCGTTTGTTCATATTAACTTCTTCTTTATCAGGCGATCCATGAATAGGTGCAAATCGATTCATAGGTATGAAAGGCCATGGAATTGACCTAAATAAGGTGAATTTCACGTGCAAATAACAAAAATTAGGTTATCGCGAATCTATCATATCATATTTAATCTATAATACCAATTAATGACACCAATGAAATACTTTGGATGCTACGATTAACAAATGCTGCCGATCGTTTTCTAAATTAATAACAAAATCTAAAATTTGGGGAAAATAAATAATTACACCACCTTAATTAACTGCAAGAGTATTTCATTGGTTGAGCTATCTCTCAGAAAGATATGGGCGGTTCATGTTGATTCATTATGACTAAAAATGTGTACTAAATACGCTGCGAAGTAAGAATTAATTACAGCACTATTTACTAAACAGTAAGTAAAAACGTTTACTAATTATATCCGATTATGGCTTTGTTGCTATCTCGTTATTCAACTCTTGCAACGAGATAGAATGTAATCTTCGCTGCCGATTGTTTCAAACAGAATGATTAACTCGTTACACAGAATGTGGATATATTTTCCTCGTTTAATCTGTTCTTTATCACAATCCCCGCGATTGACTCAATTAGAACCCAATTACAAGTTTGATGCATGGAACTCATAGAGTTTCCAATGTTGTCATCTTTTTATCTCATGGTAATGAAGAGCAATGGCCAGATCATTCTAATTTCGCGCGATCATTATAATTTAGCGATTGCTTTGGGTTGATTTGTAAATGATACAGATGTGCTGGTGGTTTCTTTGCATAATTCTTTAGATGGATCGATAGCCGCGTGATTTTTTTCAGACTTAGCTAAAAAGAATCGTATATTATCATAACAATTAAATCCGTTTATTGAGGTGTTTTTGGAGCTGATTACTGCACTTCAAAGATGTAGGTACAATTTGTGATTCTCAAACCAAATACCAAAATCTTTCATCCCTTAGGGCAGTTTTATTTTATTAGAGGTTTAAAATCTTCAAAAGCCGTCTTTGTCGGCGTTCCTCCTCTTACTTCCTGGTAGACGGAGAAAACAAGAAAGGAATGCCGACTATTATAAGTTCCTTTCTTGCTTTATCCTACTACGGGAAGTAAGAGGAGGAACGCCGACAAAGACGGCTTTTGAAAATTTCAAACCTCTAATTCATTAACAGCCGTGTTCCAATACTTATTTCTTTACAGTTTTATTTTGTATAATTTTTAAGATAATATCGTAAAATGATATTATATTATACTTAACTATCAATTATTTATGCTATTATACTTAGACTCAAAATGTATCTTGTATTTACAATAACGATTCTCATTTGATAGATTTTTTTTGCTGAACTAATGCAACAAAACTCCAAAAACCTGCGTAGCAAATTAGCGTTTACTCATTGATTTCCACAAACATGTTTAACGGATACGCTCTTATCAGTAGGATCTCCTTCCATGCATTTGCACCCTTGTTAAAAGGTTACTTCACCCAGTAGAGGCTCGTGCACCAATGGTTATGCGCGTGGTATCACTTTGCTGAACCATTCTTCTTTGAAGTCTTCGTCCACGCCACTACTTCGTCAACGATAGCCTAATAATACGTTTCAGTCCGCGAAAATTACTCATACCCGTGACTATGCATGGCATTCAAGGCAGAATGTGACTATAATTAGCCGGAAAGACTTAAATAGTAGCTACTGTTACGAGATGCGGCTTGAGCGCCAACGTCTCATTGCGATACAGGAAAAGGCTTGACCACCGCAGTGGAGAGACCATTAAGAACTCAAGACAGGGAAAATATCTCGCAAAGCGATTCACGTGCTCTCGCACCGGAAGCTCGAGGGGCGTCGCTAATGACAACAGTAAAAATACACTTCTGAAGTCCGAGGCGAGTAATATTCGAGATAGAGATAACATCGCAACCTCAGTGCACAAGAGTCCCTCAAGCGCAATGTTATGTCCTCGGAGGTGGCCACTCAGGGTTGATCGTGACTACAAATTGATTAATTTATAAATAAGACGACGATTTTAAAAATCATGTAGGTGTCTGAAAGTGAGGCGAGGCAGTGGCGAGGGAATGTCGAGGAGAAAAGGAATATCCTCGAAATATTTTACGAGATGTGATTATCTGAATGGATGTACTTCCTGGAAAGGATATCATTGGTCCCCAAAATCCGCTTCAAATACTAATAACGTGTCCTTTTGTGAGATATAGGGCGTAAGATCTTTTGTGGAATACAAATGCTCGTAACAAAGCATTAGAAGGAAATGTGGTATAAAAATGTATCAAGTTCGAAAGCTGTAAAGAAAGAATTGAATTTGCACGTGAAAAAGTGCTGCTTAAACGTGAATTATACAGAGGTGAACCAAGGACAGCCAACAACAGACCCAGCCAAGTCAATATGTTACTCCTCTGTACAACTCAAGTTCAAAAGGGTTTAACCGTGTTTGTTCATGGATAAATTATCTATAATCAACCTAGAATTGCATTTGTTCAAACTGAACTTTATTGCATAAGATGATATAAATTTATTTAACGTACTACGATGTGGTATAAGCAGTCGTCAGGAAACTTATATTTAAATTCAACGAAACGTTAACTGGAATATAAATCATAATTTTGAATTATACTACGAAACAAGGAGCTCCCTCATAAATCAGTATTATCTATTACGCTACGGAATTAGTAGCTCCAATAGGCAAGGACAAAATCTATATTATTCAACAAAACATAAAATACAAGTATAGAAATAAGGTAATAAAAACCCTCCACCACTGAATTCTGCTGATATAATCATCAAAATATCCATGAATATTCCATATTGTGAAGTTGTTATATTCGAGTACTGCGCATATTCAGGGGAACGAAATTATAAAGAGTGCATGTGCCTGAAATATGATATCGACGATCTTGCTTAATAAGGTGCAATTAAATAAAAATTTATCGTCATCAGTAATGGTGTGTTGGAAATATGATGTTCCAAAGGTCAGATCAGCATTCACATTAACGACAGTCACTATACTTACATTTATGGTGCTTTGATGTTACTAAAGATATTTTGGTGTGATTCACACAAATTTAAAACAATTAGAGCTTATATCACTTGACTGTACCTTCTCTCTTGATGCTTGGTAGCGATTAAATTAAAGAATTTATATCACTTCGCATAAAAACTTTTTATTCTCGAGCCAGCGGCAAATAAATCTCAATCAACAATCACTCTTTTATCAACAACCACATGACAACGACAACATAAACAATGAAAAACTAACGAACACTTTCAAAATATAAAGTTTCGTGTGTTTTTAAATAAAAAGAAATACATCCACTATACTACATCAATCTGTCGGCAAATAATTTAGTCTGTGAAATAAATAACGCGAGCTAAAATAAATATAATAGTCGTATATAAGTACATGCATAGCTTGGTTTGGAGCTCGATTTTTTGTTGGACAAATTAAAAAAAGACGAAGCTTAGCTTAGAAATTTACTTTGGCGAATACATAAATATCCTCGCCATGGAAAAAACGATAAATTAGAAATGAGAAAATATCTTCAACAAGTTTGTCTCTAGAAGAAGTCTTGCACTAGGGAGAGTATTTCGAAATGCAATTGAAATTACGAGTCAGCGACGATCTTCATCTGTTCTAAGTGTTCTAGAGCAGAAAAAGAAACAATGATGAAAGTGTTGCAATAACATCTTTCTGCAGCTGAGGACAGTAAATTAAGTTCTGACTTAAGTACGCTTTTCCATCTCCGGCTCGGAATTAACATTTTGAGAAGTAACCAGAAAAACACCTTATATCTGCCAGTTTATTCGATTATATAACTCAGTTTGGCAGGAAAACAGCTCTTGATTCTCATAGATTTTAATATGCGTTAACTCTAACTTCTATTTCTTAGTGTATTTATGCTTCCGCAACAAGACACCGGCGGTTGCCTGGGAAGCCCAAGATTGTGGGGCGTCTCTCCTTGAATGTTCGTCATTTTGGGGAAGTGCTCAGTGATTTAGTTTTAATATTCCAGTTCCTATACTAATGTGAGCTATTTAAAATCTTAATAGAATTATTCCATAAATCAAACTAGAAAGAATTAAAGAACAATAGCATTTGATTTCTTTGGTAAAAAAAAACTTAATTACTTATCTAATAATTTAGAGAAGTTATTCTTTGATGCGTTGATGAATTCCAGTTTGTGACTGATCTTAAGAATTGATGAATAGTTGTAAAAAAAACACTTTCGCAATCGCGTTGTGTTATGCGAAAGATTATTTAAAATAAACGTCCCGACACTAAAAGGAAGTTAAAGGAAGGTAAAGCTATTACTTGTGAAGTGATAAAGATTTTTTTTGTAACTTTGTGCGAAAACGTAATGCCTCGTTCATAATAGCCGAAAGCTAAGGATATATTGCGGGAATTATATAAGTATTGGTAGCTATTCAAAGTCATTTAATGTCATCAAGAGGACGTCGATATTTTGCTGAGTCTGGATGGAAAGTATTTACATCTGATTTAAGTGGAAATCGTAATTATTCCGTGTGCGATTAAATACGTAGCGAAACAAGGAGTGAGTGCGTCGGTATATTACGAAAGTGCTTCTCTCACAGGAAACGAAAACATGAAAATGCCAGTGAATCCGATGATTAAATGCGCAGTAAAGACATCCTCCATTTTGTCTCAAGAATAAATGATGCAGTATCAACCGTGATCTTATGAAAACAATGAATTATAAATTCAAATATCCTTACTCTTTGCGAAAATTAGCGAATAATTTCATACGATGTTTGTGGAGTAGTTACTTTAATAAATAAGCATATTTTTAAGTATCCTATTATATATACGATTATAGTTTGTTGTAAAAGTGGCATGTACAATATTTACGATATCGTATAACATAGACAATACAAGGTATTGCTATGAAATTCACCTGTAGCAATTCATTAGGTATTTCTATTATTTATTTATTTAGATAGAGTTGCAATTTGGTGTAACCAGGTGGCAGCGGTACAAAGGGGGGGCACAGAAAATTGCTGTAATATTTCCAGCATTTGCCTAAAAACAGGAGGTAAACCCCTCCAAAACCTCACGTGGACAATACAGATCTTTTCAAGGTTACATTAAAACAATAGATAATTACGTAAATATACATACAATTCATACATATAAGATTTACCGGACATTAAACTTAAGCCTAACTATGTCATATACATAACTTAGTAAGTACATTACATTTACTTAGGCAATTGTTTTTTTGGTTCTCAAGTTATTTTTTATTGATGTTTGAGATTTGTCTCTTCTGACAACAAAAGAGTTAAATTCATAGATCCTTTCATTAGATGAGCTATTTATTACAGTTATTCTCAATCGTTGAATTAGTAATTGGTTTTTTGTAAGTTGTTGTCATGTTTTCATTGAATATTTGAGACCAAAACAATTTCGATTTCGAGATGCATGCAACGGAGCATATCCATAGAACTTCTTACAGGAAATCATGGTAGAAATACCTAAAGACTAATGGAAAGTGGGAGAGCCACCGGGACTCGAACCTAGATCATCTTTCTCCAGGACATCTGAATTGGTTGGAAGAACTGTGTTCGAGTCCCGATCACTTATGATAGGCACGTCTTCCCACCCCGAAATCACTCTCTTTGAACCATCATTACTTTATAGTGAAGTACCTGCGATTAAAAAAATCAAGTGTATACATTCTGTAGCTAACGAAGAAAATAATAGTTTACTTTAATTCTTTCTAGATCTAGAAGTACTCACTTCATCTTTTAACTTGTACTGTAAGAAGGTTTGCGCAGGCATTTCATATACCCTTCACCTTTCTTTGAAGGTGCTTTTATGCTTTAGTTAAGTTAAAACCTAAGGGTTTTCTTACATCTACTCCTTCAGTTTTCCTCTCTTGTCTATTAATATTTACCTATACATTATTTATGTTTTTATACTATCATTGACGACACGTTAGCTAGAAGATTAATCTTTTCAATCTCCATCCTGCTGACATGAAGATTCTAAGATCTAACTCAACATAAAATAAAAAATTTTACGTCGATTTGTCCAAAAAATCAACTGATCGCTTCAGGTAGACCTCATTTGTAGAAATATCATCTTCTGAAAATCACTTGAACGTGTTTCGGCTACCGGTGTGCGTTCGCCCCACCACAGCGAGACGAGCGAAAGTCTAAACTGGACTTTGCCAAGGAGAACCAGTCGCATTCGGGTATACCATAACGGAAATATTTAGGTCATTAACGTAGAAGACTATCTGGGCTAGTTTCTTTCGTTATGGTATTCCATATTTCGTTCCAAATCGCGCTGAATATTAAATTCAGGGAAAACAAAAGAAAAAATAGCGTTTCTTGTTATCAACATCGGAATACCAATAGGATGAAGGTATTCACTCAAGATAAATGCCCGTTTATTCATATATTCACAGCAAGGAATGGTTTTTATTTCACATAGAAAAGCGTCATTCATTCTTAACGTTTCGGAAAGAAATTATGTGAGTTTCAGGATCGTTTATTTATGGATGTTTTGCTATTCCAAGGGAAGTCCCTGTTAGCGAACGATCCGTCTCCAAATTTAGAGGCGCTATATTTTTTTTGATGCCATTCATATCTGTAATTGTATGCGTTAGTGGATGGGTTATATCTTGAGTTGGGAAAAGTAAACAAACAAGATATGCCTTAATAAAAGTATTCGTCATTTATAGACTTACTATTCATGATGAAATTTCGGTACAAGGGAACACAAGTTAGGTATCTAAAATGCATACGTATACCTGCACATGCCTGCTTCGTCGTCCCAGGTTAACCTTGGGTGAATCAGCATGCTCAAAAATCGGCGCAGAGTTCCCGCGGTTGAAACCTGGTTGTCAGCATCGTTTTTTGTGTTAGCTGTACATTATAAGTGAGACTGGTCTTGCAAGCCTAAAATTCACCTCAAATCATATTACAATTATTATTTATTTATAAGGAAATATCATTGTAGCATAACGACTTTTGCCGCAAGAATGAGTCTCAACAGCTTACATTTTTTCACCATTAATTGAATTCTAGCCAAGTTGATTTAAACTCATTGTACCATTTGCGATGACTAGAATACTTTCATTCTGTTTATTCACTCAATAAGTCGTCTTTTGTCCAAAAGTCGCGAGGTTGCAAGCTTTTGTTTAAATAATTTACAATTGAGAGATGGATTTAGTTAAGATCAAAAGAGGAACATTGATTAGGAGCCAACCCTCAAAATCCTATTTTCTTCGACCTTTAATATTTAAATGAGCTCAGGTTGATACACGCATTGACTGCTAAACGGCTGAAGGTTTCGAAACAGTAAGTGCAAAGATCGCTTGCGCAGAAAGCATGGCGATATCTTGGAACCACTTTCCCATATTTTAGGCTAGTAGGTCCGTGAATTATTACATGCTCCGTTGCGAGACTAGCAAACGGGAACGTTTCTCTAGAAATAAGTACTTTAAGATTTTCTCGGCTTTACGGTAATATTGGTAAATTGAGAAGAGTAGAATGCTCAGGCCAAATTCTCCGTCTCCTCTAAAAATTACAAGATTTAAAAACAATATTAATTTTTTAAATTAGGAGTGCTCATGTTAAAAAATTCTAAACTACAGGTGATATTATTAATTGTAAATGTATTTGGAATTCCTGACCGCTATCAAACTGGCGGGAGGCTAGTGAAAAAGTTTATGATAGGGATATGGAAGCATGCAAGTAGTATTCAATTGGAGAATTCAACAAAAATATTGAGCAAAATAAAATTAGAGAAATCAAGGAGCTATTAGGAAGCTTAATGACCCGTAGAATTTTGTTTAAGAATTCAGATGTATCATACTTATTTAGTTAGTAATTAGTTATATGATATACAGGTACTTCGAGGTATTCAGAAAAATTATAGATTGGAATTTATTCTTGTAAATCAACTTTATCAAACTATTCATTAAAATCATTCTTTGAACTTTTGCAATAAAAATTGCAAAATAAACAAATCTTATGATTAATTTCTGTAAAAAGCAAGAGCTAACAATCCTCTGTTTATTACTTTACCAGTAATGGCTCTGAAAACATTTACAAGTGCGTGATGCAAACTTTTTGTTATTAGTTTAAAAAATAAGAAATTCTAGCAAGCAATCCGAAACAGATTAAAGGTGAAAAAATATGCAACTATTTGATTTGGAATGCTTGCTGTCGGAATTTAAAAGAGATGTATTTTCCATTTTTTTCAATTACGTTCATATTCAGGTGTCCGATTATATGGAGTGATTCATGTTTATAAATCATGGTGAAACTTTACGACAACTATCTATGACAACTTTGATATGCACTGTCTTTCCCTGTTTTTCAAACGTTCAGTTGCTCACGTCCTCCGAATTCCTTCACTTTCGAAAACTAATTTTAACTATGACTTAATCCTCTTTTTTCTGAGAAGGATACTCTTTTGCGCCGAGCGAAAATGTCATTGGTACGGGAAAACCCATTATTATGCAAATGATTTTAGATTCTTATTATGAATGTAGAATGAACTTCTAGGAAATAATGTTTGAATAATACGATGGCGGTTTGACTACCCTGTTCTTACATTATTGGTAATAATTTGTAAAGGTATTTCAAAGAGTAAAGTCACGAAAGCATTTAGTATTTTTAGAATATGCCTTTCTACAACTCTTCTCCATAATTTTGGCATATTTTAATCGTTTATTCCTGCAGGAATACACGATTGGCTATGTACACAATAATGATAAAAAATACATGTAAATTATAACTTAGGTGATCAAAAAATAGTCAATCATATGTTTATTGAGCTCTTGCTCAGGGATATTTCACAGTATATATTCCAAATTTAATTTATTTGTTTGGACCTGGGCTTAAAAAAATCGTATTATGGAAATCATCTTCTATTACTCTAGGGTTCTCTTTTCTCTAGCGGACCTAGAAAATTTCCTAGACTGATTCATTTATATAAACAAGATTAAAAAAAAAAATATTCGTGATTATTAAGATTGTTAAACTTGGACTAAAGGTGATAATAGAGAACTTGGACGTGTGAGAGGAATATTAGTCTGTCACCTGTTGATCATAGCGTTGGGCTATAACTTTACATATATGCCTGCACCAAGGACAAGCTGAATTATATTATCGATTTCTGACGGATATGATGAATCCTAAGAACTCCTTGATTTTTATCTATTCCTTCCATACCTAACTTTCTATTGCGACATGAATTCTCATTTATTTTATTTGTGCGTACATTATCTCACTTAAATAAGCAGCTAGTGAATGATCATCAGTGAACAGTTGAGATTTTTTTTTATTTACCAAATAGTTTTTTAGTGGCTTACAGATATGGCCGGGTACTAAGTAATTAAATTTTTGGATAATAATGAAGCGTAAGACATTAAATAATACATAAAATTCTTTTATCACTTCGAATTACTTTTACTCCTGTTTTCTTCCGATCTCAAAAATATCTCAATATTATTGCTAACTAAACTAGCACGTGGCAACCATGACAACATCAATAGTGACCATCAACAAACCAACTTATTCACATATTTGAGTTAAGATGGTCATAAAACAATATATGTAAAAGCTAATTAACAAAATTTCGTCAATATACGTAGAGATAACTTTCTGCAATTTTTTCATCTACATTCCGTACAACGTAACTCCATGTCCGCTTGCTACCTTGGGCCCTCTAGTTAAGGATTTGTTACGTGATCGAAAGAAGAACACAGCGGAAAAAGAGGAAGTTCTCGGAGACCTTGTCAATCAGATACAGGGGATTGTCTCACAATGCAGATCAAGCGGAAGTTGACAGAAATTCATTCACTGTAGCAAGTCCAAGGACGTTTGCTCTAAAGGGTTTTAATTGCTTAATTTTGCAAGCATCGGAATCCACTTCGTGCCTAGTACTTCTCCAGCGTAGGAAGAAATGTCTTACCCTTTCCGTCGTGCATTTTTGAAAGCATGAAATTCACTGAGACCTTCTTTCGCTCCTTCCGGGAAATGAATCATTTCCTAACGACGTTTTGTACTCGAAATTGCGATGGAATAGAGAAAGGTCTTCGTCGTACCTGATACTTACAGCTTCTGTGACAAAGTAGCATAAAATACCCTTTCATCTTCTTAGTCATGAATCCTTGGCATTTATGGGAACCTTGTTGCTTTTTATCTAGGCTAGGAGATTGTCATTTATCTGCATTGTTGATATTTTTTCGTATTTCGCATGCACAGGATTGGAAATAAGCATAGATGAAGCAGTTTTTTATGGATGATTCACTGTGTCGTGATTGTGTGCAATAATTTCTCTCTGTGAATGTGCTTAATTTCCAAATAGTATTATTATTGTTTATTCTTCCGATAACTATATTTCTCCATTAAAGTTGTGCAGTCCAATAGTGCAGTATCAATGTGTATGTGGATGTTTAAAATATTGAATATATTCATCATTCATTCATTCATTGATAATTAAGTATTAAAATATTACATTATTACATACTATATTATATATTACATTATTAAATATTACATTATTGCATATTACATTATTATCAGTTGCTTATTTCCATTAATGCAGTTAGCTAAATTATGATATTGATATGACTATATTCTCATCATATAGATATCATTATTTTATATATTCCATACAAAATTTTACTGCAGAAGTATCAACTGTGTTTTAAAGTATTAAAAAACAATATAATCATATAAGTTGATTGTTTAGTATCGATGAAAATGTTTCTACGATTTCCTGAACGTGAATTTATTTTAGTCGAATTTACTCAATAAATTCAGAGAGAAATCATAATCGAAATTATAATTTCACCCAGTTATATAGGACGATCAGAGGCAGCAATTGGAATCAGGATAATACATGCTCGAACTAGACGTTTCAAAGGTTTTTATTACAGGTTCTATACAGGACAGTAGCTGATCAGAGAAAATGATCGACGGTGCGTGCACCCACTGCCACACGCCGATACCTATATGCGTATGTAAATAAGGTTGCTGGAATCTTCTTTTCAGATATCCCTGCGTAAATATCTCGTAAGTCGCTTTATTGATTCACGCACAGATTCATTTACAGTATCCAAAATAGGATAATAGTTCTATGTAGACTTCATAAAATGATTCATCGGCGAAGATTTCTATCTTTTTGGAATGTTTTACGAGTAATTCATTCAAGTATAATCTTTTTGCGACGCGAAAACTAATTTTACCAAATTTGCTCTTAAATGGCCATTTATGACATTGAAAACAGTAAAGCTATGAATAAAACGAATTTGAAGCTCATAAATGTCATACTTGTTTACCGTGACATCGGTACTTACCTGATGACGAGGAAGATCTCTTTTGGGAGATCCCAAGTAAAGAATGTCTTCATAGCAATTAAAAAGAAGGGATGAATAGCAAATATTGGAGGGGAAACACCGAGCTCAACGAGCTTCACGGCATAAATTAGTTTTTTTTGTGGTATCTCGAAGCCCTCGTTAGTTACCGAAGGGGATTCACCGGTGGAGCATAGCTCACTCAAGAAGGTGTAAACAATGTTGAAGAGTTCTCGGAAGGGCTTGTAGATTTTTCCCCGTTCGACCCCAGGGACCCCCCCCTCTCCTATTCCCGAAGGCGGATGCAGCTAGGAAAAAAATCCATTGTGGAAGACGTCTACTAAATCCCCGCGCTTTCTCCCCGCTTTAAAACGCGAACTCTTTTACAACGACGGCGCATGCGTCGAGACGTCACATCCCCTCTCCGGTGCCGGGTCCCTACCACACTCTTGAACGGAGTGCTTGGTTACGGCGTCAACTCTCGAACAGTGGAGAAGAGGCGGCTGAGGTTGTCGGTCAGGGAAAGTTTCGTGTCTCCTGCTCATGAGAGAGCGTGCGGGAAGTTTCGCCCCGAAAAACCTCAGGAAGCCGGTGCCTTAAGAAAAGAGTGCTCCGAACACCCAGTGGGTCTCCGGGCATTGAGGGAAATTGATTCGATCTTGCACCGGTTGAGCATCAGCGTGGTGCTGGAGTAGATATCCGGTTGTTTACGTTTCCGCCCGTGTTTGTAAACAGTCCTCCCAACTCGCGAGCCGGCTGGAAGTTGACGGAAGTTTCACCTTACTCAGAGATGACTTGTGATAAAAGTTTGTCGCCTCATTTCTAAAGGAGAATTTCCCGTCAGAATCACCGAGCGGTCGGGTTTTCCAAACCAAGGTCAGTAACGCCGAATTCCCCAACCCCAAATGTTGGCGGGAGAGAGTGCAACGCAAGTAATCACTAGTTGTAGCTGTCGCTGTATTTAGCGAAAATTGTTCAACGACGCCGTTCCATCGGTGTGGAGGGTAAACTTGGTCGAATTGAACAACGCTGAGTAAACAAAACAAACTCCAAACATGGCGTCCATAGTTCCTCCCACTTCCGAGGTTCCGGTGGTAATCGAGACTCCGGAGAGAGACGCTCTTGTGGCGAAAATCGTGTCTATGGCGGTGTTGGGTCTTGTGCCGTTCGCCCTCGGCGTTTTGCCGGCGAGGTTGGCCTCTTACCTCGGCTGGAATCGCCACGAGAAAGGCGACGTCGAATCGAAGCACGGCGTCGGAGGATTTGCCGTTTCGTTACTGCTGTGCTTCGGCGGCGGCGTCCTCCTGTGCACCACGTTCTTACACCTTCAGCCGGAAGTGAGGGAAGGCGTGGAGGCTCTGCAGAATGCGGGAAGGCTTCCAGAACTCAAAGGAATCCACCTGAGCGAACTTCTTATTTGCATCGGATTCTTCCTTGTATATCTTGCCGAGGAGGTGGTGCACGCGGTGCTGGACTCGAGGCACGAAGAGGAGGAAGCAGCGGCCCTTCACCGCACCGTGAGCCTTCGAAGGTGCACTAGGCAGGGGCATGAATCCAATGGTGGTGTCGGACCCACGGTGATACCGCGGGTTAGTTTAGGCAACAAGAATGCAACCCATTCCTCATCATCCTCTTCCTCGGCCGGCGCCTGCGAGGTCGGCAGCGGGGCGTCGACGCAGATTCTATTCTACCGGTCTTCTTCATTCCTTGGTGACAAGAGCTCGGCAGGGTCTCCTCTGGACGCGGAGACCCGAATGACCGGCGGTCCTCTGCCGCATATACATTCCCCAGCAGCGACGGCTACCGTTCGACCTGAAGCCCCATCGCCGGTGTCGACGGTGGGCAACGGGCATAGCCACTCGCACATTTCCTACGACACCCTGAGGGCGGATACAGTGGCCGCCTCCTTGAAGGGTCTCCTGGCAGTGTTGGCCCTTTCTTTCCACGCCGTCTTCGAAGGTTTGGCGGTAGGTTTGGAATCAAGCGCATCCAGTGTGTGGGTGCTGTGCGGTGCCATCGCGGCCCACAAGTTCGTGATCGCCTTCTGCGTGGGTGTGGAACTAGTATCGTCTAGGACTCGCTCGGCTCTCTTGGTGGCTTACGTAGCCACGTTCGCGATGGTTACGCCCCTCGGCATCGGCGCCGGCATTGCGGTGACGGCAGCCGAGTCGGGGCAAATCGACGGCTTGTCGACGGCGTCTTCCTCGGTGGTTGGGGTGATTCTTCAGGGCATGGCGGCTGGGACGCTCCTCTATGTGGTGTTCTTCGAGGTGTTGCAGAGGGAAAGGGCTGGTTCCCACGCTCCCTCAGCGGGTCTCTGTCATCTGTTGGCGATCCTCGTCGGCTTCGGACTTATGCTCGGATTGCAGATTCTAAGTAAGTCGAGGACGGAATGTCTTTTCTATTGGTGGAAGTACAAGTTAATGTCAGAAGTGATGAAGAAAAGGATAGTAAGTAGAAAAGTAACCCTTAAAACCCTACCATGAACTATCAGTCGATTTACCTTATGTATATATATATTAGCGAGTTTCAATTTGTAGCCAGTATATTACCCATTATTACCCAAGAAATCTATAAAATAGATTTCTCATTATGATTTGAGATTTTTAATACTTAGAATTATCACTCAAAATTATAAATATCGTCGTGAAAAACGAAATCGCATCATTAGAATGAATGACAAGGAAATAAATATCTTGCTTATTCTACACTATAGGTCAAGGAACAAAAATCAATCCATTACTTATATTTTTGATAGCATAAATGAATGTAAATTCAATTTAGTTTTTGTAATTTAAGTAATGTGATTCTAAAATATTTAATCTTAAGACACGAGTGTACCATAGATTGCCAATATACACATTCCTTTATGAGGTATTTTCTTAAGCGTACAAAATGAATAGAAAGCGCTACCATTATGAATAAAATCGAAATACATAATGGCAAATTTTCCGCATATCAGTCGGGATCTGTTCTCTAAATAGACGCAAGTTTTCAGGGACCCTTATTTCATTTTATGTATCTATTTCTTGGTAAAGTAATTTTCGTTGATGGAATGTTATTCTTCCAGAAATAAATCGAGCCTCTGTGTATTTTATCGAGAGGGAAAGGAAGCCGCACAATGTATATTTAACTTGCCTCTTCGCGGTATTGAATGAACCGTGGGATTCTGAGGTCAAACATTTCAAAGTGTTACTTATTCCAACGATTGAGATTGGTGTAAAAGGTCCTTGGCCTTATTCCATTGAGCGTTGGATCAATGAGGAAGCAAGATCTCTTTGAATGGACTGGGCTTAAAATAAGACTTCTCTATTGAAAGAGCAGAATATTACGTGCACAAAACAGAAATAAGAATAGAGAACCATTTATCTATCGTAATCCAAAAATAATTGACAGGGAGGAAAAGAAATAATATCTATTTTATTTTCCCAGTGCTTAATAAATGAATTGAAAAGGAAAATAGATGGAGGCTTATTTTAGTTAAACTGTCGTCTTTAGTCTGCTGTAATGGATGAATTTGTTTTCAGTTTCTTCATGAGTGTAGAACCGCAAAATAGTATCCTAGATAACCATATAAAAATACCATGATTTATTGGTTAGCAAAAGATTTACAGTGTACAAATATTAGCAGTTTACCTAAAGAAAGTGTGATTGTAAATACAAATACAAAACTACCATACTATATCATTCATCAAGGAATTTACGTAATGGGATATCCGCTAGTGTGAATTAGCGAGTAGCTTATCCTTTCTAATCTATTACCGTGAAATAATACAATCTTGATTAGCGAATATTTAGAGGGATAACCGTAACATCATTTTTATATTTTCGTTGTTTTAATTATTCATGCGATAGACGTGAATTTTTACGGGATTTTTCTGCTGTTAAGAATGGAACGGATTGAAATTTATATTAGATCTTATTCGTTAAAGTTAACTATCTTCTTGAAACTTATTGAATGATTTAATAAGTTGTTCCTTTGCATCAAATTTTACCGAATCGGAAGGGAGCGAAATAAATGTATGTAAATTTGAGGAATTGATGGATTTTTACAGGTTATGGACCTTACTTTTTTATGAATGGGAGATACGCATGTATAAATAAAAGTACCTTATATCTCTCCGCTTATAAAGACTGTAATGCACGGAGGTGTTAAAATAACTTCAGAGCGGCTCCCGGAAAGCCAAGTAGGTATCGTCGTGGTTGAAGAGGTCCCTGGTTCGATTTGCAATGAGGGTCCATATGTTTGAAATGACCGTTACTATGGGAAGCTCTTTAACAATGATACTACGGATGAATTTCAGAGATTCGGTCCATTCTGTTGAAAAGCTTTACTATCTAGATATGTTCGGGAGGAGAAAGCTTTCTATTGAAAAGGAAAAGGCCTTTTCGATCCTTTGAAGGCGACGCATCAGAATCGACGTGGATATGACGTTTTTTGTGTTTGCGAGAGGGAGGGTAAACACTCTGCTACGGAGATAAATATGCATTTCTCCGCCTCTCTCCGCTGCATCTCCGCATTTCGATAGGACCGTTCTATTTCTGCATGGATTCGCCCAGAATTTCGCTCGCTACGCAGCGGTTCAACGTAGCGTCCAAAATGAATTCGTGAGATCCAGTCCCACGTGAAATTCACGTCTTTCATCTGCACTTTTTCCTCCCACGGCTGTCTCGTCTATTATTGAACGAAAGAGAGTCGTACTTTAGTGTCATATGAGAAATTTTTAGTGTTGTGTAAAACATTCAGCGGCTCTAAAATCGGGGAGATCTATCGAAGTGAATGAATTATAAATTAAATAAATTTGAATAATTTCTTCAGGGCGTTTCCCCATGGTCGCGAGGTAATTTTTTTCAAGAAAGATTACGCACTAGACTTTTCAACCAGGAGTCGTTTAACCCAAAATATATTTTATCCTTTACATTTTTTCCAAATATTAATTTAAGAAATGTGTATGATAACGAACTTGATGTTCGATCCGCTAAAATTCCGAAATTTCAGAAAATTGCGCATTTTTTAATCCAAAGCCCTGTAATTGATCAGCTACGTACTATCTGCAGAACTACTCCAGTTCATTTTGAGAGAAGGAAAGGAACAATTGTTTTACTGTAGTTAATGTTAAACTACGTTCGCCCAACCCTAACCGAACCTCTTTTTAAATATAATTTGTAGAAATATTTATTATACATATTATATAGGATTGGATAAATGGTTTTTGAGAGAAATGTTTTGGTGGAGATGTCTCCTGATAAAAATTCCCTCTGAGAAACCGTCTCTAGGGTGAAATGTCTTTGAATTAAATCCGCACCTTCTATTTCTATGCCTTTGTTATTCATAAACTCAAGGTGACAAATGTAAAATTATATCATTCATTAATAATTGATGTGTCTTGGTAGATAAATTTTCTTATTTGGGAAGTACTCTCTTTTGGGACGGAAGATGTAAAGATGAGGTTCGTAAAAGAATAGCCTTAGCGAAGGAAGCCTTTATGAAGCGAAGGGAATTAATGACCAAAGGTCTTGATAAAGGAATCAGGAAAAGATTGGTGAAATCCCTGATCTGGAGTGTGTTGCTCTATGGGTGCGAAACGTGGACCTTGAGAAAGGAAGAAGTCAAGCGATTGGAGGCCTTCGAAATGTGGGTGTGGCGTAGAATAGAAAAAGTTAGTTGGGTTGATAGGAAAACAAACACGGAGGTGTTAGAGATGGTTGGGGAGGAGAGGGCTTTAATTGACGTGATTAAGCATCGTCAGAAGAAATGGGTGGGCCAAATATTGAGGGGAGAGGGATTGGAAAAGGTTGTAATTGAGGGTAGGATTCAGGGGACAAAACAGAGGGGAAGACAGAGACAGAAGATGTTGGATAAAATAAGGGGTGGGGTTAAATATAAGGATATGAAGGAGGTGGCTATTAATAGGGATTTTTGATTGTGCCGAACCTACCGAAAGGTAGAACACTTATGATGGCTTAGCCTTACTTGGTGAAACGCCATAGAGAAATGAATTATTAAATGAAAAATTACGCGGTTGTTTCCTCAAAACGGTTTTCTCTTCGACCTTTTATATCTAAGTAAAGTTATCGTCAGGTTTCTATTAAATATCGATAATCTATACGTAAAGATGACTTTATATTGTTAAAACCTGTGGAAGTAAAAATTGTTATGTGGGTAATATTTTTATTCCTTTCTATATAATTTTATCTTTATTATTGCTGTTGAATGAAGAACTCATATTACCTACGTTTTCATGCGGACACTGCTGAGAATAGTATCCTTACGACTAATGGTTGGGAAATCACTTTGACGGGAGAAAATAGCAGGAGGGTTTATTGCGTGTGTGAAAACTTTATTATTTCATTTCATTATTTATTAAATTACTTAACTACTTTCTCTGTATGATTTTATTATGTTATCTATGGATAAAAATCTCTTTCGTTGGTATTTATTAAAAAAAAGAAAGATCGATGGGTTGGATTAAAACCCATGGTGTACGGCATTCTAGTCTGCTATCCTTTAGTTGGGCAGTCCTACTTTCATCACGCAGCTTGATTATATGTAAAATGAAACATATTTTAACCCTAATGCAGGTTTTATTCTGAAATATTACGTCGAGATAAATATTTTATTATAGGCTCAAAATGTTTTTTGTATTATAGTTTGCCGTAATCATCCTTTTAAATGGCCCAAATTTTTATATGTACTTATTTGAGAAGAAAATACAGTGTGTTCAGAGAACGCTCATTATTCACATTAAAATGGAGGTAACCCGTAATTAATCGAGCGATTAAGGAATGCTCCTCTTCAATAGCGAGAAAAAATTCCTTTTGACGGAAACTCGCATGAATTTTTAAAAATGTAGTAGCATAAATTGGAATAGGATTAAAGAGAGTAAGAGTACTGTATTGGTTAATCCAAAAATTGAAATTCAGTGGGAATAATTAATCAGCCAGTAAACGGCATAGTGGCTTTCAAAATATGCGCATAAGTGAAATCGTTCCAATTAAGCAGTGCGATAATGATTGGCAGATTCATTTCGTGTTGGAACTTGGACGCTTATCGAAACTTCTTCAACAATAGTTATCTATTCAATTTAATGGGCCGAATCGGCCTGAATTCAATATCTATAATAAACCTAGACATATTCAATATGATTTCCATATTATGGCTCACGTTTAATATGTAAATATTTCATTGAATATCCCCGAAATTAATTTGGCAATGCGCACAGCTCTGTCAAATTAATTTGGCCTACTGCAGTTATGCATAGTATCCTTCTTAGTCTCCGATATTCGGGATTTGAATGTTTAAATGCTGATATCATCGTGGATTTAGTTTTTTCAAAGGGCTTCAAAATAAAAATGTAGCTTAAAATATTTCAATAAAACATTGCGGAATGGTTACTTTTGTTTGTAATATTTATATTTTTATTTATTTTGTATATTTTTAAATTTTATATATTCTATATAATATGTTATATATTTAAATTATTTTTATTTATATTTATAATTTCTAATCTGTAAAATCTTTCTTTTACTCGTCTAAACGTAATGTGTCACATTTGATATTTCTTTTGCATGAAAAGGAGACTTTCATGCCTTTCAATGTAATATATCATGTTAAACACTAAATTTAAATGTCATATCTTTTATTTGGCTCTAACAATAAGATTGTTTTATTGAAAATCAGTATTTAAAAAGGCGCTTTACGAATTGTTGGATGATTAAAATATTTTTAGCCATGATACTCATTTGTAGTCGCTATGATAAAAGGAGTTTAAAAAATAATTGGAATTCTCATGGTATGTTAATTCAGATTCACAATACTCAGCTTTAAATATATGGGGAAATTTCTTAATAATCATGATTTTATCAAAATTGAGGAATTTGATAGATTTGCGGAGAAAAACATTAAGAAAACCTAATAGTATTTCTCCTGGAAATACTGTAATGCAATAAAAAAATCCCTAATCCCTAAACCCGTATATTTGATCCGCTAATACCTTCTTCCCTTTCACTCGAATGATGTTTTCCAAGTAATGCTGCGCTATCCCTGACTTTGTCGAGTTCTTGAAGGATCGAAGGAGTGTTGACCCCGTTCCAAAACCAGTGACGTTGTCCTTTCCAACAGCCTTCGCGAGGAAGGTCGGAGGCTCCCCGGGAAGTTATCAGCGGGAGTCATATGATGAATGCACGCGTCAAAACCTCATGACCGCAGTGAATGATAGTCGGTCATATGAAAGCACTAAATCCGCGGGAGTCATCCTCTCTTGTTTGCAAATAAATATCGCGCTTGCGGTTAATTAATCTTCACCGCTTTTAAGTTCATAATCACTCGTAATTAGTTGCTGATGTGTTTATTATGGTCCCTTGTTTTTGTTTTACGAGTTACTATCGATCCAGAGCCTTATTCTGGGTGCCATGTTATATTCAAATAAGAAATTTCACCACGAAGTATTTTTTTACCTGTTAATATGGTAATAAACTTCGAAAATGTAAGAAGGGTTTGTTCAATCACTTCGGCTTTTACTTAGTTGAACTTCATCTGAGACGCCTGAGGTAAATAAACTGTACTTTCAGTCTAGGAAAAGTAAAGTTCATTTTATTTTATGTGTTTTAAAAGGGTTAGTAGTTGGAAAATATGAGATTAGCTGGTAAGGGTAATGATGTTTCGGTAATCATTCCTTCATTTCACGAAAGCAAATTAAAGAAACGAGTTAACTATTAAGACAACGATAGACAAGTTTATAGAGGAAGTATTATTAAAAACATTAGCACAATATTTTTATTTATTCGTGACATTCGAAGACAAGCGAAAAAAAACAATGTACCAAAAATACTCATCGGAATTCAAGAATTATATTGAAAACTGTAATAAATCTAATGTTTGAGCGTAAAAGTGAAAAAATAAATTTATTTTAAATCAAAAACGCAAAGTATCAATTCCAACGAAGGAAATAATAAACATTCTTTCACAACCATCCTACAATCCTCGTCGTATTTTCTAATTTGACAAAAATTGGTCAAGCAACTTTTCTTTTTGGCACTTCATTCCACTTTCGTCTTCATCTGTTTAGATACTCGTGCCTTCCCCTTCTATACTTGACCCTCAAAACACCTTTTCTTTTTAGAGTCTATTTTATCTGCTTTCGCTCAATATTGTCTACGTATTCTGCGTACTCAATCGAGACGCTCAGCATCAAGCCCATATCTTTGTGTGCTTTTATTGTTTGAGGAATTGCTAAGCAACCGAATCTCCGTTGAGTGAAGATAAAATCAGTTTTATTTAATAAACGTATTTAAATTTAGACAGCCTTATTCTTTTCCTTGCTAAGAACATTCAGAACAAATAAAAATTCAAAACATTCTCCTTCTACGCTACTCGCATGACTCGACCTAACCACATCCTTCCCGTCTGCATGCATTTCTGTCCCTCGTATGACTGTGACGATTGTGGATTTCACCTAAGAAGGTATATGTGTCATTTCTATCTTTATTAATTTCATTTTAGACCACGATTCCTATTCGCAAGTATCATTTTTTAAGTTTAGAAGGAGTTCATTCTCTCGAAAAATTTAATTTTTTTCTTTCGTTTATACCATGATTCTACTGCTGTGGACTGCTTGAGTTTAAAAAAGAGTTTGTAGGTCGCAGATAATGCTCCTTGACATACTTTCAAACATCAATAAATCATGGAAATATTCGTATCTTAAATTGATTTAAACACCTGAGATAGCTACCTGTATGTAAATTTAAATATAAGTGTATTTTTTGGCAAATATTTGACTTTTGGCTATATATATATATATTATAAATATCAAAAGACAGATTTGTTTGAGGCTTTCTAATTAATTAATCAACTGGGGATTAATAATTTATTAACTATTTACTATTTATAAACCCTATTGGGTAATGACCCTATGACAAGGACTTTGCAGAAGGATTTTATTCTATAGTCTCCATATTTCCTATCAATATTTGAAGGGCATATGAAAATATTAATAATCAAATAATATCGAAATAATCTTCTAAATTATTCAATTATTTCATTTAAATATTCATGTAACATCTTCTGTGTAAATTAGGCTGTTTAATCTACTTATGGATGTGAAGAACTCTAACAGTAGATCTATTTTTTGTTACTCTGATTATCAAAGTATTGAAATGAGACGAATATCTTCTCATATGATATTTTTTACACTTTTAAGTTACCACTAGCTAAATTTTCAGTTTTCTTTGGAAGAATTTTATGAAATCCATTTCCTCGTCTAAAATCGATTATTTTATCACCATAGAATCATGGTAAGGCTGCGATTTATGTTTTGTTTACATCATCAGTCTATCAGTTGCATCGAATTGACGAAAATAAAAGTTTTACCTTCCATATTTTGTTAAAAATTAAAATTCGGCATTATCCAGCTTCTTTAGTTCCGTTCCTTTCGTGTGAATAGCGTCTACCTCAGAGGCATTTGCATTCCCATTATTTATTGCCATCGAGTAACCTTCAATTTCTCATCCAATGCGAAAAGATTTTCTTGAATTTCACCCGGATCTTTTCCACCCTGTTGAGCGAACTGCTTATTAACGCCCTCTGAAGAAAAGATCCAAATCTCCTAAAGCGAGTTTTCGAAGCGAGGGATCCGATAAAAAAATAATTGTCCCTGCATTATTTATAAGATTTCCACCTGCGAAAAATGACGGAACGCCACAAAAAAGATAGTACGCCCACGCACGCTTCACCCTTCACTCCGGCGGTCCTTGAGGAGCGAGTCGTGCATAATTTAAGGACTTCAAAGACTTGGAGGTTTTGAGGGGCTTTGGGCCTTCTTGTTGGCAGGCCTCGGTTAACTTTTAGCTTGCGGAGGGCATGAAAGCTGCATCCCTTTTGCCATAGAGATCCTTCTGTGGAGGGCGCTGTCGGAAAGGATAAATTCTTGAGGTCGGAGTGTGTATGATGCAGTCCACGAAAGGAAATAAAAGGACCTTGCCTTAGACTTTTGGCAAGGGACGGATATTAACGAGGAATTGCTCGGTTGAAAGGAAAATAAAGGACTTGTTTGTCGCATACGTCAGGAAGTATGGTTTTTTTGAAGGCGGCTTTTCCGCCAAAGGTTCCGTGTAATTCGAGCAAATTTTATTGCAGCAGATTTATCTCTAGCGTCTTCGTGTTTGCTCGCGGTATTAAACTTGTGAGGCGGCTCCAAGGCTCTTCACCACAAACATATCTCCCAATAGAATTTACAGCCAATAGGCTTTTCACCCAAAAGACGGTTCGCCCAAGAGATCGTCCGCCCAAGCACAGTGCAGCCAGACGACTTTTCAGCCCTTATGCTTCACTTCAGTAAGAGATGAATTTCTCACAAAAGACATATTTGCGGTTTTTAAATTATTCTTAACAGTTTTCCTTTGCTTTATACTAGGTATGGAGACGTCCCCAAACTTCGTTGGCTTTCCAAAATTCAACTCTGAAAAACTCGGAAAGCTGCAGATGTTTACTTTATTTATCGCTTTCATTTGGATAATTCAATAGGAATAAGAAATAACTAGTATATTCTTACCATTTTAAAATCGTATATTTTCTTGAAGTCCCTCATGGATAATCAATCGCAGTTACAAATTGACAGTATCAAGGAAGAGGAAATGGTTCTTTACATTTACCTCGGAAAGTTTATTCTTTAACCGTTGTGACTCAACGAGTCCATTTCCTGATCATTAGCTTTTGTTTTTGCTGACGATAAAAGATACCATTTTCCCAAGTTTTTACTCGAATGTAAACAGTTTGGCTCCCTTTCTTGAAAATTATTGATTCTATGCTTTGTACAAAAACAGCCTAAAAATAAGAAAAAACTGCGCTAATTGTGTATATTGTGGACTTTCGGCGGCTCTTTGCTTGAGGCTTTGCTAAATTGTTAAAGAAACCAGTCACATCCGAACCTATCCGAGTAAAAGTAAAATTTTCCATGTCATTATTGTCCTCAATGAATTATAGCCATCCCAATGGAATACATCCATCTATGAAAATTGTGTGTTTATGCATAATGTGTTTGTAATTATAAAATAAACTTAATACTTCCCAAATGAAAACCACAGCTTTGTAAAAGTCTCAATATTGTGAATCAAGCTTTCCTACGAGGAAAGTAGTGCTCGTTTTTGCACCAGTTAGCAATTTTTAGAGAAGAACACAATATCCAGCGAATTCTCAAGCGCGGTATTTGCTGACGCAAGCGGTTTCTATTTACCATTCGCTAATTTCTCAGCGGCTTCGACAGTCTCATTATTGCGTAATGAGAGATATGGATTACAATCCTCATGTAATTGAAATTTTGCGAAACCTGACGAACATGCTCTATAGTGGTGACATATCAACCTCCATGATTAGAATAAACCGGATTCTTTTACTGATAATTCGGTGTTATGAGCCCGCTTAATCGACACGCTTACTCTCGTCGGAATGAAAGTAAAGGGAAAGGCGATAAGTCACGCCAAACATCGAACGAAAATGAAGGGAGCACGAGGTGGGAATGGATGTAAACATTGGCGCCCGTTTCACTTAAAAAAAGAGGCCAATATCCAATCCTTTCTACGCTGTACTTCGCGGAACCGCTCGCGCTTTCTTATTTTCGTCCAACTCTTGGCGGGTTTCGCACACACATTTCGTCGAGAGTAAAAAACGGTGTCCTTTCTCATTCAATCTTTATTTACTCTCGGAGAATAACTTCCGTAAGACTTCGAAAACCAATACGGCTTCGGAAAGACGTAACGTTGGCGGAGGAGATTTCACCCTGGGAAAGTTTTGACATGCTTCAGCTGAAAAGTGGAGGAAAGTCGAAGATTTATATCGATGCGGTGTTTAAGTAGATGCGATAAATCCGATACTGGTTTTGATGAATTTGAGGTTAGCCGTTCATCGACATCAACCGAAAATCTCGATGCCTTTTCTTTGATCTTGTATTGAAAGCTGAAAAGTTTTCCGAAACTCTCAAACTCTCACTGTCTTTCAGATAAATCAACGCGCTACTTTAAAAAATTGGGATCTACGATATACATTAAAATCGATCTGAATTAACTACTTAATTTGATGCTTATCTATATATGAATACCAATAATTCCGCTATTGATGATTTGGAGGCTATTCGCTCAGTATCTAGGTGAAACAAGACTTGATCTATCTTTGCGATCAACGCAAATTTTATTTGTTTAATTTATTGCCTACTGAAGACTCGTTATATTTATATACAACCAACTTATAACTATACAGCGAGAGACAAACTAAAACTTTCACTGATACTTTTACCACAAATTTATTTCTCAAACGTAAACCACCGATTTAGACGTCATCGATCGTAATTTTTATAATTGAAAAATAAATCTATGTAAAAAGTAGCTGTGAAAGTTAAATTTTGCTTCTCGACTTAAATTATTGCTGAAAATATAGTTAATTGAGATTTAAAACTGCTTCCTATCAGGATATTTATGCCAAACTTACATTAAACCACTTCTTACCATATTAATCGAAAATTACTTCTTCTTTACTATCCACAGTTGTAGAAAATCTAGAGATATTAAAGATTCTTTTATATATTTTAGTATAGTATATTTATCAAATCATTATGCAATGCCAACTCCCCACATATTTGATGAAATCTCCATTAAAATAAATCAAATTTAAAGCAAGTGATCGATTTTTGGCAGAATTCCCGAAATCCATGACTTGATTATTAAATTTTAGCGCTTGGATTAGCTTTTCATAACCTTGAACTCACAGAAATATATACTGGAAAATCCATCCACCATCATAAACAATATTTATAACAAGTTTATGAATGTATCTCGAAGTGCCATTTGTTAAATTAAGTATATTAAAGTAACGTAATGATATCCAATTTTTCTTTATTTTTTGATCAGTCGAACTTCAGAGATTCGAGCACAGAGGGTGTGTGCATATTTTCGAACGAAGAATTCTCTTAAGAACCCTTTTGGAATTTCTATAGTATATTTCTTTATCACCTTTCTCTGAAATTTTTGAAAATAAAGTATCATTTTCGTATTAAGTTTTTAATTGATATTGTTGAATAGCGATATTGAATTTTCCCAATAAACAGTGCGTTTGAAGCTGCTTAAAGCAATTGTTGAAATTCACCCAAATTGCTTCCACTTAAGGGTTACGTAATCTATGCTCTGATTTGAGGTGAACCAATCCACCAATTAAAACGTTGAATCTTTCCCCCTGGCGGTGGAACCAAACTGCCTTTTACCACCTACGATAAAGAAAGCCTGGCATTTATAAATCGTTTTAACAATCCGTTTTATTGCTTGCAGAGGTTACTCCGCTTATGTTTTCTGCTTAATCGATCATTAGCTCAACCGGTCCGTCTTGTTGCGACGTTGTCAATTGAGGCGATTAATAATCACCTCATTCCACCCGTATTAGTTGCAGATGAGAACCAATCAAACGCATGATTCGGGACAGTGTGCGCTTTGATTGGATTAGCCCATGTGCGGATGCCTTGAATTACTATCCTGGAGACTGGAGATCAGCAATGATTTTCTTCTGTAAACCAATGTCAAAAATTAAGTTAGAGATGGGAAGTTATTATCATATTCCGATTTTTAGCGCGAACCTTTAAGAATTTATGGAACAAACTGAAAATGTTTCACTCTAATTTACAACCAAAGGTGAAAATAAAAATGCTGTTTAGTGGCTTAGAGTGAGAAAGATGAAATCCGTAATCCTGCAAAAATTCCAATCTTAGACTATTTTCTACATTCCACACTCAATTCGAGTGAGGCTCATTTTTATAGATGTAGAGTTTAAACTTTATGGTTGAAATTGCGGCCTTTCGTTGAAAATACATTCTCCACCAAAAACGTATTAATATTTCTTTTCAAATGTGGTAAATTTTCGATTGATCGTTATTAAAATGCAAATTACAGGTTGAATCTTCCGTCATTTATATTTCTTTACAGTTCCGTAACCCTATCTTGACGAATGGAATATTTTATCTATCTCTGAATGTTGGGTAGGGATGAATTCATATCTCATCATCACATTACATTTACACCCTGCAATCCGCTAGTGGCGCTTGGCAGGAGGCAAACACCGAAATCCCTATCTAACCTGGAGAGCTATTAGCCTCCCTAATACTTCGCGGAAAAAACGACAGAACTATGTCCTGTCAACTACTTCCCTGTATCTTTTTTTGTCTTCTCCTAAAGATTTCGAAAGTTTATAACTGGGATAACAATATCAGCTATCTCCTCCCCGAAATCGGTAGCGATAAATTTGTCGAAAAGCTTCCGTCGATACTCAAGTCTTCTATCTCTAAGAGAGTTCCATCCGAGGGATTCTGTCATAGCCGAAACACTGCTGTCAAATCTGAAATCTCCCTTGACGAACCATGTTGCACTACGTTGAACCATCGGAAATCGGAATCAATCCTACTTCGTGAGGACCCCAAATCGCACAGCAATACTCAAGTAGAGGTCGAATCTGGGAAAAGTACGCTATTTCTTTTACTTTCGATGAACACTATTCGCCTTTCCTATTATGCTTCGAATATGCTCTTTGAAGGAAAAATTACTGCTGAGCGTAATTCATAGGTGTTTATGATGCCTCACGAGCTCCAAGGGATTCACTGAAATTCTATAATGTACGCAGGTAACGTTAGTGGACCGCGTGAAAGTCATAGCAATGCATTTCTTAACATTCAGCTCGAGCTACCAATCACTACACCAACCCGAAATAGCATTCAGATCGTTCTGAAAACAATCATTTAACTTATTCCTGCTCATGATTGTCATAATATAAAAGCTACTGAGGTATGACTGATGCCGGATAATGAAATTCATCTTCATCGTCACTCCATATTGACTTTATGAAAAACACTTCATCCTCCTGCACTAGCGTGAACTTTTTCCACATCAGTTGATATACGTTACACGGCATGCATACTTCCTTTCGTACACTCCTGGCCAAAATTAACGCAGCACCGGCCGTAAGGATAGCTAGGGAGGTGCTGCGTTAATTTTGGCCAGGAGTGTACATAGCCAACATTTTCAATAGTCCTGTTAACTCGTAATTTCTCAGGAGCATAGTCAATCATTAACGTAATCTACATTTAGAGGTAACGAATTGTGGGGAAAACACATTATCTGTCAGGCATTTTGGTCTTATTAGGAAAGCAAAAGCAAACTACCTCACTCCTCATCCTGCATCATCCCCTTTCAATAGCTTTTTTGTTAACGATGTACTATGTATGAGGGTTAGTTTAATCAGCCTTCCGGGAGATGGCTGTGCATTTAGTCTCCTTCAATTAAAATGCATAACGAAGATGGAGAGAAAAACGTCTTCCTCCCAAGTTCATCCTTTCACCCTGTTTTTCAAGGCCTCATCTCGTATGTATGCGTTTATTCATTTTTTTAGACCTCGTAACGTGTTATCGAAGGCCGTGAGATTTTTCGATGAACACGTCTTTATCGTAAACACCATCCTTATGTAATCGCGTCCCGTAATGGAGTTTTCCGTTTTCATGCACAATTTCCATGGAAATCCAATACGCATCCTCGCAGGGAATCCCGACTCCTACGCATTTGCCTCGAGAATTTTCCTATTTTTTGGGAGAATCTCCGCGAACAGTTTTTTTTATTTAAGCAACCGTTTTGCGCCGCGGAGTTTCATGCATGGATTTGTTATTTGAAATCCCTCAACGATCGATGGCATTTTGTAAGCCGAGGTGAAAATAGCGACTAGGGTTTGAGTGGGTGGTAAACATATAGGTTGCATCCATCGGGAGTTGCTTTCAATTCATTGCTTTCATAAACGGGAAATGCTTTTTGAAATTTCAAAGAAGGTAACTTACAAAGCACGGGCGGATTACGACTTTGAAACTGATGTTTTCATTATTTATTTTCCGCAGCGATTAATTTATACGCATATTATCCTGGAATTGCTCGCCTTAATGGAACATTATTCAGCATGCTGTGAGCATTTATCTGATAACTGCGCGCATGCCTGTATGTAAAATCTATCATCGACATATTTTGTGCTTGAGTTTTCAATTTCCTCCAGCTCTCCGAGGCTTTTCATCGTTTTCCTTCTTTAACCGATACAACGCCTACGATAATTCAGCCGATTAATTTACATTTGCATGAATAGATTCGCTTCCAATGAGAATTTAATTTATTTCCAATTTATTCGTACAGTACTGTTTGAGTTGTGAGGTATGGCAACACAAAATCTAGGGGTTATTGATACACGTAACTTACAGGAGATTGGCAAGATGGAAGTGAAGGAGAAAAAGTCTGCCGTAGCCGGGGATCGAACCCGGGTCTCCCAATTGCCGGTCGGTTGCTCTAACCACTAAGCTACCACGGCAGAACAATCTCCCCTTCACTTCCGAGGGCTATGATGGAGGACGAATGGAGGAGGGTCCATCAAAGACAAATGGCATTGCCCACCAGCCACGAACGGACATCGCGAGATGTACCAAGCCATCAAAGCACTCCGGAAAGCCCCGGAAAACCCCGGGGATCGGGTTCGATCCCCGGCTACGGCAGACTTTTTCTCCTTCACTTCCATCTTGCTAATACCTTAAACATGTGTTTCATGTAGACTTCTTTTTTACCTAATTACAGGAGATTGTTGGTAAAAATCAGAAACAATATATAAATATAGAATAATTGATTATCGTGTTTAAAAAAGGATTCTTTTCCCATGTGTTAAACTCGTAAGAAATTTTTCGGAAACAACGAATAAAAATTGCGATAATTGAATATAATTTTTAAGAATGGATTCTTTTCCCTTGTATCACTCCTGAGAATCGTTTTTACTGTTTCTCCATCTTAAAAAATGTTGATTGACGACAGTGTAACCGATTTTGTTTATCGAATCATAACATTTAGCGAATTGCAATCAAAATTTCTGGGAAAAGCTGTTGAACACAGTACTTACGAATATACAACGCATAATATATAGTATTTTTAGTAGCAGAGAAACTATGCCAAAGCCCTACGAGAATCCGTGATATTTTCACCGCAAATTATTTCCGAAAGCAAACAATGTTTCGGTGAAAAAAAAAGTTATTTTATTAGAGCAATATTTCTAATCACATTTCGAAAGCAAATTTTTAGATTTCATGGCAAGCGATTATGAATAAATTTGCCATCTCATTTCGGTTTCAAATGAATTGAAGATTAGATATTCTTGTGTTATCAGAAATCCGGAATCTAGCCAGTCGGCGAAACCAAGCCTCATTCTAAATGTGATGACTTAGATGAACTTTCCTCTTGAAATAATAAAGATTAGATTTACTGTAATGCTAAAGGTCATGTACTAGTAGATAAATAAACTACTACTCATGCAAATGACTACCCAGGAGACATAATTAGAGGAAGTTATCTTAAAGTGATTTAGAAATCAAAACTATGAAAGAGAATGGCTGCGGACGTCCGTTGGAGTCATTTATTTCCTTTCTTGCTCAGATCTTCTTCTTCTCTCAAAAGGAGGAACAGATCGTGACATAACTGAGGATATTTTTTGCATCTTACTAAAGAATGACAATAAGCATTCTGGATGACGAATATTTGTGAATTTTATACATGGAATAGAAACGCTTTTGCCAGCGTATGTGTCGGAAGGGGCCCAGTAGGATTGATCAAACTCGAAAGACGGTCAAGAGAAAGGAATGATTGAAAACAATGGTTTATTCAATTACGATTTTCTTAGATAATGGATTAAAATATTCTATCATTCATAAGTAAAATACCATACAAAGTAAACTCATTTGTAGTAATTTCCTCAGAGTCTATTCCGACAGTTTTTGGGTATATTTCGCATTAAACATTCTTGGCATCATACTGCGAAAGTTCTCGTTGCTGGCACACTTAAGATCCGAGGAGACAGAGGATGCTGAGTAGACAAAAGGAGGAAATTAAAATAATCGGTTAATGGTGGTGCCACTGACCACTCCGTCTGGTGGTCTCGGTTCGCCACCCTAATTTATTTTCTTTTTATCTTTCTTCTCTACCGCGTAAAGCACTTCTTATCTTCTGTTTTTTTCTTCTGGTTTCATTCATGGGGATCGCTCCGATGTGTGGTGGCGTGCCGAATGGATGAGCTAGATTTTTCTACGGAGTCACCGATGAAAATTTTAGCAGCGAGACATCGCTTGAAAAATTAAGAGGCGTTATATAAAACACTGAAAAGTGGGAAAAAGGTTTTTTTCTGACCGGTGTTCAAACCCAGATCTTTTCCCTTCCGTGCAGTTGCTCTAACCACTGAGATAACTTGCATTCTTACTTTATTTTTCTGGAATTTAGTGGTGAAGGCGAGTGATTCGACCAACGGCATCGTCCTCAGCCACGGCCCGCATTTAGGCAATTAGCTCACTAGGATGAGCACTCGTCATGCGTATTAATTCTACCAAAAACATCGTGAGACTGTTCTACGAGAGCTCAATGTTTATAGAAGGTAAAGTAAAAGATCCAATTTCGAGTCCCGTTATAGTTAGTAATTTTACACGTCCGTTCATTCCTTGGCGTTTTTGTGGGTGTACTAACTAATCCTAAAGATTTTTTTCTTATTTTCAATAATATTCACAAGCTATTTTAGTAGGATTCAAGCAGATTTGTTAGTAGATGACCATATCGTTCGACCTTAAATATTCATTTCTGATGCTCAGATTTCGGTGCATGCATTATATTATTGTGAAGTACCATTGGATTCAATTATTAAGCTCGTCGTGACGTATACCTTTAAACTTCTATTTTAAACGAAAATAAATCACGATCTGGTTTGCTAATTGCATCAAATGATTGGTTTATGAAATGACGTTTAATTTCTCAGAGAAACTAGAATCCTTCATAAACTGAGTAAAGTTAATTTACTCTTTTTGAATTACAACTTCATTACCTTCCTGTAAATAAATAAACAGCATATTAATATGATTTCTTTTCTATTCATAGTTATGATCATTTTTTTCCATAAAATTAAGTTAAAGCAATCAGAATAATAATGTTTTTGTTCGTGTTTTGGAATACATTTGAGTCATATAGTCACAATTTGTCTTGAAGTATTAAAAGTTTACGCTCCTCCAGATTTAAGCTTGATTAGTCATTGAAAGTCCATTGGTTTTGAAGTGCATGTCAATCCCTCATAGGTCTACATTGCAGAGATGTTATGCTAGTCATATTTATATCATATTTAAACGAGATTTTGTTATCTTTAGAGCACGAGAAAAAAAATACATTTTCTTTGCACCACTTTTTGAAGGACATTTTTATTACTTCAATTCAAGTATCTCTTGGAAGAAACTAAGCCATTTGGTACTTTTTGTGCAGTGCATCGTTACAGTCAAAATAATTTACGTGCAGATGTGATTTGTAAAAGATAATATTTGTAATAAAAAACGACATCATAATATGATAGTGTTGTTTTGTTCATTCTTTCAGGGTTTTGCGTCATTCCCCTCCGTGAAAGTGATAGTTTTCGCTTCAACTGTAAACTTTAGGTCCTTCTTATATCCTTCTCAAGATCCCCATTCTGCTTTATACATAGCTAACTTTCTCCTCTTCAAACTCTTCCCAAGGTTCCTCATCTTCCAGATTTCACCCTTCCCCTGTCTCCTGTCGGCAGAACCTGTCGCTCTTAGTGGCGGTGAGAGCGTTCTTCAACCCTGTACCCCTAAGGGCACACTAGGGATTTAGAAGGGAAGGGTCTCGGAGGAAAACCCGTTGCATCCGAGTCTTTTGCCAAAAGAATAACTATTTGTTTGGTTTCTTCTGCAGGGGAATATATTTGGAAAAGAGGACTAAGAAGAGTTTCCACAATATGAGAATTT
Organism: Sympetrum striolatum; assembly: GCA_947579665.1. NCBI lineage: Eukaryota > Metazoa > Arthropoda > Insecta > Odonata > Libellulidae > Sympetrum > Sympetrum striolatum. The sequence goes on from OX388346.1 coordinate 32,730,212, forward strand.
ATTAAGAGGCAAAGAACATGGGGCGTTGAAACTCATTCTTTATAGATTGTTTCTAATTTTTCCTGGTACTTGTATCCTCCTTAAATTATATCTTTGATGTATTGGAAGTATTATCCCATGAATATATGTTGATGCATATACGTATTAGTAGATTAGATCAGCACTTATGTACAGTATGAATGTTGGATTAAATAATTTAAGATTATTCTCATTGACCGGAAGGGTCTAAAACAGTGATTAAAAGATATTATCTATAGTTTGCTCTTTATACTCCCAATGTGTCTCCTCCGACTACAGATATTGCAATATCCTGTATTTTTATACATTCATAATTGATCGGAAATTATTCGTTTTTTTTATTGTAATAAAATTTACTGTGACTACAGCAAAAGTGTTGGTGATGAAGATAAAAAGAGAGGGGTTTGATCACAATAATATAATAGCGGCAGAGGAAATGGGTGCGTCAAATACTGAGAGGAGGGGAATTGCTGAAGGAATAAATTAAAAGTAAGACGCAAGGGAAAAGACGGACGAAAGTAAAAAGATAAAGGATGTTGGATCACGAGAAAGGCGAGATAAGTTATGAGAGTAGCAAAGAACGTTAAAAATTAAATTCTATGGGCATATAAGCCTACCAAAAGGTAGAACATCAACAAAGATGAAAGTGGTCATAGCGTTTTGGGGTGGATGGACACCAGAATTGCACGCAGTGCTCAGCCTGTAATTTTGCAGGATGTTTTTCTCTCCGAAATTTCAATAAAGATCTTTCAAAATCGGAAGAGGGATTAATCCCATATTTCGGTAAATTTATCGACCAATTATGCCTTAAGAAGTACGACTGCGATCCTTGGTAACTTTCCTGATAACCCGGTATCCCACTCTCATTGGAAATTCATTCCGCGGAAGGCAAAAAAATCCACTTTTCCGTTGGCGATCCGAATGGTATTTTTAGTTCGTTCACCCGAACCACGCGATATGATTGTGAACTCCTCTTGGAGAAGTTAATGCGGTTTTTCCTGGAGGAGCGGTCCACATTGTCGGAGGCAAACGGGGTCACAGAGGCGACGCTAATCTCTTAAGATCCGCAAGAACTTTTATCGGAGAAAGCTCTGTCCATCTTTTCTTTAATTCAAGAGTGATTGCTTACTCGATATTTCGGACTTGAAAATATTACAACTAGTCCGTTATCCCGTATCTTTAACATTCTTTTAGAAATATATGAAGCAACTTTGAGGTTGTCTTTCGTGAACAAAGATTGGTTTAACTAGAAAATGGGAGTTCTAAATTGTGTGTATATTTTATCAAGGGGTATAAACGGTGTTTTCTGCCGGTATGAGTAATTAGATCGAATCGGTGTTTTTTCTGACAATGAGTCATGTTCTTAATATATTTCGTCATCTAAAAGATTACCATATTTATGAGCGTATTATTTTATAATTTCAGTACTTGCAGAAGTATTCTAACAGCTAAGCTAAGAAAATTGTAATTCAATGCTACCTAAAAACATTAAACTTCGTGGTAATACAGTATATGTATACAGTAACTCTTCACTTTCGCATTCCATTGACATATTTTTCCTATAAATTGGTTCAGTGTTACTATTTATGTATGTAAGGATGTCTAGGATAAGCAGATGTATTTTATTGTTTTAACTTTTGTTCCAAACATGACGAATAATTGTTAGGAATAGAGCTGTAGCAGATAATATCAAATAAAATCAGAGAATTGCATAATTTAAATTTGAAAAGTGCGACAATTCTAGGAAAATAATTCTGTAAGGATACAAACACAGCTGACAAACATCATTGAACGCTGATGAGCAATCTGATGGAAACTTTCCGATTGGAAAGATAAATGTTACTTTTATTAACGTCTATTCAAAATTTACATGCCGATCCCACCCAATATGTATATGTCTGGAAATATTGCTGAAGATCATTGGCGTTGAATTTTGAAAACGATTGGTGCATCATGTCAACATTTGACTGTTTCCTCTTGTATGCTGACAAAAGCAGCAATAGAGAGAGGAGCGTGGTGCTGACGTTTGGCTAAAGCTACGGAATAAACTAGGTACATACTCCGTACTGCTTCCGTTTGAAAAGAAGGCGTGCTAATTTCAGATGCCCCGTACGAAGCTGGGTCAGAGCAAGGGTTGAAAAGCGCCGCATCATCTTCTTAAGAGCCGTGGAAATTTGTCGATTGCCCTCTCCAAACAACTGTAACAATAAATTTATGTCGCGCATGAGGTTTCAGACATGATTCAGAGTGATATTTTCATTACTGTGCGGAATTTCCTTTCTTCTCGGAGAGAAGATAAAGTTTTGGAATTTCTCCGCTATATTTTTATTGGGAGTTAGCAATTTTTTATGACGCCTAAAAACTCAGTAAATAGGATGTCCAAACGCCTTAGTGCCCAGGCTTTGTCTGGAATTTCAATCACATCTCCTAGTGCAATACGGTACTATCTGTAACCTCAAATAACCAAGTTAATCCCATGCAATATTATATATGCGATCTTTAGCTTTCTATATTTTTAACTGTACACAGAAATTCTCTAAATTTTATTTTAATTTCAAGTATCAAGCTTCGGAAAGAATTAGCTTCTCTATATTCTTATAATTTTTGTAGTGAGCGATAATGAACCGTTGCTACCTGGTAATCAACGAAATTACAGCGTATTGATTAAATAAATAAATAAATGTAATAATAATTTCGCTAAAATGTTTTAAATAAAATATGAAAGTATTTAATTTCATTCTGTATTAGTCCTTTAAATATTTAGGATGGTTGTATTTGTTTAGGTTGTTGATTAAGAAGCATTAGCTCTGGAAACACGAGATTTTAAATGGCGTATATACTTGTGTATGAGTCGAGTTATTCAGCAATTTTTTATGCTAAAAAAAACCCTTTCAGCTTACACTCGAGTGAGGGTCCCACTTATCTGTTTTCCGGTCGAAGAAGCTGGAAATAGGCTTGTAAATTTCTCAGTTGCTCAATTAACTATTATTTTTAAAATTTCTCCTTCTAACCTAATTATGCCTCAGTTTCTGTAATTTTATTGGTATCTATTTTTATTTTACCAGTAGCTGCTGCATTTCCATCCTAGACTTTTACTCGAGTCAATTAGTTTTCCCAAGATTTTTTGCGATGAAATCATTTGCCTCGGCTTTTATTTAGTTCGGCTTATACTCGAGTCTATATTAATGTATTAGTCTATTAATGTATTAGTCTATTAATGTATTAGTCTATTAATGCATTTCTATCTATTTCCGTTCCGTATTATAATTTTTCACTTATCATTTTCCGTGCGCTCCGTCAGTCAGAGAAATATACTCGATGAATAACACAAGGTCTGCAAGGAAAATGTATCGCGGAGAGATGGAAGTAATCGCAGGAAAGCTTGACAAAGTAACAGGATCGCCGGGCGTAGCTTCATCCCATTATCGAAGATAGGAAACCTTTTAAAATTCATACAAGCGGAAAAGGGATCCGGGAAATAATCCTTTCCTACGCGATGAGCGACATTGCAAAAAAATCGCATAAAGATTTCATGCACTGCGGATACGTTCATTCCAGAAAGGCATGCAGTCACCAGTAGTCCAGAAATATGTTGATCCAGTTTCTTTTGCTAGCAACCAACGTACTGGAAAAAGTATATTGCGCAAAAAAAGCAAAAAAGGCATATATCCGTAAACACGGATAGAGTTATGAAATAGTAAGGGCTCTTTTTTGCGTCAATGTATATTTCTCTAGACTAAATGGAGCTTATTTTTTGTTATAAATGTACTCAATTGACTGCTTAATTCATCTATGGCGCTTTTTAGATTCTAATTATAAATACGTATATGCTGTTGCTGGAGTATTCATACTTGTAGTAAAAACATGATAGAGATTTTTATGAATACATTCCCTATGCCTAGCTCCAAATAAGGGGTTTTGTACTAGCATTAAGTTTGTCTTGAATTGTAGGAAATACGATAAAATCAATTCTCTGTAATTAATTCTGTAGTGTATTATAAGTATAGAGAACTTTGGTCAACTTTTCAAAAGGTCCATTAAAAACAGGCCGACTCTAACAGGCATGTTGTATAAATAATCTTCTTTTGATGCGTCAAGAAATGAAATTAAATTCTTTATGTCACTTCGCATATTTACGTTTCTTTCGATATAGTGACTAAAATGTCAATATTATTATTATCTAAACAAGCACATGACAACAACGTCAACATCAACAATGACCATCAAAGAACTAACTTATTGTCATATTTAAGCCACGAATTTATTTAAAAATATATAAAAGACCAAATTAACAATATTACATCAATTTTGACAACGTTATTATTCGAACGATTATCCATTATGCGATTGAACATTCAATCGGGATTGGCTCTGCTAACCAAATCACTCCTTGAAAACGTCCGATAAGAAAATGTGTATAGCGCTCCAATTAGGAAGTGGATTTGTTCCTCATCGAAGAAACACTTGAAGAAAACGAGGACGATAAAAACTATAGCGAAAAAATCGATTTCGGTTGGGAGAAAAAAGGCAGTGGAATCGTCAGGGATCCGCTTCAGAACATCCTGCAATTAAGGAAAGAAAAAAGAAGAGATTGAAAGTTTTCGGCGTAATCCGCGGATTAATGCAAGGAGGACATCGTTCTGAATAGAGTTCCGTTAATCCGTCTTCGAACTCCAAGTGTCCTGCGTGTGCTCTGAGCAGAGGAAGAGAATTACGAAACTTGCAGTGAATGTTCGAATATAAACTTTCTCTCCAGCACTACGCTCAAATATCGCCGTAGTTAGTGTTTTTGTAGAGCGTAAGAAAACAACTGTTCCCATTCTCATTACAGTCAGAATCAGTCTTTACTTTTAAAGCAACAGAAATCACCTTTTGTGTATTTCGTTTTTGTGAGGAAAATAAATTAGTCACAATTTGAGTAAACAAAGTATTAAATACAACGCATTGCTTGTTTTTTTAAGTTACTTAGCCTAATTGTCAGGAGAAAGGAATGCAAGAAACAATGTTCTACACGCAAGAAGTAGCTTTCTGTTTTCTGTACTTGTTCACCAAGCTTCAAAACCGGTATAATATCTATTTAACCTGTTCATTAGCAAAAGTCACTGCAAAAATTTTAGTCAACAAAGATACCACAAATTAACTTTTCTCTGGTGATTTTTATTTGGAAAGAATTTTCTAGATTATTTGAGAAAATTGATTATGTTAGAAGATTTGATCTACAGTCATGACTGTCCTCTATCATGATATGCAATTTATCTGCTTTATTAGTAACGTATTTTTTCTCATTTTAAAAAGTCACATAAAAGTTTTGAACTAACTAATGAAGATAGAATACAGCTTATTCAGAGAATATTTTCTCTCTTTAAGAAATACGTGGTGTAGAGCCTATTAGAGTTAAATTCGCTCTGAATTTAATTTGACATTTATGCACCTTGTAAAATTAACGCAAGTAAAACTAAAGTTTTGAGGTTCACTAAGGGAAAGAAGCTAAGTTAACTATTTTAGTGGATGAGGAAAAACTAGAGCAGGTAGATCAATTTTCTTATATGGGAAGTACTCTCTCTTGGGACGGAAGATGTACAGATGAGGTTCGTAAAAGAATAGCCTTGACCAATGAAGCCTTTATGAAGCGAAGGGAATTGATGACCCAAAGGTCTTGACAAAGAAATCAGGATAAGATTGGTGAAATCCCTGGTATAGAGTGTGTTGCTTTATGGGTGCGAAACGTGGACTTTAAGAAAGGAAGAATTTAAACGTTTGGAGGTCTTCCAAATGTGGGTATGGCGGAGAATGGAAAAGGTTAGTTAGGTTGACTGGAAAACTAGCACGGAGGTGCTGGAGATGGTTGGGGAGGAGAGGGTTTTACTTGACGTGATTATGCTTTGTCAGAAGAAATGGGTGGGTCAAGTTTTGAGGGGAGGATCCAGGGGAAAAAACAGAGGGGAAGGCAGAGATAAATGTTGTTGGATGACATGAGGGGTGTGGTTAAATATAAGGATATGAAGGAAATGGCAATTAATTGGGACTTTTGAATGCGCATGAACCTACCGAAAGGTAGAACACTCATGATGATGATTCACCTTGAAGACTGAAGAGTTGCAACTTCAGGTACAACTTCTTGAATCACTTGAGTTATCTTTTGTGAGCCTCATTTTGTACAATTACACATTCATATCAAGTACATTTTCTTCAAAGTCAGGACAATATTGTGCCGTTTATTCTCAATATTCATATTCTTGCGTACATCTTCCGCCTTAGACACACCTTTCTTTAATCATTTAGCTAGAAACGCCTCATCTCTTGAGAATCCCATCCAATACATTCAAACTGCTTCCTTCAAGTTACTTCCTTGTCCATCATCTTTGCCTTTCTACTTCCATTAATCTGTCATGGAGCCAAACATCATGGAAAACCCAGAGGTATTAATTTTGCCGTAATGCGAATCTTTTGATGTATCTACTCTGACATGGGTGTCTGCATTGACCGAGTATCGACCGATGTAATTTATATGCATTCTTCCACGGCTGTCATCTCGGGGAGTCGCCCTTAATCGGTATCATCATGCATTCCGCGACTCGAGCTGCATAACGGTTTGACCTTCGACAAGGACACCTCGTTGCTCAAGAGACTCGATGGCGCCTTGGTAGCGGTACGAAGCGGTCGGGAAAAACAAGGAAAAAACTCGGAAACCAGTTCTCTGGGGATGTTTAACACCGCCTTGCGAAGCGTCCTCGCGTTGCCGTTCGATTTCTTTTCTTCGGCGATAACTTCCTTTCGCATAACTGCTGTTCGCTTAATGGGTCAACCCTTTCCCAGAGCCATCGTCCTCTGTCAATCATGCAGGAGGATCTCAGCCGCTCTTTCAGTGATCTCGATTAAGTTTCCACTTTACATATGAAGTTGGAGGATTGAATGAAGGGGGTGTTCTCATGTAACATTTTGAAAAAATAGAAAAGAATTTTTCAAATTTTTTTTTCAAATTAAGGTATCTAAAAATAAAAAACCGAAAGGATTTTGCCGGATTCGAAACCTAAACCAAGTTTTGAGGCAAGTTTTGTGGCGTTCTCGCGGCGTGCCGAAAATCGACGCGAAAATTTCCGGCGCGCCGGAAATCATTTGTATTTCAGGTATTTATACCTGAATTTGTATTTTGGGTATTTATACCTGAATTATTTCCGATATCCGGGGAAGAGAAAATAGGGCTAAGGTTTGAGAAAAAAGTCTGCGATTAACACACTCTTACGGTTTCGTTTAGATGTAGTTAGTTTCGTTTTCGTCGTGGTTGCGTCCACTCATATCGAAATATTCTTCTCCTTATCCTTTTGGATTCGCGAGTAATTTGCCTGTTCAACCATGTATAGGAAGGGTTCCCGAAGCAAAAGAACCTTTGCTTATCGAACAAAAAATAAAAGTTTGCAGAGGAACGTCGGCAAGCCCGAGAAATCTACCGACTACGCCAGCACGTCGTCACGTAAAATTGGGAGCGCAAGTGCCGCTGACTTCGTCGTCAACGAACGTCTAAGCTACAATTTCATCGAGTTTTTCTCTGTCTTCTCGACGCATGCTACACTTGAAGTTTGCAAGGACTGCCATTGGGAAGTAGCATTTGAGCGGAAAAGTGAACGTGGCTTGGGCTTTACAGTGTGCATGAAATGCAAGAAGTGTGGTAGTGATGTTTTGATAAATTCGTGCCCGCTGATAAGAAATTTCTACGAAATCAACCATCGTATTGTTCTTAATATGCATCTCCTGGGAATTGGTTTTCAAGGACTGAATTTGTTTTGTGGCATAATACGGGACGAGAGTCGGATCATCAGTTCGGAGGGGAGCATGAGCGATCTCGCTAAAAGGGCCAGGATCGTACGTAGAGAAAACGATTCTGCCAAACACGAGTTCGCAGAGGTCGAGGAAGGCGTGTTGTTCGGCCCAGGAATCGCCGATTGATTGTAAGTGACGCAATCCCGAAAAAAAACTAACTTGAAACTTTGAACGCGTTCGCACGATTTCTAGAAAACTAATAAACGGATTTAGATGCGTTTACTTTTAAAATTCGTGGTAATGTTTTCGCTATCGTTTGGCGGCTATTTATCCCACTATTATTAATAACAAATGTTTGACGAATTTTTTTTAGATGAAGAAAAAGGGGAAAAAATGATTTTTTTCTTCTAAGTCCCGCCATTTTAAAAATTTTTATCTTAATCAAAAAAGTCCCCGTCAAACGATAATCACAACTTTGTTAATTGATAAAAAAATTTTATGCTCCTTTCAGACCAACCGTATTTGCGATATCGTGCGAACCATCGACCAACTTTTTTTGGAAGGACTAACTTTGCAAGGGTGCAGTGGCCAAACAACGAAAGTTTTTTCACCAAATATACATTTTTTTTGTAGTTCAAAGGTTAAGAAAACTTTAGAAAAAAACCGCATCGAAAACTATTTCATAATTTCTTCACAGTAAAATTCCGAAAAACGATTTGAAAAACGGCGTTACATGAGAACATCCCTTTAAAGCTGATAATAGTTTATTCGTTGCGCATTCTGATATATTATGAATTGCGATATGTAATAAAATCCGCTTTAAGTAATGGAATTCCCGCTGAAAGACAGAGCGAATATTTCTAACTATGTCCAGCCATGAAAATTTAGGAAATATTTGTCTTCAAATTTAAAAATTACATGGTTTTAAAGCTTTTGTTTAAGCAGCACCATTACGCACTTTAAATAATAACTTTATATCATTTCAATCTTCTTTTAAATTGTGAAACGAAATCCAATATTTGAAATCCATTATCCATATCATAATCAATTGACATTAATGAAATTGGTGGATGGAATTAAAGCTCCAAATAATTTATTCGTAGCGCATTCTGATAAATTATGAATTATGGTGTATAATATGAAATAAAGCGTAACGTATGCAGAGTTCTCTTCATCCTCAGAGAATGGTAATTTAGTTGCAGAAATACATTTAGGGAAGAATTCCTTCGGTAATGCATTAATTTCGGCTAATTAGAGAAGTAGGCTAACTGGTTTCATTCTTCAAATATATGAAATATATGCATTAAAATTTAACCAAAAAATAACATCAATAGACGAAGTCTTGAGTTAGTGGGACTCCGTGCTTGGGAGCATAATGAATTAGCAAAGGGTAAGTTCCACTCGAAGGAATATTTTGATATTGCGACCGATTTCAAACTACCGTATAAACTCGTCATTAACCTATTGATTCCAGAATTTCTCAGCCTGATGATGAATTGTAATCGTTTGAAAATAGCCGTAATATTACAATATACCATATCGCATAACTTACGATTTGTTCTTTAGTCATGTTTCCTTATTGCAAAAAATCATTTTACCGCAATATCTATACAGATTTGTAGGTTTGCTTGAAAACTAGCCAGTAGTCAACTTAGTTACTACGAGTATTTGAAGGATAATATTGAGGAAGTTTGACAATGCACACGAATTAATTCCTTTTCAATTACCGAATTCTTCTGACCAGCGATATGGGATTTACCATTTCCTGTATAATATAGGAGAGCAATTTGAGTCAAAGAAAATAATTTTTCTGATCCTTCTTTGAACTATCACGCGATACCACAAGGATGAAAGGGGAACTCATAAATCCACCTTAAATCGGAAGGCAAAATTCGAGTAGTTTTCGTACAGAGGAGAGATTTATGGTGCATTCCGTGGGGTCGCGACTCCGAAGAAGTTGGTTCATCCTCCGATCAGTGTATTATTTGCCGACGGCGGTGGTTAAATCGATTTGTCCTCAATCTCTCTGTGTGATTAAAGCGGCCGAGGTAGCGGAAAATCCTCGTAATCTCTCCTGAACTTGCTTAGCATTCTCTTAAATGGCCCTGTTTCGTATTCAACTGCCGCTGCTTCTTTCCCTCACGCTGCCTCTATTCAAATTGTTTTCTATTTGTGGAAAATCTTTACTATGGGAGCAGATTAAAACTTTGATTAATACTTCTCCAAGAATTTAGAGATAGTAGAAATCCCAAGGAAAAACGGACTTCCGGGATCTTCCTCTACCCGGGAGGATAGAGGAAGATCCCGGTTTCGATTCCCTGCCCTGTCAGACTTTTTTCAAGACCGTCTTTCCTTGGGATTTTTCTTGGGTGCATGCCCTTTTGTGCAATATACCTTTAGCCCTTTCCTTAAAGGTAGTGAGTTCTTGGTTTTGTCTTTTAACATAGGTTGGATAAAAATTATCTTGAATTCACTTTTATTTACTTTAATTCATTACGTAATACCGTTTACCCTAAAGTTAGTCGCAAGGAAGGATGGTGACGTTAACTCGCATCAAATTCAATTAACAATCAATCCGAAAAAAATCCCTAATCTCTATGTGTACAAATACACATTTCAATATTACTACTACAATTGATTTAGCGTAAGTTTGTTTGAGAGCCTACAACCACTACATAAAATATTTATATTAAAGAACCATTTTAAGAATTCATGCCAGGTCAAATACAAGTACAAATATAGAACATCCGATTATAAAATATATTACTACCAACTACGTAAAAAATACATAAAGAAATATAAATATAGAAATATAAATATAGAAGCAGAAATATAGAAATGGAAATATAGAAATATAAATAAAGAAATAGAAATACATAAATATTTAATTATAGAAATAGAAATATATAAATATAGAATAGATATATATATAAATATAAAAATAAACTGCGCTTTGTCTCAGTTCTTTTTATGGCTTTAATAATGTGAAAAATAATGAGTAATGATTAATGGAGCTCATCCTGGTCACTCCTATTGGATGCTGTAATTAGCATCGTTCATTGGGTCACTGTGTTACGCTTACTTGGGCTTGTTCCTGTTACGACATCCTGAGTCCTTGAGATCATACTAACTCACTCCTCATCTTGCTTGGAGATACTCATTTTCTCTCTAAAGATTTTCGTTGGAGGATATGGAGTCCAAACCGGGCTGCTGTAATACGATGCTGAATGCCCTACAGACTGATATTCCCAGTTGAACTGTAATGCGTCCACCCTGCCTTCCCTATCAGGTAAAACAGAATTTACGGCTGTAGGCCTGAGGGAATCAGATATCCCAATGCCTGCGAACTTGTAGCGGCCTTTGAAACTTCAGATGAAATTAGGATCAGTAGTCGGAATCCTCTACGAAGCCCTCTGAGAAAATGTATTATACTGTGATCACTCAAGTCACAGATGGAATTAACATCAGGAATAGATGGAACTAATAAAATAGATAGATCGTATACACGAACTTTATACAAGTTCATTAAATAAGCATTTTGATATCGTCACTTTGTAATTTCAACTAATCAACTATCTATAATAATTTTTGACACTATTTTAACTTAGTAACCAACATTTTTATATATTTATTGTTAGAGGAAATATCTCCAGTTACGTTATAATCGTTGAGGAAATTTGATTCTCACGCAATCAATCCTATGAAATATGCCTTTATTTCGAATTAAACGAATCAAGACGAACAAACACCTTGAGTGAGCGACGTTGAGTATAAGCAAGTAAACACGGGCTATGTTTCTAAAGAAGAATCCAAGCTTACGCAATATTTTTTTCCAAATATTTTCCCCCTCCCACCTTCCCTCTTAGTTTGGAATATCTTTTCATGGGCGTTTGCTTTATTAATATTGCTTATCCTAAATCCTTTTCATTTCCTTTTTATCATACAGTGCATACTCAAATAAGGAAAGGGTTTAGGTGACTTTGCACATAAGGGCGTGCACCCAGTTTTTCCTTGGGAACAGTGCATACTCCTTTACTGTATCATAACTAGTAATATCTGACGGATGCTATTTGTATTCACTTCTCTAGAGCCTGCAAGCCTTGGTTTAATCATAGTAGTATCACATGGCGATCCGCCTCAAGATATGGATGGTCGTATACTCTTTGGAGGGCCATAAGAGGTTACTCCGATGTTTGTAAGAGGCACCTTCCTTCGTGTAGCATCATCATGCCTTCGTGTGTGATCTTTCCATGGGCAAAACAGTTATTTAGCAATTTAGAGGGTTGCTCGTTATGTAGATGTATTCCTGGTTATTAGTTTTCTATTTTTTATATCTAATTTTCTATTTTTTCTAATGTTTACTGGCTGCGGTGGCGGAGTGGTTAGCGTGCTAGCACTCTACGCCAAGGTTCCGGGTTCGAATCCGGGCTAATTGGATTTTTCTGGCTAGGGAATGGTTGTTTGTCTTTGTAAATAATAATAATTATTAAAGTGGATATAATTGGGATCTTCCTATTTCTATTAAAGAAGTTATTATTATTATTAATGTTTTATCGTTTGCAGAAGTATTAGAGCAATAATAAAAGCAATAGTTATTAGAAAGATTTATACTAAAATAGTGGTTAAATAAATTTATTTCCATTGAAAGGAACAATGCGATCGTGACCCATAGTTATTATAAATTGCTTCTTATGCAATTATTATTGCTTTCTATTAATTAATATAATTTGGTACTTTTATAATTTGAAATGTCAGTAAATGGCGTTACAATAATGAATTGTAAAAAATTGTAAATCTTCTTCCTGAATATTATTGTTCAAATTAATTTTTAAATCACCATAGTATTACCCCTTGGCAAAATACCTCGAAGTCTTTTGAAAAAGGAGCCTCTTTAGAGCATCCTTATTAATTGTCTACATGACTCCCTGCCCAGAACGTCAATATTCCATTGGCCGGCCCTGAGTTCATAAATCACAGTATTTTCAAATGGTGTTTGGTTATGGCCGTGAACTAAGAAAAATGACCAGAATTGATTTGAAAACATCAATCACGTAGTAATTAATTATTCAGCTGCCAATCAAACTTCTGGTAAAGAAGAGAAAATACGTTATTTTTGTCGTGACTTCCACGGCAAGCTAATCACGATTTCATCGGAGGACCCACCCGAGTTTGTTTACCTCCATCTTAATTTATCCCCGAAAACATTCAGCTCCAAATATTTGATCTTAATAACTTCGGGGATATTCATTTGAAAGCGTGGAATGAAAAGGCAGAAAAAAGACGTCATCTCGGTCGCCTGGAATGTTAAAGGGAAGAATTTCCCTCCTGAGTGGTGTTTTAAGGATGAGTGATCTCTCGAAAGATCTGCTATATCAACGGGGGTGGATTTTCAATTAAAGATGGAGATATCAACGAGAGATTCCCCCCGTATACCATATTTCCATATAATTATGATAAAAAAGGTGGAATTGAATACTTATCTTATTCAAGATACTGGAATGCGGCCCGCAGAAGGTTTTATTATCCACCCACTTTTTTCTCAATAGCTTGATCGCAGAATCTGTATCCAAATATTATTATAATAAGTGTAATTTCATAATCAGCGTTTATAGTCATCCAACGAATTTTCTTGTTTCCATCTAAATTATGTTATCCTAGTGGATGTGGAATTAAAGAGGATAATTATAATGACGATGCATGTAAATTTCTTTTATGTCTTTTACTATTCACATTTTTTACGATTTATTCATTCATTCGCTTATGTAGCTATTTTATATGACGTCAATAACCTGTATAGAATACTCGGAAACGTTTCAGTGACTAATAGGCCAATTAGTACAATTGATATTCCCACGCGGCCAACTGGAATGTACATACATACAACGACTATCAAAAAGAAAGAATTGTAAAGGAGAATAAAACACAGAAATAATTCCACAAATTATATTTCAGGAACACGATCGGTTTCAACTAATGCATAGTCATTATCACTACAGATATTGTGACTACTAATAATTAGTTAATTAGAGAGATTAACATAATACGACAAAGTACTTTTTAAGTTGAAAAAAATTGTCTTTATTTTTACCATTTCATTACCAATATAACAACTTCAACAACATGGATGTATGAGAAGTACTAGAGATATCGAAAAAATTCCTTTTCCATAATTAGAGCAACGGGGGTTTTTAATCTCTTCTTCGAATTCAAATAAACGGTTAGAAAGCAAGGGTACAAGGGTAAACATACGGAGAATTCTCCATCCTCGGGAAATACAAAGTAGTTTAGAGTAGATATAAATTAGCAAGCTCTCGGTAAATTGTTATGCTTGGTTTATCACGTAAAATGTGAATGTAGCATGTAGAAAATATTTAAACTTGAAAATGATAAAACCGATTTTGTTCAGCGTGAGGTGATTGGAATTATGAAATATTTTGAAAGCAGAATCGGAGCAAAATATGCCTGATGATTTTTCAGTGAAACTTATCTAAAAGGCAACCTGGAAAATTGAGAAAAAACCTGATTGATAACCAAAGCAGCAAAAACATTTTCTCTTAAATTAAAATTTAAAAATAATTATATTTTTCTCTAATTAAGAGCGAGATTGGTTAAACGCAATACACTTAAAATTGTGTAAATATGAGAATGCTAGTTTTTAATGACACCTTGATGCTCATTAATTGCTGTAAATGATATTTCACTGACCTGTAACATATTATATTCTCACTGCGCCAGGCAATTCATATCGTAGTTATATTAATTCATTAACGAGGAATTATGTCGAAATATAAAGTTAATGAAGATGGGTATTGAAAAGTTACAATAATTATAAAATAATTATATTTCATTTTGAAACAGCCTAGATTTTCTTTAGCATAAGGAGACTTAGGTTTTAGGATACTTATACACAAACATGAAGAAGACGTTTATATTGGTAAATTTATTTATTTATATATATCTTGATATTTAACTTCCGAGACAGCTATTGGGTGAGGTGAGCTTACTTTTACATTGCCCTTTCTTATCGCCTTATGTTGAGTTTATACGTCGAATATCCACCAACTGCTCTGTTTAGAAACGCGAGTGAATATCTAGCACGGAAATAGCTTATTTAAAAGAGCGGCAGCGGAGAATGACGGCTTTTTCTCATTTCCGGAATGGATACACCTGCTCGCAATACGGCATGTTAATTTCAGAGTGGTTCTCATTGCTGATTTTCGCGCCGAAAAATTACGAGCGAATTAATCAGAGAGGTGGCAACGAGTAGTTCCCCGAAAAGCAGATTCATTCCCAAAAGTATGGGCGATACCCACTCGAATTCCGATTGTATTTTTTCTCATCGTTCGGACTTTAATTGCTTTTAGCGCTTAGAGAACGTGGGAAGGAACACCTCGATTGAAACAGTGGAAAATTTCGTGGAAAATTAAAACAGGCGGAAATGGTTTGCTATTTGTATATCGAATTGTCTGCCTTACGCATCCTTCCCGTTTAAGCACGCCGCACGAAACTTTTTCATCGGGAAACACCTGGATATTAAAAAGTAACGGAAAAACAGGAACGATGGGGAAATGGCGTTAAGGGAGGGGTTTTAATAATTGCGGAAGATCCATTCCGAACGCTGCGGATTAAAGTTTTTCGGATAAAATAAGTTTCCTTTTCCGAGCGCTTACAATTGGATTTTTTCGAGGGAGGAATGGAGCGTACCCGTAAATTACAATCAGTCCGAGTTCCTCGGGAATCTCATTCCTCAGAAGTCTCCGAAGTTATCTCTTCTTCGTCTGTTTTTTCGTTATAAGATATCCCCAAAGGAGCCGTTTTCCTCAGGAATTGAAATGTTTTGAGTTATACGGAAGGCGACTTTTTTCGAAAACGATAGTTGGTGTAAACGGTTAGAGGCTCTGTATCCCTTTCAAGATAATATTGTGACGATGATTACTTCTTTTTTCTAAATTTTTAACGATTCCTCTGTTTTGAACAAAGCAGATTATCATTTTATCTAACTCTCTCTCTCTCTCTCTCTTATCAGTTTTATCGACGATGTTAAGCAGCTTCCATTTCTGCAATTTTTCATCTCTAATTTTGTAATTGTGGATCATGATTGTGAATCTCAAATTTTCATAAAACTAGAGGAAGACTTCCTTGCGAAATTTCCGCCTTCAGAAATTAAAGTAAGAACCAATGAAATTCTGTTCAGGTGAATCATCAAGTTCCATTTTCAATTATCAACAATTCAATAAGATAGAATTTATCATTGTGACTCAAGCGAAGAGTTTAGTAGTTATAGTTCCGGTATCGACAGTAGGTATTTGGAAAATATTTGCGCTGAAATTTATTTTCATATAGCTTAAGTTCAAGGAATACACGCACGGATTTTTTCAACTGGATTCAATTCCTTTGCGATAAGTAATTGTGTGCTAACACTCTCACTGTTTAAACTAATAACAATGTTGTAATCTTAGAACTTTAAATGGGAAAAAGTAAAGCACGAAGTTTCTTATAAACTTAAAGAATAATTTAAATTCCTCCCAATCGCAGTATAAAATAAATTTCGAAATTGGAAGGTAGAGCTAATTTTCTGTCTCCACAGCTTGGAATGTGTATAAAATCAAGAATACTCAGTATTTTCATGCGCAGCTTTTGCGTGTATTAATGAAGGTCACTAACTTTAGTAGAGCTTAATTGATTAATAACTCACTCAACGCATTATCTTTAGTAAGCGATAACCTAAATAGTTGACTAAAGAAGACGAATCGGTTTAGTTTCATCTCTTGGCACCTAAGGTCTAATTGCCACCAGATAAGACAATGTCATTGCGTTGACGTTTTTGTCTTGATTAATTACCAGGTCTCATGACGTATACGTCCAACTCCGGCTCCAGAAAACGTTCCAAAATGGTCATTTTTCATCTTCCGAATAAAAAATTAGGTAACTTAATTTGGCAATTAACAGAATTATACTTTCTAAATTTCATCCCTTCGCGGCAGCCACTAAATTTCTCTTTCCATGCAATATTTGATATAACAACTACTTTATTTTTCCTATGTATTTAATACCTTTGCCACTAAACTATTTTATAGCCATTTTTAATTAAATATAAATAAAAACAAGTCATTTTAACAAAGAATGTACAATAATATTAAGAAAATTGCACAATTCCACAATATAAAAAAAAAAATTGTTAAAAAAAATTGTTTTGTACGATGGAATTCCACCAAGTGTAATCAAAGCAGTTCAATTTTAGATATGAATATTTAAATACTGAGAAGTACCGGTATGTTATGCGAAGTCTCGCATGAATCCCAGGCGGCTCACTAAGAGCTGCAAGCTCGGACACTTCGTACGTGGAGCTGCAAGACTGCAGAGAGCTCTTCCGCATCCGTACCTTCACCCAATAAACATTCCCGTCAAACAATCTTCACAGCATCCTCAAGGACAGTCTGGCCACCCTCCTTATCTCTCCGTCTACTCAGCAAAGCTTAATTCCCTATTCCGACTCGGCTCTCTCCGTAACTCTGCCAAGTCTACACGAATTGTCTCCACGCCGCGGGGCTCGTTGCTTTTTTCTGCACGTAAACCAAAGGCCGGAGAAATATCAATGCCCGTCTGCGGAGGGACACAGCTGCGCCGCAAAATGCGTCGACCAGAAAAAAAAGACGACCGAAATCGCGTCGCCCTTGGGATCGAATCCCAGGGCCCCAATCATATCCGTCCGAGGAATTCCGAATTGAGAACCGCAGGAAATTGGCACTCCGACCACGGAGGCCTCTGGGGTTAGGAAGGGAATTGAGTGGAATAGGCCGAGAGGACCCCATTGTTCGCCTAAAAATAAGCTTTTTTCGCCCAATTCGTCCATCTTTATTTCCTCTTGAGGGAGGGAGATCGAGTTATCGGCTCATCTACCCGTGACGAGGCGTCTTGTCGAATGTGGGCGAGCGTCACCGACTTGCGTGGTTCATTGCTATTTGTCAGAGTATGGGAATTGGCTTCGAGCTTCTGTTAGGGATGGGTTTGTTTTCCATTCTCACTGCTTCTTTTTACGAGGGAGGTAAAAAAGGTGGTTACAGAGTGTGTGTGTGTATGAGTGGTTTGTGTGGATATGTTTGGATCGCGCATCCTGATTCGTGGGAGAAACCTTCAGAATGGAGCGAAAGTAAAATGTGTGAGAGTATTGTTTTTCAGTATCCCTCACCGTACCTATCAAAGTTATCGTGGCCGGTGAATTGGTCCGGGGAGAATTGGTACGCGGGGAATTCGTACGCGGCGAATTTTTACGCGGGGAATTCGTCCGCGGGGATTTGATCTCCCGACAGATTGGTACGCGGGGAATTGATCCTCCTCGCTGATGTTATTCAGTCTTATGTTAATAATAACTGTTATTCAGTCTTATGTTAATCTACACGCCCTGGTTATTGGTTAATGTTATAAATAAATTAACCGGGGGATTGGGTTGGTAGTACAACATCAGCGCGGGGGATCAATTCTCCGCGTACGAATACCCCGCGTTCGAATTCCCCTCAAATCAATTCACCGGGTGCCCAAAGTTATATACATGCTCAATAGCTTAAGCTAATGATTAGTTTGTTTTCATATAAATTATTCATCGTAAATAAATAAAACTTAGTATCTCGGTTTTCACTAAAAATTTGTATTAAAACTGACGAATAGATTCGACGTACAAACCGAAATATGTAATTTTACTTATTGGAAACCAAAATGTTTAGTTCTATTTATTCACGATGATTAGTTTTAGTATATTCCACGAAGTTAATTCGGAAATAATCCATTATGTCAAAGTTATTAAAATAAATTCAATTATGAAATATATGGCCGCAGCAACATGTTATGAGTGACTTTATACGATCTATCGTAACAAATGATATTAATTAACCATTCACAGTCTTTTTCGGTGGATTTAATCTACCGAAGTCACTGATAATGCATTCCCTTATATACTACTTTCTAAGAAGCTTTACCTTTATTGGAACCTTTATTGGACGTTTCTGAATGGAAAGTAATTGGAAATGGATAATATTTCTTTGTCTGTTTGCTATGGTACCGATGAGGGTGGCATATTGTTGTCGTTATGCTTAGAACCTGACCACTATCCAATTTTCATGCCAGTAACATTGGCTCACACGATAAGCAATTCCTGTATGTACTCTCCCATGCTCTAAACACTGACTCCTATCATTTCTCATGATTCTCTCGCCATTATAGAAGTTGAATTGCCACTTATAATGAATATTTGGAAGTGAAAAAGTCGAAAAATATTAACTAAGAAATTAATCCATTCAGATACTCCACCTGAAAGGTGGAAGAGTCACAGTCACAAATGACTATATCGACCCTCGTCAATATTTTGACTCTTCGCTGCGAAGACAATTCATACAAAGTTACAACTGTAATCCATTCTCGACTATTCATGATTTACATTCGTTTATTTCAGCTTTAAGTTTCCATACTGACTGGAAGAGTAATATCAGCTCAGGAATGTTTTTCAATTATGAATGGCCCTAAGAATACAGTGATCTCCACTCCCTTTCCAAGCGTAGATTATTCAGCTCTTAAGATATTCGTTGAAATGCGGTTTACGCATTGCTGCTATGCCGGTATTTATGTCAATTGTACACTGTCCTCGAGAAAATTTATGACACAGGCAGATAAGTAGTTTAGACTAGCAATGCGGTCGCGAAAATGTTTATCGGTAAGAGCGGTCACTTTAAGCACGTACTCGCCCTGGAAAATTGCCTAATCAGTCTGCTGTAATCTCTAGTTTGATTAAAATCGGCCATTACGTCTGAATTCATTCTTACAGTTTATAAAATTTCTTCTGTTTTCTTTCGATGGAATGGGAAATCATAAGAAGTAATAACAAATTAAATTCACATACAAATAGTATTATATATCCGGGCAGAGTGAGTTAAACCATTGATTGCTATTCTCTAGTTTTCATAGAGTATATGTTTCATGGATAAGAGTTTGGTTAGCAACGTTCTGTTTGTTTATATGTTAGAAGTTTATTGATTTTATTGTTGGTATTGTTGACCCATTGAATCAAATATCTAATTGCTGATTTATTCCATATAAATCTATCTACGCTAAGTGATAAGAAAGTAAAACATGGCACATCTGTTCAATATGTGAAAACCAATTAGTACAATAGTTATTTTTTATCGTCGCGAAAACATTCATTTGAAATAATGTGGATATGGTACAGTCGCACTTCGTTACATACTGCACATAAATTTCCTCTTGGTGTAAAATATATTGTGATTGCTGTAATCTAATGATAATGATACAAAAATATAGAAAGTAGCTATAATAGTTAAGCTAGTAAATGCTGCAAACATAATAATGGTATAAGCAATCAATACAATTAATTAACAAACGGTGAAAATTATCATAATAAATAGAATTGAAAATAAATAACATGATATATGGGGATACGTTTCAGATTTACTTTCGAAGATAAAAGTCGGCATAGACTAAACGTATCGTTATTAAATTAATGTTTAGTGGAAGGAGTTAAATTTTATATCTTATATAATAATATATATCTTCTTATAAAATGATTATCATTTTTATATTTTTTATAATCAGGTATAAAGGATAATGTATCTACACGATTATTTTCGATTTGTCTCACCGGTTGACTTCATTCACATTCCTCTTCTCAAACACTATTCGCAACATCCTTCCGCATCTCTAAATTATCGTATGTCAACATTCGTAGTACGTATATCTCTCTAAATACATCGGCAAACGAAAGGAAACGGAGGGGACACGCAATCTTATCTCACGCATCTCGGAAGCATATTTCTTTCGGAGGGCAGATCGAACGCTTCCACCTTCCGCACTTATTCCCGCAATGCAATTACTCCTCCCCGAAGACACGAAAATAACGTCCATCCAATCCTGTCCCAATAGGAACGAAAATAACGGAAAGGGTAACGCGATACACCTAGCAGTGGGATAAAAAAGACTCGGATCTGAATGAGACGGTTTTTTTCGCTTTGTAAGTCTAAATCCTTTAAGGTCCCGAAGAAAAAAGTCGTCCGGAGGCAGAAAACTCCTTGCCCAGCTCTTTCTCCGGGGAGGGATGTTAGAAATTTAATAAAGAGGGAAAGATACGGGCGGCGGAAAGAAATGTAGACAAAAGAAGGGGGAAAAAGAAGAGTGGGCAACAGGCTGTAGGTGGCGTTGGTGCAAAACAGTCAAGATGGCGCCTCTACCAAGGATATGATAGAAACAAAGGAATATTCCTATATCTTCCGAGGAGATCCCCTTACTTTGGTCTATGCAATAGCGTTCGTAGAGGGGATGCTCGTGAAAGAGAAGAAATAAAATGCGAGATAAAGCGTAGAATCCGGGAAGTGCGAGGGCAGGAAAGTGCTAGTGATAAATCCTTTTTGTCCCTTCCTGAGCTGGAAAAGATGGTGACTTGATCAACGAGATGGTAAGCAAGGGCTATGACTTGGAGAGAGTATTCACTCCAGCGTATGGCCTTTAAAAATGTGGACGGACTCGCACTGCGTGGTATAATCCTTTAATATAGAAAGATTTATTTCAGAACCCTAGGGATGATTGGGAGTGATGTATTTGAAGTTCCGGTACTCGAACGCCGATCTTTCACGTTTTAAGGAGACATTTGCTCAGTGTTCATCCAATATTCAATCTTTAAAATCTATCTGCCTATATTTCCCAATAGTATTTAATTTTCTCAACCAATAGCTTAAACACATTAAAGTCATTTCCCAGAGAAAACTTACAGAATTTTTGACTGCCTAAAACTAAATATGGCAACCATTTCGGATCAAAATAACGTTTTTACCTTTTTCTGGATATCAATACAGAACTTAATGCAAACAATAATCCATTTAAATTACAATAATAATAGAAGTAGTAGAAACTGGGCTTTTTCAGGTATAGTTTATGGAGTATAGAATTATATTAGGTATAAAATACTTAATAGATTTAATATTTCGTATTTGAGAGAGGAAGCAAGGTTTTTAAGACAGAAAATATATGTGATCATTCAATAAATATTGAGATTTTGATTACTGAAGAAGTTATTGATAGGAAAATTGTTGTTTGTGTTGAAGAATTTTGTTTTCATTTAACATTATTTTATATGGATAATTTATTGCTGGGAATTGCTCTTAACGAAAGGTAAATTCTTTAGAATGGAGCGAATTGAGTGAAATTAGTAATTTAGAGCTGTACAGGATTTTTCTTATTTTTTAACTGGCATATATTGATTTGCGAAAAATACTTTTATCTCAATTACTCCAAAACCGCTACTTAAGTGTAACATGGCCTCTTTCGTTTTATGCTGTTATCAGCCGCCAATTTTTAACTAGCAGAAACAGGTTGTTTTACTTTGATAACATGGCTGTACCAATTTAACGAATGTATTTGTTTTTTTTTCCATAAATATACATAGTTGGTTTTGAACTCGCCTCAGTTTTTGTTAGCAAAAAATCCCTTGAAAATTAAAAATTCTGTATAGATCTTGAAAACGATTCATATGTTGTTTTTTGGACTAGTTCGTTCTTACATATCGACATTGAGATAAATAATGTATAAACTTAAAAATGAATAACATAAGCTTCAGATGAATTATGATTAAAATAAATTTTAATTAATTATTAAAAAAGAATAATATTTCCACAAAAAATGTAATACATTTCTATGTACGAATTAATTATCAGATTCAGTATAACCCATTTAGGAAGTTTTTTAACTGGATATTCGTAATAATGATTTATTCAAAATAATTCAAATTCCTTAAACCATTTTTGATGTTCACGGTAGATTCAGCCATATTTTCGTTTGTCTAATTATGGTACAACCTGCGGTTCTTTGAAGGAGTTAACAGTGCCATCAACTTTTTATATACTGACCGATTGAGAATACAACACCTATATCCTCGGGGAGATATTTCCTATAATCCGCGCAGTACGCTTTAGATTGTATGCAGCATTAATACCGAAAATTACCTCTTATACTTCCTTTAAAGCGGCCATTTCAGCCCAAATCGACGAAAGGGCAAATTAAAATTTTCAAGTGAGCAAGACTCTCTCCCGTGATCTTGAACAATGTTTAACTCTCCGTAAAATTTCTCTTTTTGCAATCCCTTTGAGCATCCCTTTGAGGAAACACCGTCAAGAGTAGCTCATCAGTTTCATTATTCATATCTTCGGAATTTCCCGGTCTCGGATCTTAGCGGAGAACGCAACCTTTGGAAGGGAGTGGGCAGGTGGCGCTCCGTTAATACGTTCCACCCATTGGGATTATGTCGCCAGAGAGCCTAGTCATTTTGGCACCCAACACCGGATTATGGCCTTCGAAGGCCAAGGTTGACGGAACCTCAGGT
This sequence comes from Sympetrum striolatum, assembly GCA_947579665.1. NCBI lineage: Eukaryota > Metazoa > Arthropoda > Insecta > Odonata > Libellulidae > Sympetrum > Sympetrum striolatum. Next base: position 32,753,364 of record OX388346.1, read on the forward strand.
GGGGTCTTCATCGAACGTATTGGATTCATTGCAAACGCACCTGGAGATAAAAGGTTGTGTACTAGTGATTCCTATTTACCATACTGGAGATTTAATTGTCCATATGCTTTGACTGGGATTCGGGTTCTTTTTGTATCTAGATTAGAATATTTATAAAATGTAGTGCGTTTCCTCTTAGTGAAGTTTTCGGAATGACTAAGCTCTCAAAAAATTCCCACGTCTCTTAGAGGTATTATCATCTATAATAGAGTTTCCATTATTTTATCATCTCGTAGTTATTCTCTAAATTATTACTTATGCCTCTACTAGCTTGCCAGTGCTATCAAAATTGGTGGCAGAACGTCACGAGAAAATCAATTTTTGGTATGGATTTTTCCTTGCACTAATTTTGGAAGTTCTGTAATAATTAATCAAATCCACAGCCTCCAATAGGACAAAAAATGAATCAAATATAGGCTTAAATAATCAGCATTGCCCACTTTTCCTTAAAAACCATTACTAACATCCATGTATTAACATATTTTATGCGATTTCAAAGGATGGTAAGAAACAAAATCGATGTTAAAATTGTTTTTTTAAGGATCCGCGTCCATATTCATATTATTACCATTCATAAATAACAAATCGTTAGACTAAAATGCATTATCATACATTCCTTAAGGCATATGACTGATGAAACTAACTAAACCTATAACAATGTACATAACCGCTGTTCCTATTATAGATTTGTAGCAATTATTTTATAACCTGCATATTTCAGGGAAGCTCATGATTAATCTCCACTGTTATACGTAGTTCATCGTTTCGCGAAAAAAAGGTTTATGTAGGAAATATTACTAAAGAAAAATTCATTGATTTTTACCTTACATTTGATTTAAATTTATTGCCAAAAGTGTTTAAACTCGACCAAAGAGAATATATCTTGGTTTAGCGAAAGAGCATTTTGAATGAAGCGGCAATTGTCGACCGGAGGAGACTTTTATTCGAAAACACTTTTCTCAGTTTTCCAGCACTTTATAGGGATTTAACTTGTTTCCATTCGTCCTGCCTCAGCCACTATTTCGTACATTCATACGATTTAATGAAAAATTCGTCGTAGAATCAATTTATCGCTGCTACCTGCAGGTGCATGCCTTGAATAAGGGAAATATACTTCATAACGTGGCTCCGAGAGAGATTGTCCGTACGATGCATACAAGGAACTAAAACAATGGAAGGGTCGTTCAAAATGTCAAACCCATTCATGAACTATTCACTTTTTTATATCCACAATTTTCCACTTCGCCCCTCCAACTCTTTCCACAAACCTCTCATTTCCTCGGTATCTACATTGTCCTCGCCCACCAATACGAAAGTACTTCAGAAGAAGCTTAGTCGTAAGCAAATCGTAAAAATGCCGCGAGCAAATCGTACGTACCATTTGATACGGTAGTTAAAACCCGGCTGTTTGTCCCTCTCTTTGCGGGGATAAACTTTTCCCAGTTCGGGCGGAGGAGGGATTTTTCCACGGGATTAACTCAATTACGTTGTTTTATGGGAGTGCCTCCGCAAATGTTAAAGGGAAAGAAACAGCACGTGCCGCGCCTGCGGAATCGCCCAGAAGTATTCCTTTGAGATCTCCGGGTCCAATCTCCAGTAATTTTAATTTTATTGCTCAGAATTCTCATAAAGGATCTCGGACTTGGTGCGATTTGGTGAGGAAGTTGAAGGGCCGGTTCAGGAGCGGGTGGAGAGCGAACATAATGGCGATTGCATTCATGAGAGACGGTTCTTTTAGATCAGTTCCAGTAATTCAGAGCTGCCTTACTCCTTTCTATAAAATTTCGAATCGTTAAATGCACGGAAAATCAGAGAGGGAAATCTTTTTATCAGGGTGCTGCTGAGACGGAATGGAATTTTCATCAATTCTAGCTGATACCCTTGGTCCTAGGAGCCATTATACGTGGAATTACATAGCTTTATCAAATTATCATGTATTTATCGTATAAGAATTTTATGCCTAGATGAATTGATCCTAAAAGAATAGACTTAAAATTTAAGACGCGAATTAGCGGTTGAAAGGTGATAGTATATTTTCGTACTAATTTTATAAGTAATAATACAATTTTTATGGTATTTTAAGGATTAAAAATAGAAATTTTTATGAATGCTGACTCTAAACTAATAGTTGATAAAAATTACTTCGTAAATTTCATAATGGCCTAATCTATTCGAAATTCATCCAGTAAGAGTCAAACCATTGACATGTCAGAAAAATGTTAAATTATTATACACTTACAATTGACACCTTCTAGCTTAGAGGGACTAGAGGTCTGCAGTAAAAGGAAAAGTTTTAAAATAATTTCAGTTCCGACAAGATTTACTAGGGAGTTTGATAGATATTACTGAATATCATAGTGAGGAAAGCGGAGATTTTTGAGTGACGAACAAAATTTTAACTCAAACGAGGCTTTAAAGCTGCGGGTTTATATCATTATCACACATCATTTGTTTAGTTTTTATATTGGTAGTAAAAAACTTTCGTTTTGCATGTGCGTAATATCTCTCTACGTTGGTAAATTTTAAAGAATACATTTTGATAATCATACGTACGGTACGGATAAGGAAATTTTACATTAGGAAGTTTCAAAGGATGCGTTATTCTAATAATTTGCTCGTGTATTTTATAATGGATGCAGGATTTATCAAATATAAGAATCATTTGATTATGGTGAATACTCCCAATCACTCATCGATTCAGCTTTTATTTTATCAAAGATGTATCAGGAAATGAACTTCCTCCAAGAATTACGAAAACATCTTCCCGTCTAATCAAAGCAGATTAGATCTCAGAAGCGGAGAGAGAATTAGGACGTTATCAAGTTTTACAGTTATCGGTCCAGGTCGATAGGGTTGAGATAATCGATATTTCAATATATCGAAAAATCCCTCTCAATCCGCCGACCGCGTTCTTTCTTATCAGTTGCTTCGTGAGCAGATCTGTTTTGGTCCTTTCCCTAGAGGCTGCCTCATTTATTCATTTAATTGCCTTTAGCCTTTTAGTCCCGCACTCCTATTTATTCTGAGCCTTTTAGAAGGAGATCAGAGGTTGGGTGGGGGTAGAATGGAAAAGAGGGTAGATGCTCGGTAGGCCGCTATGGGATGAGTCAATGGAAGGAATTTCGGAGAAAAAGCTTTTCTAGGAAAACTTCCTTTTTTAGATCAACCTCGGTTCGATAATGTAATCTGGAAATTGGTTCCTGGGCTATAAATAAAGCCAGGAGACCCATGTTCTAAGGATTGTTCAATACAAGCATGTGGATGAGAGCTTCTTTCTTTCGGTAGTAGTTTACCTAAGAGGCTGTGGATTCGGAAGGTTTACTTGAACTAAATTAAGAAGTGCCTCTAACTTTCGCTAAGATATTGGATGTGAATTTCTTATAATTTAGGCTGCAATTTCAATCTTATCACTAGCTAAATTTCAGAATTTAAATCTTACATTTTCTTCCCTATTTTACCACTGATGATGTTGTAAATAAGGAAAGGGTTTAGGTGACTTTGCACATAAGGGCGTGCACCCAGGAAAATTCCCAAGGAAAAACGGACTTGAAAAAAGTCCGCAAAACGGCTTGTTAAAATGTTCTGGTCGGGTAGCCTAGATGGTTAAGGCAGCCTCCCGGTTAGAGGAAGATCTCGGGTTCAATTCCCGGCCCTGTCATACTTTTTTCAAGTCCGTTTTTCCTTGGGATTTTGTAAATGATATCAGGATATTTTTTCGTAATGATAAAGTGAAATCGTACATTTATACTTCTTTAAAATTATATGAATAACTGATATAACATAATTGTATTGATTTGAATGATTCTCGATTTTAAACACCTTCAAAGAGATATGTATGATAGATGATAGATTTTTACGCAAATATATTGTAGATAAGTCCTTACTTTGACGAACATGAAAAAAGTAAATCGGTGTCTGCATTGACATATCTGTGATAAAATACGTAATTGTTTTTCATAAATACAAATGATAAGGATTGCATTTTTACACCTACGTATTGCAATTTTAAAGGTGGTGATTCATCATGTTTAATGAGGGAAATCATCAAAACTCTCGAACAGGCGGAACACAGATTTTATTGTCTGATTTATGTAGAAAATAAATGCATTGTTCTAAAACTATAAAGTTACCAGTAAATCAATTTTTTTCATAAATCGAACGCTTTTTATAATTTTGAAATTTTTTAGATCTTATTTTATTATAATGTTGAATCTTGAAAAGCAAATTATTCATATAAATTATAATTTGAGTTAATAAAATGAAATGGAATAGTGTTAATACATCATATAAAAGGAAACGATACAAAAAATACATGAAAATGTCAGTCGATGAATATGAGATAATTATTCAGTGGGACTATACATTTATATATTATACCTATAATACGAGAAGATTTAGTCAATCGAAATAAATGTTTTGAATTAATTCAAGGTAATCGATGCAGGATTATCGATACGATCTTAGGGAACGAGCATTTTAAAAAAATAATTAGTATCTTAAAGTGATAACTGGAAATGAATAACTCCAATTTCTTAAACCGATTACTGTGATTTATTGCCCAGGTTTCAGAATGAAGAGCGATCACAATTCCAAACAAACTTTTTTCCGAAAAACAAGATGAATGTTCCGATAATCCTTCGATAATCGATCTTCATTTTTGGCTGACGAAATTCCGTGAAACTTTTTGGGGATCCTGAAACCCATTACTTTCACCCGATTAAGGGGAAATCAGTTTTGGAAAGCATTCATGTCCATTAATTGCCTCGCGGATGGTTGAATTCGTTCTGGTTTGTTGCGTGAACCGCTGTGGCTTTCCGAGGAAAATAAACAGCGGCAGGAGGTGAAAAGAGCATCATATTGTTCTTCAAAACAAGCACGATCCGGAAATCTACCCTGTAAGTGACAAACTTTTTATGGGTGATACTAATCGACTTGAGATGCTCATCGATATCAATTATTGAGCATATAGAGTCGCTTGAAACTTTATAGGCTATTATGCAATCGAATATATTTTGGTTGTCAGTCTTCCTTTTGGTCCACGACTTTCTTGATGAAAGAGGATACCTCTTTGTCTCTATCTTTTCCATTAAAAGACCGTATTAATAACAAAATGTTTTTTAATATGTAGATACCACTGAGTTAAAATTGTGATAGTCAAAGTTTATTATTCTACGTGATTGGTTTTCTCTAGCGGTAGGCAGAAAAGTGGAATCCGAAAGATGCCGCTCATTTATTTATGAATTCTTAGTCCGAAGTTGAAACTCATTATTTATTTTTAGGCTCTGTATTCGATTTGATTTTTTAAAGTATGCTTCATACCATAGAAGTTAAGGATAATATTGCAAATAATTGAGCCGTGTATTCCTGGATACCACTGGGATGAAATTTGGTGAGAATTAGCTGGAATTTCATGAAGAGACTTATCGTTTTACAAATTTTGGGGCATGGGTCCGAGATATCAAAGGTTGTGACCAAAAGTAATTTTATGATTCAATGAAAGTAGAGCTCATCGTAAATTAGCTATATTTTTCCTGTTGTTTGAGGTGATCAATTTATATGTGATTGTATACGTTTGTTTATCATCACTATGTATAATTATTGTATTTGATTTTTATTGTATAAATGTAAAGTATCAAAACGAAAATTTGTTTCCCTAATGAAACTTTCCATTATCAACTTCATCGGGTAATTCTTATGGAGGTAAAAGATAAAATGGGGTTTATCTACGGTTGATGTGTTTTAAAGCCCGCCAAAATTGGTACCTATAGGATGAAGGTTTGATATAATACTATCCAAGACTCAATGAGCCCACCTTAAATCGAGCGATGTTCTTTTCGTTGCTAAATCTTTCCTAAAGGAGGCGTCCTAATCAATTCGCGCATTAACTCGCAGGACGCTAATGATCCCGAACCCACAGGAGAATGTTTAAAGTCATCCCCGGTTATCTCTAATTGATTGGACCAAATGCTCCGGTGCAATTTCCAAAAGCGAGTAAACCCTTAGAGAAATTGGAGCAAAAACAGACGACTATCTAATCTCTCGCGCCGATAGAGGGAGACGGTGTTCCCAACAATGGCCGAATTCCCGCCATTTCCGCGAGCCATTGTCCTTCTCAGATAGTTTTTCTTTTGGAATGTAATTACATTTAGCGAGCGATAGACTGGGAGTTGCTGGTTAATCAGATTGGAGTAATAATACAGAAAAATGGGGCACCCTTTTGAGTGATTGCCAAAGAGGAATCAATTCCTGGGAGAGCGACGTTCACTTGTCAAACATCATGATTCAAGTTGGTAGTAAAAAATGATTGGATTCTGTGCGCGCAAAAATAAAGGCAAAGCGGTCAAAAACGTGGTTACACTGAGCTCCGGGCGAATTCTTTCGAGTTGTCATTAGCTTTTTCCCGTATGTTTCTGCAGTCCTCGTTAAAAAAAAGCCAGGGGATTACGTCAGGGATTGTAGATCTTTGTTAGGGGATCGACGTCATCGGCGAATAAAAGACCTCGGCGACATCTCCGAACGCAGCGATAGATTGACTTAATTCGGCCGTCCGTGGATTTCTGGAGGCACGCTTGGCCGAATAAATGAGGGATTCGAAAAGTCGAGCAAATGAAATTAGAATTCATGAATGTATCTCCGCGTACAAGGAAGGTAAACGTACTTTAAGAAGGTCAGCAGAAATTGTTATCGCGTTAAAAAGCTCTTGGTTCCAATTGACGGGGATGATTAAAGTCGAAATGTCGGCTCTAAATTTTAATTGCTATGGGTTTGTTTCGTTAGCAATGTTTTTGTACTCTTTTCGACTGACCAGCGAGTCTTCCGAAATGAGATTTTTTTGTTTCTCTACGGTTTGCTAAGTTCATGAGATAATCAGTATCTCGATTCCTCTATGGAGAGAGATTTGTTTATATTGACTTTCAAATTAATAACACACAAAATGCAACTCTTAAATTTAAGTAGTAATGGCTTAAGAATTAAGATTGACTTTAGGAAATAAATAAGTAATTATTAATTTCATAGGGAAGCTCTCAGGGGCAATACGAGGACTAACCATCAAATTAGAAGTTGTAGTTATATACCGAACAGCTTATAAATAATGAAAAGAAGACTATAGACTATATAATAAAAATTTAATTTTCTATTAGTCTTAATGATAGAATGTTAATAATCTAAGAAGGAATGTAATAGATTATCCAAAAATAGTGCCGCAATTATATCAATTTTTGCTAATATATTATAGGAGTTTTGTATTGAGTAAATATTTTTTATTTAGACGATGAAAGTATTACAATTCACGGATTATTCACGCTTTACCTATGAGTGGCTGTTTTTCTTTCGCCTTCAACATCCTTGACAGTGTTTTTTTTCCAGATTCATTTAACTCTACCCCAACTTAATTTCAATTTTTCTTTTCTTTATTGAGATAATTGCATAATCTTATTTAATGAGAAATTAAGCTTTATATGTACTCTTCGGTACTCAAAAATACTGTAGTCTTACATATTACTCTACGATATTATGTCCAACATTGCCTTCCTATATAACATTATCAACAACAAGGTTGATTCCCCATTCCTACTATCTCATTTCTCTTTCGGTGTTCTATCGAGAACTTCTCGCCTAACTGATACCTTCTCCGTGAATAACCCATGTCTATCAATAATAAAACGGTCACTTCTTCCGAATTCCCTCAATTTTCCCTCAATTGTTTTTCTTCCAGTAAAAACTTCAATCCATTTTACTTCCTCTTAAAATCAATCACAAATATGGTTGAAAGAGACTGATTTAGAACTCTATAACACTGATCCCTGCAATCTCATCCTTTCCTGCTACTATTCATATCATTGTTTAATCAGTTGATAATTATTATTATTAGTATTGTTGATAGTCAACTGTAATTGGCCATGAGCGGATTGTTGATTTATAATAAATAAATAAGTTGCCTTGAGCTGTTTGTTGATTTATAATTAACAATTAAATAAATAAGTTGCCACAGAAATGTTGTCAGCAGAGATTTCAAACAGGGTACCTTGAACTAAGTATGGTTGCATTTTCTTACCCTGAAAAACCGCACGGGCATTCAATGTCCTTCTAAAAGCATGATCAAGTATAAAAAATGCTGCAGCCATTTTATCATCTGGGACGTAAAGTTACGGAATCAGAGCGCAATGGCCGACTGGTACGGAACCGTTTAAAAAGAGATCCAGTGCGATTGCCTCTCGAAAGGTCTTATTAACCCTCGGAATTTTTTCCGCCGGGAGCGGAACATGACGGCGGGCTAACAGGGGCTTCCGTTGGGACAGTATAACGACGGGAATTAATTTCCCGCCGAGTGAAAAGGTCGCCCGGGCGACGAAAACAAAAATCAGAATATTCCCTTTCCCGGAGAAAAAATCCGAGCGAATAAGAGCGAGGGAATAAAAAGTTTGGGGAAGTTGGGAGAATCGAGGTGACCGTCGAACCTCGGAAAACGGAAGTGGAGAAAAAGTCTTGGAGAAGTCGGCGGATGCTCGCTTCGTTTGTTTTTTGGCGCGAAAACAAACGAGCGGTATCTCGCGTGCTGGGTGCAGGCCCCAGGGAACGGATGCCGCTCCGAAAGGACTAACTTCTGCGCTTTTGAGCCTCCGAGTACGATAAAGGAGGGGTTTCGAAACGGATTTTCTCCTTTGGATATCCTACTGTAAAACTTTCTTCTTTATTTACTGAGTTCGCCTATTTATTCCTGCTATCAGTAACAAAGATTTCTATCCTAAGGTTTTTTATATGTACTGCGCATTGAGTAATCATTTTGGCACGTAAGAAACTCATCAAAGATTAATAATTACTAATGATTGGTGCGTTGTAGGCATTCAAGCCGTCTTATACCCTGCCATTCACTCCGAATGTCTAACTTTAACACTTACCATCGACCGTCTCTCGTAATTTAACCTAAAACTCCTTCTGCAACTCGTACCTTCCTTTTTCCTTTCAGTACTGTTTTTCTAGAGACAGCCGTGCCTTAATTGGCCGTCCTGTTAAACTTCCTACTTTTCTTCGATGTCATCCGTAGTCAGTTTTCCTTCGGTCTTAGAAGGACTTCTTCATCGTTCGTTTTATTTTCACTATTCTTCTCTGACCCTACATTTCCGCCATTTATAATCTTCTCTTCTCTATTTCATTGCACGTTTAAAGCTGTGCAAAATGGTGCTCCATAAATAAGTTTCTATAAGATTTGATTATCGTCAATATATCTTTGACATGGATTTTTAAGAATAAACAGATGTGACACACAATTTATAACAACCGCAGTGAAAAACCCAACTAATATAATACTAATAAATAAAATTCAAAAGTAAAAATTAAATTGTTAAAAAATCAATTACATATTTTATCCGTATGATTTCAACAAAAAATCACGTAACGGATGAAACTTGTACACGGAAATTTCAGGAGGTATTGCGTGATAGATACTTGTAAATTACTAGAATAAAAAAGGGTAAGCTTTACGAAAATTCTCTCTGAGGCAGGTTGAGGGTCCTTGCAAAAAAAGAAGGTTTCAGCGATTTGCCTTTGCTAAATATATCCAGAGGAAAATAAATAAACTCTCGGAATACTCGATCGGTAGCATGCGACCGCCTTGGCCAATTTGATGAAGTAACAAAGTCAGACACGAAAGAGGATTCTTTCTTCCGCGATCGATCCGCGATATTTGCAAAAGAAAGAAATTCATTGATCGTACGTATTTTGCATTTCATACAAGGTAGCAATTTTGTTATTTATTTGGTGCGAGCATAGATTCCCAACCATTAAACTCAAATGAGCTTCTTTTCGAATAGTTTTTTTCGCGGGTCACAGATAACGCAGATATTCTTTAGTGCTTTTAAATATTTGTATCTAATCAGAAACCTTAGTCCTAATAGTCTGTAGACAATGATAGCAGCTTTACTATCATTGTCTTAAAAAAAATTCATATAAATATACACGAAATGTGAGTGGAGAATAGGCCATTGAAAAAGTAACAATATTCATATAGCCTCCATATGGATTATCTAAGTTATTCCCTCATATTTTCATAAACCGATCTGAGCAAGGGGCATCGTCCTCTCTCCTAGGTATAATCGGTTATAAAATCACTGTTATTGCAGTGATATAAAAATTCTTCTATAACAGCGCGATAAACTTCTCCTTTTCCCTCGATGCTAAGTCGGCTTGGCTCAAGCACTTTTCCTTCGCGAGGCGACAAAGAGACGAAAAAATTCTCACCTCCAGCATTCACAATTTTATTGGCTGCAAACATTCTCCTCATGGCTATACTGCTGGAGTTTGAAAGGGGAGGAGACTTACTCCCCTCTCTCCGGAGCAGCGACCGCCTTCATCCCCGCAACTCGGTACCGTCTCATGCTACACACCGCGGAGAACTATTACGTTGCATCCGTAATTGTGTTGAACGCAGTTGATCCTCCTTCCCCACTGTCATCGAAACAAGGTGGCCGCCAGGGTCGATGAACCTGAGGAAGGGGATGAGGTGGCCTTTGAGGCGCCTTAGGACGATATACACCTCCCTTCTGCACAACGCCACACCTTTCTGCTCCTGGGTCGGAAGATGGAGCAAGGGGATGGGGAATTGCTTATGTTGTAAAGTGTAGAGTCTGATCAGCAACGGAAATAATCAGTTTGAGAACAATATTCTAATAATTTGAAAACCCATCCGCAATTTACCTTGGATTCTTCACAGGAATTCGATTAAATTCTTCTGGTGACGTAAACGTAAAGAAAATTACTTTGATATTTTAATAAGACTATTTACACAATCATATTGAAGGAGAGGCGAAAAAAATTACCGTATATACTCGTGTGTAGGACGAATTTTCCTATTTTATTTATTATGCTAGAAAAGCCTCCATTGGCTTGCACTCAAGTGAGGGTCTTATTTACTTATTCTTCGGTAGAAAAAGTCTGCCGTAGTCGGAAATTCGATTGTAAATTTCTCACTTGCTCAGTTAACAATTTTTGTCAATTTTCTTTCCACAATCGGGTGTCGGATTTCCTACCCTAGGCTTATAATTGAGTCAAATAGTCTTCCCAGTTATCTGTAATAAAATAACGTATATCGGCTTATGCTCGGGTCGGCTTATACTTGAGTATATACAGTAAATGTTTGAATGCAGTGATATCGATACAATAACGAAACTTCATAATAATGCTGTATAAAAAACAATAAATAATAAAACCATAATGCCCTAGTAAAAGTTTGGAAACTGAATTTAAGATAATATAGAATTACATGGAACGAAGACTCGAAAAAGGCGAGTGTGAAGGGAAGAAGTGAAGGTGCATATTTCGTAGAGAGAGGAAACGGTTTGACTGGGCTGCAAGAGTAACCCTCCAAGTCTGTAATTCCGAAGATCCTTTCTACAACGACAGAGAAGGAGAGAAAGATTGATTTAGAATCGGAAGGAGTCATAAAAAAGGATGAATAGGAGGTTAAAAGAAAGCTAAGCTGAATGGAGAGACAGATATGAATTCTAGAGACTTAAATGTCCACCGTAAAGACAGTAGAGGCAGTGAAAGAGTAAGTATGGGAGGAAGAGAGAAGAGGAGAAGATATAAGGAGAATGAAAGTTCCCAAACAGACTGACGATGTCGTTCGGGAGAAATTTCATATCTCGGATCATCAAAGAGAATGGAAAGAGCAAACGAAAGAGAGAACGAAAATTACGAAGGGAACGGAGTTGAAACAAAGAAACGACTTAATTCCGGTGAAATTGGAACTCATAAGTTCCAAGTTTCATTTAACCCCATATTGCGACGAAGTTAGAGAAATTGGGAAGCGGAGTGTTATGACGGAAGAGAAAAGGGAACAAAAAGATAAAGAAGGATCAAAGACATAACAGAAACGGAATGTTGGGCAAAGGACTGACAAATCGATTTCTAAGGTTATAAATTTCTCCGATGACGAAAAACATCGTATTTCTTTAACTATATCTTTGAATTTTTGCATGAAGTAGAAAGAAAAATTATTAAAAATTTTGTGAACTGTTTTATTGTTCCAGGCACAGCTGGAAAATATCACGCACAAATGAAAATTTCTTAAAGGTAGAAAAGGAGGAAATTTTTTACGATGCTATACTTCTAAGGTGCAAACTTTTAACTGGCCCAATCAGTAGATTCAAGCTTGTCTTACTACGGCTAAATTCAGGTTGAATCAGTGGTAAGATAATTTGGTTGAAACTATGAATCGCTCAATATTATTGAGAAAAATTAGATGCATCGTCCAAGCTTGTTTCATATTGTGTTATATCATGTGCGATTGTTCAAATTCAGAAATTCTCCAAAACTAATGAAGTTGCGGAAATGTTAAAAGATAGCATAAAGAATACTCAATAAATGTGAACATTCAATGTCATCTGGATGTTTTTTTGTTGAGAAAAATCTCCTTCAGATGAAAACCTGTAAGGAAAAATAAGTACATAACACCATGGAAATCTTCGAAATAAGTTAGTAAGTAGTAAATAGAGTTGTAACAATGAAATCAAGAATTAAAGTAGAAGGGTAACTTTTAACTTAGCTCTACGAATTTTCTTGACATATCTCTACATAACTAGAAAGAGAGGTAATAGTAGTAAACATTATCACCTAGTAATGGCAAGTAACAGTAGGTTTAAAGAATACGAAAAAATTAAAAAAATAGGCATTAAAGCAGAATTAAAGCAACATTTTTATGGAATAGGTTTAACACTCTTAGTTCCTATAATGTATCAAAGAGCTAGTAAATTAGACGGTTAATTACATAATGGAAGTAGTTTTAGGCTACCCAGCTTGAAAAATGCATGCACGGTTAATTAAAGAAGGGAAGAAGGAATTTACTCAACGTTAATTTACATCGCACCTACGTACACTTTAATAACTCCAGTTGGAGAATAACTTACTGGAGAGAGGTCCACAATTTTACTCTAGGTTACTCCATATTAGAGATCATCTTGATGGTTTCACGTAGGAAAAACTATGCTTCACCTGTGAGGAAATATGTGTAACTCGCGTAAATCCGAACTAAGTTTTCCGAGTAAGGAACAGAAAAAATAATGCTAAATACTATAGTAACGTAATCAAAAATTGAAATCCGAATGTTACTACAGAAAGTCGTGTTAAATTTTAATTACCAGAACGCTCAACCAACTCTCAAATTGATTAAAGATATAATGCGTGGATAATTTCAAGAACTGTTTGCCTGAAAGTCCAGGATAACAAGAGTGAATAGGATAACAATAATCATGTCTTCATTGGGCGAATTTAATTCCTTTAATGCCACTTGAAATTAGCCTTTTTTAAAGATGCACAGGTAGCTTAAAAACAACCATGTTCTAACCAGGATTCCATCCTTGGATCTCAGCATTGCTGTGATAGCACCCTGACCCCTATGACACTGAGTCTGGAAAGAACTGGATAGTACGGAAAAATACGGGGAAGACTGTATAAGTGTAAGATGTTATATTAAAACAAGCGGGGAAAAGGCACAGCGAGATGGTTTATGAAAATGGAGGCAAAGAGAGTGAAAAGGAAGAGAGAGATAAAACACACAGAACAAGGGAAGGAAATGAAGATAAACAGGAGGGCTGGAGCAGAAGATTAACCACGTCTGCGGCTTCGGGCGCTTGTATGTTCAAAAATAAACCCCCAAAAGGGAAGTGCGTAACTAAGCAACCGTACATACATTCGGATGGGATATTTTATAATTCAAGACATCCAAAGTTAATAAAAGCTACCCTTAAATATGAGTTATAATTGTAGGTTTGACTTAAAAAGAACGTCAGAATTGTTGTATAAATTTAGATATCGCTAAATATATATGAAATCTAGTCTTGACTAGATTTCATATATATAGTGATTAATTGATGTGGATGGCTGCTAATTACCACATAAAATATATTCAAATGCTAAAATAAGCATAAATTTTTGTTTTTGCTTGTTTTAGAGACGAACTTAGGGTTATGAATGTATTAAAAATCTACGATCTGCTCTGTTGTGAGTCATATATGCATTCAAAAATGTGAAAAAGCTAGTTTATGGTAAAAGTTTTGGTTAAGCGATCATAGTGAAACAGGAAATCATTCATGGGAAGTAGAAGAATATTCATGATTGATTATTTACAATTATACACTGCTTACCTCGCAAAATGTTTCCTAATTTCCATGATTTTTGGTTCCTAAGACGTGGTGTATGGTTTACCACTACAAGATAAGTATATCTTCATCCAGATTCAAAATGTACTCGATGTATTTCTATGAATCCTTGAATCTACCTCCTTGAATAACGTATACTTCCTTTTTCTGTTCTTCTAGCTATGAATATTGAAATCGCAGCACAGATAATGAGCTCCTATTCTGGGAAATGAGGGTACATTCTTTCCTAAGGTGGAATCCATGGAATGAAAAGCGGATCCAAAATTCTCCTCTGATTTTTATAACGTCTTCTTTGTATTTTAACCAATATTTAAAGGAATTTCAATGCAGCACTGTTTGGAAGTCATTATCTTGAGGCATTTAGCATTTCATTACAGTTTTCCTTGTAACCACAATAAGAAGAATTGTGTCTTATTCTCAATGCCGTTAGGCAAATACTTGGTAAATAGATTGACTCTCAATATTCATATTCTGTGACTTATCTTGCCTTTAAATAAATGGAGATATTGAAGCTTTTTGATTGATTGATTCTTTTAACCGTTCCTTAATAAATGAAGCATTTTACTTTGTCTTTTGGCACAGAATATAAATAAATACCTTTCATTTTCCTAACAATTGTTCAAAGTTGCGATAATATTGAATACTTTATAAATTACTGAATAATTTGCGAGGCTGAACAACGGTGTTCATGTAAGTCTCTTATCATGGTTCTGCGAAAAGTGTTTTCATAGATTATTTATGCTGCAATTAAGCGAAAATTTTCCAGTGATAGAATTCCGGCTCGATGAGGAAAGCAAAGGCATATAAATTAACATCTCATTTAGCCTTCCTCTCTCTAAAGTTTTTTCTAGATAACGGCCTATGGGTTGAGATTAGTAATAATAAAAATAATTATTGATCTAATATTTCAATTTATACAAAACCACAAAATACTAATATAATAATAGTATAACTAATAACAATAATAATAATAATAATAATAATATAATATAAATACAAAAATAATATCTACTAATAATAATTGTACTTTGTGGTTTTGTATAAATTAAAATATTAGATTTATTATTCTTTTTCTTATTATAATGACCTTCCTCCTAGTGAAGGCCGAAACTATCAACCCTGTGTTGATAATAGTGTTACGTAGTATTCAGGCTGATGATTAATCGGAGAGATATACTGTATACATTTGTGAAATATATATAAAAACTATTTAAGTATACATATGTAAAATGTGTGTAGCATAGTATATATAAATCACGTGAATTTGCGTATTTCTTGGAATCAACCTCATTCCCTGCGTTTCCTTTTTGATATATGGGTAAAAACACTTCACGGATGTATTTCATGTTCGATGCACCTACGGGAACAGAATAATTTCCGAAAGTCTTAATCTTGGACACTTTGCGTGATTGATCCTACGCCTGCCCTTGCGTGCCCAGCGTGGATCTGAGAGTCAGGCACGTAAAGGTCAGCAATTCTCTTTGCTCCCTTCGAATACCCAAGTTTGTTTATTTTTTAAGGAGGTAAACACCGGTAAATAGAGGTTATAGCACACGATCGGCGGAATGTAAATGTTAAGTCAATGTACCCGGTATGCAATGCAAGCACTTATTTTTATGTACTCTGAATAGCCTTGGGATGGAATGAAAAATTCGGTGGCAGCACTCGGATCAACAAAAAGTCAACTCCTCAATGCCGAAGCTTCCCCTTGAAGTCATACGTGTGAGGACAGGAATTCAATAGTCTGGAATAAGAAGTGTGCAAAAAAAGCTTCATCAAAATGAAGAAAAAACTGTTTGATCGAATGTTGCCAATAAAATACGAAAAATTGCAGCCGGACAAACCTGTTTCATTATTTTTTCGATTGCCTTGAGAGTTGGCTTCTGCGTGTTCCGTAGTGTTATTTTTATCCTATTTTGTATAATCTGAGCGTGGAATAATCCCGTTTTTGCTCGTGAATCACATATTCATGGAGAAAGAGGATTAATAAGGTCGACTACGGGCGGAACTTGTTTAAAATCTTGTGACGTACGTAATAAATAATTATAGAAGGAATAAATGAATCAATTATTTTTGAGAAATATCTCTTGAAGTATTCATTGCTTAGAAAACAAGTGGTTTGGTCACACAATGGAGACGTTTTACAGGCTTAAGTCAAAATTACAATAATACAATTCTTTTTACGTCCTGCTTATTGCACCCCAGGTTCGTTATACTTCTCTTTATAAGCCAACTGAAGATGACTTTTTTGAATCGAAGGTTGAACTGAATGTTGGCACTAAGGAGAGTTGACGTACTTAAAACTGATTTTTAATTCAATTTCATCCCTTTATGCTCTGCAGAAAACTTCTTGAGATTGAAGAAATCTGATGTCATCAAGTAATTACTTGGCAAAACGTGATACTGAATTACACGAAGAGAAATATGCTACCTACTGGTTATAACCGAATCACTTTTGTGTAATACATCTCTTGAAGTAAGACTGCCCTGCGTGGAAGCTCAGACACTGAGAGCATATACCCAGGAAATGGAAGGCCTGGGCTCTAGGCCCAGTTAGGTATGACCAGGGCTACCGTCGATTTAATTTCAAAAATAAGCACACTCGTACCCAAAAATAAGATTTCTCACCAGAAAATAAAACACAATTGGTAAAGCTATTTTATTCACAATATTTCATATTACCAATGACTTTCTCTAGCAATTCTTTGTCTTCCGAAAGCAGTTCATGAACCTCACCGCAGGTCATGTTGAGATTTATAAAGAAGGCATTATCCTTTACTCTTTCTGTCGCGACAATGTTGCAAGTTTAAACTTCCTCAAGATCTCCCACAGGCGCTTCTTATCGCATACAATGTGAGGGACCATTCGATTCTTTTCGATATGGATAAAATTAGACAAAATAAGCATGCACTATGTAAAATAAGTACATTTTTTATAAATAAGCGCAATTCCATTTTATAAGAATTTCTCCTTTAAAATAAGCACGTTAGAAATAAGAAATAGAAATAAGCACGTTATGACAGCCCTGGGTATGAAGTATTCCATCCCGTTTGTCCCTTATTCTGTTCATTGATCGTGTAATCTCGGAATCGGTAAATTTCATAAAAGAAATCCTCTTGCGAAAACTAATTCTCTGTTATCGATTGAACCAAGAGATATTTTTCTTCTCGACCTCCATCCCCCAGGCTACATATCGAATAACCAATCTCAATAGCGATATTCGCTTCGATATCTCGCTCGGAGGAAAACAAAACGTGAAAACCCCATCTGGAGAGTCCTAAAATATTGTTACTGCGGAGGCAAAGCTTCCAGTTTCAAAAACAAGGAGATTGAGAGCCAACTATAGAGGAATCTGTCACCTCCACCACCCTTATTGCGCTGCTCCGAGATAGCAGAAGGGATGAATGGGGAGAAAGGGGCGGAAAGGTTGAAGGAATAGAGGTGAAAGGTTGTTGGGGAAGGAAAAGATGGTCAAATGGGGTGGAGGATCGGAGACGTGGGGAGTAGGTGAAAGGAAACGGTTTTGCGAGAGGGCTGACGTGAAAAAGTGGAAGGGAAAGGTTGATTAATGCACGGGGGGTCTCGAAGGGGAATAGAAAATGTGGGAAAATGGATGGAAAATGAGATAGAAAATGGGGAAAGTGGATGATGAATGAGGGGGTTTAAAGCTGCCGAATAAAAGGACTCGGGACTAACTCATCCAGGGTTTTGGTTACACATCAAGAGGCGTGTCGTCGGATGCAAATGGCGTTACGTGTCTCGCGAAGCAATTTGTTTGACAAGGCGATGCCGCAGAAAAGGGAAAATTTGAGCCGCAAAATGTTATCCGACGTCGCGAGTTTTTATATTTTTCCGTGGAAACCAGATAGCGGCCAAAGTGACAGTTTTGGAGGCAAAGGGCGTATCTTCGCAGGAATCAGTTTAATCAAACTGTTTACTTGGAAAAGATTGTCGGATTAATTTGTGGATGGATGATTTTCAAAGTGTATCTTGACTTTTTGTTGACATTCTGGCACGAAACACAACTAATTCTCCACAAATGATTCAGAAACGTAATCAGAAGACGATGTAAAGGGAAGGAGGCATCAAAGTTTTTTTTCGCATGCAATGATGGATCATTTCTGTGTAAAAATAGTTCAAATACTTTTCATTTGATGTTCAAGTTTGGTGAAAAATATTTCAAATTTGGTGTAAAAATAGTTCAAATTTGGTATAAAAATGGTTCAAATTTGGTATAAAAATGGTTCAAATTTGGTATAAAAATGGTTCAAGTACTCATCGTTTTAAATCGAACTGAATCTAGTGGCTGTGAATTCATTCATTTTATTGTAATTTTTGTGTATCAGTTTAACTATGAAGAAAATTAATATACTTACTATTCATCCATAGCATTATTTCATTCATTATTTAGATAAATCCGTCTTGATTACTCGATATTGCCATTTTTGCCCAAATTTCTACGAGTACTATCGCTGAAGCAGCTCAAGCTAAGAAAAGTATGACTTTGATTTTCCAGACTTTTAAACTTAACATAATTTAAATTACGGAATTATTCCATCATATAATGATTTAAATTTCTATGATATTCATGATTTTCCTCTTTTCCTTGTAGGTAAGTCCCTGTTGCTTTTCTCATTGGTTGGATGTTTACACTTAGCTTCTAAATGAGTAAGTACAACGAGGATTAAATCCTACTATTTTTAAATTCCTTGAAATAAGTGATAATATCAACGAGTAACATTTTTTGTTTCGTTTCTACGAGTCTCTTGTATGTTAATCATTAATAATAGATTACAAACCAAAGTTATGTCTCTAAAATGTTTTACATTCCGTCTTAAACACGCCAAAATAAGGAATTTAAACATTAATGTGTGGAAATAATCGAAGTTTTACAAGGTGATAAGAAATGATTATACTTTTCCAATCTCCTTGGCAGCATAAAACTAAAATTTACATTTGAAAATGTATAACTCATTTAGAACCTCATGCAGAGAAAGAGAGCGAGGAAAATAAATTCCTTAAGTCTTACAATGGAAATTATTTGCCACTGTTATTCAGAATTTTTGTGCTAATGTCAGAAATTATAGTTGTAATGCGCTATGCAGGCAGCAGAACAAAATTCATGAAGGATATAGCAATCATTGAAAACGACTGATTCAAGAAAAAACAACATTCTGAGACTAATAGAGAGCTAAATATCTGATTTTCGTACAAAATATTAAAAATAAAACTTTCTGGTTCAATTAAATTAGTTTAATTTTACTTATGCATTATGTTCATAATTCAAAATTGGCTGATCATATTTGAACAAAAACGCAAACTTATACTTAAGACGTTAAATGTTGAAAGTACAGCAAGTTTGAAATGAATAGGTGTCGTAGTGCTTATGATATGGGCAAAAATATAACCTTTGGGGCCTTTTAGGACCCCACGCGAGTAATTAAGGGTCAATAATAGATTATAAACCAAAGTCATGTCTAACAAAAGTTTTACATTCCATCTCAAACTTGCTAAAATAAGGACTTATAACATTAATGTGTGGAAACAATCGAAGTTTTACAAGACGGTGAGAAATTATTATACTTTAACAATCTTCATGGCAGCATAAAATTCACGTTTGAAAAAATCTCATTCATTGTTATCGGCTGTTTCGAGAACTTTTCAAAGTATTAAACTCCTGAAATGCGGATTCTAGTTTACTTCTGAGCCGTGCTTGCTAACTACTTCCTTTCTCTTGCATTATTATTTCTCTAACTTCATCTTGCACTTGTTTCTGGAAATCCTTCTTATGCATTCTTTTCGAGTTTCTTTAGTTCTCCTCCTCGAGGCAGTTTTTCAGTTCACCTTATCTTTCGTACGAATGGTTTTTCTCTACTTTCCGTCGATGTCTCCCGCAAACTTTCAACTTGGTCCATTCTTCGGAAGTCTTCATTAGTCACTCGATCGTTTTATTTTCACCATTATTCCGGTGCACTCCCTTTGTCCTCGCCGCTAATCTTCTTTCCTCTGCTTCAGCTTACAATTGAGGATTCTCTGGAAAGACTTCTTAAGTATTTCCGATAAAAACTTCCTTCGCAAGGAGTACGTTGTTTTGATTAATGGTCGAGAATGTTTCCATTCAGAACGAATGCGACTCGGAATGAAAATGCGCATTTTTTCCGTTTGAAATGAGGCGAAAGTTTTGTTTTGTTTTCCCAAAGTTAGAAATTTCTTTGTTTCTCTTCCCTGGGTCAATGAATTGCTACAGCATTACATTGAAGCATTTCCGATACATTTCTCGTTGTTACTGCTGGAAAATGGATTAATATTAGGATGTTTCTGATTTAGTACACTGTGCTTACGAAGGGTTAACCAACTCATCAAAGTGTATCAACCTCTCCCTTACATAATTATTCACTGATTAATTCTCAACCGTATTTTAGTGAAGAGAAACGGGTATAAGTCTGTCATCGTATTAAGTTTATGTTATTCTTTCCAGTGAGAAATCAAAAACAAAAATCTTAAGATCTATTGTTTAGAATTTTGAACTGAAAACATTTATCACCAAAATCTCGATTTTAGAAATATTCTACGAAAATGTAATTTTAAAAAGGTTGTTTCTCTGTATTGTATTATATTTAATACAATAGATTACCTCAATATCCGTTATTCTTAAGATATTATTTCTTCCAGAATTTATCTACGCTGATTGGATTCCCTACGTTCAGACAACAGACTGGTGCTCGAAACTATATATGATTTATAGAATTCAATTGAAACATTATTAAGTTGAAACTACCATGATTTAGTTGTGGTGCGACACCAACATTAGATAAAAAAACTTTACATAAACAGCTTAAATATTAAAGAAAAGAAATAAATAAAGAAGAAAGTAATAATCACGAAGTAAGTTGAATCAATGTTTATACAAAGTGTATTGTTAAGGGACAGGGGAGGTGGTGATGGAGAGGAAAGGCATGTTAATATTTTAGGAATATTCTTATAAGATAAATATGTAGATATTCTTAGAAGATAGTCATTGTTAAAGGAATGGGAACGGAGATGTATGTAGAATTGTTCTAATTTATCCAGCTTTTGTGCTTAGCGAAAATATGGTGTATAAACTCAAGGTGATCTGGCCTAATATTGTGGATCGACATCTGAAAATATGGAGGTTTAATGGCGAATCATCTTATCCGTGGTAATGATGTAAAATATTCTTAGAAAGGTTTGATATGTGATAAGAGTGATTCAGAAAAGATCTGCGGTAGAAATGAAAGGAAATTCCCTCACCAAAGAATACCTATGTTTTGAAGATTTACCGAAAATGTATTGTTCTAATCCTTCAATGTTCTGTTTATTTCGAATCGTATTTATAAACCAGATACGATGATACGAATTTCTACGTGCTTAGACGGCGAATAGCATCGGTTCCTTTTAATCGCACGTAAAATTTTATCTTCGCATTTCGTGGCCATGTTAGGGAGCAAGGGTCAGCTGGAGAAATGAAGGGCCTTTTTTCCTCTTCGAGTGGGAGGAACGAAACCGCAGATGCTGCGTCGCTAGGGACGAATATCTGGGAATTTTAATTGGGAGAAAATCCATGTCGTGCCGAAAACTCCGAATCATTAATAATTCAAAAATAAAAATTACGAGGAGATGACGGGGAAAAGTAATTTTCTGGCGTTACTTTTGGCTTTGCCGCTTTGAAGAGTCGTTAATAACTGGACGAAAAACACGTTTTTTTTAGAGCAACGCAAGAGTGCTCTTACGCCTCCGAAGCAAAAGTATATGCGAAAGCACGTTTGTAATTAACGTCCCACCCGAGTCCCGCACTTATCGCTGGCTTAATTAAATCAACGGCCGAAGATGGTCTTATCAGTTGCTCAAAGTCGAAAACGGAAATATCAATTTATATCAATAGAAAAACATTGGTGATCAGGGTGGGCCGAAAAAACGTTTTTGTTTCGAATCGAACTCACCCTATGCGGGAAGGCTGTGTACTGATATAAGGATCTCGCATGCAATTTTTTTAAAATCAGTTAATATTAGCCACTGCCGCCCGAACCCTAAAGTTTAAAATTTTTGATTGATTTAGATTTTTCTAATAAGTTTCTGAATTTTTAAATTTACTGAACGTAATCTACGGTTTTACGATGCCTGAGAATAGTCAACAAATTTTTAGCGTGGGCAACCCGCAAAGCAGCCAATTTCTCTACCTGTACAATGTACAGGTAGGGAATTTGGCTTGAAATACAGTGTACATAACAGATGGAGTGAAAGAACTAACCTCATCAGAGCCGACTCGAGACGATAACGTTCAGGGCTGTCGCCCAGGGCAACGATGAACAATGGAGTGCATGATTTTGATCCCATGGTATTGAATTATGGAATATTTTTCGTTTAGGTTTCTTCTCTGGTTGGTTCAGTTCTGCTTTCGCTTCCTCTGCCAATGGCGAAACTGCTCCGACAGTTTTTTTATCTCTTCGATAGTTGAAATATCATATACTTCTGAAACCTTTCAGTATTATTATTATGTATATACAAATGTACATAGCAGGTGCAGGACTTGGTGGCATTGGTTACAATATAGAAATACAATTACATATAATTAAAAAAAGAATGATTACTGGCTGTGAGTATCATTTTAGTGTGTGTTAGTAGTATGAGTTTAACTTTATTTCAATTGCATCTGATCAAAATAAATTCTAAAATAAATTTTGCGAAAGAAATTTTTCATTCAAAGTATATGAGATTGAATATTGAGTTTATATTGAGCTTTATAGACTTAATTGTAACTTAAATTTCCTTGTACATGGGTTTTGAAAGTCTGGTATTTGCTATCTATCAATAATTATGAAGCATGTGTTATGATCATGGTTGTTATAATTGTATTTATGAAATTTAACATCCCCGTTGAGAATCCACGGGCACTTCTGCTAGTAATTTTATATAACTCCAAATTAATATAAAAAATAGCTCGAAAATTTAAGCCCGCTTTTTAAATAATAGAAGATATTTTTTTAATCCCCAACATTTTATACGGGTCACCAATAAACGTTTGGCTTCCTCTGATCCTCATTTGGAAACAGAGCATATTACGAATGCAATTTAATTCGTGAGGAAGTCTTTCCTCGTACATTTTTGGGTGGACTGATATCGCCCGGGGCTGGAATTGAGAAATATTTCTCATTTTATAAACAGAGAAGGTTCAGAGTTGAATATGGGCTTTTCCGTCGACTCGGAGGGTATGTACACATGCAGGAAAACTTTCGTAAACGAATGACGAGAAATTAATCAAGTTCGTCGAAGAAGTACGCTCAGCTCGCGCATTTCTTAGTTCTGGGTTTACGACCATGTTATTGCGATTTTAATCTGAGGAACCGACTCAAACATTTGGCTGCTATTTCATGCGCGGGCGTGTTTGATACTGGTGAATCGCATTTAATTCGCTCTTCTATGCTATTTGCATAAGTATAATTAAGAATGATGGAGATGGTAAGATACGGGAGTCGACCGAAAGGAAAAGAAATACAGAATGTTACAACTTGTAGAATTATGTAGTAAATTCTAAAATAAACGGAAATAGAGAACGTAGAATCCTGAAAAGAACAGTTCGGAAATTAAGGAATGATGGGGAAATAACTATCAAAAGGTATAATATGCGTGTTTGGGGTAAATGGAGTATAAAGTAATTGTTTGATTGCACCATAAGGGCAGAGGTTCTTTAGATTGCTTCTTTAGTTGTTGATACATTCTTAAGGACATATCATACATGTGTGTTTATAAGAACCATATCATATTCATGTTCAGAAAAGATGAGAATGTCTAAGTGCAGATTAAAAATCGAAAGACAGAATAATTTTCTACTAGGTTCTTGTAAGCCGCTGAAACATAAAGCGAATTTCATTTAGACATTTTATATGTAGTATTTTGTACAAGTATTTGTAAGATATAAGGTAATTTTTTTAACAATCGAGTCAAATCTGCAAACCCTTAACTGCTAACCAATGTTCAATATAAGTGAAGAGTAAATTCATCGTAAGGAAATAAAAGTCATCTTCGCCATTGCTTAATGATAGTAATAATGCTGAAAGAAAACTTCACGGTTAGCTACCTATCTCTATCGATGTCCAGAATTTGTTTTCAGGGAAATACTTAAATCCTATATTAGTAATATTTCTTTTACGATAAAAAACAATACGTGAACTGTAAAGCTGTGTACTAAAATCTTCGTCCATTATTGTCTATAAATTAATCAGCCTCTAAGACTTCCTTGAACTTTTATTCTTCTACCATTGGTCACAGAAAGTACTGAGGAACTGAGGCTTATCCGAAACGAGTGATTTACGTGTATTTTTCTATTGTTTTCCTCTTTTTGGATGATCATTGGTGGAAAAGGTTAATGTAAAAGCAACGCAATGACCACATGAGCAATATTTTTATAGAATTAGTTAATGAATTATGAAATTGACACCGTAATTTAGTATTACTCATTCCGAAGTACACTGAAAAAAGTTTGCTTAGAAATATCATATTTTCGTGAATTTCATAGAAAGTTTCGGTCCATGTGGAACTTTGAACATTTCGATAAAATTTCCAAGGCTGTTTAATAGCAGCTGTTGCATTAAATTAATCGAATTTGCATTGGTTAAATTTATCAAAAATCAGATGATTTAAGTACATTCTACCGAAATCTTTGTTAAAGTCATCGAACCAACTGATGGTTGAAGTTTATTTTATCGAACTGTCTGTTTAAAAACCTCAGATTTTCCATGGCTTTCACATATCGAATAATTTCGATATATACGCTTACAGAAGAATCTAAAAGTTCAGTAAAAGTCACTGATCGTGTATTAACGTCTATCGAACAGAGTCGTTGTCTTTTCGGTATTCTATATCGAAGAGGCACTTAATTCCATAAATTTAGCGAAACTTGGATGAAAATTATCAGTCATATGTTAATATCGAACAGGTTTTGTTCTATTCCTCAAACAATTCAGTTAGTTCTTCTAAGTAATGAAGTGTCGAAAAGTTAAGTATGATCTAACTGAGGAGTTTAGTGACATTTACCAATGGCATCATCGTTTTTAATGAATATAACGTTTATCTTATCTTAAAAGTCTGTATTGAACTTGTTCGATAATAACAGCCAATGCATTTCTTTCCGTGTAGCTATTGTATATATCATCAGAGCCATGGGGATAGAAGCAAAAATTCCATCCATCAAGTAGCAAACTCCTTATCGTTCGTTAACCTATATCCATGATGGCATACGAAATTTATTTTGACCCCAGACCCCAGGCCTTAGCCATACATTGTGATTCGCGAATCCCGAGAAAGGGGATACGAAAGCAGTGACAAAGGAGAAGAGGTGAGGAGCGGCCCGCGGCGTGCCGCAGATGTATCTGACAAAGAGAGAACTTGTCATTTTTCAGAAACTTACGAAAGGGCGGATTTAACCTGAATTTCTTGCTCGAAAAAGATTTCTTCCTTTGGTTGAAACTCTTTTGTTGCTCATAAAGGAGAGGAGTCGCGTTGCGTTGACTGTACATGACGCACAACTCTCGAGGCTGTTTTCCTTTGCTGGCATCAGTCATTCTTGTTCTGCATCTTCCTCATTAAATCAGCTCGGAATGTTTCGTAAAAGGTCAGGGGCTGTTTTCTTTCATAGGTAGGTTAAAATAATGTTGAGATATTTCGTGTTAGATGAACGTAGTTCAAATCATTGAGCTCGTTGTAACGTATTTATCTCAGTCAAATTTTGCTATTTTATCGTGATTTACCGATAGTTTATGTTATGAATTTGTTTCTTAAAAAAATTAATCTGACTTAGAGAGACTTATAAAACCTCAGTGATATATTTAATTCACGATTTGCTTGGTGTGAAAGGGAAAACTGTAGCATTGATTATCAAGCAGTAAAAACAGACAAGCTAAAATAAACTATTGCTTCATTCCACACATTTAAAAATCTTTTATAAATTTTGGAATAAAGTCATAGTTTACTTTATCTTATATTTTTTATGTGAAGTTCTATCAAAAGAAGACCAAAGTGATTGAACTATACAGTATATTATTATTGAGTATATTGCTATAGTATTGATTATATGTGTCGGTATCAGATTAATTGTTTCGAGACATTAGTTAATTACGAAAGTTTACTGATGCCTTCTGGATAGCTGAAGTATTTAATGCAAAGGTAACGACGGAGTTCATTCTATGTTATTTCCATCGTTAATCGAACTCCGCATTGCTTTCTGTATTCGCCTTTGGCCATCTGATTGGCCTTGAGTGATTAAAATAAATCTCAGGTTCATAAATAGATAATAAAATTATCTATGCCTGACGTGCTAACTTCGGCGAATCAAAGTTTGAATTCTGTGCTCATTCAGATGTTGCCATTCGAAACGAAAGAATATCTTCTGAATATTCAGATAGGGATGTTCGAGTGGGAATCCTCCTTCCGCTAGTAAATCTCTATTAATTTCCATCCTCGACTTATTAGGTCAGCGAAGAAAGCCGACCATTGCCCCACTGACCGGTGCAGCGGATTCTATTTGTGAATGGCAGCTTACATAAATAAGGAGGTTATTGCGCAACTGCTCTTTCCGAACAGAAAATAGGAAACACATTCTCGCTCGCAAATCCACTCTAATTAACATATCCTTGCGTTTCGGATCAGCTTTGACCAGTATAAATTTGGATCAGACTTGACGGTTTTAATAGTCGAAATTCGAAGATTATAAGTAACTTCGATTATACATCTTTTAAGCCTTCGTCCTGGAAATGAATGGGATAATGTCGCTAGAAAGACTCTTATCTGAACAACGTCATATTTGTTGGAAGTATGGTCGACAGGGCTTTTGTGATCTGCATTAAAACTATCCTTTAAATAGTTCGACAATATTCCCGAGGAAAAACGGACTTGAGTAAAGTCTGACGAGGCTTCTGGGAGGGGACGGGACGGGAGTCTATCAAGCAGCCTCCCGGATGGAGGAAGATCCCGGGCTCGATTCCCGGCCCCGTCAGACTTTTTTCAAGTCCGTTTTTCCTTGGGAATTTTCCTGGGTACACGCCCTTATGTGCAAAGTTACCTCTACCCTTTTCTTGTATTTAGTTCGTCAATATTTAATTATTAATTAATCATTTATATGTTATTTTAAAAATTCTTGCAACTACATTTGTTTAAATTTCTTTTATGTTTAAGTTATCATACCATCCGGTAAAAGCTTAGACATTTGTTTCAATTATGGGGTTAATTCTCAATGTATTATAATTAATTATAACTAACGTAAAAAAATAACAAAAGTGAGGAAGATTTACAGAAAATACTGGATGTAGTGAACGTGCTAATGAGAAATTACAAGGCTAAGGCTGTGAAATACTAGACCCCATTTTGACATGTAGTATCAAATATTGTCAGAAACCTTTTCATGCACTTTAATACTCCTCCAAGTTACCCCTGGAAGTCAGGCAGAATAGCTTTGTCCCAGGAAACTAAATTCCGTACTGCATATGTGACTTATGACTAAAGAATACAACCTGTTAGAAAAGGAAAGGAAAAACTTTTTGCACGCGCACCATTACTGAAGTATGTTACATAAATAGTTCGTATTGCGATATAATCTCTCATAACAGGAAAACATCCATTATTGAGTGGAAACGGAATTTAACTCAGTCTAGATCTCGGTATAAATCGTTTTTTTATTTAAGAATGGCAGTAGGAAATTCTCATTTAATTCCAGGATGTCTGTACTTAATACATTCATTCAAGACAATTAGGTGCGCGTGGGTTTACATTTTTTCTTTCACAGCCTCGAGGCATATTTCCCCACAATAGAATCCTATGCGCGGCATTCATGAAAAATAAAACATGATAATTCCAAATTTATTGAAGATACTCCTATGGGATTCAATCCATCACTCGCGGACGAACGGTAGCAATCATGGTCATCGGGAAACTTGAGTTCATTTATTGGCCGGAATTCCCATCAATCCTTTGAATTAGCGCCTCATAGGATTATATTCGTAAACCTCAGACCGGGCTGCTCCCAGTTCAAAGAAGACCGGAGTTTAGCGGCGAATATATAGAGGCCAAATTCCTGATGAGATTAAAGCCATCCCGTAGTGCAATGCTTTGAGCTTTGGGTAGCGAGCTAAGTTCCCAAAATTCTCGCCTCGGAATACGTTCTTAATATCGCCGTATATAACTATTTTGAAATAAACATCAGTCACGGTATATCCAGGAAGTAAATTTTATTTTTTTATGTGGTTTATACCCTGCACTATTCTCATGTTTCGAAATTATGCTATTGGCTCTATGCTATCTTTTAATAAAAAACTAGATAGCGAGCTGTACCCCTTAAGAAAGATTTATTTACTTTGTATTTTTAATGATGAGAGGTTAATATCAGATCAGGAAGCGGATATATGTATCAAATTAAGAGATGAAATGGGAAATAGGAGTGCTATATGAATGATATGAGAGACTGGTGTTATTGGGTGATGATAGGTCGAGAAACTGGTAGTAATTATATAATCTATGCTAAGAAGTAGAAGTCGCTATTTAGATTTCTACTGTTGTCGTCCGACTTTGGGTAAAGAACCGGAACCTAACCGGAAAGTGGATACAGAGTCTCATGCGAAAAATTAGTACTGTTTACTTCTTCTAATATTCTTGCGCATGAAACTATACCTGAATACTTTCTTTATTTCGCCAAGAATCAGTTCGCACTCTAGTTATGTCCAAATCCAGTTTCTCATTATGTGTAACGGTGAATTGAAACTAAAAAAATATATTTCATTCTAAACTAATATTAAATTCAATGTTAGCCGAAAGTTAGACACAATTAAAACTCTAATCTTTGTAACATAATAATAATAATAACGCTTTATTTGGCGAGGTTAGGCCCATTAGGACCTCTCTTACACCTAACCGTTAAGGGTAATTAATATTACCCTTTACGGGTGTGTGTGTGGTGGTATTAAAGTTGTGGAATTGAATATGTTGTGTTTTATTTTTCCAGAAACTAATATTTATTACAAACAAGGTGGAAAAAACAAAGATATATAAAAGAGAAAAAAAAGAAGAGGTAAAAATAAAAGAATTGGGATGTGGGGAAGAACTCCTCGGCTGAAATGCCTGGTGTGGGTAATGGACCATGGTTTAAAACATTTTTCGGATTATTTATCATGATGAAGTCCTAGCAAGAAGCTGAGTGCTTAGTAACAAAGATTGGATTCAATGGGAGGATGACAAAATTTAGTGAATTGAACATGTTTGAAAGTAGGTTGGACTCGAAATTTTTTATGCAGAGATTGTGCTGAAATCACCCATTATAATAACATCTTCGTACTGATTTAGTACTTCGGATAAGTCCTGTTTCGAAATCAGAAAGATATTCGACTGTCGGTGGTCGATAGACAACGCAAAAAACAAGTTTTTTTAGTTTTAATTTGAATTTCGTCCATAATATATTCTGGGCGATGGTAATAGTTGGATTGAGAATGAGAGATTACTTTGTGCTGGAAGCAGTCTCTAACGTATATACAGACTCCACCTCCTCGTTTACGAGTCCTATCGTTTCTTATGTCCGAGTCTTGAATACTGCTGTGCGGTTTGGGACCCACACGAAGTAGGTTTAGTCTCAAATTTAGAGATGGTCCATCGTAGAGCAGCCCGATTTGTTTGCGGGGATTTCAGGTTTGATAGCAGCGTTACGGCAATGATAGAGTCCCTCAGTTGGAATTCACTACAGATGAGAAGATCTGAATATCGTCAGAAACTTTTCGAAAAGTTCATTCGTTCAGAATTTATAGACGAAGTAAGTGAAATGTTAGAGCCAGTAAGGAGCAAACGCGATCTCCGAGAGTCATCGACTAAGCGTTATAGGGAAGTAATCGCAAGGACGGATAATTACTTTTGGTCGTTTTTTCCCCAGGTTATTAGAGATGCTAATAGGGATGAATGAATAATGGTGGTGCATTACACCCTCTGCCATACACCTCTGGCGGCTCGCGGGGTACATATCTAAATATAAATCTAAATAATTTTAAAATTAGGGATAGTAACTATTTCCGATGGTACATTAGGCTTAAGCCAAGACTCACTAACACCAATATTATCAATTCCTTTAACTGAACCAATATGTTTTATTTCTTCGATATGAGTCAGCACACTTTGCGCGTTAATATGTATAGCTAAGAGAGATTTTTGGTGCTGAGAAACTATTGCTTGCTAGCATTCCGGTGTAGATAGAGATTGTGTTCCCGGAAGGTCACGTTGGGAGGTGCACCTGCTTAACGAGCCATTGAGCGCGAGGGTAATAGAGAGAAAAGAACATGAGTTTGCATTGAGTGAGCAGCTAGTGGGGGTGGGAAAAAACTGCGTAGCTAAAGGATTCAGGTAAGTAGCGGCAGGGGGTATGCTAAAAAAGGGGGAGCAGAGAGAGTGTTTTTTCCGAGAATTTTCGTGCAGCATTTTAAAAAGGTGGAAAACAAAGGAAGAAAGAAATGCAATTTTATGTCTGGAAAAAGTGACAACATGGCGATGAAAGATAGAGTGGGTGACGCTCTTTTCCTCTCTGAGAGAGAATAAGGTGATTTTCTTCTCGCCTTTCTTGGAAAAGAGATTACCTCGTCGGAAATTTTCGAGCTCCGACTCTTTATATAGTATTTCGCAAATAGGAAAGGACACTCATTTTGATTCATTCAGGACACGGAAAAGCGGAACTCATGAATGGAGTGGTTGTGCTGTATCAATTCATTGGAAGAGATCCAGAGATGTAAAGTGAAAGAATATGGATGTGTAGTATCAATGGGTGTATTTCTTTAGTTAATAAATAAAATCGATAGGTAGTAGCTAAACTCACTATAATCCCATAGTCATATCGTAAAAGATACCTTGAACCTTACTACTTCATCCAAAGGAAGAACCCTCTTCCGACAAGATTCTTGGATGGACGGCTGAACTTCACCTTTTACCATTACATTTACCATTTTACATTCTTTTACTTTTCTTACATTATCGTGAAGTTTCCGCTGATGGCTGTGAATGAGGAAGGAGTCGCAAAATACTCCAAACACCATTACAAATGAGAACAACCGATGTACCGAATTTCGCTGTCTGACAAACAGTATTATCAAGGTTATAAAGGCGACTGGCTTAACCACGAGCGGGAAACAGACTGCAAAGGAAAAAAAAATGAAAAGCGAAAAGGCGTCAGGTGTTGTCGATCAGAGAATATAAATTTTTATCAAAATCAAAGTAGTTATTCATAATATTGTGTAAGCTTTTTTAAATATATAAATTTCAAAATGGTTCATAAATACATTAGCAATAAAGGGAGAAAGTGGATTGCCTATGGATGTTCCAAAAGTTTGTTCGTAAAATTTGTGGTTGAATTGAAAACAATTTTGAGACATACATAATTCAGTTAATTTTATATATTCTTCAATCACAGCATCAGCGAGACCAAAGTCCTGGAAATGTCTATTTAAAATTTCAAGAGTTATGCCAATAGGAACACTTGGGAATAAACTACAAACATCAAAAGATAAGAGTATTTCTGAATCTTTGAGATCTAAGTCAGCAATCTTATTAGTGAAGTCTAAACAGTTTAAAGCAGAGTGACTAAAATTGAAAGGCATAGATTTAAATTGTGTATTTAGCCATTTAGCTATATAGTAGGTGGGAAAATTTATGGTAGAAGCAATTGAATCTTTAATCCCCGTTTTTTTTATTTAAGTTTACGTTGTAAGTTGTCCATCTACCGAGGTGGCAACGTTTAAGGGGAACATAAAAATGACTAAACATGGAATTCGCCCAAAAAGAGGAGGAAAACCTATTCAAAAACCTCCCGTAGGCAATGCAGTTAAATCTCAGCATACATATTATAATTAAATAAGATATTAAATCTATCATACATAAAATATACATATGATATGTCGTTTAATTAAAACTAATACAGTACATGGCAGAATATCCATATAGTCACCTACATAAATATATAAAGATTGAATATAACAAATGCAACTCGATATAAAGGAGATAGCCGTAAACTACACTTTAATAAATTACATACAGTTTAACTTAAGCTTATTTTTGAAAACTCGCATTTTTAGGCATTGGCATGAGAATTTCACCAAGTAAAGCGTTCCATTCCCTAATACCCCTATTAATGAAAGAGTATTTCGTTTTTATCCTCCTTCCCTTACCTATATTCCCAGTTGTTCCTACATCAACGTATTTCACCTTAGTTCAATTATTTTTACAATCTAGTTCAGAAAAGAAACATTCTATTATCTCTTATCGAATAGACTACTTATTTACGTATGGTTTTCTTATTTTCTTCATAACAATACTTAACTCACTCCCTGCCATACGCCTCTGGCGGCTCGCAGGGTATATATCTAAATATATCTAAACTTAAAGAAAATTCACCGAATTTACTATAACGCATATATTCTCCAGTTTGCAATATTTAGGGCAATGTGAGTTTTATTTCGCTTATTCTAGGTCACCATTTCATAGTTGACAAAAGATGCTTCACGAGAGAAAAGACAGGAATTCGGGAGACAATGATTTTCATTTATGGTGCTACTTACACTCCGATGAACAGAGAGAACG
Organism: Sympetrum striolatum; assembly: GCA_947579665.1. Taxonomy (NCBI): domain Eukaryota; kingdom Metazoa; phylum Arthropoda; class Insecta; order Odonata; family Libellulidae; genus Sympetrum; species Sympetrum striolatum. Next base: position 32,786,168 of record OX388346.1, read on the forward strand.
CAACTAAAAATAAAGGATTATAAGACGTTGTCCTTGCCGTAGAATAGAATGGGAAATATCTTCATAAAATGAATCAACGGTGCGAATTCTCAAGAAGTCCTTCAATTCATGGTCAAAACCAAGAAAACTATTTTCTTTGTCGAGTGCAGGAAATAAATTCACAGTGGTAAAAACTCTTTCGAAGGTCTATCCGACAACTGTGAGAAATAGAATGTGACAAAGAGATGATGATTAAAACAGTCTTCATGATTGAAACGCTTTTTCTGTATATGATTTGTTCTGAAATGTTCTGTATAGGATCAATGATCACATACAGAGCAGATGTAGCTAACTGCTAGTTAATGTATCAATCAAATGTAGTCATATGACTACCTGAATGATATTAAATATTATTGAAGTAGTCAGATGCTAATAAAATTGTCTTTAAACATACTCCATTTCTGAAATTGGACTACTATAAATACTAAATTTAGTCTTTCATGAGTACGTAATGTTTTTGTGGAATATGCTCTTACTTTTAAAAGTGTGTCGTGGCGTAGGAGTTCGTAATGCTGCTTATTATTAGTGTACTTATTAATAAGTTTAGATATATATCCTCCCAATATTTTATGTACCTTATGTATTATATCGTTTATAAATTATTGCCCATTTTCTCTCATGATTTTTCATGCATTCCTCTCGGTCCTGCACCTTTCTGCAGGATGAAATTTAATAGAAATAATGAACATTTAACTCAATTTAATTCAACTTTATTAGGGCTATAGAATATTATCTGTTGATTTAAATTATGTGAAATATAAGATACTTCGTGATTACAGATGGTGATTATTTGTCGTGGTTGAATTTTAACCATCAATGAATTAAATTCCCAAGTTAAAAATACACTATTTGTGTCATAAAATAGTTATCCATTAAGTGACAATAGAAAATAAAGTATTACGTTTTCATCACATTTCAACGACCGATTATTTTGATAGATAGGCATAAGAAAGACTGCTGAAGTGGCATAAGATGGATGCATAAATTCAGGGATGATGTATTGAGGGGAGAAGACGTGGGAAGGATGCTTATTATATAAATCAATGAAAGGAAATGGAGCTAGATTGGAAATACATTGGAAAGGATATGTTGAAAGAAGTGATGGAGCGAACTAGGAAGGGAAGAGAGGAAACAAGAGCAAATGTGATCGATAGTTCGAAGAATGGAAGAGGATATATAAAGAGGTGAAAAGAAGGGCAAAGGATGTAGAATATTGGAAAAATGTCAACTAGGGCCTGCGAAAACGTATAACCATTAATGATGATGCCAGTTATCATTGATGCATAAGGCTAGATTAAAACATTAACTTTTTAAGGTCCAAAGTTGTGTATGTGTATAGATATTTTCCAGACAATCGCACCTAAAATACGTGATGAAAGATATGGAAAGTATTATTTTAAATTAAATCAAAACTCCCAGATAGGGGTATTGGTACATATTACATACATAATTTTTTGTGGTTGCATTATTTTTTATGGGAAACTTGCTATAAAGATCCATGTGCATAGCAATTTTGAAAAGAATTAGTTCTTTCCAAATTCGTTGTGCATATTTTGGTTGTAGGGTTTATCTTATAGCATTTACAAAAAATTTGAATTAATCTTGAAGTAGAATAAGGAAAGCGGCTGCTGATGGTTATGTTATATATAAAAACAACTCCAAAAACCATCAAAGAACTGTTTTTTGATGGTTTTAAAGTTGTTTTTTATATATAATCTTGAATTAATTGAAAATCAAGTTAAAAATATTTAAACTTTAGGAAGTAAACAATGCGTATAGAGTAATAGTAGAAATATCCTATTCGAAATTTGCGTATTATTAAAATGTGACATAACCACTTTTTAAGGCGATATATTCATTATTATACCTTAACTGACCTTGCCACTGGGCTGTAGCCTAACCGCGAGGATATCTTCTATAATAATAATGACAAAATGATAATATAGTTATTACCGCATTTAAGGAAATAATAAAAATTGTATGTGCAAAAATTGTATTTGTAAGCAAGATTTTATAAGTGTTCAAAATTTGTCATTTATTTGCGGAAAAATCAATGGTCCCAAATGCGAACCTTAAGGCACAATGAGTCAATCGAGAACAGGGAATAGTATTGATGATATATTATTCGGATTTTATGATTCTACTCCACGCGCTCCCTTCCTCGGTGGTGCTTTCCTTTTTGGCTCTGGATCCCTCAAAAAGCCGTATACTTCCGTCAACATCTCATTCTCCTTCGTTAGGAACGAAAACTGCGGCAAAATGCTTTCCGAATCAATGTAAAAAACTGTCCTGCTGTCTAGGAGCAATCCGCGTGAGAAATAACGAGCGTATAACTCGGGTGAAAAATTCCCTCTTCTAATTGGGGTCCCGTGTGTTATTCCGACGCATACCCCCGAAATCTCGAGTGCTGCGCCTTAAAAAGGCAACTTTAATACATTTGATGTGTCCGTTGGGTGCATGACCTTCGTGGACCTTCATTCTGCTACTCTTTTTGACGGTGGGAACACAGCTCTTCACTCTCCGGAGAAAGAGAGAAACAAAGGAAAGAGGAATTGAAAGGGAAAAGGCCTTAAGGGAAAGGAGCGGGAGAGAGTAAGCCATAGAAAAGAAGAAAAGTGAGGCGCGCGTAGGTGGAAACATGGTGAATCGAAAACACGACTGTATGTAAGGTCATCTGCTGAAGTTACCTATATTATTCGTTTACGTATTTTCCGCCGAAGTTGTACCAATGTTTGGTGGAATCCTTGTACAATTGATACATAAAAAAATCAATAAGAATAGTAAGAAATTATTTTAAATATATAATAGAGCAAAATAAATAGTGAAGAGATTATTTTAAAATATATATTACAATAAATTGATCAATAAATCAGACAATGAATTCCATATTGGTATGATATTGCATTGAAATTGCATGTTAAAGCGTGCAAGGTTTTTATTGGATTCCTGATAGGTCTTCATCAGGTACAGCTATGTGCAAAAAAACTTTAAAGTCCCACGGGTTATTTAATATTAAGGATTAAAGTTTTTTGCACATAGCTGTACCTTGAAGCATCTACCACTTATTAAATTTATCTTGATCTATCACATCATTGAGGGGCTTAATACATCGTTATTGCAGAAGTTTATCTTATATATACCTTTTTATGAACTATCTTCTATGAATTAAAAAATCTAAGACTTATTTACCTATCTACGGCTTTTTTAGAGCTGCTTAAAATTGGATGCGTTTTAGACTCGCGATCTTGAATGCACTACAATAAAAAAGAACGAATTTACTTTGGGCGAGATTGAGACAAATATGTCTCCTCTTACAACAGAACACTATGTATTATAATAAAGCAGGTATCGCAAACAATGTTTACTTTAAATGTGAAATTTACTGCTATGACTCAGATTCCTTCCCTGCTGGTTAACATCCTTTTCGTAATCAATCCTTAAAGATCTCATTGTCCATCATCGGTTCCTCGCTTTTGAAGACTCTCCAACATATTGATATATAAGGTAGGAAAAGATTCTAACATATTTGTGTTACAGATTTATATTTTACCTGATGATTCCCCTCATACAGACTGAGGATCGACTCGAAATTGGAGAATTTTGTGAAGAAATCGAAAACAGGAAAGTTTGCAAAACTTGGTCAACTTTGAACCCCTGTATAATTTCAATGCTCTGGAGTAAAAGTAAATTACTTGTATAGTTGTTTACAGAATTTATTCGAGCATTGTCGCGCAAAGTTTCATAGTTCCAAATTAAGAAATGCTTGTTTTATTATCAGCTTTTTTTATTGTATCCCTTTGAGAGTAATTGTAGTCTCCTGGAGCCGCACCCCATACTAAGACATATACAAGTTCCAATAGAACTGTAGTAAAAAAAATCGGTGCACATAATAGCATATGAAATTATGTACAAATATATATGTGCGTGAATGACACAAAAACCCATTCAGTATTTCGTATCAATCATTCATACATCCGCAACAGGTGTCTCACCCTATCGCCGCCCAGGTGAACTCATTTTCCGCAATCGAATCAAACAAATCAGACCCCTGGAAAATCATTAATATAAATCCCATGACGTGTTGCTAGGCGTCAGCTGTTGCTTACCACTGACCACACGTGAGCTGTGCGTTGGGACACGTGAAAGCCGGTTTCATCACACCATTGGTGGAACAACCGTTTCAGCTGAAAAACTTACAAAGTGAACACTTTCATTTCGTCCCAATAAATTCTGCGTCATAATGAGGTAACACGGACTCTTATATGCCTCTATGTTATAATGAATATCTTCATCATGAAGACTTAAATACGTTTTATATGCATGTGCAGTATATGATCGCTTGTAAATTTAAGGATTTTACGTTCGGAGAGAAAATAGAACATAACAGGAAGGTAATAAGGAATTGAAAATGAATGCTAATTGGTGGTATGAGATAGAATATTATGTGGCAAAAGGGAATTGATTTTATACAGTCATTTGTATAGATAGTTGTATATCATGGATGGATATTCGAAGGAGTTGACAAATTCTATGACATTAAACTAAATTAGAATTAATTTAATTAATTTTTGCTCAGACCTCATTTAGCATTGAAGTTAAAGATGAAATAGAGATATGCCTTTGAATATTGTCAGCCAGTTACGAAACATAAAAAATTGATCATGGAATCTAGAAATTGATAAAACTCATAGTAGTTTCGTCGGATTTTACTTTGATTAATCAAAAATTTTAAAAATTCGAAAGAAAATACCGTTTTCGATTCATTGACATCTGAGGAAAACGAATACATTAATTCCTCCGGACAACAAAATTACTGTTATTTTCTCGGTTCAAGTAATGAACGGTGACATCAAAAATGCATTTCTCATATTTACATCGTGGAAGTGCTTAGTTATGTCCATATCAGAGTACTCTCTAAGTTGCGTGTCTGAGTGGCCGAGCAGTACTTTTCAAGTTCCACCCTACTAATTTGTCGAGCGTCTTGCATTAATTGAAATTAAATATCCTTTGACTTAGCTTTCATGGATGCAATGACTATTTTGCATATTATGAATCGTATTGTGGTATTACATTAAATTAAATGAGGAAAATCTGAAGAATCAAAACTTAAAATTCTTCCTTAGCGATAGGGACCCAACTTGGTAAACTAAACTACCACTGAAATTATTTGGCCACCCAAAAAAATGGAAAATTAGGATTATTGTTGTTATTTATTATTTGTTTCTCCATTTTACTCGTGAAGTTAACGCTGACAATTTGCCTTTCAACGGCAGATATGGTATGAAAATAGGAATTCGATTGAAGAGCCTACTGGATAGAATTAATTCGATTATAAGCTTTGAATGCGCAAAAATCCAATTAATTATCTCTCGATTATTTTTACCCGAAATAATTCACTTGAAGTCTCTTCGTGATTTTTTATACTTGGGTTTGCTTATTATTTATTCTTCCATCAAAATTTCTTTCTGATATTCACTATTTTACACCACATTAAGTCCTTACAAACACCAGTGTAGCATCGAGGCGTAAATTTGAAGAGATCATGCACAGGCAAATGAGTAAATGTACAGGTAAATGAGTAAATGTAAATGAGTAAACTGAATGAGTGGATCACTTTCCTGATTGCTATCTTGAACTGAGTGTATTCAAACAGCAGAAGCTGCCAAGATATTATGGGAATCCTATTTATTTATTTCAAATTACGTTGCGATTAGGCCATCAGGCCTTTAAATTAGTTAACGATTTAGGTACTTTTAACCCACCATCCAAACTACCACTCCCACCAAACAATCACAAATCATGGCTAAAATGACCAATTGTTATTACCAATCGCATGTAAATTGCCCTAATCATCACTTAATATCAATTAATACATCATAACAACCCCAACACATTAATAAAGGAACACACATTACATCGTAACTTCTACAAACTACATATTTAATACCACGACCAGTTTCGGCCTAAGTCATTGAAACCGATCGTTAAATAAAATAATTTGTGGAAGTTACGAAGGGCAGAGTGTTTGTTTATGATTGGCATTGCTTTCCACGATATCCAGCTAACTCACATTGATTATATACAGCAATACAATTACACTTATTTCAAAACAAGACAATAAATTATCACCAAATCAATGAATACACTATGAACCGAAAATACATACATTGGAAGATAAATGGATTATTCAGCTAATATGGGATACTACGAAGGAAGCAATTTCGAAGGAAAATTCAAGGGACAGAAGTCACGCATGAGACATTCTTGTACGAGGAGAGAATTGGAGTAAGCAATACGGTGATAAGAAGGGTGCGCTCAAAGCGAACCAAGAAGAAGGGGCAGAAATGAAGAATAGAGAGTAATTGCCGAAGGAACGTGCTGTGGGAAGTGTATTGGTCGAGGAGAGAGGGTGGAGTGGGGCCGAAAGAAACCGGAAGAGGAGAAGCTGCACGAGGAAGGGAAGGGGTGTTTGATGTTGGCGGAGGGGAAGATATTGCCCAAGAGGCTTAGAGGGCAAATACTTCAAGTTATGAGGAATACAAAAGAAATGGAAGCTGGTGAAGAGACATTGGGAAAATGGAAGGAAGTTGTAAAGAGTAACACCTTGTAGAAGGTTATTGAGGACGAAAATCTTACCGGGAAATTATAAGGGAATTAATATGGTTAAATCAAAGAACATGAATCTAGATAGGTTATTTTAATTTAGTACTTTGGCAGGAAGACCGGCGTATATCTTTTAATCAGATTGAGATGAGGTTCTTCACAATCTCATACGGCTACAATCAGATTTCCGAAAATCTCAATGTGAATTATTTTTAAAGATTTCAAGGTGACCTCTTTTTATCAATTGTGATATGCTAAAGCTATGATTTCCGGAAATACGATCTAAGAGTTTGAAAGTGTCCGTATATAAAAGGCTTACATTTATTAGCCGCATATGAGACAGGCCGTTTAAGGAAAATCGATCGTTGCAAAGTTCATACTGCATATAATCGCTTCTGCTGTCGGGAACTGTCACTTCAATTTTTCCTTCGCTATGCTCTGCCAAAATCTGAATACAGTGGATACACAGAGCTGAATGTGTCCTTAATCTTAGTTAGTATAGGAATCCTACAGATATTATTCTATATCTATCACCGCATAACTTATTATCCTATAATTGATGGCATCAAATTTTAAATTACGATGTATAAAACAAATCTGGAATGTGAATTCTGTTATTCTAATGTAGCCTAACTCAACCTGTGTCGGCAACCATGTCCTCACACGAATAATTGGCCTACAATCAAAGCCGATTCAATGTATTAAATAAATACAAAATGTTTACAGAAAATAGAAAAAATATTATGATGATAATGTTGAAAAATGTCTCAATAATGTTGCTTATCCGTTTTAATATTTATATCCGAAGGTTTTTATATATTTGTATCAACGTATCCGAATTTTATTGATATATTCCAAGATTTGAAGCACTTCGATATTTCCTCACTCAAAAGGAAAAAATCTTTTAAGCTGCTGTGTATCATTCGTTAGGTGGAAGTAATAATATTTTCCTTGGAGGAACTGCTCGTATATTTCCTACCAGACGGATGCACAAAAACGAACTTTCCAAAAAAAAAGAATGATAAAGTTTTCAAAATATTTTTATGGCTCCGGATTTTCCCGAAAATGAGTCTCGATGGAGTAGTTTATCACCAACTTTTCCCAAGCGTAGCGAAAGTTTCCTTTATCTTTGTTATCGAAGGAGATTATCATTTTACGGCACAGCCTTTTTACTACGGCTGAAGAGTGCTTCATAAGCTTTTTTCCAACTCATACTGGTCTCTAGAAAGTCAATGTTGTCCCGAGATATACGAGTAAGTAAGAATCTATCGAGGGTTTTATCCTCGGTCATTCCACGCACCCCTATAGTTTACGATGTTTGAGGAGAAATCAGTCTCACAGTGCCTGGTTTGTATATTACGATCATGCTTTTCATTATTTTCAATATCATTTATCTGAATGTTTAAGTGTTTTAGACTTAGTATTTTTAGTAGTTTTACCAAGTATTTGCTTGTATTTTTTAAATTCTTGTCTCATTCCGAATATTTGACAAGCTTTTATTAAGCGAAATCTTGTTCATGCTAATTTAATGCTAATAACTGACAAAGTTAGTTTAATCTAGTTAATATTCTGTTTCTCTATTATGTTATTTTCATGTATGTAATTTTTATTTTTTACTTTTAATACATTCCCTGTCGTTGTATTTTAAACTCATCTCGTAATTAGTTTCAGTTTGTGAGATACTGGTTTTTATGTAAATATGTCATAATTTGTTCTTTCTTTTTTGTATACCTCTATCAATTTTTCTTTTTGTCTTTTATAACTCTTTTAATCTACTTCCATCATAAAATTTAGCTTTCTATCTGTAGGCTTCGCAGGTTTTTCACACTCCTTCTAGTGAGTGTTTTCCTGCAGTAGAAACTTTTCCTAAGCTCCTAGCTTAGGTTTTTAATCCGCATAGTATTTTTCTTCTTTGTCCTTTTTCAAGATATCTGTTTCCATTCATTTCTCATACGACGAAGGGTTACATGTAAGAAGAGACTTCCTTGTATCAATCTCGCCTTAATAAAGCCCTTTTATTATTATTATGTATTGTCATTGATGTGAAATTTTACCACTCCTCCAATTTTTCTTTTATCTATAAATTTTATGATGAAATACCTCAAATATTTCAAAGTTTTCAAGTAAATCTGTGGCACATTTTGTAGAGAAAGCTTTAAACGAAAGAACGATGATTGTTTCGGCCTTCAATTCGTGGAAGATCATTATATCAATAGATAGAATAATAGATCTAATATTTTAATTGATTGGTTATGTCTTAATTTAAACATTATATCTATTATATTTTATTATTATACTTTAAACGAAGTTATAGATTCCAAGATTCCTTAAATATAGGAAATATAATACCATATAACTTCTTTCTATGTGTAAGCTATAACATCTTTAGTATATTATTAACAACATCTTAGGGGAAAGAAAATCGCTTATTTGCTTATAATATCTTGAGAACAAATCTCCTCTGATATTTTATTGGAACGGGGATAGAGCTATAATTTGTGCTTTGCTAAGTATACATGCTGAAATCAGCTATCTATCAGTTGATTACGTTTCATTAATGCGGGATTTACTTAGTGAGTTGGTGCTAACATCATGCGATTGGATTCGGTTCCTTTGCAAACATCTCCTTTAACAATTTTATTCCATGGGAAGTAACCTCGGTGAGAGAGGCTAACTCTTAGGTGGCACCTGCCTCATCACAAAACCTTATGAATTATACATATCTCTTCAGCATTAGCAATTATTCGTCTAATTAAAACACCGATGAATAATCCTCATTTAAGCCGCATTAGATTTTAAACATGTTTTTTCCCTGCTATTGTTTACAGTAATTGTGCTTTTGCATTAATTTTTTTACATGTCAAGGAAGGGTTGTTGCTTATTACTATTTCTCAACTGGAAGCCCTTGCATGTAAGTTGGGTAGTAGTCTCTCTAGTGTTAATATTTCGTGGAAATCTGTCTAAAGATATATCTCTTAAAGATACATTGCCACGAAAGGGTATTTAACTCTTCATTCGTTAACCTGTGAATAAGAAAATATGGGGTGAGAATGATTCGAAAGGGTTGCAGAATGGCTGGAAGATGTATTTGCAAAATAGGAGACTTTGGTTTTAGCGGACTTTTTTATCTTGTTTTATCCTAGAATACATCCATTAATGGGTCGCACGCAAATTACGTAACGCAAAATTCTCAAATTTTCGACCCCCCTCCCAAGTAACGCCTGGCCGGACCCCCCCGTTGCGTAATTTGTGTACGGCCCTTAAGTAGTTTATACATAATAATAAGGGAAATATCATAGTCGACTATTCTCGGTTGGTTATGTCTAAAAAGTAACTCGTTTTTCAGATTACACACAGATTATCTTTGAGTTCATTATAAAAAGGAGTTATTTTTCTCAAGAAAAGAATTCAAACCTATCGAATTCTCGTCTAGATAATTTAACGAAATTGTATTTTATTCGTTATGGCTGAACACCGCCGAAGAAAATCAATATTCCTCGCGAAATACGCAAGTCAGCATAATGTTTTCTATGATTGAGATTAATGGCATGTCAGAATTATGTGTATCTTACATGTAATTTATACTGAATGTTAACATGAAATAACTAGCAAATTTTTCGAAATATTTCCGTATTGACTTTACTCTTCACATATCTTCATCAGTGTTGTTTTAAGTAGCTATTGGCAGAACTTAAAAGGGATCGAAAACATAACGAAAGCATATATCTGTAGGTACTTTAGAAATATTTTTGGCTGCATTTTCGACTGTTATACTAACTAAATTTTCTTTCTTATTTCAGGTAAGCAAATTGTTTCTCCATCTCATTCGAATATGTAGAGGCTCAGCCTTACCTTTCGTAAGTACTCTGAACAAAATATCCTTAAATATCAGTCGAATAGGTCTAATGTACTTGACTGCCCATCACTGATTATTATATCTCATATTACCGTCAAAGCCTCTTCCAAAATTTATTATTCATTTTATCTTGTTACGTATCCGGAAGAATACTGAATTTATTTATGTACTTTTCTTACAATTCTTTTAAGAAATGAAACCTTATAAATCTTACAAATTATCATATTTTTGTGTAACGTAAGTCTGAATTTCATCAATATTTTTTTTCTCGTATGCAATTTTCGTAAATAGCGAAAATTAAGGATACTTGACGGAGAACTTTTATTTCTTGTTATAACTGGGCTGATACCCATTGATGACTTTTTATCTGAAATTAAAATCACTTAAATATCAATTGAATTACATGTTACATAGAGCTAAAGAGAGAAAAACTGTTATATTATTTGTGTCTCTTGAAATGTATCAGCATGATCCATAGTAAGTTCATCTTTTAAATTTCGTATTTGCTGTGGAATTTTGTGAGATAAAATGAAGTTCAGGGATTTCAGTTGGCTACATCTCATATTGTGAGAAGATTTCTTCAAGATGCATAAATATCCCGTATGATAATGAAAATACGTGAAATATAAAGTATACTACACGAAGGCATCAATGCAGTTATAAGCAGGTCTAGGCGGATGCTTCTTTTTCGTGAACCCTTTGGACGGATTAATGCTTGTCGTTTTGAGCCGTTCTCTCGAACGATGAGAGAGGTCAATGATACTCTGGAAAGAGACAAATTTATTGATGTATATGATTCTTTTTATTCGTGTAAATTGTATTCCATTTTTTCCTATTAATGGCTGTGTTTCTCTTCTTTCTCTTTATTTCTTTATTGTATCTCTTTGTCTCCTTTTTTCGTATTTAATTTTATTTATTATATCACATATAATTGGGTAATTTCGTATCTATTTGTGATAAATACATATTATTATTATTTTAAGTAGAAATTTTATGAGAATCGACCCGAGATCAATGGATACATCTGGACGTAAAATTAATACCCTTCCATGGAGGTCGAAAAGCCGGATAATTTCCAACGAGAAAAGTACACGCGCGAGTAGCTTCACCCGAAAATCCGGACTTACGAAACAAAACAATCTCGAAACGAAGGAAACTCGAGGCAACGCCTACGCTGTTGTTCTCCCTAACCTCTTCATGGAACTTCGTAATAACCGAGCTCTTCCCGTTCTTTCGCAATGCCATCTTACCCCCCTCCGAGTTCATTAAGTAACCACCTCCCCCCACAAAGGGAAGTCTCCTCCTCGTAGAGGCGCAACTCGGAATACAATTAAAACCGAAGAGACGTGGGAGTTCGCAGGAGACGGACGTTCCCAAAAGAGTTGGAGACACCGAAGCGTAATGAAAATTCAGCCGCGGTTTTGGAGGAAAATAAACGGGAGTGTTTTTTATCGGGAGTACGAGAAAGGGAATACGGAGGGATCGCCTCATTTCGGTTGTCAGGGAACCGAAAGGAGTTCCTCCGCCGTTGACAAAGGAAGGCGAGGTCAAACGGAGGCCTTCCCTTTTCCGGAGAGTGTCTGGAAGAAAGAGATTAGAGGCGGAAAAGAACGATGCGGTGCTGTTACTTTTGGTGGGAGTTGGAGGGACGAATAATGGGATTTGTACTCTTTCTGCTCCAGGAAACGTCTTTGATGGATGGTGGAGTATTACGGAAATTAGATCAGGAATTGTTATTGCGTCTAGGGCTTTCATTGAGGAGGTGACGTAGGCGAAGTCACCGGTCACACAAGACTAATATCGCCAAAAAAGGGGTAAATGGTTTATTACGCTATATTTATTTAATTTATTTTATTTCATCGCTTTAATTTCGTGTGATTACCAAGCGACAACGGTCGAGGAGTATAACAATACAATCTGTCCGGTATTTGCCCAAGGAAGGGAGGAAAACCCCTTCAAAACCCTCTTGTGGGCAGTACAAATCTTAACAATATGCTTGTTTGAACAATAATTCAAATATACAACACAAAAACACCCCACCAAATACATACAGTAAATTGAATTAATTTTTACACCATAGTTTATAAACGCGAATGATGAATGCGATATAATTTGCTATACCTTTGATACAGAATAGAATTAAGGTATCTTTATTTACTTTTGTTGGATCTTGTTCATGGCTGAGATATCATAAAAGATGCTGAGCTGTGAGTGATGCTGAAATGAGTATTATTTTATCGATTCAAATCGACTGAAAAGTGTCATTCTTAGAGGCGTTGCGCCTTGAAAAAACGTTTTCAACTCAAACTATTCTTGATTGGTGAGAAAGAACAGATATTCCCTTTTCCTTTGCAGAGATAGTTTACTCTGCAGCTAAAAGGAGATGGAAAAGATTAGCACTGCAACCGAATGAGAAATTGTGACTAGTTTTCCTGTTTGCATTACTTTTATATTTGGTGCCCAAATTTGAATTTCCTAGGGTCCCATATCCCTTGATACCCGATCCGTTATGCGGCAAAATCACCAAAAATCCTTTCATATGTTCCAACCTCCGTATCATGCTCATTTTGTTATTCCTTTCACTCCTAATTCAACTACTTTCTTTCCAATTATTCGATCCTGCCCTACATTCATTTCTCCTTTTTATTGATTTTCCAATTCCCTTGGTTTGAAATTTTATTTTGAGATCCTCAACTTAATTTGGAAATTGCTGAGTTTAATTCATATCTTATTATCTCTCCTTTTTTATTACTTGTTTCTCTCCAAGAAAATTGTGAACGTTTTTAATCTTTTTAGTCTATGTTTTATTCAGTATAAACTGGCTTTCTCTAATATGTTATGTATTGTACATTTCTTCTACTGTATCATTTCGTAGTTAAAATTCCTCCTTATCCAAATCATCTCTTTAAAAATCGTATATTTTTAATATCAAATGCCTTTATAAGCTCAAACGGCTTATCTCACATTTTTATCGCATATTTACTTTTACATTTTCCTTTCGTGGATTCCACCATTCGCATTCAGAGATTCATGAATTCCAAATTAGTTTTTCCTTTGATTTTTTTTCAAATATTACATATTCATGTGTTTACATGAGTAAAAACATATGTTTTCTTTCTCAGTTTTTATTTCTTGACCTCCCCCTTCACCTTCTTTTTATCATGTTCCCCTTCGATCAATTCATTCTCCATCATAATCGTCCATTCCGCTCCCATCATCATTCCTTATGATCTCTAATGCCCGAGCGATATCGTTTCACAGTTAAGTTAACTCCCCCCTCCTCTCCCAGTCGTTTGGAGCGATAAGGAAACGTAATTAAAACCACTCGATCATCCCCTCCAATGAAAAGAATCTTCCTCTTAATCTTACCTCATCCTTTCCTCACCCTCGAGGATTCGGGGAAGAACTCCTTCAACGCAGGAGCAAGCGATCGATCAAGCGTCTCGCAAAAAAACGAAAAAAAAAGAAAGGAGGAGATGCGCAATTTTTTTGCCCCCGAACACATTTAAAACGTGCTCTGAATGCCGCGGGATCCTCAAGACGTAAGGACTGTGGGTAACATAAGCCGTAAGGGGCAGAAAAGTGGGATGGGCCCAAAGGTTTACCCACTTATCTCTAGGGCTTAATAAGTGGAGAGTTATTGGGTGGATGTGAGGGGTGGAAAAAGACCCATTTCGAGCACCGTTCTCCCTTGATGATAGAACTAGAAGGGAGATTAAAGAGGGAAAAAAATTCCGATCTATTTTGAGAGGAAGAAAATTGAAGAGGGAATGTTATCGTAAAGGATGAAGGCCTGGGAATTAGAAAGGAAGACTCGATTGGATTCGTTGCACAAGGGAAGATGTTTGTCGGGAAGCGTTTGCCCAAACGGTGCCGAGCGTTTTAAACTCGGCCGTGCGACACTGGCGGTTCCACGTGAATGGAGAGTCGGAAATGACCATATGAATTGCGGAAGCAGAGACTCCTGGCAAATATGATATGTTTTCGAATGAATGCCCACATCGGTTGGAATCCGAATCTTCCTTTTGTTCGGCCAACATCCGACGCTTTCGAAAAATAGCTAGATGTTTGGTCATATCTGTAAAATATCTGTTTCGCCATATCAATTGTAAATAAAATGTGTATAGAAGTTGTGGGTATGCTTAGTATAGTTTTAGAAATGGGTAATTTTTATAATATATAAATTATAAATATATAAATTCAGTAACATTAATCGTAGGTTTTTAACCCTTGAAGGACCAAGGGGCATATTTGTCCCATGAATTTAATAAATTCTAGTTAGTTTATCTTTTGTCCTATTCTAATGACAGGGACATATTTGTTCCAATTTTATACCTATAAAATTAGGCTCTGTATATTCATAAGAATTGAATTGGTTTCATAATTTGACCTTAATAACTGAATTTAGATGAAGAAAACGGTGTTTCAATTGTAGTTTTCTTGCGGTCTTTAAAAGGTTAAAAGTTTTCCATGCGCAGCTAAATCTTTAAATTTTATAACCGAGTGTTCCATGAATATTAAAAACACCCATAAGTCATCTTTATCATAATATACGTCTGTAAGTACAGCATGCCTTCTTTGAATAAAATTTTACCGCATTAAGGTAAATCGCCAATTCTAGCTTATTCGGATTGGTTATAATTGAGGGCTTATGAATTAGTAGTTTTCTGTAAAGTCAAATAACTGAATTATCAAAGAATTATCCATTTTTAATTGGGAGAGTCAAATAAATTACATGAATGAATTTTGAGGCATTAAGAATAGGTTGGTAAGCCGATTGTCAGCTTCAAAGTAGCGCGCTAGAGTTTTCTTACAAGATCAAAATTGGTTTTGCAGCTAATTCGATACTTAAGAAATTATTTCCTCTTCCGGAAATCATCTGAGAAAGCGTACATTTATTAAAAATCCGTATCAGATAGATAGTTTATGTATTAACTTTGTATTGAACAATGTGACTTATCCTATACATACTTGTATGTCCTTGGATCAATAAAAAATTATTTTTATTATTTTTCCTGCAAGTTATACGCGCAGGAATTTGAATTATTTCAAACTGAAAAAAACCTTGCTGAATCTCCAAGTACTTTCAATAACGCACTCCTCACAAGCTCACCTCAACTGCAGTTGTTTACAAACACTGCATTCCGTCGAATGACCTTTCTCCGGAAGCGTTTTGGACACCGCACGTTGAGGAAAAGGTTCAAGGAATCCTATACAGCTCCTCTTTCACCAACAGCACCGCGGAAAGACGTTCATCACCGCGTAAGAAGGAAGGAGGATGGAAATGGACCATTTTTCACTATAAACGCCGAACCCAACACTTCTCTCGGAAATTCTGTCGCGTTCCTCTAAGTTATTTCGTTTCGGAGGTTACGCCCGCAATATCAGTCTTACAACATGCTGATTTATGTACGAAAGTAAAACTTAACGACCGCTAAACTTGTGTTACCAAGGGAGAGAACACGGGAGTGAATCAACCGATACAGCTGTCTCCCCTGACACTTATTTGGGGCCAGTAACCTTTCACGAAATGCGCCTCTCAGTTTTTCCCTTTCTCCATACAGCAGGTGACAGCAACGGCCTTGGCCTGCATGAGTCGTTCGCCCGTTCGTACCTGGAGCAAGGAAAAACGGGCGGTTTGAAAACGAGATTTGGTTCTTTTGAGCACTTGCCCTTGGGAGCTCCATGCGCGGTCCAGGAACGCCAGCGCCAATTAGTTATGTGCGGGTTCAAGGGGTATTTTTGATGAGTGGTGCAATGAACATTCCTTCCTACCTCCACGACTTTTACTGGCGTGAGTTTTGATACCAGGAAGGTGAAGCTGAGGTTTATCTTTGGCGTACGATCATTTCGGATTGCCTAGCAACTACTTGACTGAGTGCGCCCGAAAATGTTTTTTTTTTCGTAGTTTTCGATCGGTGATCCTCAACTGTTCCACTGGTGTTTCAATTTTAACATTGGATTATGAATTCTAAATTGAATGTTGGTAAGCGATATTTAGTGGAACTTCATGATTTAATAACCAGAAAACTTTAAAAAATATCTACAATTATGATGTATATTATATGTAGAATTGTACATATTTTTTAAAGCTTTCTGGTTATTAGATTATGCTTTCATTAACCGTTACTAGCCGCAACCATGTGATCTATTGTCTAAATGAATCGTAAGGAGTTCTTAAATTTTTCATGAATTTGTCTCACAATCAGTGTGTAGCTAATTATTCCTTTGAGCACAGTCATCCCTTGCCACTTCGCGCATCGACCTTGCATTTTTTCAAATATGTGTTTTCATCTAAAAGTTAAGATATTCGTTACGTCAAATAAGTCTCATTTTCTCTTATTTAGTGTAATTTATAAGATATTCTGAGTTTAATAGTGAAAAAGGGGTGTTATTTCATGTCTAGAGACCCTGATTATGTTAAAAAATGTATTTAGGCATTAAACAAGTTTTCTATGCTGCAGCAACGCAAATATTCGATTTATAAATAAAGAATTCCACTTCGCGGAAATTAACCTCTGGCGGTAGAGTCTGGGACGGATTAACCAAAACAAACGAGGGCCGATTATATGCGGACCATTACAGCTTCCAAGGACGGAAGCTTGGTCTTTCAAGACCATATTTAGCCTAATCCCATCACCATTAATCCTTTCAATTACGAACTCACGCAAGCATGCCTTAACGGTGATTCGAGCTCAGAACCTCGGCGATGCTTAATCAATCACGGTAATCTCTAACGAAGCAAAACTTATTTTGTATTATTCTATAACATACATAGGAACATCTGCAAGAAAGTATGCTAAATTAAAATTTACAATGTGATAAGCGTAGATAAAAACTTATAATGATAATGCACGGCAATGAAAGCGTGCACTTTGTTCAGGTATTCATTCAGCGATAAAATTCAGATGGTGAAAAACTTTGGGTATCTGTCAGCGCAGATTATTCAGTTTATTTTGTAAACTATATTACCTACTCATAGTTCCTTTCATTGCAATCCAGGCTTAGGATACATTTCTGTCTTATGTGTTAACTTGGAATGGAATCGCCTTCTTTTACAGGATCTCATTTCTTGGTGACTCGATGGGCGGCATATTCAGAGGAAGGCTTCCTAGGATATTTTTAAATTTTGCGTGTCGTTTCCAAGGTGAACCAGTCCGGATTGGAATGTCACCTGGCGATTTAGATTTAGATATATACCCCGCGAGCCACCAGAGGGGTATGGCAGCGGGTGTAATACACCACCATTATTCATTCATCCCTATTAGCATCTCTAATAGCCTGGGGAAAAAACGAACAAAAGTAATTATCCGCCCTTGCGATTAATTCACTATAACGCTTCGTCGATGCCTCTCGGAGATCGCGTTCGCTCCTTACTGGCACTAACATTTCACTTACTTCGTCTATAAATTCTGGACGAATGAATTTTTCGAACATTTTCCTCCGATATTCAGATCTTCTCATCTGCAGTGAATTCCAACCGAGGGATTCTATCATTGCCGTAACGCTGCTATCAAACCTGAAATCCCGAGTGATAAAGTAAGAAGCTTTATAAAGGAAGGATTCGTCGGATCTTTTATCCTTTGATTAGCAAATAGGACTCCTTGAACGTGACTGGACAGAGTAACAGAGACATTCGCGAGGAGCCAAATCATTTCTCCAAAAATTTCAGCTTCTAAAATCATCAACTTTAGCTAGAAAGGACCATAGTTATATTTGGGAAATTTTGGAAGATAATATCGACGAAAAAAGTGAATCCTAACTTACGAAAGAAAGTAAAAGTATAATTTAGACAAAACTTCCTCTTTCCGGGCGGATGCTGTAATCGTTGTATCATGGAGCTTTTTCATTTGAGGATCTTTACCTCGGTAATTTAAGAAGTACTAAAACTACTGAGATTCAATAAGCGATGGACAATCTGCTATAAAAAAATTCACGTAAACTTCGATTTACTTGTCAATATAACACTATATAGTTATTGTTTAACACATCATTTTATAAGTGTATTCACATGCTAAAAATTTGTTAAAATTATTCCGGATTCCTTAGTAACCAAATTACCTTAATTCTATTTATGTTCAACTTTAATTTAATTTCCCCTCAAAAACTGGACTTTCTGTATCAAACCGCTCTATAATTTCTCAATACCTCTATCCATTAATTGTTTTGAGTAATTGAATGTTTTGTGATCTTAACTCCAATATTCCTCCCCTGGGGCAATGCCGTAGGCGCTTCTTCATCAGATATCGCTTTCGAAAACATTTAGAGCGTACCGTTGGAAGGATTTGGCTTCAGGAGATCGTTTTTGTACCAAAACAACGGATACAAATAAGGAAGAATGTTTATATATTTGTTACCATGTAGTTAAGATCTATCCTGGTAGGAATAAATAAAGTCAAGTAATTATCAACCGGATAAGTTATCAGTTATTTATGGCAATATTTTATGTGTTATTCCCTCCAACCTTCCTCTGAAATATATTAACTTCTCATGTCTATTATTAAATTATGTTACGTGCAGTGAATTTTGAGTACATTGATATTGCATACTTTATAAGAAATTAATGTGCAGGATTGTTCGATATTTATTTATTCAGCTTTTACACAGCGTAATTTCCAGTTTTAATTGTAAATATAGCAAACGAGAAAATGAAATAAATTATAACAAATACAAAATATAAAATAAGGTGATAAGAAATATTTAAAAAAGGAGTTTTACTTGAATGAATTGATGAATCAATCCGATGCAAATAAATGCCCTTTTCAATGAGGTCCGTTAGCCAATTTTTCACTGTATATAAAAATAGAATCTATGTACATGTATAGGAATAGCCAACAGGCATGTGGCAGAAGGTATACCATCCGTATTCTCTATCACTGTCATGCATCATTCGCACGAAAAGTGTATTCTTCAAAAGACAACTTGTAGCTTCTACTTCCCTTTTTCTTGAGGTTTCTTACTAGCCTTCGCAAGAGAATGGACGCATATTGTTTGCGAGACGTAGTATCTCCGAATTTATCGAGCAATATCAGCCCGAGTTAAAATCTCTCTTCCCATCCTACGTCACGAAGCATCTGCGTAACTTCTGATTTAGCCTAACAATCCTTGAAAAGTTCCATCCGCTGTGCCTCTTACTATTCGCCAATACCTAGCTTGTCAAATATAGTCACGCACCAAAAAGAAACAAATTTTGAAAGGAAATCTGCTTTGGAGAAGTCAAAGGGGAAAGAAGAACGGGAGAAAGGAAGTCGAGCGGAAGTGGAAAGTTTACTCCAAAGTTGGATAAACAGAAGGAAGACATGGGCCGGACAAAGGTTGCGATGTCAAAGAAGGCAAGGTTCCGTTTGTTTTTATTTGAGAAGAGCACCCCGTGTGTGTGTTTTGCGCTAGCGAATGCTTGTCGGAGTGCATCGGCGCGTTTTTTATTAGCATGCTAGACGTGGATTGACGGAGGATGGCCTTCGAAAAAGGAAAAAATAGCTCTCGACTCAGACGCACGTGGAATAGATAATAGACCGAGTTTTCAAAGTTAAGAGGAGAGATTACTCTTTCATTCCCATGTGTGACGTCACAGCCCTTTTCTTTCGAATTCTCCATTCGTTGAACCCGAATCAATTTTACATGAGCTATCCTGAAGCTCCCAGGGAAATTGCCTTCTTTGAATCTCAATCAAAATGATACGCAATAAGAAGATTGGAATTTAATCTTATGGTTCGTTGATTTTCTACAACACAGCGATCTTTCCAAGTATTAAGTTTTATTTAGTTTACTTTCACACAGCGGCACACAGTGTATGGCCCACCAACTAGCTAACCAAGCAATTTTCGTTTACTTAAAGACGCGGCAATCTTCGTAGCTATAAACAAACCAATAATGAAGCTGTTGCCATCAACAAGGCTTGGCGCGTCAGCTTGAATTTAAGATTCAATTTCTCTTGGATGAAACCTTCAGAGATGATTCAATTTAGATTTTTAAATTTCAATGACACCGTTTTAAAGCGTTAGGTTCGTATGGCATGTATTTTTATGTATGTCACGTTCTTAAACAAAAGCCTGTTTTTATAAGTTAAAACATTCTTTGATGTTCTGAAGTTAACCATATGCAAATCTGATAAGCAGAGTCCAAAGAAAACTGTATGTTCATACGAAAGTAGTTAACATTATATTTTTTGGTTCACCGTATTTTTTTGTTAACCTTTAAAGAATGACGTCTATTTTATTTTTCGGTTCACCATATTTTAATGCCCCATCAAGGAGTGTTGCTTTAATTTCTCAACTAATATTTCATTGCATTCACGTTATTCGAATGATAATTTCATAATAGCATGCTTAGGTTTGCGTATGATTTGCCTTTAAGGCCCAATTACCATTTAATTGACTATTTCCTGTAAATTCAATCTTTGACTTCCTTTACGCATTTACATGACATACGATTGCGATTCTCATTTCCCTCCAATTTCATTCTCTTCTGTATTCATTTCCTTATTTAAGGCAATTCCCTCAGCCACGTGCTCTTTCATCAAACGAGCTAGACACTTGAGCAATCCTCTCTTTGCTTGCCCGTAAGCCGCAGAACAGTCGACCTTAAAAGGTTTGGACCATTTGTGTGAGTGACAGGAAAATAAAGGGGAAAATGCCTCAATATTCGAAATGGAGAAAATACTGATTTATATAAAAGGGATCTCTTGCGGGTCTATGAGACAATACGGCTGACGAAACGCCATTTAAGGAAGAGAAAGGCGGTCAGTGGCCGGGCTTTCCTATCAATCCCTATCAATGTGGATCGACTTGAGAGGGGTCTATACGAAACGATCTATCAATATTATTACTATGGACCAATCAGTTTTCGTTTTCGACGAAATAACGCACACTTTTTAGTGTACAGATGATATGGAAAGTGACGTAATATTTTTAATTTGGTCTTGTATAGATTTTTTTAATCACTCGTAACTTAAATGTGCAAATTAGTTCGTTGATGGTCTTTGTTGATGTTTACGTGGTTTTCATGTGCTTGTTTAGATAGCAATAATATTGAGGTTTTTGCCGTTTTATCGAGAGAGAACGGATTATAAAGATATGCAAAGTGATACAAAGAATTTAATTTAATTGTTAGGCGCATCTAAAGTTATTAGAAAGTTTCAAAATCTTTTTTCCACAAAGTAAGCGTAATAATCCTCGTTATCTCATGCAAATTAATATTACCATATTTATTTGATAGTTTTACTACAGTAGAACCTAAAGAAATACATATCGTATACTTTATAAATGATGTGCAAATCGAAGTCATCCATGGCAGACACCTTAGGATATTTTCTCATATCTCGGTTCGGAATTTAAGTTTAGTTACGTAGCAATTTGGAACAAAAGCTCTCTACCGAGAAGCGTCTAGAGCATTTAGAGGTAGAGAATGATCGGTTGATTTCAATATCGCTATACGTAGTAGATGTACTGAACACAGATTGTCAGTCCCTTCATTAACAGAGATTAGATTCTCAATGAAGTTGTGTAACCATTTTAGAAGCACTTCTTAGGACTCATAATTAATATATTATTTTAAGGAGAAGCTGTTCGCAATATTCAAAGGTAAGCAGTGTTATATCTCCGGGATCTTTATCTTCTGAAGCGTTAAGCTGATACATTTCGGAAGCAGTAAAGATAGGTTCTTACCTTTAGAGAGGATAAACTTTTACATATTAAAAGCCCTTATTTGCTAACCCTTTTCAGTAATATCGAATGTAATTTTTCCGTTATGAGGCAGGCCTCATTACATTCCTGTATCCCTACTTATTCTTTACATTGTAGGAGATGTATTTTACGTACACAAAACTGGAATCTGCACATGGAACCTTATATATTAAAATTGAGATTCTTGTGAAACTGCATTCGTGCATGTATATATTTAATATATAATAATACTTATAAATATATTACAGAATTTAACAAGTAGGATTTTAATAGTTGACTCATAAATAAAAAATCACGAAAATATTCATGTTTTTGATATGTTTCATAAAATAACATAATTGATCCGTCACTGAGCTCAAACGCTCCTCTTCAACTGATTTATTAACTTAAAGCTCTCTTAGAACACTCATTTTAATTGATAATTTACTCGAGTTTACCCCGTCAGTTGGTTTTGCATTCGACAAAACTGATCTTTCCCCATTTTAGTCAGATGATAATTTAATAAGCGATCGACGAGTACTGCTCGGGATGATTGAAATCAAACATCGGCTTAAATATACGAATCAAACTTCCTCCCCCAGCCGTGACACTCATCGAGTTGAATAGATTTACTCACATCACGTTAGCGTTCCCTCTTCACATTTGCGCTAAATGTTCGTCGTCGAATCCTTCTCGACCGCACACTGTCTCCGAAATGGCCTCCGCTCATCCTCCCCGGGGGCCGTAAAAAGGGTTAGCGGATAAAAAGGGGCCCCTTCTGAAGCGCATTCCCATTGGCGGAGAAAGCGGAACTGTGCGGGCACTATGGGATTAGGAATGGAAGGAAATTGCGTACGAAAGGAACGGCGTCTACTTTTGGGAGTGCATTTTTTTAGTGCCTTCTAAAGAAGGCGACCTCCTCGCAATTCCGTTTATGCGGCATTCGCGAGGAAGCGGCGCGTCTTCTCCGAGATCCGACGCCAATTCCGAGACACTCCCTCTTTCAGGGTTTTATTTTTTAATTTCCCCCGAAATGGAAGGGAGTCCATAAATCATCGCCTGTCTTTCAGTTACGCTTGGATGATTCTTCGGCTTCAAATATGGGTTTAATTCCGAAGGTCTTCTTTGCAGCAATGCTGTTTCTCTAAATAGGACGATGGGAGAAAAAAGAATCGTAAGGATTTATTTCGGGGCGGTAAATCGTTGCCATATCGTTGTTATCAGAAAAATTACTTTATATTTATATAAAGTAATAGGTATACCGGGGCTAAACGGATCATGGGGCTGAACGGATCTTGCTAAGGTGTATCGCTTCTCTAATACAACATATCTTCTGTATTACTGGGTTTAATTTTGAGAAATTCATCTATAGGTGCGTATCTTGCTAAGGTGTATCGCTTCTCTAATACAACATATCTTCTGTATTACTGGGTTTAATTTTGAGAAATCCATCTATAGATGCGTATATGAACTACATAAACAAGTGGCTGGAATTCTTGCGTTCACGTCAGCGGCCATTCCGGGAAGAGTCGCCGAACCGCGTATACGGTTTTTTTTTCGTCAATGTAATTTTTGTGAACAACATCAAAGGATTTTTCTGCTCGGGGTACGTTATATTTCTAATTTGTTTGCAATATAATGAAGTAGTAGCTGTTGAACAATGATATACCAATTAGTGTCCAATCATTAAGTATTGAGTTATTTTTTTAAGATTTTTGTTATTGACTTTTGTTATTCGGGGCTAAACGGATCATGAAAAATATGGCTAAACGGATCATAACCTTAAATGTTACTTATGTGTATATCTTTAGCATTTATTAATTATTTTTATTCCCGACATATGCGGTTAGAAATAGCCATGGAAGAGGTTGTGCAGAAAAAAAAAAATCTAGAGCTATAACTCTGCTCCAAGCTGCCGTACACTACGTTACACATCTCTTCAAAGAAGAGTTTCTTCTCTTACTGGTATAGTCCAAGTCATGGGGCTAAAACTGTAATGGATCTCGAATCTGAAAAAAGATTTGTAGTTAGAATATTACATCTGTCAAAACTAGGATTTAGGCCGACACCAAAAACTGTAAAGAAATTGCCTTTAATTATTGTGAACGCATGGGAATCGCTCACAATTTTAACCAGGAAGCAAAGATGGCCTGCAAAGATTGGTTCTATGGATTCCTAAAACGACATTGTCATCTGTATATCAGAGGGGCTATCAAGAGCAAGAATAAATGCTTCAACTGCGAAGAATGAAGAATTGCAGCGAAAAGAAGATGTTTAATATTCCCTTCATCCGTGCAGTTTGCGAGCCAGATAGGGATGCCAATTACAATATAATGACTGTTTATTAATAAATAACTTAAATCCTTCATTTTCATCACTAACTCATATTATATACTCACATATATTTCTTTTATGATATATACGCACCATAATCCGTTTAACCCCCATAATGGGGGCTAAAAGGATATTGGACGGTTGATGGTTAATTGCAATTTTTGTGAAAGTTTTCACAACAATACGTATATAACCTACCTCATTCATTTTACGAAGAGTTGGCATGTAATTTAAACAAGTTTAAAGAAATATATTCCCAATATTTTTTGCAATACGAATTAAACGGTGGAGTGATCCGTTTAGCCTCGGTCTACCCTACCTACAATGTATTCATGAATTAAATTAAATGGGTTACTTGATTTTGTTGTAGTATTGCTGTTTTAAAAAAAACATCGTTTGTTGTTTTATAGTAACATTGCGGTGAATTTTAAAATCTGTATGATTATTGTAAATTGTGAAACATTTTTGTAAATTTTGTAATTATAGGTATTAAATACTGCCTTCGGGAGGTTTTGGGGGGTTTCCCTCCCGACTAGGGTGAATACCAGGCAGATTATGTAACTTCCCCCCCCCCGCGATATGACTACCACCTGGCCTGGTGCCTATTCGTACTTTTTGAAAATATTCCCTCGATTGTAAGGAAAGAAAATTTGGAAAACGGCTGTTTAAGAATTTGAAGTTAAAACCCTCCAGTAGCCTTCTTTTTCGGGTATGTTTTTTCTTGTTTTCTCCGAATACCGATGAATGAGACGAAGAACGCCGACAAAGACGGTTATTGAAGATTTTAAAGCACTTATTCATTCTATTGTTATCAAACAACATGTTAAATAATTTATGTAATGAGCGATTGTTTGCTTATTTTATCGATATCGTGGCATAAAATTAAAGTCTAGTTCAATTATTTTTAATGAGGATCAAAAATTCTTTTCAATATTCTTTTAGCATCCTGCAGAGTAAATAAATTAAATTCGGCACTATCGCCATCAGTTTCTGCGATTCTTTTGGATAGTAAATTTTGATAATTGGATCTAATCAAACTGAGAAATTCTTGAAATATTTTGTATGTGGAATAGTAAACTATTTTACCTCTTATGGCTTAAAACACTCTCTTAATTGAACATATGGAGATGATACTATTCATTTCTATAACAGTTATTTATAGTGTAATATCGTTGATAATATATATAAATAACAGTTAATGAAATGAGTCCAATATATATAAGTGTGCTTGTCATCTGCGACTCATACAAAAAATAAGCCCATCAATTTCTAAAATTATTTTAATTCGCGACAAATAACTTGTAAATGAATTACTCGCAATTTATGTAAGCTTTCGTAGTCTTTCCGATAGCTATTATTTTCTTGGCTGGAACTGTGCTTTTCTTATTTACTTTTCTTTTATCTTATTCTAAATCTTGTTCGCTTACATCATTGTGATGTTACGAAAGCTACTGACCTATGAGTGATACTAAATAAAGGCATTCAGGTTTTCTACCTTTATTTGAATTCATTAAAAATTAGTTTTAATAGGCCATTACAGAGCACTAACATTGAGGTTTTCTGTACCATATTTCAGCTCAGTAAGAGGAAAGAAAATATGAACTACCTTATTCACATCTTGCCTAGCAAGATTCATTCCTTCTCCAGAGTGTTAGTACATAATGGTTGAAAATTTGAGGTTCAAACCTACCTTCAGGCTGAACCTAGATTTTTTTCCGACAGAATGGTCCAAATCAAATTTCTTAGGCAACTCATTCCCTGAAGAACCGCGCCATTTACACCTATTTCGTAACATTTATCTCACACTTTCGCGACTTGTTTTTCCGACGCGAACCGAACCGTAAAACGCAAAAGAAACTCCCAGGCTGACACGCCGGATGCGGTGGAAATAGGCTTCGAAACAAAGGCGGCGAGAGTAAATCCTCACGAAACACTCGGATTGTCACCTCTCCATCATCTCGAAACTATTACAGTTCGGTAAAGTTGGTGAGCGAAAGGGTCGATCTCTCGCACTTCGATTCCAACCGTCCGCTGTGAAGCGATAAACCCCATCGACTTTGCGATATTTTTTCTTTCCCCCTCTGGAAAAAAATCCTCACTTGGTTTAGTCGGAAAGGGTGGAAAACTGGAAGGTAGGAAGTGTCACGTATGGGAAAAGGGAAGGATGAAATGTAAGCGGTCCACGGAAAGAATCGCTCATTCGATAGTATTGATCAATCGAATTTCGACTTTCAGAACAATATCCTTTTTCCGATCGGGAAAACGTCAAAATCTCCGTGTGTTCGGAAATGTATTCGAATATTGGTGTTTTTCGCGTATGAGATTAACATTGTGAATTTTGATACGCGTATGGTGATAGGTTAATGATCACAATCCGCTCAAAGACAATATTTGCTACATGTATTATACGTAAACCGATCACAGACTCGCCATATATTTTTATGGGAGTTATATTTATTTTTTCTGGAGACCAAGAGGATTGAATGAAAAATTGTATAATATCCCGTGACTTGCTTGATACCTGTATGATTATGTTGATTAGGTAGTCACGCGAATCGCTTGGAGACAAGGACGTGCATTAATGCTGTGAGTAAAGCAAAAGCCGTTGCGCTGGCCAATGAGAGCCGCTATTAAATATAGCAGCACCTTCGTGAACAAGAGGTAATTCATTTTCCCTTATTTAAATATCTTACATAAGTAGACATTGAAGTTTGGATTCCAAGGGTATTTTTCTCTTGCGCAAATTATGCAGCTCTCAAATCCTTCCCAGATCATTCGTATGTGGAATTCAAATACTTCTATAAAGGCCTTATTTGGTCTTGAATTTGTTCTATTAGTTTTTCGGTATCCGAACTGCACACTCTATCATACAAGTTTTATTTTCCTGTGTCTGTTCATAAAGTTCATTACAACCTTATCTGTGAGAAAGTCATCGTTGGATTTGAAGTTTATACCTTTGGAGTTTTGTCAAAGTTAAACATTTTCTAGACGCCCAATTAATTTTGAGAGATTTTAATGTAAGCTACTAATCGCTATATTATATATGTTTAAAATTACCTTCTTTCACAAAATTACAATGAAATCATATGTCAACCTATTTTCCAGCATATACTACCACATTTCTTCCTAATTTCCTTTTCATCTTCTCTATTGATATATGTATTCCTTTCATTAATGTAAAAAGCGATGCATTTACTCTGAAATTCTCTAGAAGATTCAGTAAACGATCTACAGGGCATTAGCGAATAATCCATTCAAAGAATCAAGAAAAAACAACTTAATAAAACATGTGAGTAAACCAAATTCGCATTTCGTTCTCAAAGAGAATATCCTCGGGGGTAAAGCCCTTTGCCCTTAGAGATATATTCTCTCGGAGAATAAAATACGAATTTGATTTACTCGCATTTTTTGATGATTTGTTGGTTTTTCTTAATTCATTGTATATATTCTAATGCATTAAAAGATTATTAGGTCTTTTGTGCATGCAGTTAGAAATTCCATGCGAAAAATTTCAACGGTTGGCTTTGATAATTTATTATTGAGAGAAAAATGTTAATAGGATTTCCTTGTTTATACAAAACGCTTGAAATAAACGGGGTGTACTCTTTTCTTCCTTGACGCAGTTTCAATAGGAAACTAGAAACGATTGACCGGAGCAGAGTATAGGCATTCCAGTGATAGTTTAAAGAATACGACTTCAGTTACAAGAGTAGGATGTGCAAACAATCATATGCGACACAATCGGAAAAATTATTGCTGCTCTAAGTCTCATCATTACAACCCAAAAACAACAACCTCTGAAAATTGACGTCTCCCCTTAAAGGTGCGATTTACAAATAAATATCCAGGGAAAGAGGTTTATTCTCTCGACTAAGACATCGCATCTCTTTGTCTTTCAATCCCTGGTTATTATCCTCCAGAAAGAAAAAGATGCAGAACAACTCCGGGAATCTGGGAATTAAACTTTTAACTCGTTCGGGAATGGAAAAATAAAAAAGCGTGAAAGAGAAAGGCAAAAAGAAACATTTCAGCCTCTTAATATTCTTCTCGGGTTATTAAAAAAAGGAAACATGCTCTCGAGACCTCCTCTCAGTTGGAATTCTTGGGCGTTGAGAGCACGAGGAACACCTCCCGAAAATAAATCGAAAAAGTGTGCGATTTTGGTCGACGTAAGAATAAATTGGACGAAAAAATGAGTAAGACGCCATTTTATTGGTACAGCACTGCCGAAAACGTAAGACGGCGTTGGTCATTTGCCCACTTTTCAGCGTTGTACTTCAAAATTGTTAGTCAAATATTTTTCAGTTTTTGAACCTCTAAGACTTTGCGTGATATCATCACAAGTGTAAAATAAACGAATTAAAGAACACTTCTTCTTCTTTGCAGGATTAGGCTTTAAGCCTGTTCCGGCTTCACTTTACCATCTTAAACGTGGTCTAAAAACGTAATAAACCTTTTACCTAATGGCTTATATTCCAAAGCTTTCTTTGGAAATCTTTCTGTAGGAATTCTCAATAAGGCTTCCGGATAGTCATGTGGACAGCGCGTTTGCCTTCGGTGAAAGCGGTCCCGGGTTCAAAACCCGGTGGGAGCCAATGTGCGAAATGACCTAAGCTGTCGAAGCACTTTTAATAATACTACTACTACTACGAATTCGCAATACATGCTCTTTCCATCTGTTTTTGCATTCTATTAATCGCTCTGACATTGCCTGAGCTCCTAATTCCTCTCTTATAGATGCACTTCTTATTTTATCTCCAGAGGAATTTATCTGTTTTAATTCATTTTGTTTTGTTGCCCAACATTCTGACCCTTACCTCATAGTAGAGACTGCCATCACCTTGTTAAACTTAATTTGGGTTTCTTTTCTCGTTTTGCCTTTTATGATTCTTCTTATAAGGTAGAGCGAGAAAAGAAACCCAAATTAAGTTTTAAGCTAACACTAATTTGGTAATTTTTATGTCATGTTATACTTAACACGATGGCTGTTGGTTTGACCACTAGCTCTTTTCTCGCCAAATATTTACCTTTGTCTTCGATTAAGAAGAATATTTTCCTGCAGATATTTATAATATAATAATGTGATGCATTGATAACTATATAAATGATGTTTCAAAGGAACTTGAGTAGAGCGTCGTCATTATTCAAAGTCCTATACAGTGAAAATAATAAACTGTATCACTGTATCTGGAAATTTATTTATAAAATACCGATAGATGGAAAAACAGTGATTCATTGTTGCTATAGGTATATAAATATGCCAAAAATAAACAATTAAACTCCAAGATGCAAATAGAAATAAAATAGATATTTATATTTGAATAATATTTTTACGTTAATAACCTTATAAATGATATAATCGATATGAGAAGGCGTGACTTCGTGGAAAGCCATTTGCAGAATGAAAACACTTCGTATTTTTCTGTGGAAAAGTACAAAGTGTTTTCATTCTTCTTATAAATGATGTTTCAAAGGAGCTTGAATTGAGCGTGGTTTTTATTCAAAGCCTTATATAGCGAAAATAACGAACTCTTTGCTATATCTAGAAATTTGTTTACAAACTATCGATAGACGAAAAACAGTAATTTGATGTTGCGATAAGCATATAGCTGTGTCTAAAATAAACAACTAAACGCCTCCG
This sequence comes from Sympetrum striolatum, assembly GCA_947579665.1. Taxonomy (NCBI): domain Eukaryota; kingdom Metazoa; phylum Arthropoda; class Insecta; order Odonata; family Libellulidae; genus Sympetrum; species Sympetrum striolatum. The sequence continues at coordinate 32,816,304 of OX388346.1, forward strand.
AGATGCAAAGAAGCGAAATGGTGAAATGACCACTTCCCGTCCAGTTCAGGCTATGAAGAGGGATGCTGTGGATGCTGGGCAGATCGAGCAGGAGTGAAAATTTGAGGAAAAATTCAAAATAGGCAATTTTAAGAAGCTCCCGAGATGAAGAAAAATCCGTCTCATTGGAAGGAAGGGTTCTGAAAGTGGGCGCCGAATGAATAATTCATAGTGAGTCTCTGCGAAGACGAGAGGGGAAAATTATTACGGAGAACGATGGGAATGAGAAATTGGATGTCAGGGAATTTTATAGACGGTTGAAATTCGAGTGTGCGAGTTCTTTAAATTCTCCCGTTTTTTTTATTTCCTCCTCCAAGTTGGATTACTGCCAAGCTCGGCTAATTAAATTTCGCTGAGTAACTTCCCTTTTTCGGGGAATTAACTCAAGTATTAAAAAGGTGTGATCATTTTCCCACTAACGAATGGCCCCTTCGCCCTACTACTTGGTATAAAAAGGTATCGGAAAAATGTTTTTTTCTATTCTATTTTTTTAATTCTCTACTATTTATTTATTTCGTTCCTTTTCCGAGTGGTTCTTAGATTGAACACGGCGTAGCTAAAGGAAAGAATTCACGAAATCTACGAAGGCTGCCGGAAAAGTAATGCATCTACCTTTGTAAATTGGGTTTGGATGGGGATAATTTAATAAGTCAAACGCAGAAATATTGATTAAAATGTGTTTTCTATTTATCGATTACTTTTCCACATAATTACCAAACACCTGTATACACTGTGAAGAATTCTACACTGTTTCCGCAACCAGCCTCTCACAAGTCTCTCAACTTCTTCAGCGGATGCACAGTGATGTCCCCGCAGATCAGTATGGTCTGGAAATGAAAGGAGAACCGTAAGAATATCACTGTGAATCTGCTGAAGAAGTTGAGGTACGAAGTTACGAAGGTGGAGGCGTTACTTTTCAGTCAGCCCTCGCAGAATGATTGTACTTACTCGGTGCCCTACCTTTGTTATTGTTAGTATAATGGTATTTCTGATGCTGATATTCCTCCAGTATTTCTTAGATGCATAGTGAAATTTGTTTTGATGCCTGCGCAGGAGAAATATATCGGTTCGGGTGAGTCTATCTGCCATGGAATGCATGCAGAAGGGGTTTTAGGTTGGCCCAGTCCTCCTACAAGATGTTAAGCATACACCACAACCTTTCTCTCCCCACCCCTTAAGGGAATTTCACTTAGCTCATGTTTTGCTGGGACAGGTAACTTTCAGTTACACGTAATACTATTACTTAAAACATCTTATGTTCGATTTATTGATGTTTGCTATACATACGCGCTATTTAAGTAAAAACAATTTCAATTGTGATTCTTCTTTGATAAATTCAATATCGGTGTGCATTGGGAAAGTATCGATCTTAGCTAAGTAAGTTCTTTGCTTAGGTCATTTAATCAAATTGCATCAATACGAAAAATGCTTCTCATATTAAATGCAGAAAGATTGCCGCCTTAGTTTATACTAAAAATCTATGAATTTTCACAAATTTGTGGATATTCCATGGTTTTCGCTGAAGATGAAGTAGGATTTTCTTTATAGTTAAAAAACATCTTGAAAGTTTCCTCCATTTAGCATTACAGTGCTGGTTTATATAATTGCATATATGTTTTTATGTTATATTTATATTACCTTTTAGAGATATATTTACTTATTATATGTTACAGTTAAATAATTAGCTCGTGCAAAATCTTCGAATTTTTTGCCAACCAAATTATTTTTCTTTGGCTTTGTATTTTAAATTGCCCAATACTCTTTATGTTATATTAAGGTCCACCCAGACTAATCCTAATCTACTAGATTTGATTGTGAAAGTGTGAATTTCCTCAGATGGCTTTTTGCAACGGTAAATTGCGGTATTTTTTATAGAAGTCAGTTATTCTATAATATGATACTCTATTGATCTACTTTAGTTATCCCTGAAAGATATTAAATACGAAAAACGGCTTAACTCTATCTTCATTGTTTTATGAAATACAAAAAATAATTACATTAAACTTTTTGCTAAAAAAGGTTCTAATCTGCTTAAACTCATCCTTTTAGAACTCTTCTAGCACATCATCGCTCGCAAAAATTTCACTGATAGTGCCGCAATTGAGAAAAAACGGCTATTATTTGAAACGGACACAGTTCATAGCCGAAGTTTTCGCTTATCGCCCCAGAAGCTAATCTCCACTCTGCATAGTAATAGAGGAATAAATTGAAAACGCTTATTTGCAGAGAGCTCTACCATTGGCTCGTCGAAAGCCCATGAATGCATTTTAATAAGTTCAGAGTTCGCATTTACTTAACGAGTGTAATTAAATATCGTTTTGTGGAAGTTAACGCTCCTGATTTTAATTCCGTTTCGGATTTACCAGAGGAAATCGTGTTAGGGTTCATCGAACCAGTTAAAATTAAATAGCCCATTAAATCGTTTCATTAGTTTTTATGCTGCAGTTATAAAATAGCTTTTCGTGGGCGCTAAAAGCAAAACATTTGTGCCCAGCCTCTCTAATGGAAACTTGCATAGATCATTAATTACTCTCTAAAAAGCTTTCGGACTGAGAAGGGGATATCAGATTAACAGTTTATTCTGTAATTTTGCAGCTTTGCTTATAATTATAAATTGCTAATTCAATATAAATGCTTTGATTCCGTCGTTGCGAAATTATTTTACAAAATTGAAATGAGGAAAATACATGTGAAAAAAGTAATTCAAATGAATTAAAATGCGAAATAGTATTTAATAAATTCGAAAATTCGAATTCAAAGGTACGATGCAAAATTCCTTCACATTACATAATATTTTATGTAGGTAGGATAACTGTATTACTCTGAATTTAATATGTACTTATAGATAATCTCCAAAGTAATATATTTTATTATTGCTTCATAAAGTTATTTTTTATTTACGTATCATTGAAATGCAACTTTAATTGCTTCGAATACTCGGCTCTCGTGATATCTTATCTTAGTGTCTAAGAATATTTTATACGTAATAAAGCTTTTGTCATCTCTTTCTCATCATTTATTTAATTCATCAAGAATTCATCTTTATGTTTCAAGTAAAATGTTTCAATGAATTCAATAGATAGGAAAAATCAATTAATTTTGGAAATTCTGACAGCACCACCAGCGATAAATAAGCTAATTCTCCATTTCTCGCATCCAGAAAACGACCAAATATAAAAATCACAGGAAATCGTTGGAATCGAAAGGAAAATCTACGACAAGGGTTGCGGGATGTAGCGATAGTTGTACGCATGCGCACAGATGCATTTGAGAGATTTCAATGCAGCGACAGTCTGCAGATGGCCATCGATTCAAAGAAGAGGGCAGACAGAGGAGGATGGGGTGCAATGGGAGAGGTTAAAGGGGAAATTAAGGAAGGAAAGGGGAATCATCCCCTCCTCTTCCGGAAGTCCTCTCTCTAACCCTTCTAACCATCTTCATGCTGTTCCCCCTCATGTTTTAGAGATGGCGTAAAGGATGAAGCAGTGAGATGAAAAGTTGGAGGGAAGTGGAAAAACTAAGTGAGTCAAATTCTCAAATGCAATTAGTAATTAGGTTTAATATCAATCAACGTGTTACTCTTATTTTGATTTTCCCTTCTGCTGGGGGATCCTGTTTTAGTCAGTATTGCTGGTGGTGCTGGAATCCTGATTCCAGCCTTGGAGTTACTCCTAGATTGAATGGGGATTCCAATCGTCTAGGGTGTGTGAGGATATCGAAATATTCGGAGATAGTTCGAGGTGACAAGTTAAAATTAAGAGTGAGCTATTGCGATGCTATTTTTCCAAACCTTTCTTTCAATTAATTCGTGGAACCCATACTTTAACAAATTGTAGTTAAAAGTAAATAATGTTTTTACTAATATTGCTCTCAGTATTTCCTTTCAATAATAATCAGTCTCCATCTTCGTAATGAAATATTTTTACATAAATTCTATTCGTCCTCTTATTTGGAAATAATCGTCATCCCGAAATGAAAAAAATGTGAGTATTACATTTTCTTTCTTTGTTGCGATAAAATGATGATGCGTTATAAAGAATGATATGAAGCCCGGTATGGAAATACTTTTGCAGTAGTATATACTTTAGCTAATGTATACATTTTTTCAATTTTTGGATGTTAGTTAATATGGAACCCGGTGAATTGATCCGGGGGGAATTCGAACGCGGGGAATTGATCTCCCGACAGATTGGTTCGCGGGGAATTGATCCCTCGCGCTGATGTTGTACTTCCAACCAAACCCAACCCCACCCCCCGGTAAATTTATTTATCAGCGCGGGGGATCAACTCCCCGCGTAACAATCTGTCGGAAGATCAATTCCCCGCGTAGGAATTCCCCCCGGACCAATTCACCGGCCACGTATTAGTATATATAAAATTTCTAATTTGCTTAAGATTTCTATTGATTTCTCTGAGTCAAGCATTGCAATATGCTTAGTTGTCGATTTCATTTTATGTAATTTTTGTTACGGTACTGCATTTGTGCTTTCCATGTTTCACCCAGTTTTCCTTTAGATCTTGTAGTGCGAACTATCAGCGGCTTTGTGCTGGTTTTTCTCACGCTCCATCTTGGTAGGTGTTTTTCTGCAGTGGATATTTTTTCCTAATCTAATAATTGCGCTTTTAAACTTCCACTTCTTCTAAAGTTTTCCACTTTACTTTTTTAACCTATATATTTATTACGGCTTTATTAACATCAATTACGACAGGTTATATGAAGGGAAACACTTTTCAGCCTCAATATCGCCTCAATAAAGACTTTAAGGTATTAAACCACCATTACACACCTGTATAGAATCTTGATTGGAGAAATCATTACCATTTATGTAAGGAAAACGATTGCGAATTCATTCGATGTGTCCTCGTTGTTGGGGTTATCCGTCACCATGAATTGAAAAAGTTTTTGTGATGTATATCTTTCTTTCTTATGATGGAATACAATACAATCTATGGCAATATAAAAGTTATACAATCTATATAATATAACAATATAATACAATACAGTGTATAATAGTATAATCTTTCTTGCTTGCTTGCTTTAAAATGGTAGTGTGTAGTATAGAATGATATAAAGTTGGAAATGGAAGTACTTAACTCAATAATGCTAGCGAAAGTGCGTAGAAAGGCTTCATTCCGCGCTAATTAGTCCTCAGGAAGGAACACTCAGGACGAATTCCGCTTCTAATTACGCGCTAATGCATGGAAAAGTTTTTAAAATCGCGCTATTAAGCTAATATCACAATCGCGAGCGATTTCGAAAACATCGCTGCACTCTCGATGCGCGTTACGTACCAGAAGAGGTGGCAGTTTACATTCGGAGCGTTTTGAATGCTTACCATTTATCACAACACGAATCCGATTGCTCGTTCACTCTCGAGGGAATGAAATTATGGAAAGCGAGCGAGTAATAGGAGCAATCGGATAGCAAACTATTTTATCGAGGAGCGAAATCGAGACGTTCGCAAATTCTGTTAGTAAGAACTGCGCGTATTGCAGGATTGGAGAAACAAACGAAAGGGGATAAGAAGGGAAGGGGGTTGCACACACGGAGTGCCTTCATCAAGAGTATCGCAAACAACCCGAAAATCAGATTCCCAGACTCTCTCGCTTCACAAGACGTCGGATTCAAAAGGAATTTCGCCGGGACCTTATTTAGCGTTGGAGGACCTCCCACCGGCGCCCAATTTACTTTTTGTCTACCTTTTGCCTTCGCGAGGGCCCTTGTGCAGTTTGCTTGCTCGTTTGCACCTGCGACGCGAGTCAACAAGGGAATTGCCAGATAAAGGCGATTAGAGACACGTTTTACCAGAGCCCGAATCGATTTCGGAAGCTGACGAAGAGATGTGCGCATTAGAGGCAATGCTAGTGTTAGCGTATGTTGAGAGATGTGGCTGTTGACTTAGTTTTTTTTTCAGTATGACCTAGTCTTCACTACTTTAGTATGAAACCCCTTTGAGAAATCTATGAATGGGATTATAATAAACTTTTAGTATTTTACGCTTGTAAATTGGACGCGTGAAATACCCTTAGGATCCATCAACTTCGCGCACAATTCAATCAGGATCCCTGTAAGGTGAATATTACCTTATTTTCAGGTAGATAACACGTTCTTTCTATTAAACATAACAAAAAAAAAGAAAGTTGAGGGGTCAGATTTTTATGCCTGTTAGAAAATAAATCGATTATCACAGAGGGAAATAGAAGTTGTATTCAAAATATTTTAATGTAATAGAAAAGCGATACAAATTCATATCCAAGGAGACATATACTCAGAAAACTTTTACCATAATGGTATTAACGATTTACTTAATATATAAAGTTTTAATAAACCTAGTTTCGTACATGTGATTTGGTTCTGTGATTCCATAATGTGGTAAGGACAAATATAATTAAATAAATTTATATAAGAGAATATAAAATAAAAAATACTTATCACTGAAAATGTTCAAAGTATTAAGACAGATAAATATCGCTACCTATTTAAAATAAACGTTTGTAAAGTAATACTTTAACTCGTATAATTAATGGAAATTTTTAAATTCGCATTGTATGAGAGAGTAAGATACCAGAAATGAGTGTAATTACAAACACTATTCACTAATGAACTTTCAGTATATAATGCGAATGGCATTGAGTATAGAAAATAGAAGTAGATGAAGAGGGTTTTAAAAAGTCTTCTGATGCTGATACTAAATTCATGATAAAATTAAACCTAGCTTGATAGGGAACGGAGAATCGCTGTAAATCGTGGGAAATATGGGGTTCAATTGATAAAGAAATGAAAGCGAGTCGGAGAAATGGATGCGTGAGATATTGATAGAATAGAGGTTTTTGAAGAAGAGTATCAAAAGTGAAATACGAGAGATGTTAGAAGCTCATTGTAAGAAGAAAAAATAAGATTTTAATAATGGGAAGGGTTAATCATGTAGAAATAAATGAGTATACGTTTAATAGAAAATGTTTGGGTACAAGAACCTTTTGTATCATAGGAGAACTATGTAGTAATTTCTCCTTTCGATATTCATTTCCAATCATAGATCAGAATTACTCCAATTTGTACATACATTACAAATTACATCCATTCATTTTTGTTTACTTTCTTGCAAATGAATGTTATTGATGGAGCCTCTGAATTTTACAAACGATCAATGATGGCCCCAGAATTAACTCCAGCGAAATTAGATGACCAAACCAAAGCTCTCTCAAACCCATTACCAGTTAGCAATCTTTTGCGAATTGGATGATAAATGCGTCGAATCCATTACCCGATGTGCTTATGGTCGCGAGTCACGCAGAGACAAGACCGGAAACGGAAATAAGCACGATGAGAGCTTTGTAGAAAACGCAATGCGGGAGACTCAAGGATATGTGGGCGAAAAAGAAGATGGAGATATACGACGGGAAGATGGCATCTGAAGGCCAGCATGACTGGATCATGAGTCTGGTAAATGTATAGATTAAGGTAGTCAGAGGTGTCGAGTTGAAATGAATGAACCCTTATGACGGTTACACCTGGATAGTAATACATTGTCATAGTACAGATCATTACAAAAATTAAGACATAAATGAATTACGTTCATTATGTATGCGATGCTTATTTAGTCTTTATTTTAAATGGCAATCTCTTTAGAGAATTCCTCTCCGTTGACACATCATCAACGAACTTGGGAGATCAAATACGAAAGAATGTATGTATTAAGTATTGATTATTAGGATATATAATTATATCTGTGATTTTTATTTCTCAATTTTCTTTCCCACTTAGGTTTAGTTAATGCTATATTTTTATCTTGTAATTATTAATATTATTATTTTTCTGTAAATTTATTGATTAAGTATATGTTTTATGTAATTTTATGACTGTTAATACTTGTTATTTTTTACTGTGTTTTCGCGGGTTTTTTTCACCCCCTTCTCTGTGGGTGTTTTCCCGCAACGTGGGTTTTTTTCTTTATCAGCCTTCAGTTGCAAACATTTTCCCCGCACTCTACTCTGTCTTTTTGTTTTAATTTAATTTATATCTGTACATATTCTAACAACATACGAGGTTAGGTGGAAGAAAGGCCCACCTGGGTCTAGCCTCGCCAGTAAAGAGTCAAACTAAGTAAATGTATAGGGAGAGAGTAAAGGTAATAAATACAATTATGTTCCTGGTTTTGGTGTCATTTTAAATTGGCAAAATAAACAAAAGTTTCTTTATCAATATTTCACAAAGATTTGTAGATTAAATGGCGGGATTGGACATTCGATTGAAATACCTCAACATGACTTATGACCGAAAAAATCTCACGGAATTATGTTAAAAAAAAACATGTTTTCAATAATATAATCGTTGTAGGAAATATGATGGAGGTTCTACTAAATTACATAGGCAACATTAGTATCGTAGAAAAATATTATTTCCTGACCCTTAGAACACAAAATCATCCTTTCCTAAATATGGTTATTAGAAAAATGTTGCAACCAAAATTTCTAATACAGCTGATATTCAACAATTAAAATAGTTAAACTTTTATGATTCTTAATGGAGTTTTTAAATACGTTTAATAGAAGGTTAAAACGAAGAAAGGTAAGGATTACAAGAGGTTTACACGACAATGTACGATTGAAATATAAGTTTATATATACCTAACGTATCATGGAAAGAAAACGAGAGCAAAACATGGTGCAGAAGAACTCTGCTGGAAATGGTCAATGCTTTGAAAATGAGGTTATGAGAGTAGGAAATATATATCACTGGAAGTCTGGAGATGAATGGAGAGAAGGATACGAGATAAGAAATGTGTGCGGTGAACACGACAATGGATTGCAAGAATTTCCATCATTTTCCTTTTAGAAATTCAAAAGAGGGGGAGATACATTTTCTTGAATAAAAAGTAAATGGAAGATATTTTATGAGAAATAAATTTTGGTGAAACCGTACCCCATGTAGTATATATTTTTGTCCTCAGGTCTTGTTCAGTTTTTATATTTTCTTTCCCAAAAGAGGGCAGTAATATATAATGCTTATAATGGACATTGCAATAAAAATGCGCAGAAAAGTAAGGATATATTACATCGTAAATGGAGAAGTCCCAGTTATTCCAAGTCGATCAATAACAGAAACTGACTTTCTAGTCGAAAAGCGATGGATCCTTTCGTGATTTTAAGCACTTTCAAGAGATATTCCTCTCCAAACAATAATTTAATTTTAATGCTTATGTTATTAGAAAATTTTAGTGAGTCGGTAAATAGGCCTCTCGCGATTGTTTTAGAAATGTTATTTTTACATTCTATCGAATATTTAAAGGTGGAGTAAAATTCAAGGCATGAAAGAGGCAATCACAGAATGGGTTTAGTTTTTTGTACATCAATGTCAGTTAGTAAGTTTAAAATTAACCTTTTAGTAAATAATGCTTATTCAGAATGCGGAACACGATTTCCAGTTTTAAACAGGTTCACAAATTCGAGGTTTTCGGTTCGATTCCGGTTTGATGGCTTTATGTATCTATTCACAACAGATGGACATATTACTATTTTATATTGAATGTTGGCATTTATTCCTTTGGAATTTCCCACTGGATGGAGATTTCGTGAATACTTTTTGGTATTGCAATTATTTAAGTGAGACGTTCCTCGAAAAATCGCCACAAGATTCCGCCACTCCGAGAAACCTCTTTTTTCGCGATGAAAGTTCCAAACTTCTTTACGCATCAATTTCCTTCGAAGAGGACCCTCCAATTCCCATAGGTTTAGTGAATTTCCGCTTTCCCAAAGAAGCAAAAACATGGGGAAAAGTCACATGTCGTTTCCTCGGGAAAATTCCTTGAGCGAGGACGGTGAAAACTTTTCACTTTTCAAGCTCCGGTACTCTCGAAGTAATTCAAATTCCGCCTCAAATGCGCCGAGGATGAATTCACGGAATTTAATGCGCAAAACTAAATTCGCCTCGAAGACGGAGGGTCGAGGGTCTTATCCTTTGACTGAGACGTATGAATTCTGTTGTGAATACCATTCTGTCATGAATGTGTATTGAATTCCGGAGCACTCCAAACTTATGATTCGGTATGACCGGATGTAAATTCAGAAAATTGTTAACGGAACGGCTGAATCGCTTCGAAATTGCGAGGATAGTGTTCAATGGCACTCGGAGGATTTCTGCAAGGAAATCATAATTTTGCAACATTTCTCAGCACCCTCCTAAGGAAATTTAGTTTCGCTATTCTAAATTTTGCAAGAATCGCGTCGCTGTTTTTGTAGCCAGGGTAAGAAGAGATTCGAATCTGTTAATCAGAGTGGAGCGATTAGTTATGCGAATAAGTTCTTGCAGTATCAACTGGAATCTAGACCAAGCATTCTCAATGCACAGATGCATTAGGCAAGGCATTTCGGAGAAATGTGGAAACGAAGGTTAAATTGACTGTATTTCAAAGTATAGTAAATTATGAAAATTATGCTCTCCAAAGGAATTCGAGAATTTTCTTTACCGTGGTAATTCGAACGAGTTTCTATTCTCTAAGGATACAAATCATAATAAAATCATCGAGCTAGTTTCGTTTTTATCTTTTGATTGGTAATTATAAGCTAGCTTCCCTTCTAAATAGCATTTGAGTATGTAATAGGATTTGAAAATAGAAATTGAATAATAGTATTTCTGAATAAGGTATTGAACCTGACCTAATATCTTTAATTTAGTCATGTATATAACTAGTAAAAAACAAAAATAATATAAATCGTGGCCGGTGAATTGATCTTGGGGAAATTCGAACGTGGAGAACTCGTACGCGGGGAATTGGTCCCCCGACAGATTGGTACGCGGGGAATTGATCCCCCGCGCTGATGCTGTAATACTGTTATTCAGTCTTATGTTGATCTACACGCCCTGATTATTGGTTAATGTTATAAATAAATTAACCTGGGGTTGGGTTCGGTTGGGTGTGGTTGGGTTGGGTTGGGTTGGTAGTACAACATGAGCGCGGGGGATCAATTCCCCGCGTACCAATCTGTCGGGAGATCAATTCCCCGCGTACGAATTCCCCACGTACGAATTCCCACCAGACCAATTCACCGGGCGCCAATATAAATATGTAAAAAAGTTAGTTCATTGATGGTGATTGTTGATGTTAACATGGTTGCCATCTATTTGTTTAGACAGCAATAATTTAGAAATTTTTGCCCTATTATCGAAAATTAAAGCTATGAAAAGTAATATATAGAATTTAATTTAATTTTTTGCGCATCAAACCATAAAATCATCGTATTGCATTCGAACAGTACGGCACATGACTTTATTGAATATTGCTACCATGGAAGCACTAACTGGTCCACAAAACAATTGAAGAAATATTCGACTAATACGACACTATCCTCTGTCAGGGTTTGTTTTATTATTAAGTGAGTTAACAATTCATGTAACAGAAGTTATAAGGAGTTTAGTCGTGTACGTTGTGGTTTATTGTGAAATATTGAAATTAAAGTGAAGCTTTTGCAATTACTTTTTATATTGTATGGCAATAATGGACAGTGTGATAAATGATTGGCTTAGCAAAAGAATGGTGAAAAATAACCATCTAGTAAATGTATTTATGGGATATCTGGGGTGTGTCAGAGTGAATACTATGGGGATGTTGTTCGTGTTAAGCATTTTTGTAGTATTTATGTGATATTTGTATTGTGTTGTAGTCAGTGTAACAGTGGAAAACAATAATAAATAAACAATTGAAAATAAGGAATATATTTTTTTTATTTTAGCAACGAAAATTTCTAAAAAATTCTTTTCATTCATGATGTCTTAAGACATACACGACCATGGCTTAAATTAATGACTGAGAGATTCACCTAAATCCCTTCGTGTAGTTAAAATCTGCTAACCGCTTTATTCGGGAAACGCTATGAATCGGATTAAACCCATCTCCTTCATATTTCAGGCGAATTCGTATTAAAACGTCAGACATCCTGGCGTTCAAATCCAAAGGTTTCTGGAAAATCCGAGATTGCTCCACCACACTTTCCTTTTACAAACCCCAGTTGCTCGAACGCCACTCCCACAAATGCACGCAGGAATTTCATACGAATCGTCGTTTTGTCGAGGCCCTTTTTTGTCTCGAAGAGAGAGAAAAAACAGCACGCGAGCGAACTGGGATCAGACCCGGCGAGATGTCACGCATGGGTTGACGCCAAAGGTTTTTGCTCGCGGACTTTATTTACATTTTTTTTCAAAACGTATTCCGACTCCGGGAGGAGAGAGAGAGAGCGCGGTTTTGCCGCTCTCTGGGAGTGAAAAAAACGACAAAAGAATCCGGGGATAAGAGAAGAGGGAAAGTAAGATAAAAATAGAGGAAGATAGGGTTCTTTTGAGGAGATACGGGATCTCCTTCCGCTCTGAGGAATGGCGAATTCCTCTCCTGCGGGTGACTTAAAACCCTTTTCAGCAATTAGGAGCCATTCATGGGAGTGGACCGCGATTACTAGGGGCTGCGCTCGGAAGAGTAGTCTGTCTCCAAAGAACGCTTTTTCTGAATGGAATTCTCAAGGTTCCTTACGCTTACTATCGTGGTTGAGCGTCGACTACGGATCGTTAAGCGACTCCTAGGGGAAATTGTCCTCGCAATGAGAGATGCGGATGCAGGATTGGGATATCACGCGCGAGAAGTTTACACGGCGAGGTTCTTGAAATATCCTAACGCCCGTCGAGAGTGAAGTTTACTGTTCACTCCTCACAGAAGTCAGCGGTTAGACTTTCAATCAGCACTTGACATATATAATAAACTAGCTGAAGCGCCCGTTGATTCTCAACGGGGATTATAGAAGTTGATTAACTTCAAGTTGTCGGTCGTGCTATGATTAATTGCCCTTTAGTATGCACATCTAAAATCCCAAGTTCTCCTATCTATACAGGAAAAAGCGTGGATTCAACAATGGTATTGGTCGTCAGGGGGATGAGTTGTTTACAACCACGAATTTTCACAATGTTTTCGTATATTTCACCGATATTTTCGCAAATTCGAATCGAAAGTAAGATTCTACGAATAAAATAAGAATTTTCATTCGATTGCCTTTCTTTCGGTATTTTTCTAGTTAACGTGCGACTATTCATTCTAATTAAATTTTGCTAGAGCAATAAACCCTGTATGCAATTAAAATGAGTTTTACATGTGATCTTTATAAAAAACTATCTGAGCGTTCTGGGTTCGAACCCCGTAAAATTTTCGAATAAAAAGACGACAGTGATTCCTTCCAGATTGCACAGGACACGTATATAAAGTTTGAAGCAAATCGGAGGAACGGTGCGGCCTCCAATCTAAGACAAACCCACAGATACACAAACACCCTCAAGTACCTCTTCAGAATTCCGATTTTATATATATAGATTGAATTAGTTTTAATATTTAGTTACCATGTTCCACCTAGAGTAACTAGACTAACTCCTATGTCCATACATTAAGATTGTCCCTTGCTCAACATTCCCTACTTTATAAAATATTAATCAAATTTAAATACTGATGGCTGCCCATTTTAACATGTATTAACTCATAGTCATTTATCTCCGAGAATTTGCCTTCAACAGGTGTAACGAATTTTCAACGGGGATCAACTAATTGTTTCCCCCGAATACTTAATACTTACCGATGAGGAAGTTCCGAAGGGTTGGGGAGAAAACTTAGCGACAACTTCCCCGAAACCAACCCGAGAGAGGAGTTATTATTCTTGTTATCAGAGATTGTGCACTGAGCGGAAAATTACAGATAATAACTTCCGCTTTTACAACTCTCTTGTCTCAAAGACAATGAAAATGATCTTTGATGTGTTAGGATCTCTAATCCTTTCCTCCAAACTTTTCCGGGGTTGTTTATTATGGTATACAAAGATGAAATATGTTATTTTGTGTCACTCTCGTTAGATCATATAAAGAAGCATACAACAGCGTATGGTTTAGTTGTTGAAGCTTCTTAGATAATTTACGAAATAAATCAATTGAATTATTAAATTTATAATAATAAACAAATTTTATACATTTTGTGGGGATTCGCGTTAGATTATAAGCATGTTAAATACAAAACTTTAATGTACTTAGCTTAATGTAATGATTGATATAACAATGCAACATAACAACACTGCAATGCAATATAATATCGAATAATAATGAAAATTGCTGCGAGAAAATATATCAATATATTTTCGCGCAGCAATTTTCAATTGTAATAATCACGCTACCACCTGAAGCTGAGGCAGTAGTTGTAGTTGCAATAATTATTACTACTTCATGGCTTTATTACTTTTATATTTACATTATATATTATATTTATTTATTTGAATTATCCCACAATCTATATATAGATTTTGGGATAATTTTAATGATTTGCTGATAATTTCTATATTTTTAAAAGGTAGAGATGTTTAGAAAAAGTATGTTGAAATGCTTAGTGATGTATCTTTAAAATTAATCCTCAGCCACTTTACACTATGAGAAGCTTTCATTCAAAAGAAATGCATACCAGTGAAGTATGATTTTTAGGATGCATTAATTAATTAAATAAATTATTATTATTATTAAATAAATTAATATAAATATATCAATAAAAATTAATCCTCAACCACTTTTAATTAGTGATTATTATAGGTGAGTTAATTTTCCCCTATGAGTCTTCATGAGTAAAAGAAATTCATACCTTTGAAGTATGAATTTTACGATGCATTTTGTTTTTAAACTACGTTTCCAATAGTTTCTTGTTTCCTTTATAGCGATTGCTAGAGGTGAATAATACTACTTAAATTGATATTTCCACTATATAGAAATAAAATAAGGAGGGAATGAAAACGAAAAATATAATAAGATATGATAAATATTTTTGCTGTGCATACCACAGTGGTCGAGGTGTAACCTTACTGCCTTATGCGAATGTGAATATTTGAGACATGTAGAAGGGGCACGGTAGATAGAAGCTAAAGAATTATGTATCGCTCATACATTATTTTATAAATTGTTGTTTCAATCAGATTCCCCTGCTATCACATTTTGGCCCTTTGATTAGCTTCTAAATGAATCCTGTACTATGAGAAATATTGGGTTAACTTATGTTTCCACCGAAAAGGGTACGGGAACCAAACATTTGGGAACTATTGCAATGCTAGAAGTACTGCAGCGATTAAATCTCGAGATATTAGCATATAGTGAGAAAAATGTTTTGGTAAAGTACTTTTTGTCTCTCGAATTAATGATTTTGAACCCCGCAATTATCTGAAGCAAAATTTCCAAGCTCTCATATCTGCTTTTTGAATTCATTTCGTCAGTTGATGCACCGTGTTTTCTCTAACAAGGCACGGAGTCTTTCCCAATAGAAAGCCCGTTCGTTAAAATCTTCCATATTTTTCGAAATCTCTCAGGATAGTACAAATACCTGCATGCACCCCCAGAGATACGGAAATTCCCGAAGTAGAAAAAACACAAACCTTCTCAACTCTCTTGTGTGAGAAAAATCTTTTTAGCGGACATTCTAGGATATATTCCCATGAGTTTGATTCCTTTGTATTTTTTTCCGTTTTCGACTCTCAGAGAAAACGTTTGAGCCTCGATCTAACGAGGACTGTGGACAGAGGTCATCTCGGAACCAATTGTCTTTCCCCTTCTCCTGCAGCGACTGCTTTGGCGAGTCGGCCTATCGATCCCCTAAACACTCCCAGACTGTGAATGGCGAAGAACAAAAGTTCCACTCGTGAAAAAGGAGCTTTCAAAGAGGCCACAAAGGTCGTATTATTTATACCACACGTTAAATTTCACATTAATGTGTTCGTTTACCAGAGCCATCCGGCGTTAATGTCGGTTGCCGTCTTTTTTTTCCAGCTTGACCAAGGGTGCGAGCGTTTGTAGATTTTGACGTATTTTTCAATCTCTTTGATTCACAATAGATAGAAGATATCTATTCAGTTTGAGTTAAAATATTATTTCTACGATTATCCGGATCCATCCTAGGCTATAATTCATCCCCAGCTTAAAATTGAATATTTATCGTAGTTCCCTCAGTTTTCGATTCTTTCTTGAGTTCAATGTGAATAACTTTTAAAATAGAAATATCTAAGTGGAAAAATTCAAGCTTTCAATTATTTTTCTAGAGGTATTCATCTGTTTAAATTCGTTCGAAGTTCGTAAATTTTCTCAACTTTAACTTGTGCAGTGCATATTTCTCGGATATCATAGACTGGGGTAGCCATAGATGTTACGTGCCAGCTCAAGGGAGAATATTATGGCACGCATACGGCCTCATGATCTATATATATAAAGTGATTATGGGTTCTGTAGGCTAATATCGTCAATTAGTAATTAGAAACGCCAATGATTACTTAAATGGTCAATTTTAATTTAGATCAATTTCGTAGAAACCATCTTAAACGAAAAAACTCAGAAACTTCCTCAGTATATATTTCAGTCGACCGGTTTTGTCAACGTATTGACATCTTCAGGTGAAGGGCGTAAAAATTTTAGGACTTCTCTGTGAGAATACATTTCCCCTCCATTTTCATATACAAGCCCTAAAATTTCTATATCCTTCATCTGAAGGAGTAAATGGGTTGACGAAACCGGTCTTCTGAAATATGTACTGTATAAGTTACAGAATGTTTTTGTTTTAAGATGGTTTCAATTGCTACAACTTCTGCCAACCATTGTTTACGTGTTAGAGTTGCTAATTCTCTGGATCCAGCATCTATAAGTTGTTCTTATTTCAAAATATATATAGAAAAAATTCTTTTTAATGAATATGAACGATATATCTTGTGACCACAGCCCAAGTGGGAGAGATTAACTTTTTTAACCCTTAAATGAGGTACTCATCAAATACTCCATGTAATCTATCAAACCACAACTTGATTTTCCTTGGTTTGCAGCAACACTTTTATAATTGGATCGCTAATGATGTGCCGACCGTATTCAGTATCCGAATAATTAAAAACTTAAGATCCCACTACGATGAGTATTCTACAAAGAGGGTTCAATTAAGTTGTAGCGAAGCAATCAGAAATAAAGCATGGAAGACCGCAGTTAGTTGGCGGAGTGCATGAGGATGAATTTAATTTGCGGGTTCTTACTGAAAAATCCATCCCTTTACATTCTTGGGAGAAAATACGCCATTAGAAGAGATCGGAAGAAAAATCTTGTCTGAAATGTTTAAGAAGGATTGGTGCAAAGCCGAACTTAATTAAATTTCTTTCCCTTAACAAGCTCGTTATTGTCTCGCCGAAGAGAAAAAATAAGTTATTTTGCCAAATAATCCTTTCCAGCCTCTAAAAACGGCGTTCCAATTAAAATGACTCGTATTAACCGAAAAAAGAAATTTAGAGAAAATAGAGTCGAATTGAACTCTTGATAGAAATTCAATTAGGATTGGGCTCATCAAAAATACTGCTTTGGAAATCAGGATAGGATAATAAGTAGTTGATAATGCGATTAGAAAGTGTCTCTTCTCTGAATGAATACAAGGGATCTATAATAAATGAAGCGGTCTTCATTTTCTTAGGCGAACATTGAGCGAGAGAAAATGGAGCTTTCGGATAGTCATGTGGAAAGCGCGTTAGCCTTTGGGAAAGGCGGTTCCGGGTTCGACTCTCGTTGGGAGCCAATGTGCGAAATGACCTAAGCTGTTGAAGCACTCTGAACAATACTATGATTACTACCATCGAGAGAAAATGAAATCTTGAGCCGGCGAGGATTTAGGATTTTGATGCGGAAGGGAAGGCAAAATTTTCTGACTCATCGGCTTTCTTTCGTCTCAATAAAGAGCTTGTATTACTTTTGTGGGAGTGTGTTATCCTTGAACAATTCCATGTTTATACTTTGAAAATCGTCAAATCTATGCTTCAATTAATTCAATGCACTATCTTAATATCCTTATTTGCTGTCTGTAAAAATACCATCCTAATATGTTAAAGTAATTCGCAAGGGTTTTAAAACACGCTGTAAAAGGAATTAGGAAACCCTCTAAACTAAGCCTAGTTAATCAGTGATTTATATAAAGTTAAAATAGCTCTAACGGCAAATCTATTGTCCAAGATATTACTGTTTTTGATCGGCTCATTTTAAGGAGGAGATTATAAAAACATTTACGAAGGACTAATTATATATTTAATTTGAATAAAATTAATTTTGTCAACCAGTGTAATTTACTCGAGGAAATAGAATTTTAATGTTATTGTCTAGAAGTTAGTGTTAATTTCGACAATGAAGAATATTTAGAATTTATTGAGTCCCAAGAAAAACTTTTGATTCCTAATATGGATACCGTAAATTATTTTTGATGACAACTTAAAAGGGAATATTGAATGGTTTGTACAACATAATTTTATGCGCATAATGGCTCTATCGAAGCCCGATTTGATATTATTAAAATTTATCGCAGACCAGATGTTGTATTTCACTAAAATTTTAAAGAATGCACAGTTAATAAAAAAATTAATTTCAAGAAGACAATACCTAACGGCCATACTTTTGACAGATTCATGTGACATTCGTAGCAATTATTTCTCTTTAGTGAACACAGTTGTAGCGCTTACACTAATAATAAAGCAAAAAACATCGTTCGTGCGAGATTTTACAATGAGGATAGGAACTTCAGGCTTCATTTCTAACAACCTCTTGCAAAATATTACGGTGAACTTTCAAAATACTTAATTTTCAGACGGTGGAAAATTATCTTAAATTTATGAATAATAAAAAATGCGAATAATTAGGGATCCATAAATACATTTTGAAATTGAAAATCTTTAAAAATACATTTTTTTTAATCTATCGAAAAAATTGACAAAATTAGGCTGCGGATTCTTAGGGAATCATGCAAGAAAAATTAGCTACGAAAGTGTAAATAAAAGGAGTAATGATAAGAGTGCGCATTTGAATATTTTTTCATTCATACCTTTCGGTAGGTTCTTGCGCATTCAAAAATCCTTATTAATCGCCATCTCCTTCATATCCTTATATCTAACCTCACCCCTTATGTCATCCAACAACTTTTGTCTCTGTCTTCCCATCTGTTTTCCCCTGAATCCTACCCTCCATTACAACCTTTACCAATCCCTCTCCCCTCAATATTTGGCCCACCGATTTCTTCTGGCGATGCTTAATCACCTCAAATAAAGCCCTCTCCTCCCCAACCATCTCTAACACTTTCGTGTTTGTTTTCCTATCAACCCAACTAACGTTTTCAATTCTACACCACACCCACGGAATATCTGTAGGCAAAACTAAAGTTTACCTAAGTTCTGGTGAAAGAAACCACGGTAATTTATATGATATGGTTATTTAATTTCAAAATTCAAATGAATCAGCATAAATTAAAATTAAATTAATCAAACTAGCCGATAATTATTTTCAGATGCAAATTTGTCCCATCAGTCAAATTAATTAAAGTAGAAAATATTTTATTTTTTCATGGTTCATAATAACATGTTTCACTTTTAACTCTTTACCAATTCAAAATATTGTTAAAATCATTATTATCTGTCGAATTTGATTTATTTCTTAATTGACTTACAAATATTCTTTTTTGGAAATCGATGCTAAAGCTTGCTATGAAATTATTTAAGTTTTCCCTCGGAGTGTTAATATGGAAACCGGGATATATTGAGCAAATCCCTCGTAATTTAATGAAATACCAGCAAGTTATTTCAGGGCTTAAAAATATAGCATTAAATTCAGCCGTAATTCGATTATCTTTCGAACATTTTCCGGGTTGAGCGCGTTGGGAGAGGACCGTGAAATCGGTACACAAGTCGTCCCGAAAGACGATTTTTGATGGAAAAGCGACACGATTTTAGAGAAAAAAATCAGAGCTTTCTTTTTCCAGCTAAAGGAATCCAAACATGAAAGCAGAAGCCTTTTTTTAATCGTTTTCCGAGTGGTGTTCTATTCCTGGTATTAAATTGGCGAGACGTCTTCGAGGAAACCTCGAAATGATAAAACTTTGATGGAAGAGAGACTTTTTCCGCTTATAGAAGGGGAAAGTAAAGGGAGAATTCGTGGATCCAATTTCAGGAAGAGGGTTTAATTTTAGATTGGCCAATTTCCGCATCTGTTTAAAAATGGGGAGCCGCATCTTCGAAACACTATCTTTCTCCTCTTGAAAAAGCGTCGACGACATCTTTATATTCACGACCACCTTGATCATTTGCGTTATCAACAACACATTTTGGGCATAGGAGTGGATTCATAAATGAATATCGTGGTTGATACTCTCATCTCCTGTTGCCTTCAAATGGCTCTTTAAATTGTTTTATTATTCACAATTTTCGGCGCTTGACGCGGATTCTATGAATCGAAACTATCGAATTTATTCGATGGTTTGTGGTATTTTTTTCCTCTGAGCCTTATTCTCATATTCTTACGGGGTCTGCTGATGATTTGGGTGATGATGAGGATGGTTTTGGCGATGGGTTGACTATTATGGATACCCTTCCTGCCGTCAACCGAACGGACAAACAAACACAACCAATCCCTGATCAGAAAAATCCCGATCAGCGGAATCAGGTACTCGAACCCGTAGCCTCGTGGTTGGAGTGATAGCGAGCTGATAGGGAGCTTAGCACGCTAACCACTGGGCCACCAAGGCCGGTCTTATTTGTGGTATTGTATAAATTAAAATTTTTTAAGCCCACTTATTTTATTTTTCCATGAATGAATTACATTATTATCCATTTTTTGAGAAAGTATCTTAGATGAGCACTAACATACAGGAATTTCTAAGACGTTTTGGATTACTATTTCCATCTCCAATAAAACTGTCCAACTAATTTTGTTATTGTTCGCACGTTCTTAAAAGAGTAAAGTATTGGTCGAAGCAAACAAAACAAAATAGAGTAAATAGAGTATTTAGAGATTTTTACGACACATGAAAAGTTATATATGTCCACTAACTAAGATTGGCTGCGTATGTAAGTATTTGCAATAACTAATATTCGAGACTCACAAAATTCAATTGTTTTAAATGTTCTTGTCTTTTCCGTTTTAAAATACTATTTAGAAAATTTTAATGGAAAGGTTATGTCAAGAATTTAATAAAAAATACAAATTCTTAGTAACTTATCTAATCAGTTAACTAGTATACTAAGTCCTATTCAAAAGTTTGGTTATTTCTGACTTCCGAAAAATTAATTCCCATCTTTATGATGATGTATCCTTAATCTTATGTAGCCCGCACATCATGTTCAAATGTTCTCTGGTGGTAATCTGAAATGCTTGACTTATTAAGAATAACTGTTACATTATTTATATGGAGGAGACTTCCTTCAATCTCCAATTCACAACAACGTTAAATATATTCTCATTCGAATTGAGAGCTTTTATAAAATTCAAAAACAGAAAAAAATCTTTCATTCAATTTTTAAATCAGGGATTTTTTGTTTCTCCAGTAAAAGTAACTATTTCAACCGCTTTCAAAGGATTTCATATCCGTTGTAAGGAAGAATTTTCTCTGAATATGGTATGAATCAACAATTATCAAAATATCAAATATCGTATACTGAAATTATAATCTCCACAAGAAATTCTTATCTAATTTTTCTTTTCTGCGTTTGCTGCTGCGTTAAAGGGTCATATATGATACAATCTTCCAATTCTACTCTTACTTTAACTCTGCTATAAAATAAAGGACATTTGTTTTTGTCACGTTGATAGTACGTTGATATATTTTTGTTTAAGGGAAGAGGAGTAAAAAACGTCCAAAAACTTTAAAATATTTAAAGCATTTTTGTGTTTACACAATACATGTTTTATCCATTTTGCTGTTATATTTCAGACTTGCAAAATTTAGATTTGGACACTTCATTTTACTTCTAACGCTGATTTTGAAACTGGAATGTAGTGGTACAATGTTGTCTTCCCTATTATTATTATTATTATATATTAGTCTATGCAAAGGTAGGACCAGGGATGATTTTTTTTAATTATAAAGATTTTCTCTGAAATATAACACTTCCGGACAACAAGACTTAGGTTTAATATTCTCCTCTTTTTTCTAATGTTATGTATTGGACGCACTTCTTCCGAGCTCTTTCGCGACCGTTGATCAAACTATTATTCTAGTTCCTTTTTCGAAAGAATTAAAACGAAAAATTACGGTTGCACCTGCTTGTTAGTCGGGAAGATCAAGAAGGGATTCGTTTTGTGTTTGAGAAATTCAAACTTAGTGCTATCACATTGCTCATGCTCCGAAATTAGAGTTGTTTGGATCGTTTAAAGTCGACAGTAAATGCCCTTGTCATTGGGACAGCAGTGGATCGGCGGGCCAAAGTGGAGAATCGATTACGTGCGCAGCCACGCCCGTCTTTCTGCGTCTCAACTGTTTATCGGAGACAATCACTGTGATCGTGCGATGCGCACGACTTTTCCGATGTCGTAAAACATTTACAAATCGTAAAGCGATCGGAGAGAGCGCGGATTTTATCGTCCTACGGAAGAATGACGACGTCGCCGCTCGAAATTTTTCCATCGCTACATTCGCAGAAACGATTTTTGCGGCAGTAATGTATGAGAAAGTGGGCATCCATTAATTACGTGAGGTGATTCTTGCGAATTTTTGACCCCTCCCTCCCCCCTAGTGAGATATCGTGAGATTTGGCTCGACCCCCTCCTCCTCCTCCTCTAATCTCACGTAAGATTGTTCAAAATGCGTGTTTTCAGTGTAAATATGTTAATCTATGCTTCATTGTATTGGATTTATTAAAAAAAACGTAATTTATTTTCTTATTTTTATTTAGGACTAAACAATTGACGGGCTACTATGCTACTTTTTGGCGCTCGCATAACCGTGATAAATATTATTGTGTAAAATTTAGTCATATTTTAGTAGAGAAACACGTTTAACTCAATTTAACCCAGTTATCTCATAATTCTACACTGTTCCTTGCGGATAAAAAAATACGTAATCTTTGCGAGAATCCCCCCCTCTCCCCCACGTGAGAGTGAGTGAGATTCGGCTTAACGCCCCCCTAAACGCATCGCGTAATTAATGGACGCCCCCAAAGTAGTTGTTCACTACTTTATTCGGATTCAATATTTTTTTACCCATTACGTCACCATTGAATTGTTTATATAATTTCCCCGGAGATGTTTTTTTTCCGAAAAAGTACTTAATCGTGGTATAATGGGTTAATAGACTCACCCGTCACGTTTGCATCGCTATCATCTGACGACCTATCTCGTGTACTTTAAAAGGTCAAGTGGGAAAGAAACTTTTCGGGACAAATTAAGCATAATCCTTACTCGGCATTCTGCGATGCAAAACTGGATTTCATCTCTGCGTTCAACCCACATGTATCTGTCGTGCTTAAGCTAAGCGTCATTGGGATGCAAAATGCAGATGTATTCGGAAAAGAAACTCTACTCTCTAGCGAGAAATTACCATTGAGGAAGCATATAATTGTTTTCAACTGCTTCACTTAGTAAGCGTGGATTGAGATGATCACATCCTTGTGATGATTATTCTACACACTATATATATAGCTATTTTAGAATTTTCTCTACCAGAACCATCACTTGATATTTTGTATTTAAGTATTGATGGAAATTAGCTTATGAGAGTTTTAGATTTTTCTCAATTAACTTTGCTTTATTGCGAAGGAAACTATGGTCTTTCATTCCTCTAGCATATACATATCAAAGTGATTTAGAGGAGGTAGGACTATTAAAAAATGGAAGTTCAATTTTTTTACATCTTATTCTATTGTTTATATTTCATTTGAAAATACAACATATGTTCCTTAAATTAAAGTAAATCAAAATTATTAATCCAAAATTTGGAAAAAATGTTGTAAAAAATCTCACAACAATTAAAAAGTACTTATCCTAGAAATTGAAATTACTAAGATGCTTTCTTACCTTTAAAAGTGACTACCGCAATGTAGTATTACAGTAATGTATTCTTATTCGCCAGCATAACGTCATTCCGTTATTTTAGGCCTTAACGAATTTTGTCTTTCATTAATGTCATGTGGTATAATCGTAGAAATATAAATATCGGTTTGTAAACGTGGGCAATTTAAGCAATAAAATAATTCAGAGCTTAACCCCAAGCCCTAAAAAAATAAAATATGCTGTGTTTAAGTATAAGTTGCATAAATTTAAGCTGATAATTATTCTATGAATTGAATTTTTATGAATATAACTAATTACGATTTTTTTTCTTTTTAGGTAAGTTCCAAAGCCCGAAAAGAATCCTATACTTTCGCTGAGTAATGGTGAGTGAGCTCAGATGAGCATTGAAATAGATACGATCAAACAGATATATTCATCTGTTTTCAAGTTAGATGATTACTCAGTAAAGTAACAACAAATTAGTTTCTAGGAAATATTTTGCAATATCGACGTAATATCTATAGATCTATTCCCGTACTTAAAATTAATCCTTTAGTATGAGTGATGTAAGTGAAATTACACTTTCCATTTTTACTTTCTCCATATACGTAGTATAGAGAAAGCATTGTTTTCGTGAAAAAAATCTACTTCGAGATTTCAACGGAAATTCATGTTTTTGGGTCCCTAGAACACGTTTTGACTATTTTCGGAATGATGTGTGTATGTATGTATGTGTGTGTGTGTGCGTGTGTGTGCTTTTGGGCGCTCTAACGTAAAATTTATTTGCCCTATCAATACCGAACTTCAAATATAACACTGTGGTAGGTGCTGTCAGAGTTGACTAGCTTTTGAAGTAAATCGGTCAACCGGAAGTCGAGCTTTATTCTTCGAAGCTCATTTACATTTTTACAAAATATCTCCATTAATATGATACTTAGGTATAAACTATTATTTATTTTTATATAATGTAATTTAATACAACTTTTGTATAAATCATTTTTTGTATCACTGATTGTTTGTTTCGATTTCAGCAGTATTCTTGACATTTATATAGCGCCATTATCATAAAGATTGAATTGCATCCGAAAGATTTCCTTTCCTCAAAGCAACAAATAAGATGTTAATCTATGCACGGCTGTCGCATAGCGGGATAACTTGTTAAGTCGTTGCTTGGGCTATAAACCAGAATCGAGATGGCATATGTGATTCCATTTGCGTGATTTATCGCTCGCTGATGAAAAGAAGAGGGAAACCTTTGTGTGCTTCAAATCTCCCGGTACAGTTACAACAATTACGCCACCAGCGAAAGGGCAAGTGGAATTTCATCCGTTTGATCTCGTGTCGGAATACGTGCGTTGATTGAATTCCCTCGCGCGTGACTCCTCCTCACGTGCCAGTCCGTTGTTGAAATGTTTGCATAAGATGAAGGATAAGCCAGTGGACGGAAATCTTAACTTTCACCGCACGAACACTTGATTCCTCCCGAGAATGATCTTTCATTACGTTGTTCCCATCGCTGGAATGTGATAGATTGCCTCCATCTGAGGCTTGATAGGAGCGTTTCTCCAAACGGAACGAATTTCCTCTGTTGGAATTGATTCTCCTATGCTAATTGAATTGGAAGCGGAATATTATCGATTTAATTTCAGTATTCACTTTGGATAATTCGTGCATAAATACAAATGTGTCTAACATGCATTTCCCTTTCATTGTAAGCTCGCTTTTTTTCAAGCCTCATCACTTTCTAATCTTTGTAAATACTTATTGTCTTCACTTTCATACATCTTTCATTCTTTAAACTTGTATCTACTACTTTAGCATTTTAATTATTCTCCATGGATATAGTGCCTCTTCTTTAGAACCTTTTACCATTTTGTATTACTAATTAAATCGAAATCTAAGTATACCGTCTACGCGATTTAAATTAGTGTCGGAAAGAATAATTGATATTTGATGTTGGTGTTTTGATTCCAAACCTCTTCCTGAGCTTTCCCAAGCCTACTGCAGAATTACTGAGGTGACATTATTGTTAGTTAATCCTATGGTTTTGATGCACTCTACAGTTAGAATTAAGTTAAGAATTTTTATAGACTACTTGGTGATGAATATCTCCATAAAGGAAATTGCCCTGAATAAAGGCTTTCTCTTTTCAGATGTGATATACTGTAAGGGAAACTCAATTTTGAGAGATGAGTTTCTGGAAAATTATATAAGTATTTATAGTATTCTAGTATTTAAGTATTCTAATCGTACCTCTTAAATTTCAATGCCTTAAAATGCATTAAGGCATGGAAAATAAAATAATTATGAGTACACATTGCGAATAGAAGAGACAGCACCACATAAAAACGTAATTTGCATTACAGTATTCGATATCTGAATAATGTAAGGATTGCATTTGATGAATATTGTTGTGCAAAACAACAAAAAAATTATACAAATGATGGAATTGAAGTTAGACCTAGCACAGGAAAGCATGCGAATTGACCCAAGGTTCATAGAATAATTATAGAAATGCATTAACTTCATATTGGAACAAATTAATAATTACAAAGTTAAATTTAGAGATAAAACTTGGGTCCTGGCCAGATATTTGCGAATTCTTTAATTTTAAAGCTTAAGTAACACATGTAGTGAATGGCAAACAGCACAATGGATTTTTGCCACTTGAAACGCGAAGCATTTTATGAGACGCAATACAAAAGAGCTTCCCAAATGGCCGATCGATACCACGTGGCGGTATTTGACAGAAATACAACGGAATTCCTTCTCTTTTGTAAATACCAAAACCCTTTACCGTATCACCCCGAGCCATAAGGCCATTTTCGTTTTGATTTTCCCGATAGCATCGCCTGATTGCCTCTACCGCTTCCCCTTGGATAAACCCTCGCATTTGCAAGAGGATTGCTGGAATCCATGGGCCCTCCTTTCTTCTCGAATTCTCATTTACGGAGCTCAGTGAGCGGCCCCCAAATATAAAGGGCAGGTACCCCCAGTGATGGCCTCCTCCGGGGCAAATATCACCCCTCCTTGAAAAATGATCTTCCAATATATCCTCCTAATCCTTGCCTATTTGTCGAGCGGAAGGGTTTCCTTGTTCGGGACTGTTATTAATCGGAATTTATTTTCATCTTCCGACAAGAAGTCATTTTTCGTTCACTTTTCACTCCAGAAAATGTCTATAGTGTGTAGGGAGGGGACGTTGAAGGCTATCGCCCCTAAATTGATAAGGGCAATTCGACCTTTAGCGGCTGGTCTCATTCATTATAGGTGAGCCTTACTGAAGGTTCGTGTATCCTATAATTTCGCGCTTAATTTCTTGCTGTTATTTCTTGATGATATATTTCTCATAAGTATTCGTATAAATGCATAATTTCTCTTTATGTAACACGCGCCGTATGTGAATCTTTCCTCAATTTTTTTTACGGATGACAGTTCTGATTTCAAAGTTTTTTTTAAGCATTCATAAAGTTAACTCTCATATACTTGAAAAAATTTCTGTTTTTCATTAAAAATCCTCTCTTGACACTCACTTATATGTCATCCCATTCGGACTATACCGTTTGACAAACAAGTCTTACTTACATTTTTTTAAAAGACTACAAATTAGGAACAACGAAATGGTATAACTTGGTAAAAAATCACCTGATAATTTATCTATTTTTTGAGCTACCATGAGTCGATATCTTGGTCGTTTATTATGGTGTGTTTAGTATAAGTTATACTCTTTCTTAGTTCCTGATGGAGACTTACGATTCAAGTGGTGGATTCTAAGTTAGGGTTTCAATTATTTTGAACAGTAGTTATGTCAAAAGCAGTCAATTTTTTTAATCAATTTTAAGATGATTTAAAAAATAATTTGGTGAAGCATTCTGCTAAATCTTTAAAAATGATTCATATAATTTTATAAACATTCAAGTCTTCGGTTACTTTAATATTTTACCATTTTTGGAGAAATTTGTAGGTCTATAGGAATTTATTATGCATATTTCATACTGCACATTTGTTTTAGAAGAAACTATCCTAAAAGGGTGTCGGTATTTTTGCTGTTTTAACGACTTAGTAACGTTTTTAGTGTCGGGAAGCTTTGGATTGATCTATTAATGTAAAGTATCTCATAGAACTGAACATTTTTCTAGCCGAATTAGCTAAGTTACACATTGACTCATTTATGCTAGTATGAATAACTTTCTCACCAAAAACAACCAATACATCGATACATTAAAAAAAATCATATATAAACGCAAATTACACATTGAGAAATTAAGCATTAACTTTCTATCATATTTAAATTTCTCTGTATCCTAACTGAAGCATAAATTCCTTATTGGGAATCATCCACAAGACAGTTATTTTATATTTAATTATGGTTTTACTTTAATATTTGTTAAAAAGGAAGGCAATATTCAACTGATTGGATTATGATTTTTTTAGAATTCGTTGCGCGAGATTTTTGTTGCATAATTTATTTACATCTCAAATTGGATTCGTTTTCCGATTTTCTGAATGAGAATTAATTGACCCTATTTTGACCAGGTTGATTACACCGGAAGTCATGCAAATATAATTCAGATTATGGGGCTTACCGATGAATGAATCAAGTCCTCATATTTTGAGCGGTCTCGAGTTAACAACTGCGTCATTCCATACTCCAAATGCGTTTATTTAGTTTCTCCAAAGTTTGCGTTATAAAATTGGCGATTTAATAAATAATTTGAATTTACACGCATTTATAACGAACTAATTTCAAATAAGGACTTAAAAAGATTGTCGTAGATTAATAGTTTCGTATGCAAGGAAGAAGATAATGAAATTGTGCTTTGTTTCGCTATAAATAAAATCTAAAAACATTATGTTCATAATTCTGAGCGTGTAGTTCCCAATTATAATCTAAATTACTATAATATAAGCTATCTATTATGCCTCACTTCTTATCATTTTTTATTCTCAAAATCAAAATTCTAAAAGTCTAATCTGTTAATTTATTTACTTAATTTTATTATTACAAC
Organism: Sympetrum striolatum; assembly: GCA_947579665.1. Lineage (NCBI taxonomy): Eukaryota > Metazoa > Arthropoda > Insecta > Odonata > Libellulidae > Sympetrum > Sympetrum striolatum. The sequence goes on from OX388346.1 coordinate 32,845,167, forward strand.
TTGTACTGAGATAAAGGAACAGGTACCAGACAAAACATGAGTTACGTATCGCCAACGAAAAAGAAAGTCCTTGAAGCGACTAGTAAATGTGACTATATAGCATCCGTTACCTTATTTTTTATTGCAGTAACTGATCTTTACTAAAAAAGGAGTGTGCACTGTACATTCACATGTGTTATATAAACATATATATGTATACATTACACCTAGCACTTCCTCCGAGAACATTATCCCTGAAATTTTTGAAACAAGTTTAGCCTAATATTTAACCCCTCTTTTCAGGGTTCCTATCGTACGTCAAGGAATATCTTTGCATATCGATTCATTGAAGCAATTCTTAACTACACGCACAGTTGATGCTTTCTGTCGATATCTGGTGGAACTTCTCCATAATAAATTGGAAATAAATAATCTGTCCGCGACCACAATTTTATTTAAAAAACACGACCGGTTTCGATTTTTTTAAATTAAAAACTGATTTAAATTAAACCGTTTGACGAGACTCGGTTGGGAGTGATAATCGCAGAGGATATTCCACGTTGTTGCGTTCCACTCCAAGTGAACCGCCGCCAGCTAATCCCGTATACTCCGAGACATCTTCTGGCGTAGCATCTCCTTCCTCGAAAGTGAATACTATTACTCTATCTCGGAGGGAACGTCTATTAATGCTTCAAGGCGACGAAACACAGACGCTTCCGCCTCGACGAATACCGCTTCTTATCGCAGCAGCTCGAACTGTTCTGCAGGCAGAGTGATATCTGGCTTCCAAGTGATTTGGACGTCGCTTCAAGGGGACCGAAAAACCATAACCATTCTTCTGCTGGGCGCGACCCTAGATAACATTCTTTTGTTTTTATCTCGATTGTCCCGCCTTTCCCTGGGGCCTTTTTAGTCCCTTCTGAACCTCTCCTCTGTCTTCGGCCCACTCTTTATCCATTCATTCTGCACCCTTTTCGTCGTGAAACTCTCTCCTCTGTCCCAACTTCCATATTCCTGCCTGGAAGTCATGTTGTTTGCTTTCCTCCACGGGCAGCGCCCTTCCACGAGGTGGTATACAACATTGGCGAGAAAGAGCTGACGAGCGAAATATTACGGCATACTCGTAATCTAAAATCGCGTATATTCAATATCAAAAAATAATGGATTAATAATCTTTTAAACAGTGGAATTTTGTTATTTCCCACCCATTTACTAGAATGGAGTTCCACACCTGTTAAAGCTTACCAGATTGATTTCGCGTACTTTCGCTGAGATAAAAATTAGGTTTTTTAAGTCTCATATTCCAGGAAAATGCTTCTTCCTAACCCTGAATGTAACTCATTAAAAGCGACAACAGCTTACGAATAAATAAGGGGATCTTTATTCTACAGCACACCTGTCTTAGTAAGGAGCTTAATTTTGCGTTCATCTTTTGGTATTTCGCGTTTTCGTCTCAAACTCCTCTGAAATTTTATTTGGTATTTCCACATGTTTGTTTTTATGTTAATTTAAATTATTTTTAATGTATTTTTCATTCCATTTTTATTGGATATTTTGGTTTCTTTGTCAAGAATTAGTTCTAAAGATTTTTTGCATGCTATATTTTATTATTATTCACTTTCTTTCATCTACTAACATAAATATTACATAGATATACGTGGATTGGTATATCACTCAGTGCATCTATGTTTCTCGATATAATGACACATTTGAGAAACGCAACGCAAATCTTTCGGTTTAAAAGTTAGAGATATTCATAGTTAACTTCTGCTTTAATTGAAATTCGGTATGATTGCTGGTGTTGTCATTTTTTTGAAATATTTTCGATATGACAGATCTAGCAACTCCTGGAGTTTAGTTATTGTGCATCTTGTTATGGTGATAGTAGCCAAGTTAGAATTGTCATGTTTTGAAATGATATCTTTGGTAATATTTCTCATCTTTTTTACTGCATGTACTCGTAGATTCATCTTTGTCGTATTTTCCTATTTTATTCAATACAGTGTTCACATTGTAACTCATTCTCCTTTTAGCAACATCTTCCGTATCCGTAATGAACATTTCTCGTCACCGTGTAGCCTTAACACGAAAAATAAAACGCAAGTTTTCCTCCACGAAATGTTTCACCACAAGTTGAAGTTCTATATCCCAAAGATATCTTTATTGAAAAGTAACATATATATATATACAACGAGTCTAGAACAAAAATCAAAATGTCAGAGCTATTATTTGATCATTGCGTGGATTTTTAACAAACGTGAGCTTTCTTCTCGACTTCAGCTGTATCATAGAAATGCATTTTTGTGCTCCTAAACTCATTAAAAACTTTGCTCGTAGCCTAACGTTATTCACGGTGAAATAACAAAGAAATACTTCGCGCCTTGGGATGCGTTTGTCATATTTTCGCAGCAGTCGTAAGTTTTGAATTAAGGAGTACATCGTTATTATTCTCATGCCCCGCCTTTTATGGAGTCATGGCAACGCTCCACGGTTTCAATGTACTGCGAAGTTATTACTCAGTAGAAAATAATATTTGGTGTTCGCAGAACGTATTCTTTTTGTATCCGCTTCAAAATAGTTACAAGAAAGAACCAGAATGCTTCGCTACCTTTCTCTTGTTAAAATACGTTCATTATTCGCTGTGATAGTGTATGTGAACAAATGATATACGTTTCTCATGCCCTCTCGTGTATGAGTGAAAGGTAGAAGGTATAGGTTGTCATTATTAATAATAATAATAATAATAAAAGGCCTTTATTCGGGCGAGATTGAGACTAGAAAGTCTCTTCTTACACCTAACCCTTCGTCATATGCAAAACAGAAAGAAAGAGATAGTTTGCAAAAGTACACGAAGAAAACTAGTATGTGGATTATTAAAAAACCTAAGCTGAGGGCTCATGAAAAATTTCCACTGCAGGAAAACACTCCCTAGAAGGGGAGTGTGAAAAACCTGCGAAACCTACAGGTAGAAAACAGTATTTTGTGAAGAAGGAGAATAAAAGAATTATGAAAGACAAGTAGAGAATAGATACAAATTATGCAAAAGAGACAATACACATTCACTACTAGCAATCAAATCAAATAAAATATCTTCACAATTTACACTAAACCTAGATACAAGAATTGTAGCAATTAAAAAAATAAAACAAATACGAATATTTCAAGAATAACAAAACGATTAATTACAGTAAGGTTGAGAATTAATAAAAATCAAAACATAGAGTTTATATAACAATGGACAAAGAAAATGAGCAAAACAAAATTTAAAATTAAAAAAATAAGATTTTAAAATAACTAAAATTACCTTATCGTTAATTATGTACATATATTACGTGAGGCAGCGGATCAAAACCGATATAATAGTGTAAATAACAAACAGATTAACTAACAGAAGAGGGTGTGATTTTATTTTGTCTATATGCTGGATATATTTTAATGGCTTTTTCGTGAGACACGTGCTGACTAGATCGGCCCCTAAAGTTCTACTCGGTACATGTAGGAACACATGAACATCTCTGTTATTAACGCAGTCTTAAAGAATTATTTCAGGTTGTATTATACGATCCTTTTTTTAGGGAGCCTAAACCTAAAGTTCGGTCCAGTAAATGGCTATCATTAAAACCAATAGGAAATTACATTCCAGAGCTTTCTTTCCTTGCACCGCTTCCAAACCATAATATCACTGCCCAAGAAAGTTGAATAACAGTATTACAGCATGGATAATGTTGGTTGAATGTAGTCGAACGTGATTTGCTGTCAACGTCTTAATAAACCGCTTTGCAGACGTATTTTAATGAGAATTTCATTCGAAAATGCCATACTCTAAAAGGAATTTATAACAATTCATGTAATTAAAAATACTTACTGAACGATTTTAAATATTGTAGTTTTTCCAAAGTTACAAGTATATGTCGTGATTTTATGCAGTTGTGATTTTCTTAGATTGTAAAAATATAACGAAATCTTGGATATTCCGGTAAATTGAATGTTCAAAATGGCGTTTTACTTGATCATTTTATAAATTTTCAACATTCTGCGTTAAATAAAATTGGCGTGAAATCAAAAGACATCATTTATTACGGCTATTATGATTAGTATCGTTATCTGCTTAGTATCGATGCATTCTTTTATCGTGTCATACTGTTTTGTATTGACACATTGTTTTTTACGTTGTTTATAATTTTTATATTGGTTTTCATTATTTTATTTTTAAGCGTTGTTGTATTGTATAATATCGAATTTAAAATTAACCCCTCAAGATCCAATGATGTTTATTCGCAGCCACCATATCATCACCGTAGATTCTACTCTCAGAAATAAAAGAAATAGTTCCTAAAATTAAAATATTTTACTCGATTACACTTGTAACAAGTTCTTTGTCACTTGAGGAATAAAAACGTTTTGAGCGACACATAACACCCTACTTAAACAACTGGTTTGCTAAGTTTTGATTTCTCCAAACAAAATAGCATGTTGTTTTTATTCGTGCTAATGATACAAAGTAGAGAGTATTAGAAGTTTTAAAAGTGATCATGGATGAAAAACTCGTTTTAAACCCATAAGTTAATATAATATTCATACTAAAACGTGAACATATGCTAATGAAAATTCTCCCTTAAGGAGAACTTTCAATTCATGAGTGTTCTACCTTTCGGTAGGTTCATGTATGTACAATTAAAAATCCCTCTTCAGCGCCATCTCCTTTATTTCCTTATAGTTAACCCCATGTCTTATGTCATCCAACAACTTTTGTTTTTGCCTTCCCTTCTGTTTTTACCACTGAACCCTACCCTTAATTACAGTCTTCCCCAATCCTTCCCCCCCTCAACACTTGTCCAACCCATTTCTTCTGATGATGCTTAATCACGCCAATTAAAGCACTCTCCTCCCCAACTATCTCTAACACCTCCGTGTTTGATTTCCTATCAACCCAACCTACTTTTTCTATTCTACGCCATACCCATATTTCAAAGGCCTCCAAACGTTTGTCTTAACGCTTTCCGAAAGTCTACGTTTCGCATCCATGAACCACCCCATGAATTTCACCAATCTTTTCCTGATATTCTTTGCCAAGACCTTTCGTCATCAATTTCCTTCTCTTCATAAAGGCTTCCTTGACCAAGGCTATTCTTTTTCGAATCTCATCTTTACATCTTCCAGAGTAAAGAATACTTCTCAAGCAAGAAAATTCATCCACCTGCTCTAGTTAATGAGAATACATGAATATCATTTAAAATTATGAGAAAAGAAAGCTTCCATAAAATGAAGAAGTGGAGAATAAGGCAAAATACTGTTGCAGCGAAGGTCCGATGGCGTTGAGGAGTTAAACAATTACTTCGAGTGATTGATTTGGACGGAATACCGAATTTAGTTTGAGTCAATTTGGTCGCACAAGAAAGGGAAAGGCTGATTAGGGCCTGTTAACTCGTTAACGTCATTAAAACGTTTACTACTATGATACACTTCTTGCAATTCTTCCTCCTCCGCATATTAATCCAACTCCTCGATTTCCTGTACCTCCCTTCCTCTCTTTTTTCCTCCCCAAGACTGGAAGTTATGAAACCGCTCTTAAGCCTCCTTTCCCTCAACATTTCTTACCCTTCTCTCGGATACCTGAACGTCTTCCCTTTGGAGTCCCTCTCATACCTTCGACTAATGCGCACCGCAACCTTCTTTTGTTTCTCCCTCTTTGAGGCCTTTGCTTTCATGCGCAGCACAAGAGCACGATCGATGAGATTTTTGGAATGCCTTTCCTTAAGGAAGCGATAAAGCCGCGCTCTATGTAGCCAATTTGAATATTTCCGAACGGAAAGAGATGTGCATACCCGAGAACGGTCACTCGGAATCTTTGCCTTATTCGGAATAAACGCCTGCAAAGGGAGCCAAGGTTAGCCGCGATTTAAAAGATTTCTTCACTTCCCTGAGATTCTCCGAGGTTCCTGGGAAATTTCAAGCGGGTGGTATTTTTGAGGTGTAGTCAAGGTGCAGTGGGGGAAATTTTTCAGGATATCTGCTCTTCAATATTTTAACTTCCGCGACAAGTATACGAATCACATCAAACTTTGCAGGTTCATAAGCAACATGTTTGTCATTGAGTTTTTTCTGCATTGTTTTTGCGGGGCCAAGAGCTCTAAAATTAGTCTTTTGTACACATTTTGCACTGCTACTTTTTTAGTGAACAGGTGAAAAGTCATTCATTCACGTCTGATAATAGCAGCTTGGCTGCTAAAATCTGAATAGGGTATTATCTTGTGACGGATTTTTGTCTCCATCGTTCTTGAGATTTTTTTTTGTTGACGGAGTTATTCTCCATTGTTTTAACCGTTTTAGGAGCTTTAGAGATTATTCCTTTGTGCACATTTTATGTTATTACTGGCTATTTACCTGTTTGAGTATGAGGTGTGAGCGTTTGGCAATTTTCATCCACCCAGCCGTAATTAAATCTGTCTTTCTATTAACAGGTTTTTCAGTTTCTTCCCGGAATCGAGTCGAAGAATCGTAATCAGCAACCGAATCGAGAAAGGAATAGAGCAATTGAACATAATCACAAAATCCCGCACTAAATTATCAGACAAAATATGACATGTATAAATATAAATTGCGAAACGACGAAGGAAATGATTCTATCATGAATATTGCAGTACACCAAAATCTCTTGAGTAAACGCATCAAAAATTTATAAGTTGCATTTTCTTTCTCCTACGGTTTAATATGAAGTACAATATACCTGTATACTCTAAACTTAACATGAGAATATTTCTTAATATATATTGACAAAGAATATCATTGCGCTTGCAATAAATTCCCATATCCCCAAATTAGCTAGGCCACCTCAACTCCTTCTCTAGGTATTATATTCAAAGGCATTCCGTCAATGCCGTGCTATGAAATATTTTGTCATAGCTTTTAGAAGCGATATCCTTTACTTTAGCTTTGAATACGGCCAATAAAAGCTTCCACCGTTTGGATATATAGCATTCTTATTATTCAGCATGCAGCACGAAAATTGATATATCAATGGAAAAGCATATTTTTTCCCAGTAATTTTTTAACAGCTGTTGTAGAGTTTGAGTATTTCTCCGAATGATCATAGTCCATCCGTTCCAGTAAACGCTCACACTTCATACCCCTGCGTCTTTTTCTGCTATCTATATCGATAATAAAGTTAATCTATGAATTAGGGGTTGCCAAATTGTCACTCTTTGCTCGCTTGGGCCACAAAAAAGCTGCTATTCCCTACCAAGAGCTATCAACAATCACTGTGACTAGTTGATACTACTCTTAGAACCTTTATTTAATTTTTATGTGACATTCTTCAAATCAATGCTTCTCTATCAACTAGCAAATAAATCAGGTGATTTTTTCTGTGAAGCGGGAGCAAGTTACGTAGTTGCTGAAATCAACCAAAAAGCAATTATATTGAGGAAAATCTCGACATCATTGCTATCTAAACAAGCAGATGGCAACCATGTTGACATCAACAATTCCCATCAACAAACTAACTTATTAACATATTTAAGATACGGTTTTTGATATAAACAAAACTAAATTATCAATATAACGTCAAACTGGGAAGAAAATATTACGGCACGATGCTCTCTTTGAAATTGAAAGAATGCTAAAGCCTGTGCGTGCATCCTTTGGGGTATTTCGAAATGGACGTCACGAAATTTTCGTGGAAGCTTCTGATGACGATCTTCACAAACATTGATTGTAACTCGGGCCGATCGTGATTCAGGAATACAACTGTACCTCAAAGTATTTTTTCGCGTGTCCTCTAAAAAAATACGCCTACATCAAAGGGGAAAAGGCCAGCGGATGCGGCACGAGTCGGGGGAAAATGCACCGGAAACACCGAGGAAGATGGCACCGCTCGACCCGAATCCGTGGTTTTCTCCTTTTTTCCATCGATCGACGCCAAAAAGTGGCACGCGAGGATCTTCGCGGGCGGGGAAATCAAGCAAAATAGTTCGCAGAGACTCCGGGCCGGAGGAATGCTAACTTCGTTTCCAGTATTGCAGTCAGCCGCGCGTGTTCGGGACCTCCCTCCGGAATTTCCTCCGAGAAATATGCAGAAAGGAGCGAATGAATAAAAAAAAGTGGCAAAAACACAGCCAAGTTGCTCACAGCTTTTTTCACTTCGTGTTCGCAAGCGTGAAATCCTCGGGAGAATCTGGATGCGTCGAATATGTAGTATTTTTTGCAGTATCCTGCGGAGGTTTCTTATTATCCTGCTTCGGCCTTGGTTTCGATCCTCAGGGAGCGAGAAGTTTGCAAGATGCGGTGATGAACCAGAGCGCAATAAGTTTCCTACCTTTGTTAAAATTGCTATTTACCCCGCTGCATTTTCTGCACTGTTTGGTATGTCCTTAATTTTCTCTATCTGAACGGTGTAGTTTGCCTTTAAAGTAAGGTGGGATGGTGGGATTTAAACTTTCCATCCTCTATCGAATTCTCTGTGGGAATAATGACGATTTGTTTGTTTAAATTCGTTTTATTTCTTAAGAATCATCCATGGTGAATAAATGCTCATTCTCAAGTCACAATCGCAATGAAAAAGTTACTTGAGAATGATGCTTAAGCACCAAAACCAGTCTTCAGGTAAATAATTCTTTTTTATTTATTCACCATGAATAATTTCAGAAGTTTCCAAGTAGCGAAGGCGCAAATAATCCGTTATCTTAAAGGATTATTGAACCAGCTTCATTGCACGATATTAATATAAAATTAAATTTCCCATAATAAACATATTATTATTATATCTTTTATTTAACTTATAAATAAAATAGATGTCTGAGCCTTTACTTGGTGGTATTCCATGACAGAAGAAGCAAGCTGACAAGGGAATAATTTATTTATTTTATTATTTTTATTATTCTTTAATATTATATTTATCATTTATTTTTATTTTATATACATTTTCTTATCTGTATTATTATTTATTGTATAAATTAATTGTTTCTCGTCAGCTGGCTTATTTTAACTAATAAATGTTAAATAAAACAAAGTTGTAAAAATTAACGCAAATAATTAAAATTATAAGTGTTGTTTTTTGAAAAATGTTTTATTGAAATCATTTTTGGTGAAGGCATGCAAAGCAACAATTATGATTTTCAACCTTTCTCAGTCGATTTTCAAGCGTGAAACTTGATAGAAATGTAACTCAGGGGTAACCGTCGCTTATCCAATCTTGTGCTTCGGCAGAGCATGGATTCCTTTTTTTCGGCCCAAATTCGACAAGATTGCGGAAATTCTTCGCTTTCTAAGGTGAGGGAATCTCATTTGGGGATTAGGTGTTCCCTGTAACCTATCCTCCCTTTCTCTGCAGCACGCAATTTCTAGAGGGCAAAAGGGCGAGCAAAACGAGCAGAGAATACGGAGAGGAGGTATAAATTGGGGAACGAGGGAAGTCGCATAAACCAATAAGCGAGCATGAGAAAGATTGGGAAAGAACAAAGGCGAAGTGGATAACTGGATCCGTAAAAAGAGCACGAAGTATCCCTTAAAGAAAGCGGTTGGATTAATTCCATCCGGGTCGAAGGCCTGTTAGCGTTGTGGGAGAATGGCTGGAGATAAGTGATGCATGGGCTCCGCGGGAGATTCTAAAATCACATTCAGTGTAATCCCGATTAGCTGGAAATGTTGGGGAATCTGATCTCAAGGATATTCCGCTTAGTGAGAGAAATTCGATAATTTAACTCACAGCAGGTTGAGTATTCTCATTACAAAATATTAAATAATACGTAGCCTGTGTCAGAAATCTGAGTGAGCATTAATTCATAACTGAACGAGTATTTATGGTAAATTATATTGCTAGAACACAATTAAAAAATAAAATCCTCCTGTAGTTAATATTAATTATTTATAAATGCCACCCTTTACTAATCCTATCCTTTTTTCTCAGTTTAGTCGGTTTTTAAGCCATAATTTTAGCCCGTTTTATCTCTACACATCAATGAATTGAATAAACCTTTGCATTTTATTCTTATTTTTGTGCAAATTGCAAACAAATGTCTCCTTGTCTTAACTTACCTCGGTTTTGTGGAAACTCACCTTAACGTGTCAACTATAGTTAGTAATTTTATTAGGAAATGTTGCAAAAGAGAGGTTTTTTGATGACTGCGATCCTCACTGATAAAATTTTGAATGTAACTATTTATTTCTTTGTGAATAGACACTTGTACTTATACACCGCCGAAGAAGATAGCTTTGTTTTTTAAATGCGCATTGAGTGTTATTAAAGTGCGGTGTCCTCTCTTGTTTACTCCGAATACCGGTGAATGAGACGAGGAACGCCGACAAAGACGGCTATTGGAGAATTATAGCCTCTAATCACTGCGAAAGCAATTTTAAAAGGCGAGAGGAAGGCGCAAGCGGCAGTAAAACTGCAATAAAGACGCAGGAAGTCGCCCCATCGACTCACCCCGACTTAATTAAAAGGACCCCACCGGAGATTATACGGCGTTAAGAACAGGATGATTATGTCAGAAGTTCTCCACATTCGCCATTTCGGTGCTGCAGCGCTGGGGAGAGAGAGCGGAAGTATCCGATTATTCATTTCCTGCGAAAGCGCCGCGAGATATCGCGTTTTATTGCGAATGTGAAGTGGCTGATTAGCCTTCTTGCGGCCTAACTCGTCAAATCAAGTTCCGACCGAATTTACGGTCCGTGTTTTTTTTTAAGCGACACGCGTTATAATGCTCTCGGAATAGGCTGTGGGATTCCGGAGAGGATTTCCTCCAAATTTAGGAGAGCTTTGATGCGTTTGGATGGAAACTTGTCATAACGAAGCACTTTGATGTTCCGGATTGGATGGGAATTTTGAGTCGGTATTCCTCGGAGTTGATGATTTTAAACTTGGGCACGGTGGCCATTTCTGCGAACGTGGGTGTTCTCCGGAGTGCACTTTTGTTTTTGTCTTTCGTTTAGCGAATGTATTCTTCAGATAACATAGAACTATGTCAGTCTTTGAACTTTAGATACATTAATTTTCTCTCTTCGATTCTTTTCTTCTTTAAGTACCTTAAGTACCCTCTCCTTTAAGAAGGTTATCATAATAATAGTGGACGATTTTATTAGGGAAAATTTTAGTAATACGGGCTACTCTTACCATTACCATATGCAAACAACAAACACCCATGCCCTTCCCCGGAAAATCCGGTTAGCCGGGAGTTGAACCTGGAACCTAAAATAAACATAGTAAAGCTAGCGCACTACCTATTCTACCACTGAGGTTGGCAATCGTCCTGTTTTTTAAGATCCTGATCTGAGTAGGTTTATGGAAGTACAGTTATACCAATTCTTCATATTTCCCATACCCGAAGTCGTCCTTCTTCCTCAGCTTCTTCTTCCTTCTATTTTTCCATGTATTATTATTTGAAGTAGTCTATATTTTTCACTCCCCAAGATATGGCCAAAATATTGCAGTTACCTTGTAATGGTGTTTAAAATTTCTTTATCTTTCTTCCTTCTTCTCATCACCTCAATTTTGGCTACTCTATTTGTCCAACTTAGTCTAAGGATTCCTCTATACGTTCATAATGTCATGGACTCTAGCTCACTCAAGTCCTTTTTCTTCAACGTCCACGATTCACACCCGTACAGTAATACAGAGAAGTACGTTCTCTTTTTTAGTCTAACCCAAATAAAGTGTATTACTCTTATCTTATTACTCTTAATATGCTTACTCTAAACCAAAGCCTGTGTTATCTTTATTCACGATGAAACTAAAGGTCAATTAATGGCCGTGTAGTCTATTTAATCAAATATCACGCTTTTATATTAGATTTCTTAAATTATAATTATGTTATTTTCATTGAATATCTTGGTAGGTATTAACAACCCATTTATTCACAAGTATCCATAGTTAATAAACCTGTAAACATAACTTTTTCTCTATAGAGTCGGTAACTTTTTACCGCCCCTTATATTAAAGTATCATTAGAGTATATTGTAGTTCCAAACTGATAGAAACATCGAGCAGTTTACATCATTCACCAACACCTAATACCTTTTCTCCACTATTTGTACGTCAATGAGCTAATTTCGATTACGTAATTTTAAAAATCATGCACTCGGAAAAAAACGTACATATCTCTAATAATATGACATTAACAATATTAAACACATCTCCTCCAATCAGCCATCGAATCTTTTTGCGTTCTTGGAAACCACTCTTAGAGCCATTGCAAAACCCACGTTTGATTGCCTCACATTTCACCGTTCTATGGAATCAATTAACATGCATCGAGCCAGGAGAGTAACACCTTAATGTTGATTGATGAAGAAATGACGCATCACTAACGAGTAACGGTCACGAGGAAGCGGTGTTTTTTTACAGCGGAACTCTCTTTCTAGTGAATAAAAACGCCGGAATATCTCTGGCGATTTGCCACTGAATGGCAACGGCTATGATTTCCCATTATCCTTCCGTGCGTGGGCACTGTCAAGGCTGTAACGGAATACTCCGGTACCTCTAGAAGGTGGCGCTCAGCTATATGGTAATCCATGCAAATTGAGGGATCTTAAGAATCCTATAAGATTCTAATCTTGATATAAAAGTTATAATTTTACTGAAATGCATATCTCGAAAACGAAGAAACTAAGTTCCGATAGTTATCATACTGTAATTAGCTCCACCTAAGTAAAGAAAAAATATTGGAACATGGCTGTTAATGAATTAAAGGTTTAAAATCTTCAAAAGCCGTCTTTGTCGGCGTTCCTCCTCTTACTTCCCTGTAGTCGGATAAAGCAAGAAAGGAATGTTGCACTATAATTGTACCCAAAGATTTTTTCAATGACTATGCCACCGTCTTCAGGGGTCATAGTGTTTTATGGCGTTTAGGGCTTTGGGTACAATGATAGTGCGGCATTCCTTTCTTGCTTTATCCGACTACCGGGAAGTAAGAGGAGGAACGCCGACAAAGACGGCTTTTGGAGATTTTAAACCTCTAACACCTCTAAGTGCACCACTGCTGGAAAAAAGGTGGTGTTTCGTAATCGTGGAGAAAGGAAACATTATATGGATCCTCCTGGCAGTCGTGCGTTATAAGGAGTTCATCAAGAAAAGTTGCGTAAAACTCAACCTTACGCATTCGCTTTTAGGCGGGTATCCTTGAAATTATACAATCAGCGATACACATTCGTTCGGACTGCATACTTACGTTGCAAGTTCCCCTGGGGTTTAGTTTACTTTATTTGCGATACTTGTTGTTGAAATTTGAGAAGATATCTTACTAATTATCTTTGAAGGAGCGTGATAGTATATCTACAAGAGAGAGGGAAGAATTTTTCCTTTATTGACAGAAAATATCCACATTTGACATGTTTGGATACATTCTGCCCAAGTACAACTATAATAAAATTTAGTGCATTCATAGTGCATCATTAATATAAAACATCAATCAACAACAACCAATATAAATACCCCAAAAGCTCTTTTGCATAACTCAATATTTTAAAATCTCTAAATATTTTCAGAATGCAAGTTAATACTTAGGTATTTAGAAACCTTATGATTTTGTAAAATCGATGAAAGCATTTCATGTCTTAAATTTTTGCCAATTTTTTTCAACTACTGCGAAGGATTTGAGGTTTAACCTGCCCGATAGACTGTGTGATGTTGAGTATGACGCCATTCCATACTTTCCAAATTTAATTCAATATCAGCAGTTTTGCGTAGAAATTCCCTTCCCAAATCTTTTCCTGTTTCGTCGTGAAAAACAAAATGAAGATTCTTCAGAGCGGTATTCCTTTGCTGTGTCCCACACACCTTTTCTTACCCAACGACAAACGCAGTTATTCATCTACGTAAATTTCCTGGTAGGAAGGGATTTGTTTCTGAAGCGAAAGGCGTCCGTCTGAAAAAAGGGGCGGAGGAACATGTGGGATCTCTCCCCTTTGAGAACGTCGCGATAACACAAAAGGCTGCAATTACCGGAGTCGACAACAGGGCGGGAGAAAAAACGAGCGGGGATTCTTCAAAGCCTACGTACCACGCAGAGACATACGTTTTCCTTTACCGAGATAAAAGATACGAGGAGTCGTGTCTCAGGGATGCATGGTGTCCCACGCTGTAGGAGAATTCGTCCTGTTGCACAATGAAGATGTTACGTAAGTCGTGGGAGCGACGCCTTGAGCAAATGCGAAGGATGGGCCGTCAGTGGGGATTTGTTCAGTGTCGGAAGGCGCGATTTTTTACCTTTTCTGTCCGTTGGGTGGAGTCCTTTCACAAAATCGTTATCCAACGGCCTTCGAATATGAAAGTAGTCATTGTCTAACGCGTCAATCTATGAGCTACGCGATGAAGGAGCGATATCGATGAAGCAACTTGTTGGAAACTTGTGCGATATCCTGTCACCTGAGATGGCGTTCGATAAATCGATCTTTTTATCTACCGGCATGTGCTTTCCGAGAGAGTGAGATCTTGCGTTTGGAGTGAACCTTGGTGGAGGTATGTTTTGTAGGCTAGTCTGAAAAGGCCAAAGTATCGCCTTTTCGGAATTTACCTGGCCGTATGTTTACATCCGTCTCAACTATTTACTGTTACTATTACCTAAACATATATCTCAGATAAAATGAGATAAAAATGTCTCTGTTAGAAATAAAAATGTTATTTCCTTTAGTCAATTTGGCGACAACATTCATTCCCGGAAAATTTTATACTACATTTTACTAAAAATTTGACTGTATTTTATAATAGTTATACTTTTGTGGGATGTATTTCAACACGTCAAATAACATCACTTCAAATATTTCTGTCAATACTGGTAAAATTCTTTCGAAACACAATCTCCGGGAGTTACTTATTGATTCAGAAAAAGGTAGATTTCAAAGAACATGATAATATAAATTAAATAAATTTATAAAAGTAATTAAAATATAAATGGTTTATTTGTTTTCATTTACTTATATTTTTTCGGATAAAATATCATATAAATCGTTTTAACCTGGTAATATTTCATTAATATATTTTTTCGTTTTACGTCATGATATGATATTCTTTCTCTGAATTTTATGGAACGCGGATTAGTTGATTATCATTATTCCACGAGAGAGATTAAAATGAGCGGGATGTATGTTATTTCAGAGTTATATCTTTATTTTTAAACGACATCGTTATTGAAGCTCCACCGAGCGAGGGATTAGCGTTGTAAGCGCTATCCCTCTAACCCCAAGGCTCTGAGTTCGAATCCCGGCTGATCGGGATTTTCTGATCAGGAAATGGTTGTGGGTGTTTGTCTGACTCTCCCGTTCAGGGTTGGTGGCAGGAAGAGCATCCGGCCTTAGAAGTCAAATTATCGCCATAACTAACCTAATCCTCATCATCACTCAAACCATCATTCATCAGCCAACTCCATCAGAATATGGGAATGAGGCTCAGAGAAAACAAATTGTTATTGAAGCTCCGGAATTACAGAGAGTAAATGAATTTACCTAAAATAATGCTCCGTTTTTCATTATCAGAAGTTATTCTCCTATAATATACTTTATGGAAGGAATCCTCTCATATGAAGTGCAGCTTAAATACATTAATAACTTGTCAATCCTACCATTTCTATGGCGATAAAAAATTACCTCGATTCTTTATTAGTACGACACAGAATTCAGCAATGATCTGCAATTTCTTTCCGTAAGATATTTATTTAGTGGAATCTGCAGTTATTTCGATCATTTATTCTTAGTTTAGTGTCAAGAAGAACCTTATCAATATCACATCATGTTGTACTGTAATTTAATGAATTAGTGCATATATTGATTGTAAAAAAGTAGTTCTCGGGACGGCAACAGGGTTGCTTCGCGTGAGTCAGACGTTTCGGCTGCTGTCTCTGCTGTCATCTTGAGGATAAGAGGGTTTCTACTATAGATACCTGCAGTCCCGAAGACCGAATTCCTCTTGTCCTGAAGTCGGACATCAAGACAGCAGCTGAAACGTCGACCTCCTCCGTGATTCAACCCGGAGAACTACTCCTTTAGTAATCTATCTACCAAAAAAGCCTGATATCTTTTATTGTTTGTGAATTCTCCATAGTCATATCTATCGTTAATCAAACTTGCATCCGTAAAAACTGAAGGATTCAGACGTGAATGGCAGTTTTGATTAAAATGCTCTAAACCGCTTCGGTAGTTTCATTCATGGTGACAAACGGAAGCCTCGCGAAGAATTTCATCTCCGGTTTAATCTAAAAAAGTCATAAGTGGAATGGTCTCACGCCAAAAAGGTTTGAATGAGAACAAAGAACGACGGGCGATAACTAGCCGAAAATTTCATTAAACGTCCATGAAAGTAACCCAACCCCATCCCCGAATTCTAAATAGAATGTGGAGGATGCGGAATGGAAGACCCCGCGATAGGGCATCCCTTTGAAAGCGAAAGGCAGTAAGAGATAAACAACTGCTGCCTTTTACAGAATCCGAGCGCCCTCCTATTGTCATTCAAATGACTACGCCCACCGAAACGGAGCGCATTGCGGACTCAGAAATCAACCGCAATATTTTTTTCGGTTATGAAAAAGGAATTCATTCGCTAGATTTCCCGACCGCTTATTTTGTTCCCCGCCGAAGGCACGGAAGCCTTTTGCTCTTCTTCGGAGTGTATTTATCTCGATTTAACGCTTCGGTTGTCATCAGATCAAAATGGCGTCTTCCCAAAGAAAGGGGATTTTAGAGGAAAAATCCTCGGTTCAGTTATCGTCTTCCCGAGTCTAAGAGTAAGATAATGAGACGATTTATGCGTTCAAAGAAGCTGATGGATCTATCTCTAGGAAGTCTTCATAACTCGTATTTTTCAATTTTCTTCATTGTCAGATGCCGGGGTATTGTTCCTGCTGCGATATCTTGATGAATGAAACACTTCATCCATCTCCTGGTACAGGATTTAAGGTTCATCTTCCATTGACTTACCAGTTTCGTCTTAGCTTTGATGGTAAGACACCTGCTGAAATTTGCGTGTTGCTCGTCCTAGTCACTTCTCCTTGAACGAAATGTTATTCATTACACCAAAGACATGTAATTATATCTTACACTCATAGCATTCTGTCTCAGTAATGAAGGCAATTAATTTGCTCAATCCTCATCTCTTAGAGTCAACGCATTCCCACTCGAAAACTTTAGGTGAAGGATTTGAGGTTCGAAACATCCGTGCTGAAATATTTACTGACATAAAGACAGTGTCTTAATCTACAATATATCTTATCTTAATAATAAATTAGATAGATAAAAGCTAATTATGCGTTATTGTGATTTTATTTATTTATTTTTATAATCAATCCTACAAATTGAACAAAATTCAGATGGTAATATTTAACAGACACATCAACATTTTACTACCTTATAGTAAGTTAAAACATATATTCCTAAAGTCTTTTTTGCATTTCGGGTAGGGTTTGAGAGCCTCTTCAGGTAACACATTCCAATATTTTATCCCCCTGTTTATAAAAGAGTACTTTGCGATATCTGTTCGTTGTTTCCTAAGCTTATACTTATATTTAAGGTCCCCTCGAGCTATATAATGTGGTTCCCCTATTTATTTTCTTTGATTGCACGAAGTATAGACCTAAAGCGGGTGAGCATTTCAACGATATTAGCAGTAAGTTACACATTTAATGCTAAATGGTGACGGAATTATTATCTATAGCAGAATAATTCTATCTTTACGAAACATACTAAGTTTCGTTTATCTTTTTATTATTTTAAATTTTATTCACATTCACTTAATTTCGGTATTAGGATATGGCTGGATGATAAACTCACCGCCTGCTTTCGAATGTCCTACGGGATATACGGTAAAGAAAAATACTGATGTGACCTCGGATTCACATCCTCTTATGAACCATGAATCAGTGATGAGTAATATTTAACTATAAGTAAATTAGGATATAAAAATAAACCATGCGTTAATATTTCCATCCGTAGTAAAATATACGGCTTTGGGAAGCATTGAACTGCTTATTTCCATGGCTGAAACTACTTAGCTAATTAGTCTCTTTATAAAATTAATTGACGAAGCTGTCACTTTGTGGAACTCCATAACGTAGGAAAGGAAGAGAACATTTTGTCTTAGTTCCACAGTAAAATTTTACTGTGGAACTACGACAAAGTGTTCTCTTCCTTTCCATAGTCTCTTTAGTTCACCCGCGCTATCTTTTACTAATCTCTTTAAATCTAAACGACCTAAATATTTACTCTTTTCTCACCTGCTCAATTTATTACAGTGCCACCGATCTTTATGAGAAGATTATTGTTGTTCGTTTCTATGGTTTGTAACTTTTACGTAGTGAGCTAATTTTATTAACGCACATGAACTGATAAATCACAATAAATACGAGGGAACTATTTTTGTTGTGCGTGTTTCAAGTCAAGGTCGGAAGTCCTTTCAATTTCTCTAACCCTGGTGTTTTTTCCTCATCATCCATCCAATAGTTCACGAATTCTCACATTATCGTTTGCCACTTCTCCTGGACGTCATTTTGGTACAGAGCAGATATGCATTTTGGCCCGCCCACCAGTTGCCCCTTTGACCTGGATATCCCGGGAAATACGCCCACGTCTTCCTCACCTCAAACAGACCCCTTCGATTTGTTCTTTCCGAAATAAACTACGATGGGAATGCGGTCGGAGAGTAATACCTCCACGAGTGATTCCGCGATCCTATCGCTCGGCTTACACTGGCGATTCTAATGATGCCAATCCTGTACTATCGATAAATATGCTCATCTGGTGACTCAGTTGAGGAAGTAAAATTCAACAATATGATATGTCAGGTATACTATACTCCATATATAACAGATATTTTCCAAATAGCGCAATGTAGAAATACGAAAAATATATTTGGCTATGAAATATATTCTCAATTTAAAATATGTCGCAAAAGGTAATTATCGATTTCTCTAATGTTTCGTATTGGTATAATTTTTGTTACTTTTTTCTAGAAACGAATTTATTCTTATCGGAAAAATTCCCCAAAAATTAAGTAACGTTTAAGTACAGATGTCGTACATAAATTTAATTATTTGAATAGATTATTGCTTCATAACTGGTGTGCCGTAATTAAGATTTTGGTGAGCCAAAAAAATCCTAAACTATTGCATGGATCTAAATTTATATTACTCACACTTTATTTCGCAATACAGTAAACTCCCGTTTCTCTGAAATGATCGGGACGGCGCACAGTGGGCTAGAATCGAAAAAAGCTGGCCAATAATACGAAAGTGGTTTTTTTGAGTGCGGACTTTGAAACTTCGCATGGTCATTCTTGAATAAATTTTGCATATAACTACGAAATAATTTCTCTTGATTCCCACGCGTTACAGTTCTACAAGGGGTCAAAGTTGACCAAATTTTGCGAAAAATGCTGGTCTTCGATTTTTCGAGAAATTCTTCAACTTCAAAACGATGCTGAATCCATTAAAAGTAAGTTATTGGATAAAAAACAACGCCACGTTATAAACCTGTACTTTATCTTTCACAACCTATAATTTAATGATTGCGAATGAATAATTGCATATTTTATGCAACAAAATGGTGGACTCTCGTTTTAGAGAAACTTTTTACCTAAAGCGAGGAAAATAGTTGAGACGGACTCCGAGGGACATAAAGATATTTATACCACGTTAACCTTTGAAGCTTTCTGAAGAGGAATCTGAAATAAAACCTTGCAACAATTTGCTACCCCAATAATAATAACGAATTTTCGACAACACTGCATGGGCAAATCCGCGCGGCGGCCAATGGCCCTCCGGGAAGATCTCGGTTTGAGAGGAACTAGGAACGTACCAACGCTTTTCGCTATTAATATTAGAAATGAGAAGTCATAATTTAAAACCCCAGTTTCATTCCGTGTGATCGGTGAAAATGTCCAATTTGGCTGTATTTTAAGACATATGTCTATTCCTACGTCTATGACGTCGCATTTTCTTTCATATCGCTATATCGCTAATTTATCATCAAAATCATGCAGTCAAGAATAACTCTAAAGAAATTTCTAGTTTGCACCTTACCTTCTGCCTTATATACAATCCTCGTCTGAGGAGTCTGCATCTCCATACGCGATTACCTCTTCTTCATTCAGGATGAGGAGCTGCTTCACTTCTCTACCTAGAATCCTGGATCTATTTGCTGCCCGAATTGGTGCTGACATAGATATTAGTGTATCAGAAGTAAGAAGCAATCTTCGCACTAAGTCTTTATTCTTCACTTCATTCGTAGCAACTCGGGAGTGTTTCCTTGTAAAACGTTCTCGGAATCTCCTCGTGTCCTTATTTCTTGATTTTATCGCCTCTTCTGAGAGTTGGCCCAGTGGTAGAATTGCTTCTTTTGCAATTTTAGCTCCGTGAATCAGCACTTTATGAATTGTTGGTGAAATATAGTACCATGGATACAACTTTACATACATCTCTGCTGTAGCCCCGCAATAATCGTCAAATGCTCTTTCATTCAGAGTTAATCCGCTTGAAATTGCCTTTAAGATCGTAGCAAATCTTTTTATAAGATCCTCGTTTATCCCTGAAAAGTAAATGTTTATGTATTCAATACTGAAGCATCATAGCTAAAGTAAGAGTTACTTTGGCTTCCTTTACTGCTTCGTAGCTAGGATACAGCCTATGACCATGACTTTTAGCTGTTTCACGGAGAATTTTATATTGAGTTTTACTCAACTCAGAAGATATAATTAGTGATAATGCATCTTCTCCTGACAACTGAGATTGCACATGTTCCCTTGTCTTCCACCTAGAAAGAACCCTTTGTGGAGAGTGTGCATCTATTTGTTTCTGTTTTCCTTCGTTTCGATCTGTCACTTGAAAAATGGAAATCTACTTCCGGCCGTCCTCTTGCGTCTACCAAAATGAATTTAATTTAAGTCCGATTGTTCGTTTCTTAGATGTAAATTATCAATTTCAAATACTAAACATTTCAAATCACTATTTTATACGTACCTGTGGTCATAGAGGTACTTGGTAAGTTCTGGATAATAATATTAGGAAAATTAATATTTACATTGAGCCAATTGGAATTGCGCAGAATAAACCTTTCATTAACACAGAAACTTTGTTTCCATTTTCTTGGATATGCCGGAAAAAAACTATTCTTCAGATAAACAGTAAGAGCTTCCTTCCCATCTATGGATCTTTCTAAGTGAAGTTTTCTTGTCAAAAAATCCATTAAATGCTGCTTTTTACTAGAAAATGGCTCATTCTTTTCCTCCATCATTTTATTATGTAGCGTTAACGTGGCGTAAATGTAGCGACTAATTCGCAGATTAGTCATGTTTTTTGACGGAATTACAAGCAACGTATAAAGGCGATAAACTAGAAACCCAATACAATGTTTCTAATGTCTGATAATGCAATAGAGATTCCATAACTATATCTATTCTACAGTATGACGTTAAGAAAATAATACAGTAGACAGTTTCAAATAACGATGAGAACATTTCACATGCATAGAGAAAATAATTGTTTTTCTCCAGGATACTTAGAATTTACAAGTAGAAAGAGAAAGTAATGAAAAAAAAAACTTACCATAAAAATATCCTCCAAAAACTGTCGACTACTGAACCAGGAAATGCTGAAGGGAACTACCCGAACTTCTTGAATATACTACTTAAAGAATGCAAGGAGCTACTGAGAGAGCACAACTTACTTCTTCCACAGGCAAAGCCAAACTGTAGTTTTCATAGTTTGCGAAAATTTTGAACTAGAAAGCACGAAAATGAAGTTTGAAGGGTAACCGTTAATCCGCAAGAAGCACAGCTGCATGCAATAAAACGAACAGAAAGTTTAACTCGGGGACACCGCGGCACACGCCCACGTGTGGGCTGGTTTCCAATGGTATTGAGGGTCTGTGAGAAATAGTATAGCTCAAAAACATCAAAGACAGCTTTCATAATATTTTACAAAGTGAAAATCAAAAAATGGTAACTCTATTCTGATACTTGATGAAAGATATACGCTGTTGCTAAATTCACTCTTCGTTTAAGAATGATGGTTGAATGTAAATTATTTTGCTCATTATTTCTTCGTCTAGAGTTTGTAAAAAGTTAATTTCAGCATTCAAAAGATATCATTGAGAGGCATGAAGGTTCGAAGGTCTTCAAATACTTCTCTTCCTGGAGGGCCGTACTCCGCCGCGCGGATTGGCCCATGCAGTGTTGTCGAAAATTCGTTATTATTATTGGGGTAGCAAATTGTTGCAAGGTTTTATTTCAGATTCCTCTTCAGAAAGCTTCAAAGGTTAACGTGGTATAAATATCTTCATGTCCCTCGGAGTCCGTCTCAACTATTTTCCTCGCTTTAGGTAAAAAGTTTCTCTAAAACGAAAGTCCACCATTTTGTTGCATAAAATATGCAATTATTCATTCGCAGTCATTAAATTATAGGTTGTGAAAGATAAAGTACAGGTTTATAACGTGGCGTTGTTTTTTATCCAATAACTTTCTTTTAATGGATTCAGCATCGTTTTGAAGTTGAAGAATTTCTCGAAAAATCGAAGACCGGCATTTTTCGCAAAATTTGGTCAACTTTGACCCCCTGTAGAATTGTAACGCGTGGGAATCAAGAAGAATTATGTCGTAATTATATGTAAAATTTATTCAAGAATGACCATGCGAAGTTTCAAAGTCCGCACTCAAAAAAACCACTTCGGTATTTTTGGCCAGCTTTTTTCGATTCTAGCCCACATTGCGGCGGCCGATTCGGATAACGAAAATTTCGGATAAACCGAAGTCCCACGTGAAACACCCCGAATTGCGTAAATACCGCGAAATATGATCGTAAAACGTGCGTAAGTAGAATTCTATTGATATAGTTGTGAATTAGCCTGCATGTTTTTCACTGAAAAATTTGCGTTGACGTGATAAAAAGGCGCCAAAGTATGACTGAATACTCAAAGATTTTAAATGCTGAGTAACCAAGCTCGTTTATTTTGCGTACTTACAGGAACAATCCGCCTTATTTGGCAGAGGATGAAACAGGAGTTTTAATTTTATTAAATGATAATGCGCCAATGTGAGCCGCGTAATTTACGTGGTTAATAGAGTATGTACGTATATGAAGAGGTGTCACGAGCAAATAAGTTATGTGTCGCGATGGTATTATTACCATTATTATCATGATACCATCACTATTACTTGATCACCCTTAAGTTGATTTAAGATGTACAGTGGCGGAAAAAATTATCGCAACACTTTGCGCGCGCACCAGTGGCTTTCACAGAAACTATTTGGAATTCTGCTTTCTGTGACTGACTGGCAACACCGAGGAAAGCCTCGAAAAGCGGTAATATTTGAGTCGGAGCCTAGAACTTACACAAATTTCCTCTCTTTCGAACTCTTCTTAGAGCCTTCGCGCGAACTCTCCCCGAGTTCGTCGTGTTTATTTCGGCGTTTCTCTTTCACAGATAGTTATCGTATTTATAGAACGATAAGTTGAATATATATTTATTCCAATTTAAATCTTAAATGCAATAAAATACATAGACAATAATTGAAACTTAATTATTAATAATGTGAAGAATGCTATTCAGTTTTAATAATGCGTAGCAATAAGGAATAAGTGGGATTGGAGTAGGAATACGCGATGTGGTGATTCTCACCTTTAGAGAACGAGAATCTTGGAGTCTAGAGGAAAATGATGTTCTGCGAGATTATAGCGAGAACAGATGGCCTATAATGGTCTCTTTTCCTGGATAATTTGTGCGCTAATAAGGCGTTATTTTGTTAGTTTGGTTTCTCACTCCAACATACGTCTTACGGCTGCCTGCTGGATATTAATGTAAATGTAATTCTTCAAACGTCCAGTTCAAACATAGGATATTCATTATTTGTGATAAACATTCCGAGGAGGATTTTTGATTACAAGTCTTATGTTTTCAATTCAGCAATTAGAATTCGAGAAGTCGTTAGAGCGATTACTGAGTTGCTAACTATGACACAATGTAAAATTTGTATTTTGTCTACGGAACATAATTTTTCCCCAACTTAATCATGCAGACGAAGGAAATTCGTAATATAAATTTATATACACCATTTGTCACCTAGAATACATGAAATCATTGTCCGTCCGGAGTTAAAAGGAAAAATACCAATTCCAAAGTTAAAACAAACATGATTTCATAAAAACCGAACAATTTCTGCGCATATATCGGACTTGTCTTACATTTTGTAACAGGGAGTTCGGTGACCTTGGTCATTAGTCAATTGTGTTGCCTTCGCGCGGAGAAATTCACGTAGAAATGCATTAAGGCTTTGATAATTCGCGAGGAGAGTCTTTAACCACAAGTTGATCCCTTCAAAGTATTGCAGGCTCCAATACAAAACAAACGTTGAAATGCATTACCTCGAGCGGAAAAGCTTTAACCATATGTCGAGCACTTTCAAAGCAAGTATTGCAGGTGCAAGGTATATTTTTCCTTTTCAAGCCTATATCAGCTAGACTCAGGACCCTCATTTTACAGTCGCCCAGTAGAAACAATCCTCTGGCTAATTCAAAGCTCCTTCCTCACCATGGTGCTAAGGAAATTAGATGTTATTGCACTTGTAAAAATATTCCCAAATAATATTATTATATTAGCGTATTTTAGTAAACAAAGACTTCCTAATAAACAACCCAAGTTTTTAGTACTGATACGTATTTTATGAACGTCTGACTTTATAAAGTAATTATCCAGGATTATGCTGCCATCATAAAACTATTAATAAGCTGCTAAAATGGACTTCTCAGTTTGTTGGGAAGTGTCATAAATATAACTAGTTGCTAATTAAGAGGTGATTTTGCAGCTGTCTGACACATGTTATTGGCATAGGAAGGGCACGAGCTCGAATTCCGCTTAAGTTAAATGAGTTTTTTATCTTAAACTTGTCTTGTTCGGGAAATGAACGAATGTAAGATATGATTTCCACATATATTTATACGCCCCTGTAATGAATATACATATTTGCCAGAGAGATGCAATTCATTATGGAAAAATAACCATTGGACATGAAAGATGCGGAACCGATTCATCACCAATTGTCGGTCAAGAAAATGTTTCGTGTGTCAGTGAAAATTCCTCTTCTACCAAGGATTCGAGGTCGTTCGCTGAAAGACAATTCTTTTACTCATTTTCCACAATTAGAGGTATTTGACAGGGCCTCCTGATTTCCCGAAGCACGATGAACCTTCGGCTTTCAGTGCAGAGGATTTTCGAAAGCCTATGCGTCACTCGCAACAACAAACCGGTCGTAAGGCAAGGAGCTCGGGCTTACTTACTCAGACTTATTGGCGACTATTTCTTCATTTAGGTCTTCACGTCGATAGACGGACAACCAGCAGACCGCGCAAGCGAATCTTTTTCATTTTTACGCTTAAAAAAAAAGCCTTGAGAACTATTGACATTCTTATGCATATTATTATTAATTGTTCGTCTACAACCAGGACAATTTGCTGGTTCACAGTTTCCAATTTTCTCGGCGGTAGTTCCAAACCAATTATATAGATTTAGATTGAAATATATACCCCGCGAGCTGCCAGATGGGTATGGCAGGGGTTGTAATAACACCATCATCAACTAATCTACTCTATCAGCCTCTCTAATTGTCCGGGGAAAAAAGCGACCAAAAGTAATGTTTTGTGATTACTTCCCTGTAACGTTTTGTCGATGCTTCTCGGAGATCGCGATTAGGTCTTTAGTTGCACTAAAATTTCATTTACTTCGTCTTTAGGTTCTGAACCGATAAAGCTTTCGATGAGCTTCCGTCGGTCTCACCTGGAGCGAATTCCAATAAAGAAGTGGTTAACTCTGTGTCTCGGAGGCTGAATCATATGGAGGAGAATGAAGGAGAATGGATATATTATTAATCATCCTATATTTTTATTAATTCCATTGTAGTTCTCGATTATTAATCATAGTGTATAAGTGCACACTGTTACCGAGTCTGAGAGAAATACCAATACATATAAATATTTTCCACTTGCTCTAAATTATGTTAAATAGTCTCCTTCTATTAAAAACATGAAATTTGAGTAACATTACGGGGATGGAAGTCTATGGCGGAGCTGACATTTTTTCATAATCATCTATGAGTAAGAATCTACGGATTCTATCGGATGTGGACATGAATATACAGATGATAATTAATGATTGCTTTGTCGCAGGGGCGCAGCCAGGATTTGTGTATGAGGGAGAGGGTTATAGACAGTAGAAAGAGTGAAAACATTTCTACATTTCAGGGCCGGTATATTCATGCACGCTACATGATAAAAGATATGTTAAATTCTTAAAAAACCTAAAATGCGTAGAAAACTAGGATATATTCACGGTTATGTGGCAAAATTAAAACCTTTTTGAGATTTTAGTTTGTAAAATGAATAATTGAATAATAATGGTGAATAATTATCCTCAATGATATTTGGATTTCCAGTTTTGATAGGGCCAATTTCTCTTACATTATCATTATTTCTCAAGGTGTAAGGTTTTTATCATTGTAAATATTAATTTCGGGTGCCTTTGAGTGTTTTTTTAAATCAAAGGAAGGTTAATTAAAAATTCCTTTAACAGTTATTGAATGTGAGAAGAAATAAATTAGTAGTAGTGATTTAGGAGATGATATTGAAACGTAAGTATTTTGGAGGTAGCACTACAATTTGGACAACCCAGTTACTTTGATGGAAACCGAAGACCAATCGTAGCGGAGACGGATGAATTTTTCCTCTTAAATTATATGTTGTTTTATAAATACGATATATTCTGATTATTAAGTTAAAATGTCGACAGCACAGAAACACCATAAAAATATGTCTATGTAAGACCCCTTCAATCCGCCTTTCGGCGTGTGGCAGGGGAAACAGGCATCTTAACTCTATTTTCCTAATCAATTTCTTTTGCGTATCATGCGCGGAAAAAATGAATTCTTGATACGATTCCTTCTAGCATTTATTTCTCTAATCTTCCTCGCAGTATCAGAGCGGCTCACATCAACAGGAAGGTCGCATTATACCGATTGCATCATTTGAGAACCTAATTTTTCTGAATTTACTTAGTAAATTTATCCTTTGAATTAGTCTTCTATCTCTTAATGATTACCATCCCGCGTACTGCAACATCTGAGTAACACTCACCGTTTTATCATGGCAATTCTGTACAAATCGTATCGTGTACAACCAATCAAGCAAATTCCGTACACGAACTGTAATACAAAAGTTATAATCAGTGTAATCGCGAAACAGTATTTTCTCGTTTGGCTAGGTTGAATAAGAGGAATATGAGTTTTTTTCTTTGAAACACGATGAGCATCCCCTCAACGATCTACTAGTTAATCTTTGCATTCGATTCACTTTTCCTATCGCATCTCCAATATGTTCTTTCAAAGATAAACTACAGCTAAACGTGACACTTAGATATTTTGTGTGGCACACTAACACTAAGGGTTGTCGCGAAATTTGTTGCTGCGTGGAAATAACGTTTTTGGATGATATCTAACATCCTTAAGCTTTATATACATCATTCACAAAAAACTCTAGGTGCGTCTTACAAGATTTATCTTTATGGAATCCGTGTTGGATCCGAATGATTCCTATCTTTATGGTAAGAAACTGAATAATAGAGCTTGCTATAATATGCTCCATTATTTTGCAGAAATTCGAAGTTAACGAAAATTACCCATAATAATCTGATCATTCTTAGGCCCCGGAGTGACGTTTAATTTCTTCCACGACATTGGGACAGTACCCTCATTAATTGATTTCTGATAGAATTTCCTATCGGTGGGATCCAATGTGCGAAATGACCTAAGCTGTCGAAGCACTTTTAACAATACTACTACTACTACAATTTCCTATCAATCTGTTGCAGTGAATTTCCACTAGCATCAGCTTATATCTCTATGGAAATCATCTCCGAATCAATGCGCGAAGTAGAATCGTTAACTCGACCATCATCTTATTAGAAACATTTCTGGAAGTACGGATTAAGTAAGTTAGCTATTTCTGCCGATTTATTTAAGGCAATTCCCTCTTCGCTGATAAAGCTAGACATAGAAAACTGACCACCACGAGTCTCTCACACTTATGACCAAAATTCTTTCTAATCGCCAACTAGTGATTTTAACAGGGTTCGAGATCTATATTCCTGGTATTCTTTTCGTGATCCTTCCTCAAATAGCTTTTGCACTTTTCTATAGTTTTGATCACCAAGCTCATGGATCTCACCGCACGGTTTAAGTTTTCTCAATCGCGAGTGAATGACTCCTATGCAACGATTCAAACTTCTTCCTCGTCTCACCTACTGTTTAGACGGAACATATTTAACTAAATCTACTTTGATTATCCGTAGAAACTCTACCAAACTATCGTTTACTGTATTTTCACCCGAAAAGCGTAAAAAATTATCCAAGCCTTCGTTCAAATAAAACCTTAAACTCAGAAATAATTGCTTTGCGAATTACATACACTTGCCTCACCGGCTTAAGAGATCTAACCGCTACTACTTTCATGCCTGCCATTATGACATCATGGTCTGACTGTACCGTCAACTACAGCGAGGCTAGTTATTATTTGTGGTTGGGAAGTGGCTAGTAAATCTAAATTGATACCTTGCCTCGCACGATTCGTTCGAGTTTTAGTCATATTTACCTTATCTAAAGCATGCAACGAAAAAGTAAGATGTATTTCGTGAATTTTTTTCCAACTGCTAGTGCTGGAGAATTTTAGATTATCCCAATGAATATTGGTTAGGTAAAAATCTCTTCCTACGGCGATGATTGGATCTTTTATTTTCTCGAAATTTTTATGTAAGGCCTCGGATAAATCAACAATACAACCTATTTTTTCATCGGGAGGACTACACAAAGAACAAACATTAATCTTACTTCCGTTTTGTCTTTGAATCGAGCACCAAATGATTTCGCTCCTGCTATTTTCTACTAATTCATCGCGCTTACTAATTAAATGAGTCCATACTGCTATAAAACCTCTATCACTAGATTTACATAGTCATATTTTCAGTATATCACATAATTGGGGGAAATATCTCACTTTGAGTAATATCCTCGCGTAACCAAATCTTTCTAGAATGATTTCCGCGCAAGTTCTCATCGTAATGTTAAAGACTTCCACCTGTTTATTACGTAAGCTCTTGCAATTTACTATTATTATTTTTAGATCTCTCGGTTCGCACATTAAAACATGGTTTTCTTTTTCGAATAACCTTTATCTTTTTTTTAAGTGAATTTTTCTTTTTCACCATTGCAATTTTTCTATGTTTTGGGGCTAAGCTCATGCCCACCCTTTTGCTTATTTAAGTGGGCGTTAGTAACTATTTCTACTGCTAAATTAAAGAATAACTTTGTCTGCGTATATTCGCTCTATTCTCTATTCTATTCGCATCTAAACCGCAAAACAACGTAGCAAACGACATTTAAACTACGGTCTTCATGGAGGGAGAGGGGTTGGGAGTGTTTCGGAAGAGTCCGTAAAGTGCACACAAATTTTAGTAAAATCAGCGAACAATAGCTGAGTATGGTGTCTAATATATGGATCTAAGTAACCTTGAGAAGTATTTTAACATACGGAAATCAAGATGATCAAATTGGAAGCGGAAAATTTTATTCATCGCTACGGAGAAAGTAGAGAAGTGAATACCGGCCTCTTGGAAACTTAATACAAGTTTAGATTATGCTGCCACAAGTATTTTCGTAAGTGTGGCCCGTTCTACAGTGTAAAATCTGTGGGGCACCTGTAATTCGTCGAAAGTGTGTGATTATGTTTACACTACGAGGCGAGTACGGAACATCTAATGATTGATTATCGGACATTCGAATCATCATTTTTTATTTGCATTAAAGATTCCAATTGTTGGTATAATTTAGATTGCATTCTAGCTCATTAATCAAATATATTACAGCTCTGGATAAATTAAATTGAAATTAACTGTTGTAGAGTAATACACTCACTGAAGAGGAAAATCGTATTAGTGGTGTGATGAATGACTGTAACATCAATAGAGATGTGGTACCGTTGCAATTTATTATATTTTTTCAGTCAGTATGGTTAAAGTGCATTGATGTCTCATGAGAAACACCATTTGTTATTACACAAATATTACTCCCTATTATATATAGCCTGATAGAGTTGATAATTGTTGATTACCGATTCCACTATTTAAAAGTTAATAATAGTGATGACAATTCCTGTCAAAACGTTAATTGCTAAAAAGCTCTTGGAAAAGTTGAACTCCTTCAACACACGGATTAGATTGGATTCATCGAAGGGATATTTTTAATACCTTAAGCAGTGGAAAACTACACTGCTCGAGAGAAAATAGAAAGGTAAGAATAGGACGCATCTTAGTGGTTTCTGAATTCGAATTTTTAAGTGTTGAATTCTCTTTGCAAGAATTCAATTCCATCACAATTCTAGTATTTAGACCTTTAATTCTCGAAATAATACCTCAAAATGTTCATTTTAACGTCTGATATTTCGCTATCAAACAATCTTGTTTGTTACTATCTCCCAGTGTATTATATTGACATTCTACATAACTATTTTTATCGCAACTGACTTTGAATAATAAATGGCAAAAAATGAAGACAATGAGGCAAAGCAAATTTCCTACTTGGAAATCTCGCGAAGGTGAGTCTTAAATTTCTGCATATAAAAACGAAACTAAAAGTCTATTTTCCATTCGTATGGACTTTGAATATTCCCGGTTTTACTGCCTCTATACAGAGTTGCCGAATTGTCGGAGTTAGAGTGATTTCAGTTAGTTTCCACGTAATCCGCGCTCTGACGCCAACTGGTGTTGCGATAATTGTTTCCCCCACTGTACGTTTAAATCCTTTTTCATTTTGTCTTAATGTAACATTTTTTAATTTGTACAAAACTGTATGAACTTCAATCGATATATCTTTCCTTGTAAACTTTCATTATATATATTCTTTTAGTTCAAATCTAGAAACAAGTTGTTTCAATCTTAATTGACCTTATACACACAATTCTTTTAACTGAACTTTATTTAAATGAGAACGGATTATTATGGATGTATCGCCGGCAAGTACTTAATAATATTGTATTTCTATATTTTTTATGTTCTTTTTTCTAATCTTTTAGTTATTACTATCAGTAGTTTTTCGCCCCTCTTTTTTGTGGTTGTTTTCCTGGAGTGTATATTTTTCCTAAGAATCTCTTGGGTTTTTATATCCACAATTCTTCTAATTGTTTATCATATCATTCTCTTTAATACAATTATTTTCTAATTAATGACAATGGGTTGGATGGAAGAACAGATTTTTTAGTCTCAATCTTGCCCAAATGAAGACGGTTACTATTATAATTATTTTTGTCATTATTGATGTTTAATTTTGTCTCTAAAGAAGCTTTTCTTTTTATCTCTTTTTCTAAGGTATATTTTTTCTCTTCTAAAGGTAAAATGTACTGGGCTAATTTTGATTATAGAAAAATAAGTTCAGATTTACTTATTGCATTGTAAATTTCTTATTTTTTCATATTCTTTGCATTTCGTATTACTTCAGCACTACTTGTTTGCTGCTTATTTTTATAGGGTGAGTTCTGAGCTGTTTTCAAAATGCATTTTATAATATTTTTGGTTATAATTCTTTTGTGCTATTGACATTCTGTCGACAGACCTTAATCTGATGAAACGCACCTTTGTTGAATAAAAAAATAAATAATATTTGTTATTTCTTTTTGCAATAATTCCATAAGATATACCTTTTAGTTTTCTGGTTTTGAACCGTGAAGCCTACGTAGAGAGGACATCAAAGCATTGGAGATCTTCGTGATGTGGGTGTAATCTCCTAAATAAACAAGTCCTCACTCTAGGTCACCGCGGTGTTCCTCTATCAGACGATTGAAATTACGATTTATTGCTTACATTTGAAGATTTGAACAACAGTTATCAGCTATCAAACCGACTACAAAACTGGAACGCAGTATAGTATGCAAATGTTTCCCACGAACTCACCGTAAATAGCTGCGCGGAATCGGAGGCAATTTCCAGCGAGAGGTAATGGCATTTTCCCGCTCTTTGTGATATACTGATGCAGAAGCTGCCCCGGTGAACTTCTTTTTCATCCACGCACAGTCCATAAAGCGAACGGCGTGGGAACTCAAGCGCCCGCATTCCGTGCGTCTCACGTTTCTCACTTTCGGATTCACTCTCACAAACGCCTCGTGACCGCCACTTGCCAGTCCCTCCGACTGGAAAAGGTGAATGGACGTGACCGAATACGGTCGTTTGATCGTTACACTGCGTGCTTGACATCTCAACAAATTGGATATCGTTATAAGAGATCGATATCTATTCGAAGTGGATACTGTTGACTTCGGGACGTTTTAGATTTTTTAGGTAAGACGTAGATCAGCAGGTGATTGTTCCTATTTCTGTATGTTGCACCTCTATATCATATATCCCTTGCCACAAAGAAACCAATAATAATAATAATTTATTTAACACATACAGGATAAATTCCCACATAGATGTGTTGTATTATATAAACAATACATTAATAATAATTACAATAAACAGTGAGTGAATGTGGTAAAAGATGAGAAATACATAATGGTAAAGAAGATGAAATGATGGAGAAGTAGGAAACGGGTGAAAGAACAAAATAGAGGGAGAAGAAAATAACGTGTAATTAGGGTAATGATTTGATGAGATTCATGCGGATCTGTGATATTGAATCGCGGAAAAATTCGGCGTTCGTTCTGGAAACAAATAAGTTTACTTCCCTAATACTTCACTTTCAATCACTTCGGAGTTCACTTGATGTAACTTCATCTTAACTCACACAATATAAAAATAAACTATGAATTAATTCCACAAGTTTGTAATAAAATCATAGATTGTTTTTATCTCATGATTGTCAAAATTTTACTTGTTCATTAAGATATACTCATTACTTCTATTCCGTTTTTTCTAACGAAATAATGAGTAGTTACTCGTATTTGTAGAAATGTCTTCACAATTTTATAATGTGAATGTAGACATCGTGTTTTCACCATTAACGCAACCTCTGCGGAAGACCTTTACCCTAACGGGCTTTTATACAGCGGATTTATTTTATAATTTAGGCTTCATTGATGTAGCAAGTTAGCCGTTGGGGTTAAGGCTCTAGAGACAGACTGATATTGATATATAGGATATCAGAGATGCTGAAAAAAGGAAGGGTCTTCTTTTATTACCAAACGCAGATTACGAAAAAACATGCAAATAAAGGTATTGATTAAATCATTCGAGGCCAACCGTAAAGAAAATTGTAGTGTATATCACTGAATCAAATAATCGATTAAAATGGAGAGAAAAGTATATTTATTTTAGATTTTGAATAAATTACGAGATATTATCTAGCGAGACGTTTTAAATTATTTAGGTAAGATATAGATCGGTTAGTTATTCTTATCAAATAAATAACGACCTATTTTAAAACGGTATATTTTAAGTTATTTAGGTAAGATGAAAATCGGTAACTGACCCAATTATTGCCTGGTACATCTCAAACTCGTATAATCCCTTCCTCTAGGAAAATTATATATGTATTAGTAATTCAATATGCTTTCACAATATTAGCTATTTATACTCCTGTGAACCTACCAGAAAAACTAATATCATAAAAGCAGATGCTTTCTGAATAATTGAAGGGAAAACTGTTCATGAGGTAAAAAAACTCATCAATAAACGTAAACGTCAGCAGACGTAATGATTTCTCCAGCGGCGTGAGAAAGTGAAAAAGATCTTCTTCTTTTCACTCCTTGCCGAAGCCACTCTAACCTCTTGCGAACTTTCCAATTGGATAGAGAATCGCACGTTCGATTTTCTTTCCAGGAAATCCCTTTGGTTCTCGAAGAAAGAGGAGTCGAGGAAGAGTTTATTTTCACTTCCCAGACCACCTCTCGTTGATGTTTCTTGAGGTTGGAACAAGATACCGTTTTGACTAAATGATCTCAAATGCTTATCTTTAGCCAAGCGCGTATAATTGGCTCAAGTTCGTATGCATTTTTATTTCGTAATTGTTTTTATTCACGATTTGAGACGGTATTGGAGTAATCTTTATTATTAGATTATGATATCTACGTTCGTCCTCAAGCAATCACGTTTTCACTTTTTCAATGCTTAGACCATTCCATGTAATTAACAAGCAGTTTATAATGAGCGTCACCTGAGCATCGTATTTTATATTGACTCTAAAATAGTATTTGAACTGCCTTTCGGTATATTTTCTTAATGAGCGAAGGTGGAGATTTAGAGATTGGTGTTGAATGGAGAAATTTTCACTTTCTATGGGTGATTTAAGCAATTAATTTCTGAAGTGCTAAATTAAAAACTAATGCTTATCTTTTCTCGGGTCCCAGCTGCCGCGTAAATTCGTGTACAAATCGCATTTTCAAGCACATTTTTGTTCTGAATAAGCCACCCTTCGGCTTATACCCGAGTGATGGAACCTGCTTAGCCTTTCTCCTGTGGAAAAAGTCTGCAGTAGCAGGAAACCGTAAACTAATAAGTAACGGGAACCTCACTTGCTCAATTAACAGTTCTTCGTCAACTCCTTCCCTGTTCAAAATATTATCTATTTGTTATTTTTAAATCTACCAGTAGTTGCTGCATTTCCCACCATAGGCTTATACTTGAATCAATTATTTTAACCTGTTTTTTGGATAAAATTAGGAGACAGCTTATACCCGAGTATAAATGGTACTTCTCATTTATGTCATGTCTTATCATAGGGTTTGATAGCACATCTATTTTCCTTAAACGCTCTAAGAAGTTAGAGAAATAAATTATTTTTTCTTGGAGTTCATCGTTCACTAAGAACATAGTAAATGCATAAAATAAAACGATATGATAGCTCATATATAACATAATGAATTAATATGAAAAAGCGGATACATTTTTAATAAAATAAAATAATAAGGGGTTTGTGTAAACTCATAGCGCGAATATGTCATGTTATAATACCTGATTCGTATAAATCAATCATTGCTTTTCCACGTTATTGTGATTTTATAAAGAATAAAAATGATATTTCTACGTCAGAATCACCGTTGGTACCAATGAAATGTATTTCTACTTCCTCATTTCTAAATGAGAAAGATGATTTCGAAAATAATTCGACATGTTTGTCATTTCATTAGCGTCATAAACATCGCGTGAGTCGTCAGCTGGAAAAAATTCTCATCTTTTAATCTCTCGGTGAAGGACGAACACGGAAATGCGGTGGCGTGACCAACCAAATGGAACTGCAAACTTTACTCTGCGAAAATATCCGACACTCACCGGTTTCCAATGCGATCCGTACACTAAATCGGGATAAAAAGAGATTCCAAAACATCACGACTCTCACAGCAGCCTCGAGAATTAGAGCTATGAAGTTCGTTCCTTCGTTTATTTTGGTTCTCGGTAAGTAGTAGCGAAAGCGCTGACGGGTCGATCGATTAGCATTGCAAATGTGGAATTAATTTCGATTTTCCAAAGCAGTTGAAGCTATCCAACATCTAAAATCATGCTGTTTCCTAAGCATCGAATCCAATAACGAACTGAATAAATGTACCATCACAGACAAGTTCAACCTTGTGGAAGGGAAGCATGATGAAATGGTGTAATCAAAATATTCGCATTTTCCGTTATTTATGATAATTATAACGATAATCTAGTTACATTAAGGGACATTTATTTATATATTTTAAAATCACGTAATTGAATATATTTGTGACCGGATTCTCTCGTGATTATTAATGAAATAAATTGCTTTTAAAAAAAATAAATTGGATTTGAATTTTGATCTTTAAATTAATAGATATATACAAACAGAGCAAAATAAATTAGCAAATATTCCATTCCGTTTGTTAGCAATTTTAAATATCTTTAACTCCTGTCGATTTATCAATTACTCTGTTATAATTCTGTATGATTCTTAAGTTCCTTAAGGAAGAAGTATTGTTATCATTTTTCGCAACGAAAATGTATTTCATATGCTTAGTTTATTCTCATCAATAATAATGTCTATGAGTATAGCAATCTTTACAAGGCGTAGACATGCAGTTCCTGCAGTTTTTCAGTGATTATTCGAGTGAAATTGTTCAAATTTTCTTTTTCTAGGTAGTTAAGGATGCAAGAGTATTTAAATAATCGCAGTAAATCTTTAACATTTATTCTCTTTGCAATCCTTGGGTGTAAAAATATATAATAATAATCATGATGTTTATTAATTTTCTGTGATAAAAATACAGATTTTGGTACATAAATGGAAGGAATATAGGTACTCTGTAAGTGAGAATCACTTGCTTTAGAGTTACCGGCTCTTCAAGTTTATTAAACTACAAAAAAATCAGCATTTGTTGATTCGTTTTCAATTAAACTATGACCATGCGTCTTGACAGAGATACCAAAAATACAAAAATAGTCAACTTTAAAAGAAAAACAATAAATTAAAACATTTATACCACCTTATTTAACAAAAACTCAACATCTTCATATTTCAGCAGCCAATCTTATAATTTTATGGCAAATATAATTCTACTTTTAACAGAAGTGATACAAGAAAGAACTTCATGATGAAATTTTACTTAGCACGAGGAAGCGTGCGCCTTAAACCCAAGGTTGAACAAGGAGTGAAAAAATGTGACATGACTGGGACACGAACCCAGGTCTCCCACTTTCCGGGCAGTTGTTCTAACCACTAAACTACCATGCCACCACAATTCCACTCCTGTTAAAGGGATGCTTTATGAGCAGATAGTGGCGCTCCACATAGTGGCACCGACCACCACCAGGGGTCCTCACTGAGGCAACCGACCCACAAAGCGATATTTTAGAGGAATCCCCTCAAAGGAAACAAGAAAGAACTTCATGATGAAATTTTACTTAGCACGAGGAAGCGTGCGCCAGTCAGGAGTGGAATTGTGGTGGCATGGTAGTTTAGTGGTTAGATCAACTGCCCGGAAAGTGGGAGACCTGGGTTCGTGTCCCAGTCATGTCACAATTTTTCACTCCTTGTTCAACCTTAGAAGTGATACACTTAGGCAAAGTTCTATAAATTTTAGAACTTAAGTTCGACTAAATTATTCAGTGATAGGTTTTAAGATTACAGAGTTAAATGATCTCAAATTATACACTTATTGTTTACCCCTTTCCCCTCCACGATTGAAGAATAATCTTAGAACCTTATAAACAAATAGAACCCATGATAAATGTGAAAATCCTTCATCAGTTTACTAAATCATAATTAAAGTAGGATTGCTTTTACAGATTAGGTGAATTCTTCTGTCAACTCACTATCCAATCCAATTTGGCCTATTAGATTAGTGTTTAAGTTATCTTTATTGAGATACGATTTCCATTTACCAATAAATCCTGCGAACATTTTCCCTCTCGCTCATCTTCCATAATTTAATTCACCACGTTCAAATTTCAACGGCCCATAATTTTGTGAGCATCCGCACGATATCGACCGATATGGGAATTAAATTTCGATATCAGGCCTGTAATCCCGCTTAAATGAGCTGTCGTTCCGGCCACGAGATTCTCGAGAAGGATTAAGTTAAGGCTCGAAACCTTTGCTGAGGTCTCAAAATGCTAAACCCGAGTAATCGCCATTTTATTGCTCACTTGAAAGGAAATCAAACGGCGATGAAGAGATCGTCTGTCGATATTAACTCGCGGTTCGCCTTATCGAGATACCGCAGCCTGCGGTCACCCCTCATGATGAACTGCAAAAGGTTTCTTATTAATCTCCTCGAGCAGGTGTGCTCGTCTTTGACCTTTCGCTGGAAATGGCACTTTCCATTTTATAATATTTAAGCCGCGAAGGTCACCGAATGAGCATCCTAAGAACATGAGCTTTTGATATTCTGTAAACTGTCCGAACTGCGTTTTAGTCTAATTGAAGCCGACTACGGCTAAGTTTCGTAATCTGCATCTCGCCATGACGGTTACTTCTAACACCAACCGAAGTGCTGGAACATGGATAGTTTTCACTGGAGAGTTCCGACGATGAGCCATATCCATCCCGTGCAAGTTGGCAAGTCGAGCTCCATTTCTGTGTTTCAAATCATTGAATGAAATTTTTGAAGTACTCCTGTTGTAAAATGATGAATGAGGTATAAAATACATATCTTCAGTTTTTATGTAAATATCCGTCATTTTTATTCATGTCTATTGTTAATGCATATAAAAGAGATCCTCTTTTGCGAATTACGTCAAGGAAACTACATATGGGCCCTGAAATCTTAATTATAATATAAAAATCATATTAAAATTGAGTGGGTGATGAAATTAGTTCAAGTAGTGAGTGAATAATTTAATAAGTTAAAAGTTTATTTTTATATTTCTGCTGAAATTCTTCCTTAAAGGATCGAAAACAGCTTTGAATCCTACTTTTTGTAAAATGTAGATTATTAAATTAAATGTAGAATATTAAAATGTAGAAATTAATTAATCTCATTGTGATAGTTAGATATTTAATTTTATCGAATAACGACTAACCGGAAGTAATTTAAGAAGTCGAAGAAGAAATAAAATGTTTACTTTCCATAGAAGTTTATTAGAGCGACCGTGGTTTCGGTGCAAGTTTATATCATCATAACCATAAACATCTTAATTCTTTCTCGATAAAAAAAAATAAAATTCCACTAGATATCACTTAGTACTTTCAATTTAAGAAGATCACGGAAATTTATCTTGAACATCCCTTATCGTTGCTAACCACAACGTCTATGCTTCACAAGATGGAAATGGAATTTTACTTAACACGAGGAAACGTGCGCCTTAAACCCAAGGCTAAACAAGAATCTATACCTAAAAATCTAAAACATTTAAGTCTGATCAGTTCTATCACGGAAAGGACATACAGTGAGTCAATATCATTCTGATTTTATTTTTGCCTGAATAAGCGCTTATCATCCCTTACGAGCTACGATGTTGTATCTTCGAAGGTCCCGACCATTTGAAGTCCAAACAGTATCCGCTGCAGTTATACTGGATTTGATGCTCCGAGTAGCTATA
This sequence comes from Sympetrum striolatum, assembly GCA_947579665.1. NCBI lineage: Eukaryota > Metazoa > Arthropoda > Insecta > Odonata > Libellulidae > Sympetrum > Sympetrum striolatum. The sequence goes on from OX388346.1 coordinate 32,884,137, forward strand.
TCAGGAAAAATATTCAAAGTCAGTATTTGGGCTCTAAACATTTCCTCACTTGCTCCCGAATCCGATGTTTTCAAGTCAAAGTTTGTGCCTCAAATTGAGGCAGATTCGGTGTGATTAGGTTATCGCCGACGCTCGAAAGTTGCGCTTCATTAGGAAAAATTACGAGCTCCGTTGCCGCGCGAGAAAAATCGCTTTAGGGGTCAATTTTTTCCGAGCACTAAAACACTCGAAGGATAAGCACACTAGCCGTTACAGAGATAGAAGTTTTCGCGCATTGTTAAAGAAATTATCGTTCTTTTTTGAGGAAACCATCGTCTCGTGAGTCTAGGTGCCCTTCACAAGTCTTGGATGGAGAGTAAGAATCACCCAGTAATATTAGGTTTGAGCATGTTTACCTAAATATGCTTCATCTAAAGCAGTGTTTCCGTCGCCTACTTTTTCTATCCACTTCCCCCTTCTTTTTACCTGCCGACCACAATAATCTTGCGAATATGATTTCGCTATCGTCTTATTAATGTCATTTAGTATTCATGGATATAATTTTAGTACATTTATTTATGACAATAATGTGTATTAAATTTTAATTTGTATAATACAAGCATTCGAATTTTTATCACATTTTTACATCAATGACATTGATATTCACGCCTTCCTGAAAACAAAAATGAACTGTTGGTTTTTGGTAGGGAGCAGGTTGTAGACCACTTGTGGCCACTTATGCTAGGCTGTTAAAATGTAAAGGTACGAAATGACTCTGTAGGTATAGTTGAAATCTCAATGCAAATTAAACGCCAGAGTTCTGAGCATAACTATGCCGCTGTTTCACGAGCTGAAAGATTCCTGTTCCCAGAATTCCTGTGGCTATTTACAAGAGCAAGTATTTTACTGATCGATAGTGTAATTGTAATGAATCAATGTATGAATTCTTTAATTAGGCAAGGTTAGGTCCAAGTTGGTCACTCTTCCACCTAATATCAATTTTAAATAACACATACATATTCGAAATAAAATACTATTAAGATATTGATATATGGGACCCTGTTGGCAAACGTAAATGTGTGATTTTATTAATAATAGCTTCTAATCAATAAGCGTAGCAAAGATGTTCCTTTACATAGGATAGGAATCTTAAGAACAAAGGAGACTAAATTTTGAGTGAAAAGTCTTCGATAAATTCCATTTTGCATAAAATAGCTGATGATATGCGTCCACCGTGATGCATGAACCGGTATGACATGGTGGAAATCTGAGAAATAGATACTAGCCTTAAATATTCCTTTTAACCATGGAAGATAAGTAGTAGTAGTAGTATTGTTAAAAGTGCTTCGACAGCTTAGGTCATTTCGCACATTGGCTCCCACCGGGAATCGAACCCGGGACCGCTTTCACCAAAGGCAAACGCGCTGCATGGAAGATAAGCAACATTGACAATTTAGAGAAATTTTCATGACGTGGGGCCCCTTACCACATGTCTAAAGGTGGCCCGTATTATACATGCATACATTTTTGCAAGGAAATTCATTTAGATTTTATCTATCATTATTACATGTATTAACGGAAAAAGTACGCAAAGCTCCGTTTCCATAGATTGCATGCGATAAATTGTAAGTGGAGGAGAAATCAAGTGAGGGTTTCTCAGAGTAACTATTTTGCATAACAAAGGTGAATATTCAAAGGCACTTAACTCGTTAATTAATGCTTCAGGAGATCGACGCCAAGATCCTCCAAGTTTCTCCTTACGTACGTCATTTCAGTCTCGTGCCAGAAGAGGAAAATCCATAATACCATTGCCCTTCACTATCTCTTTCTCCTAAAATTCCCTATAAACTTCTCTATCTAATAAGTACGCCTCATCTTGCCGCTAAGCTCCATATATAATAGCTCTGAGCTAAATTTATCCATACTCTAGCATCTATGCTCGTATCTGCAAACTAATCGTACCCATTTTCTCCTAGAAGGAGCGAAGTACTATCAAAACTCACGAATTTACTTAATAACGCCTCAAATAATTGTTAATTAAAGAAGAACTGTGATTCTCCAAAAACTGATCCTTTTAATCTTCTTTGTCTTTTTAATTGTCTTTGTCTTTTTTGTATGGGAATAGAAAAATGTCAAATAATTTTGGATTGTAGTACGCACATTTTTTCTGTTAGGAATTATCAATTATGTTACTAATGAGCAAGCAGATCCCCTGGAATTCTCAATCTCTATTGAGAATTGAGAAAATTGAGAAACAGCTGCATTTTTTTCTTAACCTAAAATATAATAATAGGTGACTCGTATGACATCTCTAATTTTCATCAACAGTCATTCTCCGTGAATCGAACGGCAAGAATTTTATTTAATTTTATAGTTAACTTAAAATAATAAACAAAATTTGTTGGTAGCAACCAAATATGTTGCAACGTCAAGCCAACCGATCCTTATACTGAATGGATCATTTCAGATAATTTTCGTCAAACTGACTTCTTAATCCAGCATATTCTGCTAAATTTACCATTTATTTTGTTATTTCTAACCTCTCTACACCAATAGACTTGTTGAAGTCATTAATCAAACGATTAAGTCTTATTATCCTAAGTGATTATCATATAAGATTATTGCGTTCGTTTATTACGTTAAATGAGCCAAAATCTAATATTTGTATGAGAGAATCCACTATCAAAGTGATTATATCATAATTCGCGAAACACCTTGTAGAATTTAAATGGACTGCGTAGCGATTTCCACCCAACTTTTACTTCAACAACCGGTTTCCTCCGATGAAGACATGATAGAGAGACTGTCATAAATTCCTTCGAAGATTCAATGGCAATAAATTACCTTAAGTAATTTACACCTGATGTGGGAAAAGAGAGAAATCGCCAACCAACTTCGGATGAGACTTGGCCACCATCCTCCAGTATCTCGATGCATGCTTTGTGGAAATATAACTTACCGTAAAGTTTGAAAAATCCATCAGGGAATCCTCTAATATTTGTATCACAAATTCCTCTTTTCGCTGTCGGTAGTAAAAATTGACCACTTTAAATTCGCGACTTGCTAAGTTTAAAGAGTCTCATCGTAGAGAGAAAACCTTTTGACGAAATTTAAACTTCAACAAGTCTTTTGACATTATTTTCGGAATAGTTACATTCTTAAAATTGATCATAATATTTTGTCATAATAATTAATTTCTAAGATCTTTTGAACAATGAGTGATGCTTACATAGAGAAAATTAAATTCCTTAGCCTAATTCAACCAAACTACTTCAGTGTTTTCTATCAAAGTTTAACAACTATTTTATATAAAAACTTATTTCAAATTATGGTGACGTAAAATTTTCCTTCTAATCATCGGTACATCGGAAAATAAGGAAAGGTTTATATTTACTCAAATAATTTTTAATGGGATACGAAGGAAATATATTTATAAACACCACGCCATTATAAATCCTTTCTATAAGATTCTTCGTAGCTTGAAATTATAATATTTTGTAGCGTTTCAACAGAACCCAATTCTGTTTTTCGGAATTACTCTCTACGGCTGAATATCGAATTGAGCTTTTCGCTGAAATTCTTTAAGAACTTAATTATCATGAAGATTCTTAAATTTTAATTGCTTAATGCTCATTGAGAGCGCTTCGAAGATTCTTAGTTCAAGGCAATAGCTATGAAAGAATATGTGTAAGTTTTATTTATATCTATTTATATAAATTCATAAACAGCACAAGGCCTTTAAAATGGACCGAAAACAATACAATTCTTAAAATAAAGTCGACAAATAATATTTTTTAAATAAACAAATACTAATAAAAACATTATAAAGAAAGCATAAAACTAAAAATACAAGTTCATTTTTAACTATCACTGTAGCAGAGTTGAATAAAATGGCCAAAGGCGAGACATACTATATAAATGGATCCGAAGGAGGAGAATGTGAGAGTAAACTATTGTACATATTAGGTAAGTGCTAAATAAAGGACCGCTTTAACGATTTGAATTCAAACTAATCACTTAACTCTCCAATCGTGGGGGGTTATTATAGGAATTAGAAAAAAATGCTTTTTCATATAAGGAAATATTCACGATCTTTGTGGAACGTGAGAAAGAAATTTTCGCTGTAATCTTGTCGGCGAATGTCGGCATAGGGATGAGGATTCGCCCGATCAAGAGAAACTCGAGGCGATAGGTCGAACAGTTCAGTGAAAGGGAAACGCTAAAGAATAAAAGGTCGCGAAACGTATGAACTGTTGGAAAACCAGACTCTGTCGACCTTTATGCGGTCGGATAGCGAAAACAGAGCGTGAGGTGTGCGTTAATTCGAAGTACGATTCTCTCAGATGACGGGGAATGTCATTTTCAGAAGCACCCTTCTTCTCTCTTCTGTCCTTAACAAAGTCAGTGGCTAATCTTGCTGGATAAGACAAGAAGAGTTAACGAAGTCAAGTCTATGTATGAAACACGTCTATGCGTATCTATGGAAGAAGGGCTCCTGCTACTCATATTTTTATGAATGGAAATTTTTCTGCTACTCATATTTTTACGAAAATTTCTAATTTCTATAGGTAAAGTATTAAGAAAATGGATTATTAATTATTTAGTTTCTGTCTGTTTTATGGCTGTGATAAAATAATAGTGCAGAGGTTATATTAATTTCTTAAATAGTAACAGAAATATCCTTATGACATACATTTTAATAATTGATACATACATATTTGTATGATAGTGAAGAACGCAAATTAATTATTCCTAATACGTAAAAGAGAAATTTCATCTTCCGTAAGAATTAAGATTCATTACTTTCATAATAAAAACTTCGTATACTCGTAACATTAATAATAAAATCACAGTATGAGAATATTAATTCTGGTCACTTTAATGTAATATTTGCATTTGTCAGCTGGTTCGGGATGGAGATAAATGTATTTGTAGCATATTTCTAAGTTAAGCTCACTTTTTTAATAATATTAAGACTACTGGGATATTAGCGATGCTGAATAATGGTATACATTTTATTCTCTCCGTATCAGATATCAATACATCGAACTGGCCATCAGGTTGAACACATATACCAGGACGGTATCAAAATAGAGGAAAGATTGCAAGCAAGGAGGAAAAAGCTGGCTGATACGATACTTGTATTAAGGGAGAAAGAAGGTTCCGTTTTGATAACATTTTTGTAATACTCATACTGCATCTTTAGAACACTGAGTAAAATTTGAAATATTATTACATTTAAAGAATTAAAGTTACTTTTTCAAGAGCATAGAGAAGCTGATTTTAACAGTGAATTCTTCAAGTATTAATTTTTTAATTAAAATTAATCATTAAACTGGTAGGATTAATTCGGTATCTTGCATGAATTTTCTTGCCTTTATTTTGTTGCCTAGAATACGCCTTTTGACAGGTGTGGAACTATTCGACAGTGTGTAGACCAATAATTCATCGATAAACTTGCTGGGATATTGGTATTATTGTTAAAAGTGCTTCGACAGCTTAGGTCATTTCGCACATTGGCTCCCACCGGGAATCGAACCCGGGACCGCTTTTACCAAAGGCAAACGCGCTGTCCACATGACTATCCGGGAGCCTGCTGGGATATTTTTCGAAGGTTTTTTTATTATTTTCCACTATTCAAATAATATAATTTTTTAGGATAATAAAGGTGAAAGAAACATAAATAATGCGGAAACGAGGATGATTAGAAAATGAAATTGAATAGGAAGCATTTCTAGTGGAAAGGAAAACTACAATTAATTACCATAAGTAATTGAAATTTGAACCAAGATCTGATTTAATGTCCGTTAATCCTTCAGGACATTGCTAATTAGTATTTGATTATATCATATATGTATAGTAAAAGTATTTAATTTGAAATATCGTTGAAATTCATATTTGGTTCTCTAACCCCGCCAAAAGGGTTAAATAAATAAATAAACGCTGGGTTCGACTCCCGTCTACCTCAAGTATTTTCTCTTCCGTTTACCCTTGGGGAATCCGGATGTTATCACTATGTATCAAAAAGTTAAAACTTGAATTTATTCTCAAATATTTACTCAGTTCGTAACAAAGTCAACTACTTAGTAATGTCCATAATGAGGGGGTAAATAAATCGAAATTGACTTCAAGTATTTTCATGAAATACATTCTCTTCTTTCATTTATTCTTCTTGTCTAAATTTGTAATTTTGAGGCACACATATGCAACAGATGAAAATAGCACTCATCAAGTAATTCATTAAAGCAGTATTTACGAACGCCGAAAACAATTTGTGGTATTTGGTTTCGTAAAGCAGGCAGAAATAATTGAACAACCGGTACGCGCTGTTTCCTGTTGATATAAATTTTTCGGCGCTTACTGAGGGATCGGGAGGATAAAGTGAACAAAATAAAACAAATCAAACTGATAAAGTTCTCACCTCTCGCTGAAGGACTTTGTGCGTAGCGATCGAAGCCCGACCGCAATACGACTTTCTTTTGTTTTTCCCTCGCTTTTGTCCGGGTGACGCGCTTTTGACCTTTCCCATAATTCCCCGGGAGAAATTGGGCGGGGAAAAACAGAAGGGACGTACAAACATTTCCATCATCGTCTGTCCCTCACTCCTGCCGAAATTAACCCCTCCCACCTGGAGAATTCCCCCCACCCCTTCGACACCTTCCCTAAGGGCCTCCCCCTCCCCTCCTTGACCTCTTCACCTCTCCCTCAATCGATTCCAGGACCCATTTACAGATACGTGTATATCTCCGGTCAATCCAGGAATTCCCAACGCAATCCGGATGGAAAAAATGCTCATAATACGGAATTATCCCATTCCTCCCGTTTATCCGTGGTTCGGTGGTCCATTAGTGGGATTACTCGAGGTCTGAGCGGGGGGACGCTTTTAATTCTTAGGGAATCCAGGGAAGGCCATCGAAAATTCAAGTATTAGTAATTTAAGATGATTTTGAATTTTACAACTCGAATTATTCGACTGATCATTGTGTATAGTAAAAAGACTCAATGGCAGGAAAATTAGTGTAATATCTTGGAGAAACCCACGTGGAGTACTAACGTAACATGTGCTACCCACATCCGTATTATTTGTGACTAGTGCACTTAAGACACTTGACTTTGTCAAGAGAATAGTCGGTAGGAGTGAAGAATAAGTCCGCAAGCGATGTTATTTGTCCTAGTTAGGCCTCACCCTATATTGTTTGGGACCCTACCGACCATTGTTTAATTTGTGAATTAGAAAAGTTCGTCAATAGGCAATGTTTTCTGTAGAAGATTGCTACCTCTCAGTGAGAGTTATTTTAGAAAAATTATATTCATTAGTGTCGCATAAATGATGATTGATATTTAAATGTATTGTTTATAATTTCCCTTCTGTGAAGCGTATAATTATAAACACCCTTTAAGTTGTCGAATTTTCAGAAGTATTTCTTAGAAAGTCAAGGTATTATATTAATGGTTACTTATAGTAAAACCCCAGCATATTCTATCCCCTGTATATTTTCAACTGTTGCCTCTATTTATAATTTATATTACTCCTTGATAAAGATATTCTTTGATAATTTTTATTTTTTTATTATTTGAAGGTATTAAAATGTATCTCTCTTTTTTCAGGTAAGTCTCCGTTTGGATCTTATTTGGTGGTATGATAACTGGCGCACCGAATTCTTGGCTAAATTTGTAAGTAAATTGTAATATTTTGTTACCATCGCCAGAAAATATATTAGTTATAAGTAAAAATTAAACTTAAGTCGTTAAATTTTGAAAGTATTGATAGAATAATTGATTATCAAAATTGTTGAGGCTAAGATGAGTATTTTTTACACTATTAAGAAGATATTTAATTCTCTTACATTCCTCAAAAACGTATTGCGTTACGTTTTTCAACACAACGCACTTATAATTTCAAATAAATGAACTCATTAATAAAACCTTAATACAAAACTTACAAATGCATATATTACTGTATTTCAATGCAATCAAAGTTTCTTTTGTGTCAGATAACTTCAACATCTTTGTCACGTAGCAATTGTAATCGAAACTATAGAAATAAATGTTTTTTTCAATGCTCTATTGCTTGGGCTCTCCATACTCCGTCTCCAATTTTTCTATTATTCGAACACCACTTATTAAGTTGTTCCGTCACCAATAATCGAAATGATATTCCATCCGCGTCTTTTCGAGAACTGCCGCAAAGAATTATGGATCTTTGGGTCCAGAGCCGAGGACGACGGATCCAAAGGGAGAGTTTATGAAGTTCCGGTTCCAAAGGAGGGTTGAATCTGTTGGTGGTACGCGCCGTGAATATTTAACCGAATCTCGCTCGTGACTGCCTTCCAAGAAGACTTTCCTTTGCATCGGTTGGTGTTATTTCTCTCTCGGATACGGCAACTACTTCTAGATGGACTCTTTCGCTCGGAGTAATTTCGTTGGATTAGTTTCCTTGTTTTCGCAGTTGAGACAGGCGAGATTGGGGAACCTATTTTAATCGGAAGGTCCCAAATGCTGTAAAAAATCCATTAAGATGCGTATGAAGTCATCATTTGTAACGCTTAAATCGAGGATTCCTTACTTCTGAATAGGTTAACACTGTAACTGTACCATTGACTTGTACCATAGGACTTTAAACTTTAATTAGAAAAGCTAATTAAAGTATATGTTTTATATTCTTTTCACTTAACGTGGATTGATTTATCTAGAATAAATCAGTAATTAGGTATTCCATTCAGTGGAGAAATTTTAATTCAGTTCGTGACAACAATACAAAAAATAGAACCAATAAACTTCTAACATATAAACAAACAGTAGGTCGCTAACCAAATTTTTATGCATGAAACAATATGTTCTATTTTTTCACTTGAATAAGGAAAGGAAATTGAGTAGCACATTTAGAAAATTGAATATCACCCCGATGTGACATTTTTAAATTTGAGAGAAAAGATATTTTCCTGTAGTCAGAAATTGCAAGCAGGATTTAGATATCTCCACACTATTCTCTCTCTTGTATCATTTTATTACAGCACTTATACTGTTAATCATTATGGAGTAATATTCCTTTTCCTCACTCCTTGTTTAAGAAGAACATCTTCCTCGGTAACAGAAATATTTCTTTTTGATTTTATATGTAAGAGATTTTTAAAAATAATATAACAAAAACTTTACTAGAACAGATAATATTTTTCATGGTTCACGCAGTAACGAAAGTGATGTGTGATTCCACAGTTTATAGTTAAGATTGTCTTTATTGATGTTTTATTACGGCCCTTGACGTAAAATATCTCAAAAACACCATCATCATTTGGAATTTTCGATCAGTAGTCGTAAAATTAAAATAATAATAATAAAGAAAGTGAAAACTTCCCGGCTTACGCAGCAATAAAATTTAATAAAGTCCAAAACGCGATATCTCTTTGAGGGAAATGGCTTAGCCATACGGAGCTTACAGTGGGTGACACAGGGTCATCGACTCCGCCTTATTGGCTTTCCTAGACCGGATCTCGTCACCCCTAATTATAGATAGGTGTACATTTTGCAGGGTGAATACCGATTAATGTTGTTCCCCCCGGAAATCAAACCAAGGACCTCCTCAAGAATCGCATTACCAGCTTAGATATGGGGAATCATGAAAGTTGCTAAAATGAACTAAAATTCTCCTTTTTATTGTTTAGTAAGAGTTCTCAGAGTTCTCACTTCTGCAAGCCAAAAAAATCTTTGACTGTGATATTTTAGCATTCGATCCTGTTAACCTTCGCTTTTGTAGCGTGTTATACGAGGCATTTCGTCTTCCCGTTGAAAGCTTTATTGCATGCTATTTATCTTCGGTCTACATGATTCAACTTTTATATAGAGCGCAGTGTAAGCGTGGGATATATAGGAATTTTTATTATAATTTTCATTGGTCTTGATGAAATATCTCCAATACTACTATATGACACAATGAAATATTGCAATATGTACGAGATGTATGTTCCATGTTTGTCCCATGTTTATCAGTTAGACGTGGTTTTACGCCACCCATGCTAAGCCGCACCTATTAGGGTGTGGCGTAAAATTAATAAGTGAGTTGTTAAAAACACGAAGTTGCTAGGGATTGTTGTGGAAAAAAGAGTTTTTATTGAAGTAATTAAGCATCGGCAGAGGAAATGGGTGAATCAAATCTTGAGAAGAGAGGGACTGCTAACGTCAATAACATCTTAAAATAGAACATCACTTGGGAAAGATGGTAATATGGACATTCATGTAGATGTTAGAGTGAAAGCTAATATTTAATACATGTATAATAGAATAGATAGCCTATTCTATATTTGATATTCAAAGTCAGAAACATAATTTGAAATTATAGATAACCGCTTGATTAAACTAAATGAACTAGTTTTGAGAGTAAGGATAAAATAGATTATAAGAAGCTGCTATCAGAACATTTAATAGCAGGCAATCATTATGCACATGCGAAAGAGACAAATTTCATTAGAAGAAGAGGGATTTACATATTTTTTGATTTTTTCTGTTAAATTTCATTCTTATTCAGTTACTCCAATCCTGGGATTTGATAATAATCTAAATCTTACTTGAAAGTTTCCTCATGGGATGTGTTAAAAATAATAATTATTATAGCACAATCTTGAAATATATTCCTAAGAACTACAGAATGAGGAATTGCATAAAATTAATTCAAATATGAATATTTTTGAGATGATGTATTTATCAAATGTTATACCATTAAATATTACGCCAGAAAATAAGGGAAATAGGATTTAAACCCAAGTATAATGGAAAATAGCAAATTGCAAATACATAATATTATTAAAAGTATTCATTTTCGGTAGAAACATTTAAATAAACTACCTTTCCATCTGAATACTTTCCACCGCGAAATTTCTAAACGGAAATCCAGACGCACGATTTCGCTATGTAGCCTTGAGGTATATTATCTGCGAATATAATTTATGAACATATTTATATATTTTGGAAGATAAACTGAATTTACGAGGGACGGGAAATTTGGCTGTCTCCCGGGCATCTACACTGGAAATGAAACTGTATCAAAAGGATAAAAAACAACGAAATTGTAATTGTAATGTACATATAAAACGTGAAATACGGAGAAAGTCCGCGTATATTTTTGATACTTTAATAACAAAGACGTGGAAACCCATTAATCAGAGAAACAATAGCTGAAAAATAATTTTACGTATAATTTATTTACGTATTATTTATAATTATCTTTTTTCTTTCACAATTGAGATGAATGTGGTCATTTTTTATGACATGTGAAATTCTCCCTCTAGCTACGGAGGATTTTTTAAACAAAGTTGGTACCCCAATGGGCTGCCTTTTCCACGGGAGGTGGAGATTTGAAAAGTCCAATTAAAAACAGTCAGGCTGGAGCAAGGGAAGAGGACGAAAGTCGGCTAATCGTTGAATAGAAGAGAGGTTTCACGCTGTCTTTTATCAATCTTCTTCATAGTCGATTTGTTTTAAAACAATGAGCAACCAAGACGTGTTTAGATGGGAGTTCACTCTACAGAAAAGTACTTGTCTCGGAAACATTTTCGTAAATGTTTCAAAGGATTTCTTGGAATTACTTCACCGTTTTTCTGCATTCAGCGAACAAATGGAACTTTATTTACGAGAAGCTTAAATTTGACGTTCCCACTATATTTTCGTTACAAAATGTTTCACGTGTATCCATTGAATAGATGAAAGTTAAGGCATAAAGGTAAAATTGGAGGAAAATGGTAGAGATGAGGATACTATTGAAGATGCATGTATATTTTTGGTTAAATTATAGCTATTAATTGAGTTTATGGTTTATTGATGATTGATGCTGTGTATGAGGGTAGAAGCTGTCGCCAGACTTACGTCTAACTGCTGCAAAATTCCTATATAAGTAAACATATTTTTATACATCTTTAGCGTATGCCTCCTCAGAGTCAACATTATTTCAGAGAATACGCTATATTTGAGAGAATTGTCGCTAAATTTTCTTACGTATAAAAATTTCAATATAAATTCACGGCATTATGTATGATTTTTTACTTAGCTCTTATTTCTGATATAGATGTAGACGTGCCGTTTATGTCTACTGTGAAGTTTTCTCACTGCGTTTACAGCCCTTTAGGGCGGAGGTTTTTTTATATTCGAAGATAGCTCCTGGACATGATGGACAGTAGCATTGGCCTAATAATAGTAAAACGTTGAGACATTCATTGAGATTTCCTGGAATATAACCGGCGTGGTCGTAATGTTGTATGTACGTGAATTTTTCAGGAAAATTTCTTCTAATATTTCAATAATGTAATACTTAATCCTCCGTTGATTATAGGCACTTTGGGAAGGTGGAATATGTTTCATTAATCTTTACTCCGCTGTATCGGAACTCAATATATTAATCTCAATCGCCTTTGAGTCAGTCTTTTAGCCTTTATAAATTGGATAGACCTCTTCAGGAAGCCTCAGGGAAAAATAATAAATCGATCCCAAATGGTCCAAAGACTACATATTTCTCATAAGAATTCATTACACAAATTTTTAACTTTTTGTGGAAATTTCTGAAAGGATAGGGAAGTGTTATCCAAGATACCCTCATGCAGTAATTCAAACAACAAAGACATTTCCCTGAATTGCCCCATGTTCGACGCCAGATCGTAACAGAATATATAATTATAACGTCTTTATTGGGCGAAATTGGGACTAAAAATTCCCATCTTCCATTTAACCCTTGACATAATAGTAAAGAAAAAGAGGAAAGGAATGACTGATTTTGTGAAGGAAAAAACAGCGAGGTTTAAACACAGAAAAAAGTCTCCACTGCAAGAAAATACCCGCGAAGACAAGGAGGTGTGAAAAACCTGCAAAAGTTATAGGAAAGAATCAAAAAGATAAATAACAGCAAAATAATGAGTAGTGATACAGAATATAGGTATATGCTCACAAACACTCCTTATATATGCTGCAGCCACCATCTGGTAACGCTACAATTCGCGGAAAATTTCTCTGGTAGCGCACCATGAAATCATTTATGTCCTTCCTACGCAGGTGTTTTGCGAAAAAACAATGTCCTCAGCCTCCTTGCCTTCTTTGGCGCCATCTGCCGAGCCTCACTCGGGAAATTGTTTTTTTCTATATTCTGAGAAAAAAGAATCCAAAGATGGAGGAGACGAAGGATCGTGCGAGCGTTCATGCAGCGTAAATTGATGCACGGAGTGTGGGAGAGAGTGCGTAGGGAGATAGTCCCCGTGGGAACACGCTCCCAAGGGTTGCGATGACAACGCACGAACTCTATAATGGCAATATATGCGGCGGAGGTAACCTTGTGTATCGTCAGAGCAGGTGCATCCTCCCATAGACCTCTCCGAAAGAATCTCGAAAGCAAGAAGGGTCGAAGTGACACCTGTGCTTAAGGGACAACGTAAACGAGGAATTCTCCTCGTGTCGTGGCGAATATTTAAAGATGTCTGTCACTGGGTTTTAATATAACCTGTGGAGCAGCGTCACCTTTTAAACTTTCTTTGCTGAGTTTATTAGCTGATTTGTGCGTATTGGAATTGCAGCATTTTTTACTTGTGACGAGATGCAAGATGACCTCAGCTATCATGGCATCTTTATAAATATACCAGTACACCCACTGCTTCTGAGTATAATTAGGCGCTATTCATCGATTCCGGATCTTTAAACGGAACCCGAATCACAGCAGTGGTTTTTCCATTAAGTGGAATCTATTAAGTTTATTATTATACTTTTGCCACGAAAGAATTACCGAAACTTATCAATTAGGATCATCTACTCCATATATTTTCCATTTAAGATTTCTTTGAATCTTTAAGTTTCTCTCGAAGATTAAACAAGACGTATAAATAAAGAAATTACTAGTGCTGTAAAGAAAGAAAATTAGAGATACGGCCATTAATGAATTAGAAGTTTAAAATATCCAAGAGCCGTCTTTGTCGGCGTTCCTCGCCTCATTCACCGGTATCCTGAGAAACCGGGAGGTAGGCATCAGGGGTAATATTAATACTGCCCCTGGAGAAGATAGAATCGCTTTCGAAATGTGCATTGGGTGTTTCTAAAAAGGGCGACGATCCTCTCCTGGTTTCCCAAAATAACGGAGAATGAGGATGATATTGGAGATTTTATATCTCTTATAACTGCTGGGTAACAGAAGTTGAATTGAGTTTAGTGGTTAGAATATCTGCCGTGAGAGCGAAACCTGGGCTTCATTCTTAGTCATATGGCTATTTTTCCTTGGGTTTAAGATACACTCTTCCTTTTGCTAAATTATAATCAATTTTCCCCATCTTGGCCTTTCAATTAAGATTTCTATAAAAACTCGTGGTATGCTGCACCATTAGAGTCGTCTCAATACAGGCAATTAGCGATACATCTGTTTTCAATCAACGGCGGGAACGAAATCCATCTTCCCACACTTGCTCATTTTCCTCTGACTATTAACTCGCTTCTGATTTCCCGTCCTCGTGTTGTTCCTCTGCTTCGGAGAAGTACACACTAATGAAATGATAATAAACTCACGACCTGGAACACCTTTCTTTACCGGCATCTTTTTTCCTACACCGAATGTAAAGGGTCATTTCTACTCTTAGCGGCAACGCACAGAAATTTCATCCTCCTACTGATTTTAAATCTAATCGCCAAAGCACTGTGAATCTCACCATTATATACTATACTTATCTACTGGTTCTCTCCAAATCTCTTAAACCCTTCAAACTACAAACGTCACTGCAAACATGAAAATAATGTCTCTGGTCTTTCTGGTCCTTGTTTTTTCCTTAAATTTACGTTTTTTTACTTTCTTTCAATTTGTACTTATGTACTGTTTTACTGACACCATATTATTTACGTTTTTACATATTTTTGACTTTATACTATATGTATGCATTGAACATGTTAATATTATATACAAAAATTGTGTTCCATTGAAGTGTACAATTGAGACATTTTGTCTTCAATTTTCATATATATATTGCTGTTGTAAATAAAATTATCTCTTCTTTATTCTAGTAATAAAAGTCTTTTCTCACCGGTTTCCTATCCCTATGTTGTGTTGATATCTATGTTTTATGTAATATTGACATGTATGTATGCTTTAAAATATGTTATTTTATATTATGTTATATATGTTAAAATTTTATTGATGTATCCTATATATGTACCTATTGATAGTGTATTTATAAAATGTAATCATGTTTCTTACCATCTTTTTAGTTAATACTATCGGTAGGTTTGCGCAGGTTTTTCACACCCCCCTTCTTAGTGGGTGTTTTCCTGCAGTGGATACATTTTTTTCCTAAGAATTTCTTAGGTTTTTTACATCCACAATTTCTTCTCAAATCTTTCTCATACTATCTCTTTAAATTAATTATTTATGTATTGTATGACGATGGGTTAGATGGAAGAGGAGACTTTTAGTCTCAATCTCGCCCGAATAAAGCCGTTTTATTATTATTATTATTATTATAATGTAGAGCGTTGTTGCTATCTTCAGGAATCCAACTCCCCTGAACGCTTTCATGTTGATAAATACGAATGTTATTCTTGCCAACTTCATCAAAGTAAATCTAGCTGCACTCGGACGCTCAAACAAGTGGATATCTCTTTAACTGCCTCTTTAATCCCAATTTCCCACGTCCCCCTTGTGTATAGGCTTCCGGTAGTGCAAATGAAGAGGTCATGTGAGCAGGTAACGGCTGCAATGAAGTTTATATTCTCATCAAAGATCGCTAATGCTAACCTACGGATTTGTAGTTACAGAGTCGGCGGAAATATAAATTACCTTATCGAGGGAAAATCAAAAAAGTAACTCAAATAAAATGTTATTCTCAGGATTTTAGTAACGTGTTGAAGATAATATAAAATGTTATCTAAGCATATTTTGCAAAAGGAGAAATCCTTAAACATTTTTTCAAATTTAATTTAAGTTAGAATATACTTACCTTGATAATAACTTGCATAGTCTATACCAATATATATATGCACATCAGTAAATGCATTTTCAGATGCAGAATTAGGTGGTTTACTTTGAATCTCCAAGCATTCTTGGCAAATTAACAAACCTCTTGTGATGGTATCCTTGGCAGTTCCATTTCTCATCTGATCAATTTGTCTACGCTAGACATACATAATAGTTATTACGTAATTAATGGGATTACTTTGAGCCTAATGCATATTTCATATAAAAAACCTCAAAAAATATACAGAGTGAAGAAGCCATCTGGCTTATACCTCTATTTAAAGCTCTGAAAGATATAGAAGTCTTTGATAAATTCACGGCTCGAGCTGCGGAGCTTTCCTTACTAGAAATATTCCAGTTATTCTAGTCCCTCCAATATCTTTTCAGCATATTCATAAAGAAAGAAATTTTCAAACGGAGTGCTCGGTCAAGGATAGCTGAAGCTTAACTAGCTTCCAATAAGAAGTTACGCCGATAAAAAAGGTCAATGGAAATCCTATGAAGAAGTTGGCGAAATGTTACTGAGTTCACAGAGATAAGAACGTTTTCGAATTCGGGTACTGCAGAAGTTAGAATGATTTGCAATTGAAGAAAGAACTTATTTCATTGAACTAAGGTACATAAATGGAAATCTTTCAGAGGAATTTTCCAACAGAAATTCCCTTCACACGAAGAATTTCAATATTCAGTTACCATCAGTTCAAGCATTATAATTGTTAATTTATTTTACTATTCATCAAAGATATAGAATAAAACAGGAGATCAGCACTGCCGTAGATTTCACTCTAGTTAATACATAAATTACATGATGTAAAAGCTCAGATTTTTCTCAAATAAAAATAATTTAAAGAAATAAAATGGTATTTTCTAGTCTTATATTCAGATATTTTCTAGGCAAAAGAAATCTTTTAACATGTAAGCCTATAGATTTAGAGATTAGAAAGATATTACAGAAAGCCTTGCTTTGGAGCACTTTGCTTTATGAAAGCGAATGTTGGACTTTAGGGAAGATGGAGGGAGCCCACCTGGAAGCAGCAGAAATGTGGAAATGGGAAAGAATGTTAAAAATCGGTTGGATGGAAAAGAAAACGAACGTTGAAGTTTTAAAGGAAGTGAAGGAAAAGAAGGAATTGATAAACGTAGTGGAAAAAAGGAAAGTAAAATTCTTGGGTCATCTACTGAGAGATAACAGTATGATAGGGATAATGTTCGAAGGAAAAGGGTTGGGTAAGGAAGGAAGGGGAAGACCTAGGAAGAAACATATCGCAGGTATCCAGACATGGATGGCAGTGGATTGCTACTGCCAACTTAAGAGAATGGCAGAAGATAGGAGCTCCTTGATGCAGAGACAAGACCTTTAGACAACGATGATGATATTCAGATAATAAAATAGTTCGTTCCTATTATATAGCTAGTCTTCTAGCCTAACATAGCAGAGGTCTAGAGTTCAATTTTCGACAAATCGGGTTTTTCATGATCATATGTGAGTGTTTTATATTTCCGTCCATTGCTAATTTTTCTTTCTCCTGTAATTGTCATAATTGTTTGATTTTGGTGGTACGTGAAAATTGACAGAAGTAATCACTTCAATTATTATCATGTAGAGAACTTGTACCCTTATACGGTCAGAAAATTCCTGCTTCTGATTTTTTGTATATGGTTAGTCTTGTTTACATCAGTGTGAAATTTCCCTTTCACTATTCATCCCTAATTTCAGAGAAACTTTTTATCTTCTCCCTTACGTCCGTCCTATTCGTGTCTTCTTTTAACATTCTCTAGCAGTTATGCCACTCTCGTATCACGCCTCGTAGTACAGCTCGTAGTGACCCTTTCTCCCCACCTTCTGGAATAGATCTTTAGTCTCCGTCGCATTAGTATGCGGAGACGCCTCATTAGCGACACAAAATGGCCGACGAGGATCATGGTCGAATAAAACTCTCCGTCCACGTGACAGAATGAGCTTTATCTCGTTGCGTGGGTCTGCTCCATGCTTATGACTTCCCAGGATGAAAGAGGATTCCGCTGAAGCAAAAATACCACCTCACGGCAAAAATTGAGCACTTTTACAGAGTCTTTTTCCATCCGATTCTGATGCATCCGAGTCTTTAAAGTGTAGAGAAATGGAAGCTAATTGCGAGCTCGGAACTGAATTAACTGAATTGAGTCTCTGTGGTAATGGAACGCGTTTGAGTTCTTAAAGCCATCCGTTTAATCCAGCCAGAAATGGAAGCGTTTCCCATTTTCAGGGTACTTTCGTCTTTAAGAAGTCTACGAGTACGAGAGTCATCAGGAGTAATGTATTACTTCGTCAAGTATTACTCTTAGTTTTCGGTTTTATATTCTAATCCTTCTTACCTGAATCGGAAGAATTTCTTGTACTTGATACATGCGGGGAATAACCGTGAGGTTAATGTGAAAATAATTTCAGTAACAAATAAAAATATCCTAGGACATTAGATTTTCTTCGAAAACTCATTGATAAAATCATCGTCTGTTTTCGATTTTACATTTTTAAGTGGCCGAACGGTATAACAGTTGATTCGGAAAGAGTTATTGATATTTATTTTTCGGCTTTAATGTTTATGTAGACCTTTACTGTAATAAAAAACAGCTTCATGATAAAATTCTTTTACTACACCACAATACAACTACAAACACAACCAGGTTTCGTAGCCAAGCTACATCTTCAGGTGACATGAGAAAAAATCAACAACATTATATAGGAAAACAACGAGGGTAGGGGAAAGAGTTGGGGGTTGATAGTAAACCATTGGGAAAAAGGGAGGGGAGAAAAAGGTAAGTTTTGGGAGGTAGTAATTACAGGGGGGGAGGGAACAGGAATTTGGGGGAGGTAGCTTAAGAAATGATGGTTTGCACAATGGGGGAAGGGTTTGAAAACAAGTTGTCGTTAAGGATATTATTTTTGGAGGAATTCCGGGCTATTTCTAACGTCTCCAATGTGTCCAATATTGCACTGTGGTCACAAAAATGTAAATATGTCACTTTGAAATCACTAGTAGTTTGTAGTTGTATTGTGGTGCAGTAAAAGAATTTTATCATGAAGCCGTTTTGTATTTATGAATACCACGAAGTGAAACCTGAGTCTGTTTCGTTTTACTGTAATCATCGCAAACGCTCAAAAATGCAATAATTCCTGCGAGGAAATTATCCACCATTACGCTCCACGATAAGAAATTTGGAGATTCCATCAGACCACCCCAAAATTCATCTGCCGAAGAACTTCCTAGAAGAAATTAAAGAGTAATATAATATACCTGACGGTAAAATTTTATATTTGAATTGAATTTAAAGTTAGACTTGTTGGACCAAATTTCTCTCCTTTCATTTCATAATTCTGAAATCCTTGGGCTCGATATGACTTACATAATCGTCTGAAAGATTATGCAGAATTAAGGAACGAAGAGAAGAGTTACTAAAATTAGGGCAAAGATTAATTGAACTCAAAAATAGGCGATGGAGCGTTTTAATTAATAGATGACGCCGACAGCATTCAGCAAATAAGAGCAGGGGTTGAACTGAATACCCTTATTGCTAACTTCTGTCGACTGCGCATCCTTAGGCTGCCTACAGAAGCTGCATGTTCTTTCCAATCTCCTTGATTTATTTACCTCCGTCGTTCCATCGACGAAGATGCTTTGACTCCGCCCTTTTCAAGATTCCGGATCCTCCAAACAATAGAGCATTCAGATCTAATAAAGATAGCGTCTGTCCCTGCAGCATCCGTCTTCAATTAATCACGCGCCGTATCTCCGTGTTTTGGAAGACAGGAGCTCCTTAATCAAGAGCGATATGAACTTAAACAATGAAAAATGATTCTCAAACTTCAAACAGCGAACGCTCTTGCTGAGCGGAAAATCGATCTAGCGGATGGCAGACGTCTGCAGTTTCGGAGAAAATGCAAACGGTCGTCCTTCGCGAGAGGCTACAAATCAAAATTTTTTGGCCCCCTTTAGCAAGCTCATAACTCACTGCTCCTTTTGCCTGGCTCATTACGCCCTCGGATCGGATTAAACGTTAATAAGAGCGACGGTAAATAGCTAAATACCGATCCTGTCGCTGATGCGTCCCGTCCTCGTCAGCGATTCCATTAAAATACCTCTTTCCTCGGCTTTTAACATTCTCTCGGAGCCATTCAGCACAAAGATGGAGTGCCTTTCGCGTAATTTCTCTTCGTCCCATTGTCCGCGCTTGTAGAAAGAGCCCATCGTAATAGGCTTCAACTAAAGAGGGAAATGTAGCGAAAAATGCACTCGGAGTAAATGAGAAAGTCCAGTGTTAGAAGGACGATTATTCAAGTCTACTTCGCTCGACGTTCCGTTTGAAAGTAAAATACATGTGATGGGATTCGTTTCCGGGCTTAATTGTCCGGTAATTTCATCCTAATTACGTCCCAGTTGAGTAGTTCATACAGTACAACTTATGCAACTAAAACAAGTACCGTAGATTGAGTGGAAGAGTTGGATGTAGATGCATCGTTCATTTTATTATTCTTCATTTCGAAGTCGCGAGTAATCCCAAGACACATAACGGCATTATACCGAAGGATGTATACTTTTATACTAATTCGGTGATAAAACTGATTAAACTTATACAGAGCAAAACCAGATAATGCGACTGTACTTACCAGTTGTACTTACCAGTTGTGCTTACCAGTACTGACCGAATCATCTATTAAACACTATCATATTGTTAAGAACTGACAATTCCATGAGAGATACACATCCCAAAAATACTTTACTATAATAAAGTTGATTAATTTTTCTCAATGAATCCTCAATTTACAGCACAGAAATCAGAGGTAAATAGAGGTAATCACAGGTAAATGTATGTAAATATGGTGTTATATGTTCATATAATTCTAATACTATGGAGGCACCACTTTGCAGTACATACAACTAATAATACTATCATATTGATTGAATTCACCATACTAATTGGCGATACCGAGTAACTGGCGTTAAATATATTGCCTAGAAGAAATAATGACTTGAAAGTTGATCAAATTTTCCAAATAAAAGAATGTAGGAATAAAATAAACTTCATCCTGATGTCGTTTAAAAAATTAAAAATTATTTATTAAGGAGTAACCATGAAATTGATCGCTTATAATTTTATGATAAAGTGACAGTAAGATAACGCTGCATAATGAAAATATGAACATTTCAGCTCCTTAAGAACAGCTGAGAAATATTTTTACCAAAAAATTATAAAAATATAGGTCTTAAATAAAGATCTTACAGAAAATGAAATAACTTTGAGGCATAAAGGAAGTTTATCTCTAAAAATATCAGTTTTCAGCGCTATTTTAGCTATGGATTTTATAATATACGAAGTCTTCTTATAAATTTTTATAATCTTTTTCCCAATTAACTCTTCTAAGTTGAATGTATACGAAACTCCATTAAAATTACTATTAAAGATTCAAATTGAAGATGATAATCATAACTCACAGAGACGCCCATAATGAAGTTGTTTTTTGTGCATTATTTGACGAAGTCTATACTTTGCTGCACATTCACGTAGTTGATGCCTTTGAAATTGGTGGGGAAATACGTCGGGCGAATAAAAAACTTTATTCCTTTTCCCTTACAGTTTATGCGCCCATTAAGAATTCGCAGCGAATTTCATTTGCCGTATCGTGGAGAGGAGCCCGTGAAAATAAAGAGTATTGACCGTGAAGATACAATCAGACCTTGAATTCTTTTAAAAATCGCTCCTTGAAAAACGAGTTCACTATTGGAAAATTGCTCCAAAGGACGCACAGCTGAGCCGAGCTAAATCAACAGCTTCGGGCATTTGCGAAAAGGGAAATATTCATAAGAGCTCATTGTCGCAGCTGTGCTCTATCGTGGGCGACACGCGACTCATGGTCATATGCGTGCGACGCGAGGGCAGTGCAAATTGGATTGAAAGGGAGCTTTAGAAGAGACGCGACGCGACAAAATCGATTGTGTCAAAATCGCTCGCGACAAAGTTCTTTTTTAATTTAGGCATTCGGTAGAATGTATACTTCCCCGTTAAAATTTACCTATTCCCTGAAGTTAATATACTTGTTATATTTGTAATGCATCTGTAGCCACATATCATTCACATTATTGGTGTGGGATGAATTTTATTATGTTGTGATTGAATAAAGTTATAAAGTAAAACACCGTAAACTTCTTTTACTTTATAACTTCAGAATGTCCTTCCACGAAGTTCGGCCGAATACGATAGAGTTTATGTGATTGAATAGTTTGTAATTAGTTACAAACTATTCAATGTATTACGTATATTACTGTATATATTTTGCAATACCCAAAGAATACATAATTGAATTGAATTCTACATAATACATAATTGAATTGAATTCTATGAAAGCTTATTAAATATTTTCTTACACATAAATCTTTTTTTCACAGTTACTAAAATGGTAAAATGTGACTTGTCGAATCTTGAATCTTTCTTCCTTAGAATGATATGAATTCGCATTCTTTTATGTTTTTTAAGAAGTCTAAATCAGTCTTTAGTATGCATTTACGTAACTTGGCGTAAGTATCTTTTGTAAATGTTTGTTTTGTTCTCATTGGATATTTATGTCCTACTATTATGTTTAATTTGGGGAACTCTTTACCGTTTTTTCGGTAACCTATTATTAGCAAAATTAAAAGTACTAAGTGAAATCTGGCGGAATTTAATTTTAACATAATATTTCTTCTTCTATTTCTATTATTAACACATACAGCAAATATGGGTCGAGCTTCTCGTGCTTATTTCTCGCTATATTTTATCCAAATGTCAAACATAGAAATAGCATGGGAGCAAACTACCGCAATTATCTTCCTCCGACCGCAGAAACGGGAAAGTCACAGCTCTAAGAGCACCACCAGCAGTTCGATGAATGGAGAAACCTCATACCAGCGGACTTCTATCTGAATGAGAAGGAATCACTGTTCCTTAACTTTTCCTCTGAATCACTCACGTCCTGCTCAACAGAAAGTGTTGCTCTGCGCCACAAAAGAAAGTTGAAAATCCATTTGTCTTCGATAAGAATGTCTTCGAAGAATTTGAAACGAGTCGTTCGTCAATGATCCTTCAAGCTCAAGGATTTGCAAAGTGAAGGGAATACATTTCCAGTCAAGCAATTTTTCCTCCATCGCTTACATCACGGTATTGTTATCCCTTCACAATGATATAAACATCGAGGTTAGTATCTCTAGCGGAAGGTCTTTACTATGTTTCAACTTCGTGTAAGTTTGAATGATTGCCGAGATTGTTTTGGATAGTATTCTATTTTCAGTTTATCACATGGTATTTAACAGCGTATGGTTTGGTTTGCCTTCAAATGGGGCCGAAAAGTATCAAATTGATAGCTGAAGAGGCATATTCAACATGCACTGTATTATCCGTTTGCATTGATTTCAATTATAATTCAAGTTATTAATTTTCGAAAATGATGCCATTTGCCAAATCTCATTATGATGCTGCGCATAAAAATCTGCATTTCAGTTTCAGTATGATCTGAAATTGTGGGCACATCAATGATTTGTTTAATCATCTACTCGCAGTCCCATCAAAACTGCAATTATCTTGTAAAAGAAAGTCATCCTTCCCTGTAATATTACATTAGGGCGATTCTTAGAGTTTTCTCAAATGCGATGTGGCACTCTTAGAGGTAATGAGTACTCCAGTATGTATCGCTATAATGGTAGGGAAGCCCTCATATAGGGTACAATTAACTAAGTTACGTTATCACTTGAAAGAAAACACATTTGAATGCGTTCACAGAATGTAATTATTTTTAAGTAAAGCTAATAAAGGAGTTTAAAAGAAGATGCTTTAGTTTGTGTAATTAAGTGGACTGAATATTGTTATATTTTGCATCATTTGGATAAATTTAAACGTGACGATGTGAAAGTCATATTTTGGCCTAAAAAAAACATTTTAAACTTTGATAAGTGGTTTTTGTGTTTAGAGGATATATTTTGGTGGGGGTACCGGGAATGTCTGTGTATACTGTTTATGTGTATGTTTATGTTATTATTGGAATAGTTTTTTTTATTTACGTTGTTCATAGACAATGGTTGTGGCTGCCACCATAAGAAGTTCTATTTTCAGCGTAAATAATAATAAATAAATAAAAACTGATGGTGGATAAGTTCCACTATATATATCGCTAAAATTCGTTAATTGATGTAATGTTATACATACTACATCAGCGAGTAATTTCAAAAATAAAACATTGAACTGAAAAATTACTTCCCTTATGCATTATTAGCGATAAATGTTAAATGCTTTCGACAGCATTTTAAGGAGCTTCTGGAAAGTTTACCTCACTTTGTAATCGATGTTTGATCTTCAAATAAAAATGCGCGGTAAGTTGTTTCAGAAAAGGCTAATTTATTTTGTTACCCGACATCTAATTTAATGTAAGGACTACACGACGTTCAATCCTTAAAAAATTACACTTTCACTATTTTTCTGAGCAAGAATATTTTTCCCTTGCGTCGGCTAAGTTCTCCGCAGAATTTATTGCGTTCCCCAAAAGTCGATGAAAAAGGAAAGGAAACAAAAATGAGCCCCTAAATTTTGCTTCGGAGAAAGAGTACATTTTATTTCCTTTAATCCTCTCGAGAAAGGCGAAGCTCTGCTGAAATTAGGCCCTTAATAAATGGGAACTAGTTACCGAAAGTAACATCTTCGGCGTGGAAGTTAATCCCAAGTTTTGTAGGAGTAATAAAACTAGGCTAAAACACCGCCTTTATTAATGAGATTATGGGTTAAGGGAGGTCTTTGGAGAATAACTAATAAAATGCATCGTGAGATGTAATGATACCAAAGGGGTAATGCGCTCATAAGTTTCATTTAATGAACGTCACGTCTTTCACTTTGACGACGGTCACCAAAAACATTATAAGCGTGGATGGAGGCGACTCATCTTATCAACCCATGGAGACAAAGCAGATCAATTTAGCGCTGTTCTTTAACACTTCAATTACTCAGAGAAGCCGAGCTTAACATGATGAGAACGTGACTTCACATGCTGATGACCCCGTTAAGTCATCTTTATTCACGAAGAGATTAAACTGCGAGTTAACGTGTTAGATTGGAGTAACATTGTTGCTAACTATTCATTGAATAAATTAATTTAGCGGATGTTTATCAGTTTAAAACAAATTTATTCTAAACAGCGAGCTTAATTAATTTCTAGATTTCTCTCTCGATTGAATTCAAGACGGAAATCAGACTAATTAAATATTAAATTAATGATTTCGAAAAAGATGCATGTGTTAATTGATAACTTAACTTGTTTTATTTATAAATCATATTATTATTTACGTTAATAAATTGATAAGTATAAGCTTTGAATGATCATGGGAATTCTTTTTAAAATAAGTGAAGTGTTTGAAATTATAACGAATCTTTCGGTCTTCAAGAATATTTACTCAAGCAATGATAGTGCTATAAGGATATGCGTGGGTTTAACGCGTTTATCCTTAACGATGTTTTGAGAAGTTTAGGTCGTATTTATCACTCAAGGTCAGTTAAAATAGATACGATCCCATAAATTTTACGTTTCTAGAAACTGTGGAATTACGCGAATTAATTATCTCATAAGGAAGGGGATTTGTTGCTTATTTACACAAACATCGCGCTATATATGTATTTAGCTAGGAAATCTTGCACCTCATCCTGCTTTCACCCTCGCAAAAGTTGATTCCTCGAAAAATTTATCTTCCCAAATTCAATTTTAATCGATTTTTATAACGTTATTCCATTATTTCACTCTATTTGGGTTTTATGTGTTACCTATTTATAAGTGCTTATTCATCCTAATCGGCCTCTCATGTGCATATTCTCAGCAAAACAATGATTAATGAATTACCTAGAAAATTAACTTCTCCAATTGATGCAGAATATCAGACCTAAAACAACTGCAGACGATATTTCGTTTCCCATTGCGCTTACTCTTAACTGCTATTAATAACGATTTAAATTATTTCTTGCGTTTAAGGAATTCAAAGTTAACTTTCGCCTCTTCTTTATTTCGCTTTTTTTAATTTTTTCTATTTTTAATGGTTGTTATCTATTAAAGTCTTTAGATTTATTTATCTTTAACGATCATTATTTTGTTCTCGATCTCTTTTTCTTTTATTTATACGTTAGAGATTACGTATTTGAAGAGTATTGGCTGAGATGAAGAAGAAATTTACTAGTCTCAGTTTTCTACAGAAAAGCTGTTATCTAATGAATTTAGCGTGTACATTTAAATCGCTCTCACCAAAAAAAATAAACTTTTATCCCTAAAACGTGAGAATGGCTCCGTTGAACATAAGCAATAAGTTACTTCCACTCTAAAGCTGATGTGAAATATGCACTTTAGGAGACAGGCTTTTAAAGGAGAGAGAGTGAAAATATGTCCCATAGGAAAATCGCTTACAAGATGGCATCATTCCTCTCGATACTCGTACCATATTTAACTTATAGGAAAATATACGTCACGATACGACGCTCCAATGCATAAACAAATTCTCAATGGACCATTCTCTTCCCCACTTCCTCTTTCTCGAGCGACTAAACGCATTAGAGTTGAATGGTGCTCAAGAGGAATGGAAAGTTAAATGAAGCGGATGGCACTTTACGTAAAGAATGAGGAGTTGGGTCAACGAGGGGGGCACGAATAGAGTCAGGAAGATGGAATGTAAAGAGATAAGAAATATGGGGAGGATTGGGTGAGAGAAATTTCTCCTGCAAAGGGCCTCAGTTGTGCGCGCGAAATTTCGGATCGACTTAAAGACGTAATGGTTTTCTTTTAGACAAATGGGCGGCCGAATTTATGGCCGTTCCTTTTTGTCTCATGGAACATTTTGGAACGAGCAAATGAAGCGGAAGTTGTTCCGCTATCGATTTACATTATGGATTTTGAAGTTGAGATTTTCGGAAGTGGAAATAAATTTTCAGGAATATATTCGCGAACGATTAATTTTTAATTGAGTTTTGGGATACGTTAGAGTTGATGTATAAACTGTATCTTAAGAATTTATCAGCTGAAAATAAATGTTTATTTATGTCTGGTTCGCGTTTTACAAGTATAATTTGCTTTATTTAAAACATTTATTTATTTGATGGCATCTAGAACAAAGTAGGGTGATGCTATGACCAGAAAGATACTTTTAATGGAATCACAGTAAAGAAGCTTAATGGAGGTTGATTAACAAGACTAAGGTCATAAACGCTCCCTGGAATCTTTTTATTCGAATCTATATTTAGAAATGCGCTTTATTTCTCCAACTTTTCATTACATTAATCGTATGCAAAATTGGTTAGAGCATCTCAGAATATTCTACCAAAATGCTGGTGGACGTAAAGAATAGTAAAACTACTTTCGACTTTCAAAGGAACTGAAGCTTATCTAAAAAGTTTCAGACTTTTCCAAGAACTTCACAGAGCTTCGTATAAAGAATAAAAAAAATGGCTATTAAGTAGAGAATACAATTAAAACCACTTTGAAATTAAGAAAAGTAAGAGTCTGTGAAGTCTTGCTCTGGCTTGAGTTGGCTTGCATTAGTGACGAGCAAAATGTTTATTTGATGTTTGATTGCCGCTGCTGGAACTGATCAAAAGGTACCACCACATAAAAATGCCTTTATATGGTCGGTCGAATTCGATCAATTATTTGCGTAAAATGAAGTTCAATGAGAGGAAATCTATGTGTGTTATTCGTGAGCCTCGAATTTCTTAGGAAAAGTTTTTTCGGCGTCTATTTTTTATTCGAGAAATATTATATCTATTGAGTTTGTTTCTCTCGTTTGGGCTGATTCTTTTCAACCCCAAGAAGTACGTTGAGCTAATATACACACCTTTTAGATGAGAGCGTTTCTGAAATTTCTCCCCGACATCAAATACAAGGAGAATAGGAAGTCGGCCGTGGATGTGCAGTTAAGAGCTAATTGTCGTAAGAAATGAACACTCGTAGGAGGAAGTTCAAGAATGGCCTTCCTCGTCTTTTAATGCCCTCACTACTTGACCCACAAAAAAGGTAAATAGCTAAGTGCAATTGTCTGTTTGGCCACATCTTTCTCCTGAACGCGTCTCAGGACACGAATGGGCAAATAAAAATCGATCTAAGGCGGCTTTGGAAACACGAAGCAAGTTTAGAGCGTTAAAATCTCATTGTGTTCATCGGTGTTAAATGGTATAAAAAGGTAAGACATTGCACGAATTCCTAAGGATGATTATACGAATAGAGGGCTATAAGACTATAGAAGAAAAACAAAGGATTCCATTAGAGAATCAAGGAAATATCCTTTTTCTCCTCGAAACTATCATGAAATTAATATCATATCCAGAAAATAACTCGTAAGTCAATGATCAAGTACAGTCACAGTCAACAATTATGTTAGTAAACACTGGGAATATTTTTTTTTTTTTCGAAGAGATTTCTGTAATTAGTAGATTTATGAGGTTAGGGTCAACCATGGTGATATCTTTCATTATAAG
The DNA here is from genome assembly GCA_947579665.1 of Sympetrum striolatum. Lineage (NCBI taxonomy): Eukaryota > Metazoa > Arthropoda > Insecta > Odonata > Libellulidae > Sympetrum > Sympetrum striolatum. The sequence continues at coordinate 32,912,578 of OX388346.1, forward strand.
TCGCAAGGCGTGTTTTTATCATAGGTAGCAAAATATACCACGTATTTCAGAAATATCTTAGAACTTCTCTAGCTACGTGGTAAAAATAATTTTTTCCAAGGAATTAGCTTTAATTCCGAGCTTTTAATCTTTCATATAGACTGCCTACTTTTTTACTAAACGCATTAACAATTATTATGTGAAAAATCCCGCTGTTTGATTAAAATAATAGCGGAAAATTTTTATTCCAAAATATCCTAGGGATTGATTATAGTTCTGAAATATCTTGATCATGGGTAGCGAAATACACCAGGATTTACTTATGAATTGACGGTGAGTAAAACGACTCTTGTTAATTGGTTATTGAGCAACAACATATCGCATCCGGGAGAATCGTTCTTTCATCCACTGAATCATTACCTCAGTTAGAAATTGTTCTAATGAACTTAAAATATGCGAAAAATAGGATGTGACAGTTTACTGTGGGAATCTTCATCGATGCATAAATACTGATAACGACAAGGAAGTGGAACCTCCAAAATTTAGATGGCGAAAACAACTATTTCCGAGAAATTTAAGTCTTTAGCATTGTTACACATTATCCAGTTCTTCGAGCGAAGGGTTGTTATTTCATGCAAAATCGATACAGTAACAAGTTGGAAAAGCTGACATAGCATCTCACTAAGCCGTGATCTCAAGTTAACAATTTTCATCCCCATTAATTTTCGAGGCGGGTAAAGTTGTTGGAACTCATAAAAATTTCGATTTTCCTTCATTATAAACTTCCTCAAATTTGAAGAATGTTTTAGATTCGTAATCTATATTCACTATTACTTGTATTTTTTGTTCTTTTATAAGTAGGTACTTACTTTTATTCTCTTCCATTTAATTATTCTACCTTTTTAAGTTTTCGTGTATGACTAAAATATATTTTTCATTTATTCTGAAGTACTCCATCGAGATTCATTGATAAAAATCATTATTCTTGTAAAATATACACAAAACTATCTAAAAAGGATTTTGGTTAATATTCTTATGTAAAATTATATAAAATAATGGAAGAAATTACCTGAAGATATTTTTAACCCCCCCCCCAAAATATGTAACATTTCGAGGAAGAATGTATATATCTATATAAGAACACAGCAAGCCGCCTTTCGGCGTGTGGCAGGGAGTGCCGTATATTTTCCTAATTGATTGCTTTCGCGTATCGTTCGCGGAAAAATGAATTCTTGAAACACTTTCTATTCATTTTTTATGATTCGTTCTAGCATCTATTTCCATAATCTTCCTCGCAGTATCAGAACGGCCCATATAACAGGGTGGTCGCATTATATCGATTGCATCATCTGAGAACCTAATTTCTCTGAACTTGTTTAATAAATTTCTCCTTTGAATTAGTCCTCTATCTTCTTACAATTTCCTTCCCGCTTCCTGTATCATCTGAGTAACACTCGCTGTTTTATCGTAGAAATTCTTTACAAATAGAGAGGGTCAGCTCTGACATAAATATTATTATAGTAAACTATTTAAAATTTGTTGTGCCTTATATGTGCGTTGTGTGTTTTACTCGATTTCCCTTACATGTATTTCACTTGTATTGAGCTTGCCTCCAGTATTTCTACTACCTGCAAGGATTTCTTGTAATATCAATAATAAGATAAACACAAACATTCATGCTCGAACGCAATTCCTCAGCGTTGATAGACTAGCACGATGTATGTGTAACTCGTTTTTTTTTGAGCTCTCACGAAAAATTTGAATATCACCAACAGTCAATTGGAATCTGATTCCTAGTTTATCTCTATCAATCTCACGGACGATAAAACAAGCGAAGATAATGACAAATACATAGCGGTAGACGTAGTAGGTGAATAAAGCTTTCAATATGTGCCGGATTGCGCGATAACAGATTACAGACACCGCTCAGCTTCGTAATTTTTGCAAGCATAAACCTGTCTTCGAGGCTTCCAATTTGGGCTCCAATCATCTCGCAGCGTAAACAGGGTGGCGGTGGCTGTTTATCGAGAAGGAATAAGCGGGGAAAATTAATGAAGCCTTGCTGAGGGCGTGGAGTGGTAACCGACGGCAGAAGGTCGAGGGGTGGAATGAAAAGGAGAGAAATGAAGAGGGAAAAATGGGGAGAAGCTGAAGAAAATGATCAAAGTAGCTCTTTCAATGGAGGACTCTTTCAGACCACGAATTCGCACTTTTTTTAATTTCTCGTTTTCTTAATTGAAAAGCTGAAGTGGTCTAATGAAGAGACTAACCAGTGTCTTTGAAGTATCGCTCAGTTTTAAGAAAATGCTTTTCAATTGTGGGCTTGTCCAGAGAAAGTACTCTTTATACCAGGAAGGTATATGTAGATAAGTATGTACAATTGAAACTTTTACACTTTACCACGGAATATTTTTATTTCACGATCATGGTTTCGAACCGTTAGGTTTCATCAACAGGTTGAAAGCTCGTGAAATTAAAATCTTCCGCGGTGAAGTGTAATCTCGACCATGAAGTATTATTTCATAAATTATAGCCAGTCTTCAATTTAAGCTGTATTATCGAGAATTCTCGTAACATAAGATTATATAAAATTGATCATAAAAATGATATTTTCTCATTACTTCATTAAATCTAATGATTTCAAGCTTAAACCAGGTCTGCCATTAATATTCATTACAATCAAGGCTCTACGTTATTGGTAGAAATTTGTCATACTTATTTGCATTAAAATTTATTTTAAAACAAATGTGTAATCCCGCGTCATCTTTTCTTCGAACTCACCGTATTTATTCCTTTATGATGGAAAAGAAATTTAAAACTTTTTTCCATGATACAACATGCTATTTTTTTACAACTTTAAGAGATTTTTTAATGGGCTTTGATCAACTATTTAATATCAATTTTAAATTCTTCCAGTTTTCTTTACAGAATATCGATGATAATGTGTTTTATTTTTGATACTATTTCGATCATACTCTTATATTTCCCGTATTTATATCTTTTTGACTCACTTAAAATCGCTATTATTCCATTTAACTAGATAAATGAAATTGATAAGAATGTATACATACTTTACGACGTTAGAGCAAAATTCTGGCTAAGGTTAAAATGGATTAAGATAATTTATACCATTATAGAATTGCAAAATACCTTTTGGAGTACCTATTCAACGACAACTCTTTAATATCAGCGTCAAATATCTGTGCTTATTTTCGTTCTAGCTAGATCTTTTGTACCCCGATCGTTTCCCACCGGATTTTTCCCGTCCTTAATGGCGAAATAGCGGTGGTCGTCAAGTTGCGACCGCGGGACACAAACTCCGCGACTTCGGACGCCTTTGGTCGATTTCCCGCAAAAGTAACGACGCAACAATGTCCTATATTTTCTCGTCCAAACCTCAACACAACCACCGCACGATCCTCTTCCTTTTTTTCCCCTTCGCGGAGACACGAAAACCTTGGCCTCGAGAAGAAAACGCAGTCCAGATAGGAAAAATTTCAGGAACGGGGAATGTTTATCGGTGCAGAACATTCAAACAGAGAAATGACCCAGAGGATCGTTCCAAAAATAGGTTACTATATCACTAGCCTACGCGTGGTCATTTTCCAATGCTACTTCCACATGCAGTTTCTGAACTGAACGGCCAAGCGTTACCGCAGCTTTCTTATTTAATATTTAACTTCGTAAATCCAGCCACAACTCTAAAACTAAAAAGCACTCGATTTACATCAAAAGTAATTTTTCCTATTTTCTATTCGTTTTTTTTAATGATTTCTAATCGGATTCCGTTATTATAATCAGAAAAATTTGTTATGAAATACGGGAAAATTTTAAAGTTTGAGTTGCGTTGAAATTTCAACTTTCAACAAATGCGTTTAATGTTGATTTTATAAAACGGAAAGTCTTTGTTTTAAACCTTAGGGTCATCATTTAGCCTTAATTAAAATTAAAAAGAAAAGTGAGTTTCTTCAGCCGTTTATTATTACTTTTGAATGGAATATTTTCATTTTATCTTCTTTTGCAGCAAAGTGAATAGGCTATCTTTACCCTTGATCTTGCTAGTGACTGCATAAATATGAATACCACAGAGCTATGGATGATTCCGATAAACAGCATTCTTTTGATGATTTGATATTGAAAATTTACTGAAATAGCTACCTACAGTCCTACACATAGGCTGTTATTATTCAGCACTTATCATGGAAATTACCAGTCATAGTATTTTGGTTTGAGTACATTGCGTCATATTTCCCATTGAAGCTCTTTCTCCATCTAAAACTTTTGGGAGTTCATACAGGAGGTAAAATAGGAGGGGATGAAAATTGTACGAGATTTAGGGGAAATCACTTCGCAGACAATTAGAGTTAAGATGAGAAAATAGCGAATTCTTGCTTCCCAAATTTTTCATGCAACCGACCCCTGATTTCCATACCACCTCCCCCAAACAGCATCTATAAAAAAATATTTCCTCTAAAACCAAATCCAAATAATAAATAAAAAGCAAAATAAAAGTTTCAATGTTGAAATGTTTACCAAATCTTTATATCTTGTGTTTAATAACTGTCTAAAGCACAGTAAAATTGAGTAGAAATGTAATTGTGATTAAATGGGAATAAAATATATTAGTATCAAACGACCCCTTGGATTACGATAGCTATATTAATACAGTACTTTGGGAATCACTGTTCCTGACCATAGAAAGAAGTGTTTTTAGCCCATATGTTTCTTCTTCCTTCCAAAACTCTCATTTGACTTTTTATCAGGCAAATATTTTTCGCGTTAACCCCTATTTTGGTAAGAAAAGCAAAGGCTAACTACCTCACTCCTCATCTTGCTTTGTAAGCCTCATCTTCTCTCTAGGAGTTGTGGTAGCTGATGGCAGAGGGAGGGAATGAGGTTTTATCCCGCCTTTGGGCTGAATACTGTATACGTAAGTGCGATATAATGTTGTCTAGAAAGGACTACTTTCCTCGAGCACGTACTTAACAGCTGCGATAAACGTGGAACGGGCAAATTCACTTTCAGTCGCTCGCATACGAGATAAGGCGTGCATTATTACTTCAGCATCCTTGGATGAGGATGGTCCAGAACGAGTCTCTCTCCGTCCGCATCACTTTCCCGGCCAAAATGGGAAGAAGCGTCCCTTAATCGGGTCGCTCTTCCCTTGCAAAGTCATTCGCCGGCGAAACATTGGAATACCCCCTCAAAGCGTTAAATGGACTCTGAGACTGCTTATTAATCTACCTCAGATGAAAGGGAGATATCTGGAGGGCCCAAATTGAAGGTGGGCTTGCGAAGGAGACTACCGTAGCTAAAGCCACTAAAACCGATGCGTGTTTGCGAATTTTGTTTCTTGGCTGAGCGAAAATCAACAGTCTGAGTCCATTATAGTCCTTTTGGTCAGAGGAGAGAAAGTGACGCTCTCGTAGGAAATTCGATTTGAATGTTTTAGCAGCGATGGATATTTCCCTGATTTAGTGCTGAATGATTCCTATTGAACTTGGGTTTCTTTTCAGATGAGGACTTTCATAGTTCCTATATTGATCAATAATTCTATCCGTGTGTCTCCGTAATTTTTCCGTTTAATTTATAATTGATTTCAGATGTTAACTCTTCAAGGGTTGTATTTCCTTGGAAGCAACATTTTTGATTTCACATTACATTTGGATTAATATTAGAACAATCGATAAAGAGATAGAGAGAAGAGCTGCGGTATATACTCGAGTATAAGCCGACCCGAATATCAAGCGAGGCATCTGATTTTATCACAAAAAAACTGGGAAAACTAATTGACTCGAATACATGCATATGCAGCAAATTTCAAAATCAAAATGGATGCCAATAAAATTAAGGTAATTGAGGCATCAGTAGTTTAGTAGGAATAGAATTGTAATTTGAGCAAGTAAGGAATTTATAAGCTGATTTCCGGTTACGGTAGACTTTTTAACCGAAAAATTGGTAGGCTGGACCCTCGCATTTAAGTATAAGCCGAGGAGTTTTTTCAGCATAAAAATAAGCAGCAGAACTCGGCTTATGCACGAATATATGTGGTATTCTCCTATTATCTTACGACATGGGTCTAAAGGAAAGAAACTGAATATTTTAGGAGAACTTCAACATTCATCGCCAACATTTCATTCTGTTCATTTAGCTGAAGAATCCCTCTTTTCCAAGTAGTCGTTCACAGCGACACTTTTCACACCTACTCTTCCCATCTCGGAACATTGACTCCTGTTTTTCTCTCCTGCCTTTATACCATCTATTCCTCACCTCTCTCTTCTCCATCCCTTTCCTTTCCATTCTTTTCCCTTAACTTCGTGTATTCGTTGAAATTTGTTCAACTTATGATTCGCGGAAACCGGTTTCTTGGTTATGATTCGCAGAAACCGGACAACTCTGTACATGCTATTGCAATTTATTCTGAAGAATAATACGGATATTTTTATGAATTAGTTAAATGAGTATTAGATTTACGACATTATTGATATTGATTATAAATAAATGTTACTTGAAATTTAAGTGAGTGATTTGCAATTGAATTTTCTTCAATAAATTCTTAAAATTTCTTAGGTATTTCGACCACCTATAGGTATGAAACTCATAGGATTTTTTAAAGTAATTTTAAGGATTTCAAGTCTTTTAAATGCAAATAACATTGAGCATTTATATGACAATTGATTTCTAGACCTACAATCAGAGTTGAACCTTACATGACCTTTCCTGGGGTCCAGTACTTTCTCTTTAATTCCCAAAACAAACTCAGACTAGTTTCTTTTTATTCTTATGTTTGACTTTTGATATCAAGTGGTAGTATAGATGTAAATTAAATAAATTCTGCTTCATGCAGTGAGAGATTGAATGCGATATAAATCATAATTTTGATCTCTTACCGTTTAAATGCAGACGTCCCCTGACTATAATTCGGTCTAATCGAAACCCAACCAAAAGAAATTACTTCTATGCTCTGATCTAGACACAAAACAACTAAATATTGTCTATCCAGGATAAGAAACTCTCTTATAAACTAAACGCAATGAACGTATACCGTTCCATGTAAATCACTAAGTTTAGGAACTTATAATTCGTCGTGTTAATGCTCAAACTTCTTCCGTTATTTGCCCATCATCCGTCACCACTGCCATTCACAACATTATGCTGTTGATGACGCGATATATTGCGCAGGGCAGGGCCATGCTACGCTGCGCCCCATTCTATATGGGCACCCGTTTCGGATAAGCAAAGCACCCCAGTGAAAGTGAAAGGGAATTTCGCAGCCGACGCTCCCAAATTGTGAATTGACTAGGCTTTTCCGCGGCCCCCCACTTCGGCGTTTGACACTGAGAAATGACCGTTTTATGTGGGAAAGGAAAAGATGAAGAGTCATCAAGGGAATGGGATGTGCCCATCGATACTGCCGAAGATGTACGTGGGAATGTTAAATTCTCTCCAGTTACTTTTACGACCCTCATTTTTTGGCCGAATGAAATTGAAAGTGTCATGGGCATTCGAGTGATATTGATAGAAGAGAACTGAATTAACCAGATGTCGGTTCACATAACCAGAGACAAGTTAGTCTAGTTTTTATCGCCTTCAATAATGTAGGACAACAAGAATGTAGAATCTCAGTCATCTCACTCAGCTAATACTTGTGTTAGAGTATCAAAGTAATATAAATTTAGACAGCAGAATAGGCTCCAAAATATTTTTATGTAGTATGTTATACTCAGGGCAACCATCGATTGGTAGCCAAAAATCGAACCTCACTCGGACCCAAAAATAAGATTTCTCACCAGAAAATAAGATAATTCTCATAAGAAATAAGAATTCACAATATTTCGCATTGCCAATGATTTTATCCAGCAATTCCTTGTCTTTCGAAAGCAATTCATGCACCTCACCGCTGTTCATGTTGAGATTTATAAAGAAGGAAGTATCCTTACCACTACATGCAATAAATTGTCACGAATTTCTGTCGCGACAATGTTGCGAGTTTAAACTCCCTCAAGCTCTCGCTCAGGCGCTTCTTGTTACATACAATGTAAGAGACCATTCGATTGTCTTCGATCTGGATAAAATAAGACAAAATAAGCACAATTTCATCTTCTAAGACTTTCTTCTTTAAAATAAGCACGATTTTTAGAAATAAGCACGTTATGGTAGTCCTTGGTTATACAGAAAACTCTTTCTAGCAGTGTTAACAATTGCTATACCAGTCACTCTATCTAAATTGCAATAAAAATGCGAAAGAAACTTTTCATCCTAATACACTAACGAAGAAATCATTCCCCTTTAATAAATTTAACTACCGTACATACTCGTGTATAATCCGAGTTTTTCAGCGCTTTTTATGGGGGAAAAAACCCCCTCGGCTTATACTCGAGTCCCACTGGTGTAAAAAGTCTGTCGCAGCCGGAGATTGGCTAGTAAATTCCTCTCTTGCACAATTTAAAATTTTTTATCAATTTTTTCCTACTAACCTACTGATGCCTCAATTACTGTTATATTATTGATAACTATTTTCATTTTAAAATTTACCAGAAGCTGCTACATTCCTCACCATAGGCTTATACTCTAATCAGTTATTTTTTGTTTTTTTGATTAAATTAGGTGCATCTTGTTATGTTCGTGTTGGCTTATATTCGAGTGTATGAGTGAATTGGAAAGATTAAGAGTTAAAAATCAATTAAAGCGGTCCTTCAGTGATTTTATAAGAGTTCATTCATTCGTATAACACTTTTTTACGGTGTTTTTTTTCTTACGTTGTAATTCAAAAATAATCTTCGATTATTTTATAAAATTCATTCAAATTCATGTTTTGTAAAGTGTTTTACTTTTTTACGGGGGAATTCAAAAACATTGAGTTTCCACATGTTCTTAGCGGACCCAGGAGAGTTTAAATCCGATTCCTTTACCTTACGATAAAATTATTTTTTTTTATTTTCTGAAGTGTCACCTCATTTTCGACGCCGCATTGTTTGATATCCTTCCGCACCCTTGACCCAGATTTCCAATCTCCCCATTCTTCACAGAGTTCATTTTCGGTCCAATTTTGATCATCAGAGGGAAATCCAATATCTCGCTCGGAAATTCGAGTGGTTTCATTTCTTGGAGACGTTCCAAATTAGCTTCGGCAAAAATAAACTTATCACCCTCCTTCGCAACTCTCTTTTTGCCCACTCTGAAAGGCGATGGCAGGAAAAAGGTGAGATCCACTCGAGATGCCTCTAATAAGTGTCGACTCCACCTTATTTTCGCTCGGTCTCCAGAGAAAGTTTCCGCGCGATACGATGATTCTCCACTGGGTTTTTTTTTTGGAAAGTGTGAAAAAAGAGTAATTTCCGCCAGCCTTCCCCTCGCTCAAATAAACGAAAATCGCTTTCGGAAGAATGTGTGTATTTGTCATTAAGGTTGCGTGCTAGAATTTTTTCTCGGCGGTGCCGAAATCTTTCTCCTATGGACCGGTAAGGCCGTATCGTTACTCATTATCGAAAAAGCTGTCCGAAAATTAAAGGGTTATTGGAAATACAAATTTTTCTTTGGGCCCAAAAATTGAAACTCACCTTTATAATGTAAATTTTACATTTACTATGCTCGTTTTTAACTATTTTAACTATTAACTATTTTTTGAGGTTAAATCTGCGATATTATCGTGAAGCACGCATCGCAAGGGAAAGTTACTTCCAGAACTTGCGTGTCATAGATTTAAATTCGTTTTAAACTCAAGAAAATATTATAATTAGGGGATAAATTTAACGAAATAGATGGGGTTCAATTTTGGTTGTAAAATTCCGATCGTTTTGTTTTCTTAAAACTTTCTTTAATCAAAACATATGCCGAGTCCAATGTAAGAAATTTCGAGTTAAATATAAAGTTTTTATTTTTTGTAATCTCTGATCGCAGTTGAATGTATGCTTACTTTATAAAACAAAACCGTATTATTATGAGGGGTTTTTATTACAGGCGATATTGAGACTAAAAAGTCTCCTCTTCCATCTAACCTGTCAAAAACATCAAACTTTTATTTCGAGAAACTATAACAGAAAGCAAGGAAAATAGTTAAAAGTGACACTACTCGGGGTAACTCACATTTATAAGATATTCATAAATCTCTAGAAGAATAATCCGATGATTAAAGAATCATACTCGAAGATAACAAAATCATCTTTCACAGGTAAATCATGTATGTTAGAGTAAATCAAATGCTAACTTACGTTTTCTGCTACAGTCAATTCATCTCAACCGCAGGGGCCCGGCGCGAAATTATTTGGCAGATAATAGGAATTTCCCGGTGTTACTGCGCCAAAGTTTAGGGGGCTCTTGGACCCAAAAGGAGGGAGATATCTTAGATGAGGGTTCGTCGAATGGATTGTGAGGCTCCTCAAAGGTATGCAAAGCAGCCGAAGGGGATGGCTTATAACAGGAACTGGAAAATGTCCAGAATTTCTCCCATTGCGGTTAACATCTCTTCCCATGCGAATGACTCGGTCCCCACTAATGTAGTTTGACTGGGATCAGTTTCTGAGTAGTACACAATTGGTAAAGGCAATATAGTAGAGATGAAATGTCAAATTCATGAAAGGATTGTAATTCGTACTCCTGCGAACAAATCTATTTATTTATTTATTACACAATACCACGAGTTAGTCGCGAGGACAGGTGGCGGAATTAAGCTATAAAAAAATATCTCTATGAATTGAAACAATAAACCCAACCACATAAAATATAAGCATACATAAATGATAAACAATATATAAATACAAAAATATAAATATACAGTACATGCAAGAATTGTTATAAAAAACACACAGCACTGTGAGTTAGTTATAAGTAAGTATATAACTTTTAAACAACCTTGAAACAGCTTCTTCATGACTTTTCAACAATCATTTTAAAAAATATTACAATGTATCATAAAATATAAATACTATACAACACAACAGTATTACAATATATCGTAAATCTATTTGCACGGATAACATCAGCATTTCTGCCAATATTTAACGCAAAATAACTCGACTTTCTCTCATTTAATTTCTCTTTAAGTAAATAAACAGCTTTAAGGTTAATTTTAAATATTCGAGGTACCTTAAAATTTCAGAGATTGATATGTCAGATAGGTGATGAACATTTCACATTCACAGTACCCTCACCTACGCCAAAGATAAATTTGAATATTTTCATCATAAAATCCACACGGGAAATATGTTGAAACTATTCAGTTATATAATTAAATTATTATCAATCGATAATTGAGTGATTTTCACTTCATAATGATGGTCCCAAGCTTACCAGTATCACTTGAAAAATTGGATGAGATTTTACTCTCTAGTCTACGATTTACTCCGCCAAAAACCAAAAGCTAAATAAATAAGTATTTAAAACCCTCCAAGTGAAGAATTATCAACAATCTGGCGGAAAGCGATTAATTTATTTTAATCTCTACTTTGATAGTAGTTACTAATCAATGACTCGTCATTTTGTAGCAACTGTGTTCTTTTTGAGAATATGAATTTTTCGGTCAACCTTTATCGAATTTCAAGGAAAAGAGACTAGAAATACGATTTTCTGGATCTAGCAACAATTTCGGAAATTAAATTTCGTCAACTTTCTTTTTTAAAAACACTCTCCCTGAAATTTGATTAATTTTGGAAACATTCCTTGCATGCATTCATCACCAAGAATTTACGGCAATTCTTTCGTTTCACGCGAGTTCTCTTTTGACTCGATTTCTCCACAGCTCGTGTTACGCATGAGAAAGCAAAATAACTGGGTGTTCAGGAAATTTATTAGTCTTCCGTAACAGAATATGAACGAAGTGAAAAAAAATACCGCTAAAAAGCTTCACTTGCACAATTCACCCAACAGTTTCCAATTCGAGGCTATTTTAATGCACTATGACTTTGAAGCCAAGATTGACAATTACTTAAGCGTCCAATTTTACTGAAGTATTTTATTCGTCAAGCGTTCATATTTACTGAATGTGGTCTATTGTTCCAATCAGACGAATTATTATACTCATTTTTGTGGAGTTTGGTGTTTTAAATTTTGCAAGACTGCGCTGACAGTATATTTTTCGTTGAATACAAATAGACGTGGTGTAATTTACGATGAAATGAAGTAGTTTAAAAAGATAAGAGACATTTAATTAATATGTTATATCCTCACTTCGTGGAATGCAGTACAAACCATCGTAATTAAACACTTAGCAGCTTCCTCAATTTTATTTCAAACGACCGGTTTCGTCAACGAGTTTGACATGTTGACATGTGAAGTTGACATCTTCAGACATTCCTAAAGATGTCAACTCGTTGACGAAACCGGTCGTTTGAAATAAAATTGTGGAAGTTGCTAAGTGCTTAATTACGACGGTGTATAAGAGACATTATTTCATCTTTCTTCGAACTCAGGCCCTTTTGAAACATGTATTGTCTAAAAAATAGTTCTAATCTTCTAATGAAACTTTCTGAGCACATCAAAAACGAAATTTACTATCTCTCGAGCACAATCGACGACCCGTATTTTTAATTTCAGTAATTTTTACCGAAAAGCTAAGAATATTTTTGTATTTTAATACCATATTACATCACATAGTGTCACATACGACGCATCGATGTTCTCTCATTCCAAAGAATGACTCATTCACTATTCTGAATTTTCATTTGACTATCTTCTCGCCTCGTCCTAGCTTTATCTTTTCCATCAATATCTCCACCTGACTTCCTCATCCGCCTTCAACTCACTATTAGGGTTGAGACCATCAAGTTAGGTTGCATTATTTAGTACATGGAGGGAGACAAAGAGGGAGTGGTGAATGAAAGTGGGTGGGGAAGAGACTGAATAAGCCGTGTGGACGACAGAAAACTGGGCTGAATAAAGAGAATGGAAATTAACTGGAAATAGTGTCAAATCCTCGCCATTTACCTGTAGGGATCCAAGAGAATGAAGAAGGATAAAACAATTTTACTCTAATGACATTTCTTCACGCCGAGTATGAGGCTGTTGGGATGTAGTTAAAATGTCTACTGCTACCATCAGACTTCTAATTGTGGCAAAAAACAAGTAAATGAATAAATTAATTATCTGGGTCTCTTAACGTATTACTAACGTGAGACGTATCTGATGGTGGTGGTTTTTTTCATTGAGATTCATAGACTAAATATATTTACTTCTTCAAGAATATATTTACCTCAAAGAATCATTTGAAACTTTTAAGCTTTTGAAAGCTTTTTCTGTGTCTTAATTATCCATAATCATTGAAAGCTAAATAAGAATTAATCAAAAGTCATCGAGGAATTGAGGGAGTAATCTGACAAGAGAGAGATGAAGAAACTCGAGTGAGGAAATGAATCCTGAAAGATGCTAAAATACAGCAAAATCGAAAGACTTGACAACAATCTAAATGAGCAATTTTTTTAAGAATAGTAAAATTGAAAGTATAATTATTACAAATTAACTTTTAAATATTAATCAATGCTATTAAGTTTAATACACTATGAAAAATTTACAGAAACAAGTTGCATTAAGTGATTGACCAAATTAGCAACTAACTAAATCAACTTAAAATTAATTGAAGAAGCCTGATGGAAATAACTAAGCTTTTAATTTAACTTTTCACAAAATATATTTTTTAAAGCAACCGGACCAATTGCAACTATAAATAATTGAATAAAGTTTAATGGATAAAAAACTTCACAAAATATTTTATTGAACTTCTGCTTAGTTATTTCCACCATAAATCAAGTCTCATTTCAATAAATTCCTAGCGACAAAATAAATAAATACTAACTATCAACAACATTTATATAGTAATGCTACCAAAAATATCCGAAAATTTATGGAATAAAATTGGCTAGGTTTAAGCCTTATGGAAATATAGCAGAAAAGGAAATAAAGGCATGCGCTTGGGGTTAAAGACAGGAAGCGAAGGGAGTGAATTATTCAAGTTGGCGGAAAACTGCGTGGGAGAGTGAAATATGGAGAGAGAACAAGGAGGAAGAGTGGATAGGTAAGGGGGTGGTAGGGAAAATGTAAAGGGGATGACGTAAGAATATATGAACGGTGAATTATTATAGTGATTCATAGTTAAAAGTAGCACATGATCTAAGTGAAAAATGCCACGAGGAGAATTATGTCTCGCAGAATTTCTCTCGCTTACTTGAGGAAATATTTTTGCGCATTATTCTACGCACATAAAGAGTATCAAACGAAATTGAAAACCGAAACGAAAGTAACCAAATAAAAAGAGAATTTACTAACAAATCTTGTACAAATTCCACAGTGCAGAATAAAATAATTTAAATGATGTTCCACCAAGAATCGCGGAATCTTATTCATTACAAAGTGACCAAATTTATGCACTTTAAATTTATTCAAACGATTTTCATTCTAAATTTTTTTGCGATATTTTAATAGTTCTAATTTCCCTGATATTTTACTTTTATCTTTAAGTGAAATATTAAAATGTTTCACTTATAGATAAAAACAACTTTACAACCATACAATAACTATACAACAACTTACACAACTATTTGCTTCATTTTGTCATTTTTGTCAGAGTACTGCATTTATAATTTCCATGTTGTACACTGCTTTCCTTTACAACTTTTAGCTTGGACTGGCAGTAGGTTTGCGCAGGTTTTTCACACCTTCTTCGCGGTTTTTTCTGGGATAATAGATTTTATAGATCCATTCCTTTTGAAGTGTTTTCTCTCAATTTTTATCAAACTACGATGTGATTTATATATTTATTATAAACACTGACGAAAGTTAATATGGAAGAAGAGACTTTTCAGTCTTAACGTCGCCTTAATAACTACCTCCTTTTCTTACGGTTCTTCTGTTAGTTAGATGGAAGAAGAGACTTTTAGTCTTAATCTCGCCCAAATAAAGACGACTATTATTATTCTGCGATTGCCTTCCACGAAGTTACGCCGAAACATACTGATTTTACCGTATTACACCACCACAGCGCATCTGCATAGATGCTTGACAAGAGAAATTCCACAAGATATAAATTCCCTCATTTTCTCCACAAATAAATTTCAGTAAAATTAATCATTACTGTTATATTCCATCGAATTCCATTCTTAAAAGTAATCGGGCAATTCTATCTTTACATCCACGTAGTCCTCTGAGAAGAAAAGTACCTTTTGTGGAGCTTTTTTCCGGTCCACGTCTCTCCCTAATTGAAGGGTTTCTTTCTTGATGACAGAAGCTGCAGCTCACGGAGACAATTTCCTGGAAAGCAATTACGGGTAAAGAGGAATTATAGACTGCGAGTGGCCTCAGCGAGTAATTAAAAGCCCGTGGAAGGCGAGGAGGGAAGGAAGGGGAAGTAATGAAAAGGGAAAATGAACGCCAATTTAGCAAATGCTACCGAGGAGGTGGCATGAAACATGCAGATAAGTGAATTACATCCACGCCCGTGGGGGCAAGAAAGGGCGGACTTGGTCAAGGTCTCGCGGGGAATTTCGTTTTCAGAAAAGCCCTCACGCTAGATCGATAGTCCATTTCGAAATGGAAAGGGACACATCGAAGGGGAGATTGATGGTTTCGGTTTTTGTTCCATCGACTAATTTTACTTTCGCCGTTACGGTTTCTGTCTGTCTGCAAGGTCAAAGGGATTCCGAAAATGCCTCCTGTCGAATCACGGTGAACTCTTTTAACCCCACGGGAACAGGCATTCCTCTGAAGATTCGAGGCATGCCACAATGCACCGCTTCCCAACATTTTGAACTCCAAAATTCAATTAGGTATTTGTTTTGACATAAAGGCACTATAAAATATAATCTCTTGGATGAAATTGCCTAAGTTGTCGATTCGGTACGATAAAATGATTTTGTGCATATAAAATCTAAGAATATGAATTTGGCGGCGGAATTGGTAGTGGGAAAATTTTTTTTTGACGATGTAAATTCACCAATATGATGGATGATATTTTTGAGTGGGTAACATTGCTCTGGTGGAAAGAAAATAGAAAATCGGTGCAATATTTCTCGAATTTATTGTAATTATATGCTCGAGTAACTAATTTGTAAGTGACTTCCACATTATTCCCTTCTAATATTATGACTAGCTATTCTGTTTGTAACATTCTGAAATTAATCTGTTAGTTTCTAAGTCCTTTATTCAAGACAAAGCTTTATAATAATGTTTTCATAATCAGCTGTGGCGTAACGTAGATAAAATCGGTCGCAACAAAAATATTTTGTGAAATTTTAAATTAGTTTTTCTACTTTATTACTTTAGTAATAACTTAATAGGGAAACCTAAATAAAGGAGTGTCTCCTATAGATGACGTACTCAATCAATTCTAGACGAATCTTCATTAATATTTTTTAATTAATTTAATTCGAATTTATCCATCGCTCTATGAGATACTTAATCAAGAGAATTAGAAAATACCACGGCAAGTCCCTCGGTTACTTAATAGCAAAAACCTTACCCCTTAAACGTCTAATTTATTCCCGCGTGATTTCTCAATGAAACGAAATTCTTTTACTCAAGGATAACTTTCCCTGTAGATTAAAATTTGATAGTCAACGCATCAAACTCCATAAATCTCAATTGATCAAAGAGGCATTTCGGTCTCTTTCTGCCGAGTTCCATTTAGTATGACGTTGGCCTAAAAAAGCCTTCTAATGGCCTAACGCGTTAGTCGAGAGCTGATAATCCGAATCGAGTCACCGAAGGTCTTTTACTGCGGCGATGATAATTCCTTTGCGATAATCTATATCATCTTGTGGATCAATGTCTCTGAAGATGAAGTAACATCACCCTCTCTCCGATTACCTTGTAAAACATAAGGTTAGGCTCTTTTTTTGTAGCATATGGAGAAAACGAGATGAAATCTAGCCTAACTTTGCGAAACTCTATGACAAGAGTGGATGAATAATCATTATAAAATATTACATTAAAGTTATGTATAAGTATTGCTATTGAACTAATACACCAAGGTGATTATGTATGCACGAGGCAGCTGTGATTTTTTTATACATAGACATGAACTAATAGCTGAAATACTGGTCGTGACTATTCATTCATTTATTCAAGCAAGAAATCAAAATATTCTCATAACTCCTTATCCTCTATACGTTTTTTCAGTGATTTTAAACTGTATCCAATATTTTTTTTCTGATAATACCCTTTCTTAATTTTTTTCTGATTAGACGACATCATCAATCAGAAATTAATCTAAATGGATTAACACTCAAAATGAATAACCAATTTCATTATTCCCCTCTGTTTTATTCACTTCTTGAAATTATTTATTTTCCCGTAGATCATTCCTAAAAATGTACCACTTAGGAGCCTTTTCATCTCCTACAGAAGGAAAATTTTAGCAGATTAGTATCTTTCTTAGAAAATCAATGGATTACCATTTCGATTCAATTTTAATCAACTTTCTTACATAATTCTTTATTTTGCTTGTTTTCCAGAAGAAATTTATGATTTGGTGATCAGGAATTAGTTGTGTTGATTTCTCTTAGGATGCTTTGTATTGATATATTTTTTGAAAGCATAATTTTTCTCGAGTATTTTATGTTTTTCAGTATTTATTGCACCCATAAAATTTCAGCATTGTTTTTAATATTTCATGGATGATTTGTTAACACCGCGCCTCTGATAGAGGAGATGGATGTCCTCAAAAATTGCACGAAACATTACACATTAATTTTTTGTCAATTTGACCAATGCACTAATAAAGTAAAATAATTACAATATCTTTCCTTTTAAAAAATAACATGGAGAATATCCTTTGGCACTCCATCTTTATGAGGTATAACCAGACAGTTGAAGGAGTAAAAGTGGTAATAAAAAATTTATGATCCATCGGAGGCTTAGGTTTATTCACTCCTTGAGATTAGACTTGAGTGATAATAAGAAGTGAGAGTGCTATGTCCTTGATGGGATTAATGAGAAGAATGGCCATCCCGGAGAAAGACAACCTGCCATAAAAATGCGGCCTCTGAGGGGCTTAAGGAATTGAAACATCAGCTTCCAGGAGAATTACCTCAATTATACAACGGTAGGGAAAGCTGATGGATGCGGAAAATCCCGAGGAAAAGCTGCATCGAATCCGGTTGGTTGGGAAAGGCATGTCAAAGCGGTGACTCAGAGAAAGGGAACCGTCACGTTTACAGAGTAATCTTAGCGCTTTCGCACGGACTTCGGCGTCGGCCAATCAAAGTGAGTCGACGCTTCCTTCCGACCAATCAGGTGTGAAGCTGAGGACGACGTCATCGGATCCTCTTTTACTTTCTCCCGTTGAGGTTAAAGGAGGGCGTTAGATCATGGTGCGCTGAGGGGTCAAGGCGTAGAGGATCTTCGGCACCCACGCTCTCACGAAGTCTCTCCTAATACACGATTTCATGGGCAAAAGCAGTTGAGGAAAATAAACAGATGGGAAACCTGATAAATGGCGGAAGAAGATTCATTACGGCATCGACGTAGCCACGATCAAATAAATCTTCCATAATTTTAAATTCTTTTATGGAAATAATCGCCAACTCCTATCATACATTTCAAGGTGCTTGCACCCCCTGCCACACGCCGAAAGGCGGCTTGCAGGGTTCTTACATAGACATAGACATACATTTCTGGCGGCTCGCGGGGTATATATCTAAACAATGCCATCTGGATGGAATAGGTTAGATTCATCCCGCAGGCTAAGAAAGCGAAAAAAGTTGCATATATATTATCATGGATTGTGGAAATAGAAAAAGTGACACAAACATTACATGTGGTATATAATGGAATAGAAATTAGTATAAATAATAATACACTTCTTACTGCTTTAAAAAGGAGGCAGTTCTCACAGCAATCTCGAATATTTCTGGAAAAGGTGAATTCAGAACGGTACCCGTGTGCAAAAAGCAGGAAAATTTGCATCTAGTTTGAGTGAAAATTATTTTATACTTGATTGAGAATTATTATTATCCAGTAAGTTATTCTTATCATTTATATGTAAATGATATGTTACTTATAGTTACGGTGTAGTCCTTCTTCAGCCTAAGCTCAGAGTGAGACACAAATATGCAAATGAGAAGAAAGCAATGACAAAAGTAACGTTGTTGAAAAGGGTGTAAAGAAAAGAGTGCTAGTCTATCTTCCGTCGAATATGAAACTCTTGAAACGATGTGGAAAGGAATGATATTTTCCCCCTATTATTCATTCCTGATCCGTGTAATAATTTTCCAAAATTACGGCCCCTGATATAGTTACTTACATAACCATTTAATCAACCTCGTAGCATCGTTAATGGTATATAGAGATACAATTTCTGCATCGAAAATGCATCTACAGTCGTTGCTTATCATTTCACAATTTTACGGTGTTCAAATGCCGTAGATTTTCTCCACGCCATTCCCGTCTTATTCCGTTCCAATCTGAAATTAACCAAAGTCATTCAACCAGTTAAACTTCATTTCCCCTCTCATTTCACACGCATCGGTACGGAGAAAACAGTGCGAAGGACGCAAGAGGAATAAATTAACTCGGAATTGAAATTGTGCACGAAAATGAAGAGATTTGAATGCATGGTGACGTCAACTGGAGAGGTCTTCTAGAAACGCACGATTCTCTTTAAGAAAACAAGAGATAAAAGGAACCTTGGGAAGAGCCATATTCCACCTTCCGCTTCCCAGAATCCCTCATTTCTCTTCGTATCCTCCGTCCTCCAGAAGATGGGAAACAGGATCTGTGACCAAACAACTTTCTACTCATCTTCGTCCTATTTAACCTTCCTAACCTCTTAGTGTTGCCAACAGCACTTTAATTTTTTAGATGCCTGCATGTTTGAGGCCTTTCCCAAGCGATTTGATTATCAAGGAAATAAGCATATGCATACGTGCCCTTGACGGCATCAAACCTTGCCATGTAATAAATTATCAGGAAGTGCACTTTACCATCCGAAGAAAGGAATAAATAATTACAATGAATTTCTTGTCAGAAAGGTTTCCCAGATTCCAGTTGTCGCCCTTTGAAGGCCATGAAGAGTACAAATGCTCAGATATGCAGTATATAATCCTGTATAAGCCGAGTTTTGTAGCATATTTCCTATGCTGATAAAGCCCCCCTACACTCGAGTGAAGGTCTCACTTACCTGTTCTCCGGTGGATAAAGTCTGCCGTAGCCAGGAATAGGCTTGTAAATTCCTCACTTAACTATCATTTTAACATTTCATCTACTGATGAATCAATTGCTGTAATTTTGACTTGATTGAAGAAGCCGTTACTTTATGAAACTGTATTTTGTAAATATTGGTGGAAATAACGAAGATGAAAAAACACAAAATGTTGTGAAATATTCTAACTATAAGGTAAAAAATTCTAGGATGGTAGAGAAGTTTAAATTTTACCGCAAAAAAGTGAGTTATCAGCAAAAAAATGATAGAACAGAATTTCCTAAGTGGAAAATCTCGAGATATGCATGTTAATGCATCTGTATGGCGAGGTTGCCTAACTCCGATTTTCAGTTGCTAATTTTTCATAAACAAAGGCCCATTGAGTTGAACGGTCGGATACGTGTCCATTATTTTTAAGCAGAGAATGTGCCCTGAAAGCTTCGTTCTAATCCGTTTCCCACAAACTTGGTGTTCCCCTTGTTACTTATATCATCTTATTATGAAATTTTGTGAAATTTCATGTTAGTTATTTCCAATATTATTTCCTCTACTGTAATCTTATTGGTATCAGTTATTAAATTTTCTAGTAGCTGCTACATTTCCCATCCTAGGCTTTTACTCGAGTGAATTAGTTTTCCCAATTAATTGCGATGAAATTCGGTGCCTCGGCTTACATACTTGTCTGCTTTTACTCGAGTATATACGGTACATATATACTTCGGACGATATTGGGATTAAATGTTTTCATTCCACAATATTACATACATATGTGTACGCATATAGGGAAGTAAAAGTAATCCCTAACGATGCCACTTCGCCAATGATCAATGAATAAAATACTTTTGTATACTATACAGTAAATTTGAGAAAATACACTGTCAAAATAAACAGTAGCTGTTTCTTGTACATCCTAAATTTCCTTTCGGTAAATGCGATGAAAAGGTGAGAGAGTGATGTTATTTTACCTTGGTCAGACCCCTTCTGGAATATGCGGCAAGTATATGGGATCCGGCGGATGAAACGTGTACTCGCGAACTCGAGAAAGTGCAGCGGAAAGCGGTTCGTTTTGTTAAGTAATGCTACGATAAAAAAGCAAGCGTTACAAAAATTCTCTCAGACGTAGGTTGGGAATCCTTGAAAGAAAGGAGATTGGAAGCTAGGCTGCGATTGCTTAATAAATTCAGGGAAACTACATTTTCGGAAGATACAATCGGTATCATGCAGCCCCCCTGCTACCTCGGTCGATCCGATAATGAACGTAAGTTAAGAGAAATAGGTGCTAGGACGAATCGTTTTAGAGATTCATTCTTTCCGCGAACGATACGTAACAATAACCGAGTAAAGAAGTAGTTTAGATTCAACTGGTTTATACACTCCCTGCCACACGCCGAAAGGCGACTTGTAGGGTATTAATGTAGATGTAGATGTAAATTATACTGAGAAAAAACAAACCTAACGCATGGAAAACTTTTTATCCCACCATATTTACGAACAACGTTTTCATATGTGACATGGAGAGATGCTCAGCAGTATAGAAGAAGATCTGGAAAAGAACATCTGGAAATGATATAGGGTTATATTACCTGGCAAAGGGAGGGATTATTGAAGTAGCGATGGGCAACCCATATATCCTCTGGAAGCGGACGGCATTGGACATTCGCTGCGACAGAATAAATTTCAAGAAACCTTCGGGCAAAAGGATGAACCCCGAAGACAAATGCTTCGCGGATATCCTCAAATGTCTCCATAGAGCCATAGGATACAAAAGCGGAAAATGATCAAGTATATTTCTGTCTGAATTCCTAGTTTCTCTCTTGAGTGATTACACCGTGACGTCGAAGCTGCAACCTGCATAAACAATGCCTTCATCACTACGTTGGTAAAACTCAAATTCCGTGAAATAATCGATATCTCTTCTTCGATTGAGAGAAACATAAACCATTTTTCTGAAATAGTGTATTTAAGGCAGGGGCCTCGGGAAACCCCCTATTTTATTAATGTATATGAACCTCAGCTGGGAAAGAGTTCCCATAACCTTCAGAAGTTCATTCCACCGTTTGGATTTCTAAAATACCTCGTAAATTTAGACATAAACTCGCTTTGGATGAGCCTATGGAATAGGAATTCCCCGGACGGGGACTAAAAGGAGGAAAATTTACTTTCTTCCCACCGTCCTCGTCTCTCATCCACCGCACCTCAAACAAATAAATTCCTCAAACGCGGACCCACCTCTCACCTCATGAATGGGCATATCCGAAGGATCCAGCTTCCGAAAACAAAAGCCATTCGAAAGCGTCCCTCACCTTTTCCAAAGAGGTGCAGCAGCGGTGGTCGTGAGTCACCGTTGCTAGGGCGAATGAGGTAAACGGATCTATTATGCACACTTCCCTTCCCAATTAGTGTCGAGGTCACGGGTTTTTCCCATCGGATTAAAAAAAATAAAATCGTGGAGCGAGGCGACGGATGCACAAATACGCTTTCCGTTTTACCCCGAAACGACGGCAGGAGTACTTGTGGAGGAAAAGAATGTTCGCCGTTGGTGGGAAAGCACGTTGGCAGGCGTTGAGTCAGTTTCCGTGGGCACTTCTCGGATCTCATTGCAGAGGCTGAGGGCACAATGGATGACTCGCGACGTTACCTTGTGAATTATCGAGATACGTTGGTTCCAAACAATTCACTATGTCTACACTCGCATTTAATCTTTTATTTCCATCATGAAACTATTCGATTCTAATATTCATGTGTACTATGATAAATTCCGCAATTAATGGTTTTTATTTTCTTCGTGTGTTTTTACACTCACCAATAATGCGTAATCAAATTTTTAAATATCCCCAAGCTACGCATGTAGCATAAAAATGCATGTACGAAATACAATCTTTCCATGAATTCGTGGTAGGTAAAAGAACATGCGGAAAATTCAAACATACGCTTGCTTATTCAAAGGTTAACTGTGTAATGAGTACTTATAGAATATAATATATCAATTTATTTTTTTTTTCAGAAAATTCAATTAAAATTAACATTTAAATACGCAAGGTATAATAAATAGATAATAATAATAAAAAGGTAAATAAAAGTAAAAGATTGCGGTACTTGTGACTTCAATATTTTTGTTTATATGACTTTAAGCGTGACATTTTAATCTCGATTATATTTGAGACTAAAATCCATTATGTATCACGGATTAATAATTTCATTCATTATTTAAAAATGTGCAATGGGTTACGGAATTTAAAATTAGGAACATTCAAAGTGGAAACTGAACGTAGAAGGAAATGTTCTGTTAGCTGCAAAAAGCAAAATAAAGAAGTTTATGGCTACATGTTTAATGGCTCGCAATGGAGATTACAAAAGCACAAGATTAGGGATTTGTCAACATCCCAACTACCTTCTCTCGCCCATCCTATCGAGAACACAGCTCTACTTTGAACAGGTACTTTTGCAAAAACTCGAGTTACATTTTAGTTAAATATTCTCATTCAAGATTATTACAATCAGTTTTATTTACTCTTGATGATATCGATATTCATTTAATTATTTACCACGGAAACCAATTGATTTTCAACTTTAAAATTCGGAGATCAAGTTCACAAAGAAACCCACGCTTTCAATTAACTTGTCACGATTTCATTCGCATTCCCGTGATTCAATCAATTCTCTTTAATTTGATTCTAACTCCATTGCAGACTAATGAACGCAAACAAAGTTGGCAGATGCTTTTAAAATCCTCCACATCGATTTCTTAACCTGTTTTGCTGTAATAGGAAAATTTCTGATATCAATGCCATACTTCAAAAGGCGGCTTGTGGAACATCAATGTAAATGTAAATGGTGTTTAGTATCAACGGATTGAATTCACGGAGGAGGCCGAAATAAAGTGGAACTCCGGCATAATCGAAATGATTGTTTATTTATTTATTTATTCATTTTTGTGTTTTAAGTTCGCCCAACAAATAAAATTACAGGGAAAACACTGATACATACAATAAATTGTAATACAATCTTATACACATAAGGGAAAAATTTTAAACTTAATTTACAAAACAATTTTGTTTAACTGCGAACAGAAAAGGTTTCTCTTTTGAAACAAATAAAGTTCTTGACAATACATATTAATGGTTTGGCACAATCTATATAGTGTTGAAATATTAGCACAATATTTTGTTTTCACATTTTTTAAATAAAATGCCCTCTTTGGCCTTACATTAAATTTAGGTACATAAAAATTAATTTTACTCACTAGGTTAACATTCGTGTACTACTAGCCGAAACTAATCGCCACTGTAAGCTCTGTGTGTGAATAGTAAAAGTCACCATTTTGTTACATAAAACCTGTTTTATTTAACAAATATATCGAACAACGGATCGGTTGAAATTAATTCTTTTCCATGCCTACATAATATTTGTAATCAATCGATGAAATTTTTAAAATGAAAGAATGTAAGAGTAATTTTTAGTGATATTTTTTCAAGGCTATAATTATTTAAGCTTCCTAACATATTTACTAGGAAAAATGCATTACCGATAATCCCTTCACAAAAAAGTCTCTCTCTCTCTCTCTCTCTCTCTCTCTCTCTCTCTCTCTCTCTCTCTCTCTCTCTCTCTCTCTCTCTCTCTCTCTCTCTCTCTCTCTCTCTCTCTCTCTCTCGAGCTATTACTGCTGAACAATCTCATTGCATGAGGAGGTCGTAATGATTTCCAACATGGAAATACGGCTGCAAATGTCAAGAGAGTGAGAGTTGTGGTTAATAAAATTTAAGACGTTGATTATATTGAGAGAACTATGCAATGGTATTTTTTATAAAGTCATTCAGACTTCTGCATCCTCGACTCGTGACCTTAATTTTCCCTCATTTTGATGGTATTATTATGGCGACGTTTTTGCAGAAATACCAACGACTCCTAGAATATCCACACACGTTGGCGAAGGACGAATGGATAAAAATATATAAAAAATACGTGTGTCGTAGTGTAAGCGAGGTCTTGAGAAATCCTATCAACAATATTTCTCTCGAAAATTAAAAGTCAGATGGTGATGCTGAAGAGATTTCTATGAATGCTTTTAAGATTAAAATTTTTCTGCTTGAGGTGAGCTGCAGCATTTTTCTCTTAAATTATCGATATCAATCGAGGAATTGAGTAAAAAAGTAAGCTGCCAGTTTTTGAGTTGAATTTTATTTTTTCTCTTTAGTCTAATGTCCTGGTTTGACAAGGAAATAAAAATATATGTTTGCATCCAGACAGCTATATTTTCATAACAATGCGATTAATTTTTAGTGAAATATTTCACTTATTTTCAAACATATCATCTACTTGCTGACTTCATTTTCCATTGCCTTAAGTTTTTGCTTTTTCATATACTCACAGTCTTTATTTAAAACTATTTACCTTGCATTCGCCTCGATTTAAGACTTCAAATGTATACTGTATCCACTCGTTGCTGCATTATATTTCATCTGGGTATTACTGTATAGGAAAATATTGTTAACATCGGATTTTGAATCGCTCCCCGAAACAACACTTTAGGTATTACATTACTTCACAACAAACATCTGTGATTTGTGTAAGTTACGCAATGTTTACAGCTACACTACTATCATTAGAACTTCTATCGGAAATTAGCTGTTATGCTTAAGGATATATTTTAATGTCTCTCGTTGTTTATAATGTCCGTATTATTTCTATCTGCAAAGACAGCTATTACTATAGTAAATGACCTTAAGGTTAAGGCATTCAGGGATTTACGAAAACTTTCAAACTTCCAGCTGATAAGGAAGGAGACTAAAATAGGTCGATTGGAAATTTACATTGTTTCCTTACATCATCACTTAATTCGATTGCTTCATTAATTTATTGAAAAGAGCAAGAGAAAATACCTCACTCCTCATCTAACCTAGTTAGCCTCATACCCCTTTACTACAAGATAGAGGGGATGAGGTTCCAACCGACCTTAGGATTGATTGCTTGACAAACAGATTCATTAATGTCAGTAATGCTCAATTTTTTTAACGCCCCCGCGATCTACAAGTGACCCTTCCGTAAAACTCACAATATTAAGCGCATAATCATCCTACGCTACTTCGAAATCCCAATCGATGAGAGAGACCAACCCTTTCTCATAACATCGTGAATCAATGAAATAGCTAACTGTAATCCCATCCTACTTTTACCACGCGGTTGGTTTCCACGAATCCATCTTGGTCACCCCTTGCCATCGGAAACGTTATCCAAGGGTCATTGTGCTGCAATTACGCGGACTTGTTCCATTAATAAAGTTCAACTGGATGAGGAAAGCAATGACAAGCTTTCTCATTTTGCCCAGTGACCAGCGGTCCCTCAATGGATAAGCGTTAATGGTCCCACAAGTCGATGATTCATTGACGGACACATTTACTCAACATGGATAAAAGATGATCTTGCCGAAAAAAAGACAATTAATTCACTCTACTTTTCACGAACGTGCTTCGACAGCAGAGTTCATTTTGCACTTGTGGATCCCAACCATGAATCAAACCCAGGACCGCTTTTATCAGAGGCGAAATGTTACTAACTTGGCTCTCCCGTGGCCAAAAAAATTAATTTTCGTATTATTTCTTTCAAAATCTTTGATACGGAAAAACATCTTTATGGCGTTTATGAAAAAATTACTCTTTCCGCGACAGTTATTGTTGCGGAAAGTTATTGTTATTACTACATGTAAACTTTACAATTGCACATATGGTAGAATCAATACAACGCCATACAAAACTTTTCATCATTATGGTGGAAATAACTAAGCAAAAGTATTATTATATTTATTTATATTCTATTTACATTATAGTTATTTCCACCATAATGCAGTTTCACCAAGTAACGGTTTCTTCAACAAATTTTATCTTCATCATTATATCAGTCTGCACATTTTTCTAAAAATAATAACCAAGAATCATTACAATCTAAATAGTATCCAACAATCATCACCTTCTAAATAATCTCAGTTATAACGCAATTAGCAGATAAGTAGTTATCATATTCTTGATCGGCTTATCAAAAGAAGCAAATATGAGTTTATGAACAAAGGTTCTGAAGAATTCTAAGTAGTTTGGAGTTTGTCATATTAGTAGAAGTAACTTCGTTGTAGAAAAGTTATAATTCATATAATTTAGTCTCATTCTTGCTCATGAATTTGATGATATGCGTGCTACTTAGGTAAGAGTAATGCTGGATGATTTATTAGTCACTCCTTGTTGAACGATATGAACTTTGCTTTTCGTAGGATCTCTCATTAGAAGTTAGAAATCTCCAAAAGCCATCTTTGTCGGCGTCTCTCGTCTAATTCAACCGGTGATCGGAGAAAACAAGAGTGGACACAAACACGCAACTCCTGAAGAAGAAAGCATTGCTTTCGAAATGCGCATTGAGGGTTATTAAAGTGAAGGAGATATTCAACCTCTAATTCTTCAATAGCCATGTTCAAAATTTTCTTTTTTTACAGGATCATTCATTAAGCAGAACTTACTTAACGGGGACCTTTCCCTCTCATTCTATCTCGGTGAAGAATTCTAGAGGAAAAAATCCCCAATCTTATCTTACCTAATACTCCGCATTCCTTTTCCAAAGCTCTAGGTTGTTAATGGTGTAGGTTTTGAGGCTCAAAGCGACTGGAGACTCAACAGACGAATTCCGGTAGCGTTTGAATAAGGAACATAAAAAGTCTTTGATCGAAAGCGAAAATCCTCTTTGAAGTCGCCGGCGAAGGAGTCGCGTTTCCTTACCATCGCATCTCCGTCTTGTCTCGTCTCCAGCCGTCGCATCGCATCCCCTCACGGAAACGAATCCGGGGAAAGTGCACGCTTCATTTGCATGGCTGTCGAGACTCCGGTTACCCATAGGTGCAGCGTATCCGGATCACTGCCCTGAGGATGACCTTCTTTAGGGGAGAGACGCGTCACTCCCCGTGCGCGTGCACCCAGCTTCCCGTGACCTAGTGATGCTCTTTTTTTCTCCGAAGTGAGAGTGACTCAGAGAAGGTATCTCTCTGAGGCAGAGGAGAGCGAGGCGATGTTTTTTTATTCGATCCAGGAGATGGACGCTTCTTTCCGGTATCTCAAAGATCGATTTTGTTCGATTTTGTGGTGTCGATAGTTTTGTTCTATTCTATATATCTTTCTTATTTCGATTAATCTAAATCTTCATTTCTGGATAGGTCGAATTGTTACCGAAACATCGATCCCCTTCGATATATCGGAATATTTTTTCTTTCGATAGGATGGTATTCTTACTGCGGTTAAAGTACCATAGTTTGCTAGAGATATTTTCGTCTTGAAAGTAAGACGGAAACACTGGCTAAAGCATAAGAAAAGGTGCCGATGTCATTACTCTTAATGAGCAAATATCACTGCCGTTATTTCACCTTTGGTATGGTAAGATACTGAAGGTCTTTCTGTAGTCAAGACTTAGAAGGAGTACTTCTCCCTTATCTAACCTATTTTCAACGATATAATTATGTCATTAAATTAATTCAAGTTTAGATAGAACTAGAGAAATCTTTCCCACGTTGTCCTTGATTTCACATCTCTATATAATCATTATGTGATGAAATTTGGATGTAGAAGGAAACTCGTTTATCTTAGGTTGGCGTGATATTATTAATTTAGTCTTGCATGTATTTTTTGAAACGCTGGTTACTTTATTATGTAAATAAGTTAGTTCGATGATTGTCATTGATTATTTTGACATGGTTGTCATGTGTTTGTTTATATAACAAGAATATTGAGATTTTTCCGTTATATCGAAAGAGAACAGAAATGAAAGCTATGTAAAGTGATACAAAGAATTTAATTTAGTAATCGCTTTCGCATCGAGGTTAAAAGATAGCCCCTTTCCCTCCTAAAGCAATGTTTTTAAGTACAAACAATGTAAGATGAAGCCGTTTGTCTTTTTTGTGTTAAAATTAGCTAAAATTGTAATACCTTCTTGAAACAATCACTTCATCATTTATTTCAGCCCAAATACAGGAAATGAAGAAACCGAAATGAAAGAAACATTGAAATATCACTATCAGCTGGCTAATTCTTTAGTATGACAGCTGAGTTACCATTGATACTACTTTAACTATTTGTGTAGAGCATATAAGTATTTCAGTGAAATAATAAATAAAACAAATATGGGATGAAATTTTAATGCTTACTCTAGTACTCGCTCATTGATAAATGACGAAAGTAATTTGAATTTGGTCTCATCTAAATCTCAAATTTTGTTTTATTAAATACTTCGGAATAGGAAAAGAAATTATAGAAGGAAATATTCTTCAATGGTAGATTTTCACCTCCAATAAATTATGAAAAATCGTTAATACAGAATTGTACTTGTAATAGTCCAAATAACGGATATAGTAATTCTCTGAATTTTCATTAGGAAATATTCTTTATATTTTATATCCCTTCTAAAATAAAAAATAATATGTTATAATAAAATGATGCTTTATTATATGTATCACATCACCATAATACCTCAAGTTAGTTCATGATAATTAACTATTCCGTCATTTAAAATCGACAGAAAATAATCCTCACCTAACCATATACAATTAACAATATTTGAAGATTTGATTTGAGGTACAAATAGAAGGAAGTTATACATTAGCTTTTGAAGCCACATTCAAAGCGTTGATCACATAACATGATTATAAAATCTCCTGTTCTTCGACTATATTGGAAATAAACTCTTTTAAGAAGTTTCATATTCAACAACACATCCGACATCCCAACCACATTATTAAAAACGAGCGATTGGTGTTCGTAAATAAAGAGAAATAAATAAAAGAATAAAAATCTGCTCCATTACCGAAATCTGAATGCAAAACTTAGTTGCAATATTAATGGAAAAGAGATAAATTGAATCACGAGGAGCAAAAGGAAATCGTGACCGTTTAGAAAAGTAATGAATGCCGCGTGTTGGAAAAAATAACCCCAGGTGGCACAAAATTCCCCTGTGATTGTGATATTTCCATCTAATGGGGAATAATCCGCTAAAAAATTGAACGAATCAATCAACAGAGGGCGCCAAATACTTCGCGTTTTTAGAAAACCAATTACAGAGAAGCAAATCACCACACGCATCCGGAAGTCAATTGTTTTTTTTTTCTACTGGCGGATGTTTTCATATCACCGTTTTCAAATTAAAGTCTATTATTCTCCTAAATATGCTGGTATTGAATTATTTCCCTCGGTGGGTAAAGCTAATAAATTAATTTACTTTATGAATGCATTTGATCCACTCTTGTGATCCATATCGTCTCGCATTTGTTTGTATTTGAATTTTTAAAACAATATGAAATTCTCTACAAAATACGTAACAGAAGTTTATAACAATATCTTTTTAACAAACCGCGTAGATTTATATGTTTATCATCGGAAGCAAAAATAACTAGGAGTTCCGGAATTGGGTTGAATTTCAGGTGATTTTATTATTTCCGAGAGTACTGCTCCTTCTAGTTTCTGAATGGAAGATACACTCGTACAAACTGAATTTGAGATATGATGGGAGATGTACCGAGGCTAAAAAATTGTTCCGTTTAAAATAGTATAGAGAGAGATACTCGTATATGAAGGCGTATTATCATGAATCCACAGGTTGATACATTCTTTATCTCTTGAAGCTTCCGCATTTTAACGAGCTCTTATATTTAAGGGTATCAGCGTGGGCAGTCCCGTATGAGGAAGATAAAATTCATATAAAAGGCCTCGGAGATGTTTTTTGTTAGAAGTTTGATAATTCCAATAGAGACACTCCGCACAGAATACGAGCATCAAAGTCACCAACAAGGGCTTTTGAAAGTAACCATTCAAAATTTTCGTAGTTCTGCAATAGATATTTAATTGCTAAATATTTCAAGAAATATTTACGAAGAGTTATCATTAGGTATTTTCATTAATTAATGATTATTACTTACTTCTTATAATTGAAATCGACGCAAATTTCATTTCTAAACCTTCAATTAATAAGCCAAAAGGATCAGTAACGCCTTATGCAATGGTACACACCTTCGGAAAATTAGAAGTTTCAAGAGATAAAAACAGGTTTACGAAGTATGGAAATATTAAGATGATTAATGTATTTGATTCACCAAAAGTAAACTTACAATGCTTTAGTTGTTGAGCACAATTAAGGAAAACGTCTCAGAGCCAGAGAGAAAATAATAAAACCATATATTACTAACTTTCGAATACATTTTCGACCTACCCCCAGGTGATTGTAACGTAGCATATCAATAAATTAGTTAGCTTCTCTACCATTCTATTTAACTGTCAGAATATCTTTGGATTTAATTGTACACATAAGGTTGAAGAAATGTTTCAACGATTCGCAACATTAATTCAGGTCAATAGGGAGGTCAATGAAGACGATTATTCATTAAAAGAAACCGCAGGAATGTATCTATACATCTTCCCTTTCACGTACAGTATTTTACTAGGCCTAAAGCGCGTTAGTCATTGAATCCAAGTTGTATTGGGCTCAAAAATCGGCTTCAATGTCTTGGCACCGCAGGTTATGGAAGAATACCAATTACTTGTTGTGTCACACACAAAATGATGCACGACTCGCAGCAAAAAACAGCTTCTCTGTCCGAGGGACTATTTCCTTCGGGAATGCATCCAATTTATCGCGGAACGTCTCCCGCGGCGGAGAAAGAAGTCACACCCGAAATCGAAGCTCCAGAAAAACGTCACCTTCCTCATCTTTCCCTCATCTCTTTGCCCTTTCACTCCCCAAGGGAGACGACTTTCCTCCCGATTTGAGTTCCGATAGACACCCGATTTACACCCGCGCTTTGATGCTCTTCTTTTTTCCCTTTGTAGAGGGCGACCCTTTCGCATCGTAAAATGAAGAGAATGAGAAAAAAGGAAGGCGACGGGAAGTCATGAATCTGTGGGAGGCGAAGTGTGTGGGAAAAGAGAAAAGAGAAAAAAGTGGTGATGGAGAGTATATCACGGGGGAAAACATGGCGTTACGGCGCAACTTCCCGTGAGAACGACGCTGAGGACTTGTTAGCAGGTTTCCCGTCCGAAGGGCAGGTCTTCAAGGAGGCGGCGACAGATCGGCCAAGCAGAAGCGATTCCGCGTCCTCAGAAATGCCCTCCGGAGGATAAGGCGACGGGCCGAAGCTATTCCGTAAAGAAAAAGAGGCATCATGACAGATATTAATGGAAGAGGAATTAGGTCCAGTAGGAGATTTCTTTCTGTACTGCTGTAAAAGTGTAACAAAATCAATAATATTCTTCTTATATTCTCTTAACCCATCGGCTACCTAGGGCCCCACTCAGATAGTTTTTCTGCATTATTTACGTCAAAAGTTTTGAAATAAATTCGT
This sequence comes from Sympetrum striolatum, assembly GCA_947579665.1. NCBI lineage: Eukaryota > Metazoa > Arthropoda > Insecta > Odonata > Libellulidae > Sympetrum > Sympetrum striolatum. Next base: position 32,945,037 of record OX388346.1, read on the forward strand.
GCGTTCATCTATTTTTTCTGCAAGAACTAATAATTTTATTCTTTGCATATTTTTCATCAATCACACATTTTTGGTTTAGTTTTAATAAAAATAAACCTTGCTTGGAATGGATATGCACTCTATAACAGAGGTGATGATAGAAAAACTAGAAATATGTTCATAAGCGTTCAAGACCAATCTTTTCCAACTGCTGTTTATATGTATAAGCGTAGGCATATGTATAAGCCCAGGTTTTTCACACCCCCCGTCAGGGAATAAGCGAATAAGTTAAGAGAATTATTGTATATTCGTGAAATGAATTTTTGATATGCTAGTTCAATAGTGTCGATTATGGAAATGAAATGTCTCTTTGAAGTTATTACGAAATAAAATGGAGGTGTTTCTGCTTAAATATCTCCAATGCTTAAATTTCAATTTTAATTGATAAAATATATTTAAAGCACTGAATATGATAGGAATAAATGTGGCTCAAGATTCAGTAATCATCCCAAATACAGTTAATGTAGCTCTAATTTACTTAGTAACTGAATGTGATGTAATCTGTGTAGCATTACCTACTAGAAACATTATTATATCTATCTAATTATAATATCCTTTTCTGTTTAATTAACAAAGATTTTATGGATGTAAGGGGTGAAATATATAGTATCTTTTTAATGAAGCTTTCAGTGACATACCGAATAGAAAGTCTGCTACATTCCCTCTAAGGAAATTCTGAGTCGTTCGTTTGTCTTTGTCTCACTTGACATTTCCCTTTCACTCACTTTCTTATCCGTTTCAACCTCTTATTATTCTTTTCCGTCTGTCTTCCCATTTTCACCATCTCTCTGCTTTCTTCTTTCCTCGTTATTTTTCCAAAAATATTCACCAAACATCCCCAGCATTCTTGAAGCTTCTAAAACAGGCCTTGAAAAAATGGAAGAATCATTATCAGAGTAAAATTATATTGATTATTTTTCCTTTAATAAGGCGAGTCATGGTGATGCAGTGAATCTTCTACCAAGTACTTTAAATGTATTTTACATAACATTTCTTTTGCCGCTTGATCTGCAACCCTTATCTTCATATCTACGTTAGTCTATGTCTTTTCCTCAGTTTTATTCATGGATCTCACTTCAAACACAGTTACATCCCAATATTTAGTATACCTATTTCATCTTCCTCGGTTTTATTGGGGTATTGAAATCGCTTTCCTCTTCATCTAGACCATCTTGGTTAGTTTTTCTTTTAAGTGACCTCTCACAGTCTATACCACATATCTAACTTAAAAAAGTTTTTATCCCTATAATTACTTAGAGTCCACGTTTTATACTCAAATAGCAAAACACTCCCAAATAAGATATCTTTGACGGATATAATTATGTATTTTTTATTTGATGAATCGTCTTTACTATTAAGCGTTAAGTTAGATTCATGAAAGCCGGCGAACTCAAATTTTCTTTTTTTCAGTGGTAACGCGTGTTGAAATTGGACCATTGACAATTAATTTAACTACTAATGTAAATGTAAATGAAACTAGTGATTTTGATGAATATAATTCGAACGCTATAATGATAAAACCGTCTCCAATATCGTTGCTTCGGAAGGAATTTTCTCAAATATAGCAAATGAAGAACGATCAAAGCGCTGAGATACTAATGGGCATGTCTCTATATATTCAGTCAATTTGCCGTATTAATATATTGGCGCAGGTAAAGGTTTTAAATAATTTATTTACGCAATTTTGCTAAGGCATGCATCGTTCTTAGCGGATTAAAAGTATTACTGTTCCGTGATTTATTCGTGATCTCCGTTACCTCCATATTAAGTGCCTCCCCCTGCGTGAGAAAATCACTATGGGAATTCCAAACAATTGAATTCAACGACATTAAGATCGTTTCTACCTTCGAAGCCAATGTGATTTTAAGCTCCGATTACCTTCTTGGCCTAGGAGAAGGAAGACATGTGGGAGCGAAACGCAACGACAATTAACTTCTTGAACCCCCGCCACTTTAGCCACCTCCTGATATCCCCAGAATCCAAACACCCCTGGAAGACCCCCCTCTGGGAGGGAATTAAATATAGACGGGGATTGGATAAGCAAATGCTTCATCGCTACGTCATTATCTCAGCCTTCGTGATGGATCTGGAGGTGGCTTGCAGACTTAACATCCCGTGTCCCAGGAGAGGGGAAAGCATCCACTGGAGGCTGGCATTGTTGCGGAAGAAACGGCCGTGGACCACTGAGATCGGATGATGGGCGGAAACAAGACTTCACGAGTCATGCTTTCTTTCTTTTTATTCAGGATACCAACTATTGAAGAAATTAATACGAATGGCAAGCAACGAGTGACTGCGCGGATATGTAAATCAGTTGGTTATCGCTCCAGTTTGGACGACAGTAGGATTTGGGAAGTGGCCCAATTTTCGCGTTTTAAATTTTGGCACTGGCAGCTTTGCACTGTCGGGGGAATTTGTCGTGAAGTTGTGACGGATACATTTATATTCACGGTATAAAACAGTGGACCAACATCCGTGCAATCAATCATGAAGAATCCTGTTATGTCCGACGTTGTAGAAAATTTGGAAGAAATATGTAAAAGCAATGGGTTGAGTGCTTTGTGTTTATGTAAGGTTTATATAAGCTTTATTTGGGCGAGATTGAGACTGAAAATTCTCTTCTGCCTAACTTTCCATCAATTAAATCAATGAGAAACATAAATAAGGTACAGATGAATAGAACTAGTGAGGACTAATTTTAAAGGAATGAATATGAAAAATTCATAAGATAGTAATTAGGAAATAAGATCCACTGCAGGAAAACACCCGCAAAGAAGGAGAGTGTGAAAATCCAGCGCAGACCTACTAAAAGTATAAGTTAAAACATGTAAATCTGTTTATAACATGGTAATCAAAAAAGTAGTGCTAATAAAAGAAAAAAAATCAATAATTTGACGCATTTCATTGATTCAATTTTAGAAAAAAATTAATATCACAAGAAAATTAGCATTTTAAACATAAAATAAAACATCCTAAAATTAAAATATTTTGAAAAATTATAAGTAAAAACATTCGATAGGAAAATTCTTATGAGAGATCATAGAAATACCTTTACCTGCTTCAACTTAGGCTACTACGTAGTCATTTTATCCTTTTAGAAACGAAGCCGATGCATTTCGGAGGCGAGATTTATCCACCATTCTATTTTGCTTGTAAAATTCATGGCAGTAGGAGTGCTTCCGGGGTCCACGCATTTTTCTGCGGTGATGCTAATGAGGATGAAATAAAAGTCATCCAAATTTTCCAGTTGGTGCGCTCCCAGGAATTGCGTCATTTAGGTCGTATTTCGTTGAGTCTCTCTTCACGTCCAGTCGAGAGCATGTTCTTCAATTGTGCGTGCTAACAAATCCAGTTCAGCGTCAGTGGAACCCAAAGGCCAAACCGTATCGAAAGTATTTCCGAGGTAAAGTCATTTCGACGCTATGAAAAGAAGGCGATCTATCAAGAGCGACATGTTAACACCGTTTTGCCGAAATTAGCACAAATGAATGGGAAATGCTATATCCTGAAGCTATATAGATATAACTACCCCCTGGTGGGAAAACATTTTAAATTACTTCCATCCCACTCTTGAATGTCAATTAACACGTGTAACACTCGGAGTCACCCATATACACAAGTAAAAGAAAAAATATATGATGCTGTAAGATATATATAAATATACTGGTACTGGAAAAGGTACAATAGTTCAACAGTAAATTTTGGTGTCCCCGTTTAAACTAAATATATCCAATTCGGTAATCGTATTTATTAAGAGGTCGTCTTTTCCACAGGATTGTAATATTCAGACTATATAAATATGTATATTGTTTCAATGGAATAGATATAAATTAGATAGAACATATATTTAGTTTATTGCTTAGTTACAACTGATTCTCTATTTTTTAGGTCGTCTATTATTTTTTTATTTATATCCTTCATGTTTTGTGCATGTATGCAGATGATTAAAGCATCATCTATATGTTCCACTCTATGAATTCTAGGCAGACAATCAACTTTTGGTGGCTTCGGTTCAAACTACTTTGAAACAATGTATTAACTTTCATTACTGTCTTCCGTTAAAGGCATCACCTTCTCTATCGAAGACCTAATGATGGAACTAAGGTTAGTTATATTCTTCCTGTGTTTAATCACATTGAAAACTCTACCAATTTAAATTACTTCAATATGAATCCCACCTTAAATTTTAGTATTATTTGCTCTCCCTACATAATCACTGAAAAGACACTATTTGTAGATAAGGTTAATCGATTTTCATAGAACATATGATAATATTTCTATGGAATTCAAGATTTCCACATGAATAAATGACACTGAAGAAAGCATGTGTCGTTCACCATATGTTCTAGCATTGCATCTGTCGTCAGCCGTTTCGCAGTACGCTCTCCAATGAAAGAAATTCCTCGGTTTCTTTAGACACACGCTATTTTGTGGGAAGCACGTTTCTTAACGGAGCCTTTGCTTCCCATACAGATGACGAGGATGCCTGTAATAGAACCGTCTCACGAATACCTTGCCGTTGCTTAAGAAAGCCCGTGTACTGAAATTTGCATCTAAGTTTAATTTCACGAGATCATTCACCATGATTTACTTTGAATTTATCGATCCGGAGATGGATTTTACACATCTCGCCAAGCCACTATAAAGCCTACCGATATCCTAAATTGTCCACAGAATTTATAAATTGGCACCTGTATCTCGAAATTCAACTTAATTCTTCCTGCGTTATTGGACCGTAGTCTAATATTTAAATTCATAACTCCGGCGAATCGCCAATTTCGAAGTCATGAATTCACAGATGTATATAATCATCTCAAAGACAAAAAATCTGATGAGGCCAGCACATGACTTTCTCCATATATAAGATGTAAATACTTATCTACGACAGTAATTTCGAACTCTATATTCCATCTAAACTTGGTAGATGAGTGATTAATATATATATTATTATCTTTGACGCCAAAAACATTATAAATAATGTTTTTTGGGACATGATCGATGAAAAACGATGGAATTAGCCTTTCGCCCATAGAGCCCAGAGCGCCCACTAAGTACATAATCAGCAACTTCCGGTTTATCAGTATTTCATGAATACCTCCTAAACAATCAGTGATACAAAAATATGTTTCCAACAAAAATTATAGTATTTTTTTTTTCTAAAACTTTTGTAATTAATAGTATATACCTAAATATCATATTTTTGGAGATATTTTGAAAACCGGAAATGAGCTTTGAAGAATGAAGCTCAACTTCCGGTTAACTGATTTACTCCAAAACCTAATCAACTCTAACGACATTAACCAAAATACTATTTATGAAATTTCGTGTTGATACAACGAATGGTTCTCATGTTAGAGCGCCCACAAAGTACATGTCAGCTACTTCCGGTTTATCGGTATTTCACGAATAATTCCTAATCAACCGGTGATACAAAAATATGTTAAATACAAAAGTTATAGTAAAAAACATTATCTAAAACTTTTATAAGTAATACAATACACGTATATATCATATTTAGGAGATATTTTGAAAACCGGAAATGAGCTTTGATGAATGAAGCTCGACTTCCGGTTAACCGATTTACTCCAAAAACTAATCAACTCTGACAGCACACACCACAGTACTATACATTAAGTTTGGTATTGATACGACCACTAGTTTTCACGTTAGAGCGCCCACTAGCACACACACACACACACACACACACACACATACACACAGACATCATTCCGAAAATGGTCAAAACGTGTTCCAGGGACCCCAAAACATGCATTTCCGTTGAAATCTCGAAGTCGATTTTTTTCATGAAAACAATACTTTCTCTATACTTCGTACATGGAGAAAGTAAAAAACAAATATTAAATGATACGTGAATGTCGAATGGCAGATTTATGAATAAGCTCCGTCATTGACTAAATTTTTATTCTTCAATAAAATACAGTTTAGTGAACTTTGAGGAATATTCTGCAGAATTTACAGTGTTCATCCCGGAGGTTGTACCGCATTTTCCTTCACAATCAGCATCCATTAGTTTGGTGAGAGAGGTGAGGTTTTGTAAGGAAGTGAGGGATTTTGCTCTAGCTTTCCTCATTTAGCTAGGACGATCTTGTGAAAAAAGTCCTAGAAAGTGTAGCACAAAGACTCCACAAATAACAATTTTCATAGCGTTTACAGAAACGTTACCAAAATGTATGCCATTAATAATTGTTATTCATACCACAATAGCTTTCATATAATGGGCAGAGTTGATATAATGAGACGTGGTCCTCTCTCACGGACCATGAAAATGGTCAATGAAATTTTAAAACATTGTGATCGAAACATTTTTAATGACTCCTTTATGTCTCTTAGGAGGATATTTTACAAATATCTTAATCGTTTTTAATATTTTATGACTTTCTGTATTTTGGTGTATTTTACGTTGATATTTTTCTTGTATTGTTTTGTATTTTATCATAACGCTTATAATTGGGGCTTTTAGCGTTAAATAAATTGAATAAATAAATAGATAATCACAGCTAGAAGCAATATTGAGGAATAATATAGTAAACGAAAGATATTTATTTATCCTGTACGAAATATTTTTATGATTAACCTCACATTTTTGTCGTTTCTTGACATCATGAAGACACAATATATAATGAAAACAGTATATTAAACTAAGATTAAACAGCGATTAAATATTCTGCATTTCACTTCATTTTTACTCGTCAAGTTAGAAGGAAACTAGGCTGTTACTACTATAAACTGGTATAACAAAATTGGGACCGTAAAGGGTTGGTAATATTGCTGTTAGTTTCAAAAGAAAACTTGCATTGGATTCATTATTCTCGCTGATTCAAAAAGAAGCCCTATTAGCTTCCTAGTTATTCCCCCTTTGGCTTTGGTACTGGGATTATAATGGAGACACGACTCACAGATTCCTGTGGTGGAAAACTAACACAATCGGCTGCTCTGCAGAGTGTTACTAGGACACGCAGCCTTGTTCATGGCCCTTTTTTCAACCTCCAAAAGGCTTCAAGCGACTGACGAGATTTAAAGCAGGGAAACTTGTAATTTTTGCTCCCTGGAGAAGAGATAAGTCAGAACGCCTGGTGTCAGAGGATGACGTCCGGGGTTCAATAAACTTCGCTTAATATTAAACAAATAGGCAAATCTTGTATCAATCCCTCAAGATAAAATCAATGGTAATAGGCTACACTATGTGGAATTCCAAAGAAATATATTGAAGAAATAACATTTTTACTTGTACTATTTTACACCGTATATTTTACACGTATATTGATTTTATTTATGGAGCCAGTACAGGCACTAAGGCTAAACTTTGCATTGTAACTTCTTGTCACCTGAAGATGTAAGTTATCTTACGAAACCGGTCGTGTGTAAAATATACGGTGGAAAACAGCACAAGTAAAAATTTATTTCTTCAATCTCTCAAGAATCCACTACTTCACTTCGCAATAAGGTACTGTTAATGAGAGGGTGCGAAGAAAAAATTTCTAATAGTTAATGTAAGCGGATTTTAAATAAAAATAGAGTAGACATCCTGCTAGGTGTTAATAACGTTTATGTTTTTAATTTCTGTCTGTATATAAATCTCACTGAGAACCAATAAAACGGAATCAAAAGTAAAATCTGACTTCAGTAGTTGTTCCTACTGCACTATCTTGACGAATGGAATCTTTTTTGTCTTTTGGTACATGATGGAGAGTAAGCTATGTTTCAATTACTTTTTTCTCGATCTTATTCAAGATTGTGATGAAATGAAACATTTATCTGGTCTAACTAATTGAATTCTTGGAAAAAGATTTACTACTCCCTCTATTCTAGGACAGGGAGTAATTTAAAGCAGAATTCATTCATTCCTCATCTTGCCTAGTAAGCCTCATACCTCATGTCTTTTTGTTGCTAATACGAGGGAGAGTAGAGGGTTGAGATTGAATCCGGCCTCCAGGATGGATATTGAACGGAATCAATTTTCAAATTTTGATACTCAACTTTGTGTTTATACCACGAAGCATTTGTTAGGTTTTCAGCTGCATTGAAATTTTGCTAATTTTGATTGTAATGAAGATGAAACGAAACCATTCACGCGTATGTTTGGAAAAGTTCCTTGAAATTTAAATTTCCCCACAAACATTGAATACTGATTTATGTAGACTTATAGAACTTTCAGTGCATCTCATATCTAATAGCAATGTTAAGTGTAACATAAATAGGTATTATTAGGAATAATATTTTTTAAAACTTATATAATTATGTTAATCCTTATTGTATACTTGGTTTAATATAATGGGAATGTATGTGAATAAGAATAATCTAACAGAAATATTTTACCTGCGTAAAAATCTTTTGAATATCATTTTCTAATCACCTCAAGAATATCATAAATGCTTGAGGGATTGATAACAGCGATGCGTTGGCAATTGTAAGCTGCTTTGTTTATTTAATAGGCCACTGTGTACTTCTTGCCGAAATTAAGTTATAAAATGTTTAAATAGACACTTATTTGTCTGAAGATATCTCGAAGAAATGTATCGACAATATGTAAACATCAAAAAAGCTATACTTTTCAACTCGAAGAACTGTGAGTAATCAAGAGAAATATGCTAGGCCCGCGGATAGTACCAAATTTATTACCTTTCACTCTGTAAAAAAAAGACCACCTGAAATTACAACCCTTTAAACATCAGCGGTAGATTTAGAACGTCCCCTTTGGGAATGAAAATTGTCCAGAGAGAGAGCGAGCAGTTTTTTCCGCAGAGTTCGAGTCATTTTTTACCACACGCGAGTAAAAACCGATACCTTCCCCTACAATTTCCACTCCTGAAAAATTGTGACGCATCAATCTTCTATACGAAATAAACCTTATGCGTCACAGAAAATGGAGTCCTAATTTGTCGAGGCAGTACTGTGTTTAATTGTCTTTGGGATTTTGAGAAACTTAATAAAATGTCCGTAATTGTAGTCCAGACATCTCAAGTTCGCCCAACTCTGAATCGTAGAGAATGGTCGGGTGAATTCAAATCTGTGAGGCTTAATTAGTATTATACCTTGTACAGGCGATCCAAACTTCTTAGATACGGAAAAAATTAAGTTCCACAGAAAATGACCTTCGCGCTGAGTAAATCTTGTATAGCATACAGACCGCTGAAGGTCTCAAACAGAAGGCTACCCCTTCTACCGTCCCAAAGTTAGTTCAAATAATTTAGGATTTAGAAACATTTACTAGCAAATAAATTGGTTTAGCTATCAAACATAATTGCCCATTAATAAAATTCTTATCACTTGATATAATTGCCTACCTCAAAAATTAGATATAAAAATAAGAAATACTTTGGTTAATTCCTTTTGTGAGATTCTTATTTCTTTTAAATATTTCTTCATATTTATTTTAGATAAATTTTAATTGTGGATGCACTCCAGGTTGTTTTCTAAGGAAATTATATAATACTTTTAACAAAGACATTTGAATAATGGTTAGAATTAAGCGTATTAATCCATTTTCCATTTAAGTCGAGAAAGATTTTTAAGTTTATAAGAAAGATATTTTCAGGAATTATTTAATAACAAAAATCATCATGTTAAGGTGCACACTATCTTATTCTCTTCCTCAATTTCCCAAATTTTGATATTACTTTTGTAATAATTCAAGCAAAATCAAAGGAACTTGGTGAGTGCAATCTCATGAAACCATTCTATGGAATACCAAAAAAGATATTTCTGGAATAAATAGAAGTCTTCTGAAAACAGAGATATTGAAAGTATCTACTTCGATAGAGTACTCTCCCTGGGGAATAAACACACCTCGGGCCCACCGCTCCGTTTCTGATACCGGATATCGCAAATTCCGCCTAATTACCGATAAACCGAGTAACGTGAAACCACTCCATCCTCGGTCTAGCGGTCCGCTAATAACCGTGAATACGGTGGATGCATATATTCCAGGATACTCCAGCAGAAATCACGATGACGCTAAGGACACGTGAGAGACCGATTCCAGCATTCCCATTTAATGCCATATTCTCCCACATAACTTTCCATACATAAGTGCCACGGGATCTCCGTCTCTGGAGACTGGAGACCCCGCTAATCCCAGCGAGGAATCTCTCTCCATTGGAAGGGAAAATTACGGCTGCAAATCCTCTCGGAGACCGTGAATTATGTTTTGACTCCTTTAAACAGACAGTTTCCGCCTCGATCGGCTCCCTTCGAGTGCCAATTAATCTCGCGCCTTTTCCCACAAGGCCTTGCGCTCAAAAACTCTCTTTCTCTCCTAACCAAAGTCTCTCGCGAAACACGCAATGTATTCTTATCCACTCTCTCAGTCCCTAGATCCCTTACGCAAATTACACTACTCTCAATACCTTCCTACTGCGGTATCTTGAATGAAATGTATTTCATTTCTCTTTGGAACATGGTAGAGTTTGACGTATCTTGGGTTTACTTTGTTTCATTCATGCTTATTGACTTGATGATATGAAATCTACGGAGGAATGAATTACGTTTATCATGCAATGGGCACGTTTTTAAATTCATCGATGGATCCATCAACCCGTATGTTTTTTATTAGCTGGTGGATTGACGATGCTTTCCACCGATGTCGATTGCTTCCATCAAGATTAATTTCTGATGAAGAGCCGATGATTTTGATGACAACAGCGGGTGATTCAAATGTTAATATGAATAACCTCATAAGAGGTTAGTAAATGGCAACTTACAATGGGAAATATCACATATTTACAATGCAACAGACAAAAAACAAAAACGATGCGATGAATTACGTTTAAACAGAGTTAAAAGAATTATGGAGATGGAACAAGTTGTAAATGCAACATAATCCATCTTGTCAAACAGCGCACAAACCAACGAACTGTTCTTAAACTCATCAAAAATCGATAAGTAATCTGACAAATATTGATGCAATCCTTCGCTCATCAGATTGATAAATTTTAGTATAGTTTAGTTTACTGATTGATCTAACATTCACAATAAATTCAGATATTGCACTGAATAGATGTCTTGTCAGATGCAAAAACAGTACAGAAGTAAAACGTCACATTATTAATAGTACAATTATGTACTACATATTACAAAATAAATACAAATATGCATCCATATATATTTATATACTTACATATGAAAATGCATAAGTTTTCACAAAAGGGGAAATAAACGCAAATTTTGTACTCAATATTACAAAGTAAATACAAATAAAAAACCTTCCCAATGGCTTTCATCTTCATTCTTCATAATTGAATGTTAATAAAATGTTATTCATGTGGTCATTCTGCAACACACATGTAGAGTTTTTTCCAATTATAGCATTCGGTGTGGTAAACCAGATCCCTACTCCACATCTTTCCCAGAAAACCTCATTCCCCCTCAATCTTTTGATTGGGTTGATGGTGCAGGCAATATAACTCCATCCAGCCGTTCTGCTTGACAGACAGACAACTTAGCAGACAGATATTCCCTCCTTTCTTTTTATACGACGCCTTCTATCAGCTCTAAATGTATTTGTTTGTTCGATTGTGGAGTGGTACTAAAAAGGATGCTGCTGATTGACGATCTTCACAACGATTGGCATCACGATGTTTCCTCTTGATGCATACAATTAACCAAACCTTTTTTTCGTAATTAGTTCAATCTACAGTCTATTTTGTAACTGAAAAAATGCACGATGATGGATACGTCTGAAAAATACCAATCGTAGCACTGGAAATAGGTTTTCAGAAGCGAATGCTATGATATTAGTTTTTTATTAATAGTCTTCTCTCGTACAAATTTTAATGAAAGTTTCATATAAAAATCTATAGCCACGATTCCAAAGTACAACCGGCCCTATTTTATCGAGGTTAATTAGTTCCAGATTACCGCTATTGCTGAATTTCCGCAAAGTAGGATTCTTTATTTATAAATCGAATATTTTCCTAATTAACGCGTATAAAACAAAACTACAATCTAAATACGTATACTTAACATTATTAGAGTCTATAGGCACGAAACAACCCTTAACTCAAATTTAAACTCGCATTAGCCAATATATTAGACTAATAACAGAAAATAATACATATTATGCGTTACAAATATCATGTCTTTTTGATGAATATACATATTTGAAAAGACAGCGAGTGAAGCTACGAAAGTATAAGCGGGAATTGGCAAGGGTCGACTGTACGCAAGTTTTCAGCTAATCTGGTACCTAAATGGAAAAACTATTCCATCTAACCTATCAAAGTATTCTAGCTACAGCCCAAGCATGAATTTAGAACTTAAACATGTTTTTCTATAGAATTTAGAAGAAAATCGAAACTTTTCACTTATCCGAGCAACCTTAACCACGCACAAAAACAGCCTTCCCTTCGCTTTCTGATACCGCAACTGGATTCAGATAAAAATTTAAAAGGTTCCATGGCATCTCATCTCCTCTACCACCCGAGACAATGGCGGAGGCTTTGCAAAGGAAACGGAGGATTAAAAAGTTAATGGGCCACACGATAGAGGGCGGAGCAATCTTCCATTATTGAAGGCGCGAGGAGATTGGCTTCACAATGGCGATCGGAGGCAGTTAGGACGTGCTCATTAGTGGAGTAACAGATCGGTAGAACTCCCTTTGGAAAGAAGCAGTTTCGCGATGCATCTCATAAGGGTAAGATCAGGGACGACGTGATCAGAATTTTAGGCCGATGTAAGTAAATGAGTTCCCGCCATCTTAACTGAGGGGATGGAATAATTTGAGTTTAGAATTTTTTGCCGATGTAAGTAAATGAGTTCCCGCCATCTTATGCGAGAGGATGGAATAATTTGAGTTTGTTTTTCGGCATGGGATGTAGAAAAATGTTTACATGAAATGATCTAACGTTTTTTATTCCGGATCAAGGGAAATATATTCTGGATGCGGAAAAACGTAACACGTGGAAAATAAAGGGTTGCAGTTGGGCCCTACACATTTCAACGTAAGATCCGAGAAAACATTAAAAACGAGAACGTTAGATTGGGATTTCACTGTATTTCAGTTACTTTTGATTTTTAAAAAGGATTACTACCGAAGTATGAGTATTTTCGAGTAATTTAATGTATTTGTTTATTTTATACCTTAGCTACAACTGATTATGTACCGTTTAGGTCATCAATTATTTTGTAATTACATCCTTCATGTTTTTTACATGTATGAGGTTGATTTAATCACCATTTCAATGTGCTATTCTGTGAGTTTCAGGCAGACAACCAACTTTTAGTGGTTTCGGTTCTGACTACTTTGAAACAACGTATAAACTTTCATAAATGACAATAATAATTCATTTAGTTATTCCTTATTAAATGCTATTAGAAGCGTTATTCATTGGGTCATTTTGATGGTCTTTTTGTACTCGTAGCATTCAGACTCGGTGAGGAGAGCAAAGCTTAATTGCATCACCTTTCCAGGGATTAGGCTTGAGACTCATTCCGCCTCCACGGCTTTAAGTAGTTGATGGTGCATGGGAAGAGGATTTAAAGCCCTATCTAGCTAATTGTCTCATAGAAAGACAGACAGTAACAATAAATGGATTCTTTTAACCCACCACGATTTTCGTGAGCGCGAATCAGAAGAGATTTCTTTAGGGCTCGCACAGCACGATTAATTCATTCCCAACATGATCCGTATTCTCTGAAACCGCAATTAAATTCATTTTTAATCGGTTAATTAAAGATGTTACATTCTTCTTAATACCCTCCACACAAAAGGAAACATTTCTAAATGATGGAAAATGAAATTTTTCTTAGCACAGGAAAGCGTGCAATTTAACCCAAGGTTATACAAGAAGTGAAAAATGGTGGCTTGGCTGGGACTCGAACCGAGGTCTCCCCCTTTCCGGGCAGGTGTTCTTACCAACTAAACTACCATAATATATACATAAAAGATACTGCTACAAAGTAAAAGTATCATATTATTAATATTCAAAGGATTTCTTGTGTAAATATTATATTTGTTAATTTTAAAATTTTCTAAACGGGATTTCTTTAGGTACATATTTATCTTGTGGCGCAGTTGAAGTAATTGGATGGAATTTTTCAAGGATTGTACGTACATTTTTGTCTTACAATCTTTGATATTATCCAAGGCGCAAAGCAATTTATATTTTCTCAGTAAGCACTCGAAACGATTTCAGAAAGACTGCATTTCCCGTCGAGCTCGGGTAAAATTTTGCTGACGAAGAGATGCATCTTTCTCTCTATCTTAAACGATACCATCTGCTGTTAGAAGAATCTTCCCTTGGAGAAAAAGCGATTCAACTGGGATAATACTTTCTCCACGGACATTCTTTCGGAGAAGGCAGAATAGGGAGAAAGATAAGGACGCAGAAGAGAGAAATATGGCTCCAAAACAACGGTAAAGAATAGGAGCTCGTAGATTAGAGTAGTCGTAAGGTACGTAGGAGATGAGATTCGTGGCCGAGCATCATTTGTTTTCGGTCTTCGAATATAAAGGAAGGAAAAATAAGTAAAAGAGAGGATGTTATGTAAAAAGAAGGCAATTTCTTATATGAAATGAACCACGAAAACATTTCGCTAGTTCTTCAAACCAAAGGAGAGTATCTTACTTTGGATAAACACAAGATTCTGATTCTTTTGATTAGTGTTTCTCAATTTTATAGCCTAGTACGTGCACTTCTCACATTTTAATAAGCATTTAATGTTCTTTATATTAGAATTTTTACATGTATAATTAAATTTCATATTAGTTTACCAGCAGTTTCGTTTTTATTTCAATATAATTTTTTAAAAATACATCAACATTCTGCATAAGGCTAATTATAGCTCGCGATAAACAATGGTAAATAAATAAGGAAAAAATTAAAAAACTAAATTGAGTACAAAATGATGAAACAAAAATACAGAAATTGCAACCATGCTCAGAAATAATTTAAAAGGGAGATTAAAGGATCAAAGTTTTCATTGAAAGACAAATGGCTGGAAATTAAAGGTTTTTAAGAAGCGGTAACTGATAATTCATTGACGTGGAGTATTCAAATAGAAGGTATTAGATATGGTAGGTGGAACCCGAAATTTTTATCAACAGTTAGCCAGAAGAAATTGCAAATTTTCCATTTCAGATCTATTTTTTATTCGTTTCACAAGTGTGTAATCTTTCTTATGGTAAATCTATTCTAAAATTCTATTTCTCCTTCTTTTACAAGCTTTCTATTTCACAAATTTAAAAAAACTAAACAGCATTCTTGCATATTTGCGAAATTTATTTTTAAAGATTAGTTTCCTTGGAAAATGAAATCATTTGCACCACTTATAAATAAGTACTAGTCTTGAAAAAAATTTCCTAGTCTTGAAAAAAAAATATTTGCATTTATTTACGTAACGGAAGGTTAGTAAACATTGGCAAGGGCCTTCTTGCACGTTCTCAAGTTTTCCCACGGAATGAAACCTCCGCGCATGTACAAGCATTAAGTATTCAGGAATGGGTCGACTGAATAATATATGTGTCGGAGAAGGAAGAAGGTTTGAATGCAGAAGTAGCAGGAATTGGCGAAACGATGATTTTGAGAGATAGGTGTAGTCGAAAAGTAAAAAATACTATTGCGAGGGTTATAGCACTTAATGTATTATGAAATTGGCAACAGAAATAAACAGTAATTAAATGAATCGGAAAGAGATATCCCAACGTGTTGAAATTATATTGCCTACGAATAAAAACTTTGAAATTGAAATCACATATGCATCTGAATTTGTGAAGTGAAAATTGAATTAATTTATTCGAAGTAAATTACAGTGCAGTTCCAGTACATAACAAACGCGGTCTCCGAGAGGCATCAAAAAATAATTACCAGGAACTAAACGCTGAAACAGATAGATACAGACTATTAGAGATAATAAAAGGGTAGATTTGTTAAGGATATTGGTTTTAATCGTTTCAATGTACCCCACTGGCCACTGGCGACTTGCGGTGGTATAAATTTAAGTTTAATTTCCTCTCTCTGATTCTAATACTTGCTTTTTCTGTAATTAAGTATGTAATTTACGATTCGGAAAGTTTTTTTAACATTCGACTCCTTTCATTCGTAATGTCTTCATTAAATTATTTTTCAATCTCACCGATTAACTTGGAATCCTTTCTGTTCATTTCTAGCATCTTTCCATCCTTTGCCTCGAGGAGCGAGTTTCCCTAACTATCCCTTGTCTTTATTTTGTAGTTTTATTTGAAAGTTATAATTTATTGCATGCCAAACCATTGTGTAAGGGGTTTTCTCCAAAATTTCCTTATATTTACATCTAATATATTTTTTATCCCATAAGGCCTTAAAGTCTCTGTTTGCAATACTTAGGCGTTCTTTAAACAATTTACATTAATTTATTTTCCCTATTCCGCAATATGTCCATTTGCCACCTTGTGTGGATAGTTTGAAATTGCATTATCAAGATTAATTTGCCTTATTCAAAAAGTTCTCATTTTAAGGTATTTTGAATTAGGATTTATGTTCATTACTTTCTTATTTTATCTAAACAGGCTGTAAATGAATACTTAATAATATGCTATAGTTTGAAAGATTCAAACAGTCGTAGTCGTAGTTGTCCCCTGCAGGAGAATTACTATTTTATGGAGCTCTTACACACTAATATCTAAATAGGTGTCTTAACATTTAGTTTGGCCATGTTTTTCAAATAATGAACTTTCACTTAAGCTGCATTGACATTGTAAAATTATTTTTGGGAGAACATAAGTTTCTATCTTCCACGATACTACCATTGACTGAATTTTTGTCGGTTGCATTCCGGAGCAGATGGGACGAAACATGATGCAATCCATCACTAAGACATCTAGATGATGGAAAGATGATGACGTGGCTTATCATTTCCAAAGACTAGGAATATATAGAGAAGGCTATCATTCTATCGTCAAAAGTAGATTATGGTGGTTGCATTTAAAGACATGTTTGACGAAGTGACTTCAAAGACTTTAACTCATCCTGGAAAAATAAAGAATTAAACCTTCTGAAAATATTCCTTTTGGACCAAACCTGGGTGCCTGTAATTAAAGTGCTGTTTAGCGGAATATATAAAATTTATTTCTTTATTTCTCAATTTTAGTTAGCTCTTCCATCTCTGGTTTCGTACCGCGGAGTTTTTGCCTAAAATACATGCCGCGTCATCTTTAAGTTATTCGAAACGAAAGGGTAAATATAAACAGAAGACCACTGGGAATTTTCGTTCGGTACATACGAGGGATGGCGGCAGCGCGCATACAAATTACTCGGAGGGAAAGAACTCTCGTATTTACGGGAAAAAGAAGAAAGTTGTGCCTAACTCTGTGGGGCGCCATTGAAGCTCGTTAGTCAAGGCGTCTTTTTTCCCATCCGGCGAGACTTTGATGCATGGGGATCGTTTTACACAAGTCGCATGGACATATACCATTGGGTCCATGAGAATTACTTACGAGGGGGTAAAACGGGATTAAATCCAGAAAGTAGAAAAGTAATGGTAAGAGGACGAATGTGGAAATGAGGGAATTTGACAGGGCATCGAACCGTTATTACTATTGTTCCGATTTGAATTGAATAAGCATAAATATCACTGAAATTATAATGAATAATAAAATTTACCTATATGATATTACAAGTAATAAACATGAGTAAATACATAAAGTACAGCTTTTGTGAAGAGAGCAATAATTAAAAGCTTATATAAAAAAAATAAAAACAGAATTTTAAATAAATGTTTGCATATATTATATAAATTGTTGGTAGCAAATATGAATACACATGAAATTACACAATTTAATTTACACTTATTTACAGTTACTGTTCAATTTGAAATGTATACCTAACATTAAAGGGGACTTATATTTTTTTATTTTTAATACAATAATAAAACAATTTGTGTAAAGAAACATATGGTATTAATATAAGTAAGAGTTCAGTTATTAACGTATAAATATTTACTTTTGAGTTCATCTCGCTGTAACTATTTCTTATAACCGTTGTCACACTTAATTAAATTATAATAAACAATAAATTGGAACTGAACGGTTCATTATGCATCACAATTAGCTGAGTTATTGGATTGTACAGAGTCTGATCTTGAAATGGCGTCATATCAGCAGAGGCAATGTCATCCCAGATGGCGTTGATTGACGCGATGATCTTGCGAGCTGTCTTGGCGGAAACGAGCACTAAAAAGTGACGACGCGTGCACACTCTGTGCAGGGAGAGTGTCGTTGCAGAACAATCTCCCTTCACTCAATCACTTTCTCGGCCAATGACACCCAGTCGTGCCAACGGAATGACAATGAGCGGACCGTGATTGGCTCAAAAGCGCGAGCACGTCACGTGACAAGGGTAGTAGAAGTGAATGAATCGGGAAGGAGAGAATTTGTTTATTTCGGCTGCATCTACTTGGCCCTTTTTCGGATCTCTCTCTCTCTATTTCTTTGTTGCGTCATTTGTAAGCATATGGATGAATTTCGAAGAGGAAAGTTAATTCGGAAGGTTTTTTTGGGTTTCTGAGGTCTTTGGTTCGAGTCCTGCTGTTGAAGATGGTATAAGGGTTTCAAATAAACCAAAAACTATCTCATTTTTTTTAAACGCAGCTGTTTTTGCAATTGGAAAAATACTGGAATGACTCCAAATGAAATGAAATAGAAAGCAATCCATAGGCTTATGATTCCTGCGGTATTTGTAGAAGTGTTTTCACTATAAATAATTGTTCTATAAATATCATACTTGAGACATCCTCTAGTACAAAAATCATTTCCTACTATATTCAATTTAAGAGAGGAGATATTTTTTTCCAGCTCATTAAAATTTAGGACTATTTTTTCCGTATCGTAAAGTAAAAAAAGAATTCAGCACCTTGCAATTTCGTATTATTATTATGATATTATAACAGAGATATTTCACTTTAATTTTATTTCCTCAATTCATTCCACGTTTGATTAACTATTCAGCTAGTACCTACCATGCAATTCATAACGGAATCCTAAAACATTTTTTAAGACACCGAAAATTAACGATCTTCACCATAATCGGTGTTTATTTGCATTCATTCGACTATTATTAGTGTATATATAAATTTCTGCGTTAGCAAGCTCATGATAAATGCAGTAATGATTATTAGTTATTTAGTAGATCATTAGTAATTTTGCTACCCAAATATCAACTCCAATGTAGATTTAACAGACAAACTAACTAACTCTCTGCAAAAGTTCAATAACCCGAAGGATTTAACCCGCCCAAATGCTTCCTCTTCAGACATGAGGACACTCCAGTGATGTCACCAGCTCTTCCTACCTCTCCGAGAGTTTCAATGACGAAACTCTTCTCCGTGTGAGAATGTTCGCTCGTGTCTGCAGACTGTGTTGAGCGCCTTCTACTCCAGCATTTCACTTACCGTTGTATAGCATTTTCGAGTTTTGAATTATCAACATCCTATTAACAAATAAATTGAGAGGAAAATTGTTTGCACCGCTTACAAAGAATTGGCTGATACGCGAGAGTTTCCGTACCTCAAGCGTAAGATTTTGAATTATTATTCACATAAAGCCTTATTAACTCCACTCTATATCTATTGAGATTATATTAACATTAATTATTAGATTATAGTAATATTACATGATCAT
Organism: Sympetrum striolatum; assembly: GCA_947579665.1. Classification (NCBI taxonomy): domain Eukaryota; kingdom Metazoa; phylum Arthropoda; class Insecta; order Odonata; family Libellulidae; genus Sympetrum; species Sympetrum striolatum. Next base: position 32,964,688 of record OX388346.1, read on the forward strand.
ACATGAGTCTCACAGCTTATGCTTGAATCTTACTTTATTTGACGCAATACGTGAGATATACTTCCAGGGATGATCATTTCTTAGATTTCTTTATTTCCTGTTTTCGTTAGTTTTAATTCCATTGAGATGTATGCTTAGAATTTGCCTTCTCATTAATCTACTCTTACTATTAAGGTATTTTCACTCGCCATGAAGAATGTTGCTTTCATAAATTTCTGTAATTCTAATTGTGGACCTCAAGAAAGGAGGAAGTTTGGAGGCCTCCGAGATGTGGGTTTGGCGTGTAATGGAAAAAGTAAGTTGGGTTGATAGGGAAAGGCGGAGTTGCTGTAGATGTTTGGGGAAAAGAGGGTTTAATTGAAGCAATAAAACATCGACTGAGGGAATGGATGGGTCAAATATTAGGAGGAGAGGGACTGCTTAAGTTTTTAATTGAGGGTGGAATTCAAGGGAAAAAACAGAGGGGAAGACAAAGACAAAAATATATCGGATGACTTAATGTGTGGGGTAAACTACCAAGAAGTGAAGTAGATGGCGTTGAATAGGATTATTCTATTTTTGGTGCATAGGAACCTGCCAAATGTATGTGGTAACATCATCATTTCTTGATTAACTCAAATGGGACATTCTTCATTTCGGAAGTGTATCCACTATATCGTCGGATATCTGATATATAATGTCTGCCAATAACTTAAAATGTATGATATTAACGCAAATATCATAAGTGGGGCTTCAATCAGCTATGTTAGTTGTATTTTTTCTAAGTTCCAAGAAGTCCTCATTTGAATTTTTGTTTATTTATGCATTTATTTATTATTATATATACTGCAGTTTTAATGCTGTCGGGTAGTAGTTACAAACAAGTAAATTTTCTAACAAAATATACGACCAAATTACACCCCGTAAACCCTTGCACAAGGAAGTCTCTTAGATAATAAAAATTCTAATTTATATCACTGAATTTACAAAAAATATTAGAATACACACGACTACTACGACTAGCTTTAATTTATATAACATCCCCCTGGGCCTAACGCTAATATACTTAAACCCCAGATACCTCCTAAATCCAGTTACTTTTACATAGTTTTAGACATTTCTTTGTCATACGTCATTTTGTCATTTTATTTTAAATATTTTGGACGTACGTGTAGAAAATTGCCTTACGTTGCCAAAGGTTACCAAGCTACTGGGAAAGATAGGCTTGTATCTCAAAAGTGACAGGCTAAATACGATCCTAGTTTAATGAATACGTAATGTAATTATACCAGCGTGTTGATCCAATCATTTTACATATCCATCTTTACTAATCACTCGCTTTGCTTGAGTAAAGTGTGTCTATTGGCAAATTCATCTTCAGTTGCCAATCTCGGAAAATGTAAATGTCTAAAACCGGGTCTGACCTTCTTCAAACTCCCTCTTGTACGTCTTCTTGCCCTAGATTCGTCTCGCAAAAAAACAGTTCCTTACGCCGTGCTCCGAGATTTACCGAAGCCAATGCACAAATCATTTAAAACGGTCGAGATAAAATTCAGACGAATTTTTTCCTGCTCGGCTGATAATCCGTCGGGAACTTGGCAGAGGCAAATCCTTGGCAAGGGAGGAAGACTCTGAGAAAACACAAATTAGTTATCTCTGCCATTGAGACAGTGTTCTTCTGTCACTCGCTGCGGTGGCGCCCTCATTGATCTGGGGCAAATCCTGGCTGCTGAGAGCATCTGGAGACCCCAAGAGACAAGACCCGCATCTCCCACGCACTGCTACATATATAAAGGCACGAGAGATACCGTTTAGTTCCTTCAGACCATATTCATTACTTTAAATCTCGCGGTTTCAACAAAGCAATGAAAACGGCAATGCTGTCTGCTCACGAAGGCGATATACAATACAATACAATACAATACAATACAATACAAAAGGTCTTTACTGGGCCAAATTGGGACCAAGAAGTCCCATTTTTGATTTAACCCTTGTCTAATACACATGGAAGCATAAATACACATACGATCAAAGCATTACAATAACATATACTGATTTTTGTCAAGTAATGTGTAAATAGAGCGAAAATATTGAAAGAAAAAATGATGTTGTTGAGCAAATAAAAAACTGTGTTAATATTAACCAAAGAAAAAATATATACCCACAGCAGGAAAACACCCACAAGGAGAAAGGATGTGTGGGAAACTTGCGAAGAGTTTAGGAAACGTTGAAAGAAAGGGAGAGATAGTAAGCATAAAAGATAATTCACAATTCAAAAGGTATTTACAGATTATTAGAATATAACATCGCAATACAAGAAATAAATACGATAATAAATACAATAGAACAAATGTCGTGATAATCATTGTATCATTTGCCAAAATGCTTTGATTCTGACGAAGGACTTCAGAAGTAAAAAATCTGATGTGGCCAGCACATGACTTTCTCCATATATATAAGATGTAAATATTTATCTACGAAAGTATTTTCGAACTCTGTATTCCATCTAAACTTTGAAGATGAGTGATTAATTTATATCATATTATCTTTTACGTCACAAACATTATAAATAATGTTTTTCGGGACATGCTCGATGAAAAACGATGAAACGGCTATTCGCCCACAGCGCCCAGAGCGCTCATGAAGTACAAAATCGGCAACTTCCGGTTTATCAGTATTTCATGAATATCTCCTAAAAAATCAGTTTTACAAAAATATATTTCAAACAAAAGTTATAGCAAAATTTATTTTCTAAAACTATTATAATTAATAGTATATACCTAAATATCATATTTATGGAGATATTTTGAAAACCGGAAATGAGCTTTGAAGAATGAAGCTCCACTTCCGGTTGACCGATTTACTCCAAAAACTAATCAACTCTAACGACTGTAATAAAAGATTCATATATGAAATTTGGTGTTGATCCAACAAATAGTTTTCATGTTAGAGCGCCCACAAAGTACATAATCATCTTCTTCCGGTTTATCGGTATTTCACGAATAACTCCTAATCAACAGGTGATACAAAAATATAATAAATACAAAAGTTATAGTAAATAACATTATCTAAAACTTTTATAAGCTATACAATATACGCATATATCATATTTATGGAGATATTTTGAAAACCGGAAATGAGCTTTAATGAATAAAGCTCGACTTCCGGTTGACCGATTTACTCCAAAAACTAATCAACTCTGACAGCACACACCACAGTACTATATATGAAGTTTGGTATTGATACGACTTATAGTTTTCACGTTAGAGCGCCCATTATCACACACACACATACACACACACACACACACACACACACACACACACACACACACACACATACACACAGACATCATTCCGAAAATGGTCAAAACGTGTTCTAGGGACCACAAAACATGTATTTCCGTTAAAATCTCGAAGTCGAATTTTTTCATGAAAACAATACTTTCTCTATACTTCGTATATGGAGAAAGTAAAAAGACGAACCCAATCTTTATACCTGAATCACTATAGAATCCCAAGAACGTTAACACAAAGTAAAGCACATGATGATAAGCTATTTTTAATTCAGTGATTTTGCGGATTCGGGATATTCCGTATGCCCCGAAAAACATTCCCGGGAAAGTGAACCAAAAGAAATATTTGAGGAAAATTTGCCGACCTGTTAAACATATACATACGGCAATGATGGCGCAGCAGGCTGTTACAAGTAATTTAAGATACGAAATTTTGATGTCGCCAAAGAGCATAATAAAAAACTAAGTAAGCCGTATTTAGCATCGTTTTCTCCTTAGCCGGTCATATTTTTTCTTGCTGCTGCCATTTTCTATGAATTATGGTATTCATGGATATTGGTATATTTCCGGATGTGATGTAATTTTAAAAAAAAGGAAAAAGCGTTCTTTGTTTCTGTGCTCGCAGTGCCGATGCGGATTCCGACAACATAGAGGGAACTAGATAAACAGTCGACAGCAGATATTAATTTTAGAGTCCTATCTATGAAAGAATCGGTGTAATCCGAAGATAATATCTTTTTCAGATACGTTTTATCGTGGAGCACGCATGAGGTAGCAGTCATATCCTGCTGCTCGTGGCAGAGTTAAGTCCTTTCCGTTCTCGGGCATTATTCCGTAACATCCAGAATCGTAAAAAAGTGGCAAAAAATGAAGAGAAGTCGAATAGAATGACATTTTGCGAAAGAGACTGTATTTAGAGGTAGAATACCTGAAATGGGATTCAACATGGCCGTATGCTTTCGAAAATCGAGAAGGGTGGTTCTCTATCCGACGCAATTTATTTGCATGATGTATTTTTGTCATCCTTTCTGCATGGATTTTTGAATATCATGTCGCCAAAATAAAGTTATTTGGTCCATGTGAATTTTTCCTGTCGCAAATATTGTCCACATCTCGTTAGCATTTGCAATTCCTATGATGCGATTTCACTTCAGAGAAGAACATTTATTTTTCCAATTCTATTGGAATTCTAAATGAAACGAGATGAGGCTTGATTTAGTTTAACTTGAATTATTAAGCTGCTTCAGTAGAAAAAAATCCTTTCGTTAATTCCCTAAAAATAGACCAAATTAGACCCGATTTCTTGCGAACAAAATGGATTTAGTTTATAAATTGGCCGCATAAATAAACTGTTGCAATCTATGTATGCTCTAGAGACGAAGAATAGTAACAATTAACGCTAATTGTGATTTTATCGACGGTGAACTAATTTTAGGTTGATACTTCTGCTCTATTTATCGTTTTTACAAGTCTTTGCAATTATTTTATAAGCTTCTTTCCGAGTAATAACCAATTACGAGAAACAAAAATTCCATGTCGACTGAAATAATGACCAATGATAACTACATTCTAAATAATACTCAAAAATACATTTCGTATAAAATAATATCCAACAATCATTAATGTCGTCTAAAATGAACCTTAACAATTAAGAAACAAATTATTATAATCATCACATTTTGTCTAAAATAATAACCAGCTATCTCTGCATTCTAAATAATATCCAAAAATACATTTCGTATAAAATAATATCCAAAAATACATTTCGTATAAAATAATATCCAACAATCATTAATGTCGTCTAAAATGAACCTAAACAATTACGAAACAAATTACGAAGATGATGTTTAAAACAATCGAATCTTAAACACGTTGTCAACGATTTTCTCGAAGCACCTTCCTCATCTTTGTCTTTAATTAATGCACACAAGGAGGAATGATAAAAAAGTTAACTGTAATTGTTGTAATTTCTGTATTGTTATTGTCTCAGGTTTCCATTACCATTTTTGATACTCAGCCTTTGAATACCTAACAATTACTGCGCCCAGAGCTTGTCGCCTCGGCTTTTACTGCAAAACTCCGGTCTGGTGACATTGAAATTTCCATTGAGTATTCCTCTTTTCCTCCCTAAAATCCGTCTGGGCCAATTCCGCGTCTCTATATTCAGCAACAGCTGCGGTCCGCAATAAGAACAATCCGAGGCTCCTTTATCGCGGTCGAAATAAAAGGGAAGAAAAGATTCGCCTCTGAGGTAGCTCGTCCTCCTGTCAGTACCGTTACCCATGTCACTCCGTCGCACAGTGGGCTAGAATCGAAAAAAGCTGGCCAAAAATAAAAAAGTGCTTTCTTTGAGTGCGGACTTTGAAACTTCGCATAGTCGTTCTTGAATAAATTCTGCATATAACTGTGAAATCATTTCCGTTGGTTCCCACGCGTTACAATTCTATAGGGGGTCAAAGTTGACCAAATTTTACGAAAAATGCCGGTCCTCGATTTTTCGCAAAATTCTTCCATTTCAAGCCAATCCTGAACTAAAATGAGCTAAATCATCGGGTAAAAAACGATGAAGTGTTATAAATCTAATCTTTATGCTTTATTATACTGGGTTTGAATGATCACAGTTGAATATTTGCATTATTTATACAACAAAATGGCGAACCCTTATTTTACGGCAAATTTCCACCTAAAGTGAGGAAAATAGTAGTGAATAAGCGCGGTGTACGCAAAGTTATTTATACCAGAATGTTCTTTGAAGGCTTCTGAAGGAGAATCTGAAATAAAATCCTGCGACAATTTGCGACGCCGATAAATAAAGCGACTTTTCGATGGCGATGCAAGAGCAATGTCCGCGCGGCGGAGCGCCACTTTCTGAGACGACCTCGGTTTTGAGAGGATATGCGGATAAAAACGATTCTGAACAGCGTTTATAGTGGCTTATAACTATGAATTAATACTCTATACACATTTCAGGATAGAATTACTTTATAAAATCCTAATGATATGAAGAAAATAATCTCTTTCTGTAATGTTCTATAAAGGTTTGTCTGTACATGCCTCCATTGACGTATCTTCGTTAATATTGAGATTCATAAATTTTTTGTATAAAATAAGTTCTGATTTTTTAAGCATAAGTGCATTTAACTTAATGAGTCTTACTGTTTGCCTTAAATAGAGTCATCATCAGAGGAATCTTCTTCTCGACACGCCATCTCTTCTTCATTGCTCATGCTCAGGAGCTCCTTCACTTCTTCGTCCATATTCCTTGATTTTCTTGTTGGAGCAGCAAAGCGAATTTAATTCGACATAAGCCCACATTTACCGGCGTTATTTTTTCTATCTCCTTCTGCAGATATCATTCTTCCGCCTGAATAATTGTCTTCGTCTCTTTTATCCACTGAAGGCGAATCAGTCTGCAGAATCTTGTTGAAGATGGTCGAGGATTCGCCCATATTATTTCACCTGTATTAAGAAATAAATTGTGAATTCCAACATAAAGTTAGCTATATTGTTATCAACTTCAACTACTATGAGCGAGGAAGAATTAAGGTGTTTATGTTTTTACCAGATGCATCGTTGAGTAAACGTAGAGGCACCAAGGAGCTCATGAAGAGGAACTCATCTGTCTTGTCCTCCGTTTGCCTCACTTGTTTATATCGAGAGTGGCCAGAGCTTCCGTCAAATCCGTATTTACATATTAAACTAGAATTAACTTTACTGCTTGATGCTGAGCTGACGATACAGATGCTTCGATACGGTATGCTGTGTGCAGCAGAAGGGCTTTCAAACTGACTCCACACGCATCTTCGGTAATATGTATCCCATCTGGATACGCAGCAGATTTTGCGTTTTTAACTACTTCATAGCTGGAGTACAACTTATGACCATGATTAATTGCAGTATCACGGAGAATTTTATATTGACTTTTTGTTAACTCTGACGATATAATTAGAGATACGGCCTCTTCTCCTGACAACTGAGACTGAACATTATCCGTTTTCCTCCACTTCGAAAGTACCCTCCTTGCTTTCGTAGGTGTGGTTGTCGTTATATCCTTGACTAACTTAGAAGCAGCCTCATCTCCTTCCTCTCGAAGAGTCACATCGCAGACAATTTAGCTGCGGAGTACGTGGCCCTAATCGATTCCGTTTTCCTTCGTTTAGTTCGTTTACTCGAAAGATGGAAATATAATTCTGGCCGTCCTCTAGCGTCTACCAAAATGAATTAATTTTACATAAGATAACTTATATACAAAATTTTAAACTATCAATAAACGATATTACAAACATCAAATAAAACTTAGATTTACTAACCAGGAGTCATAGAACTACTAGGTAAGTTCTATAGCACAATCTCGATAAAATTAGCGTTAACATTAAGCCAACTGGAATTGCGCTTGATAAATCTCTCATTATTGCGTAAACTCAGTTTCCATTTTCTTGAATAGTGCACAGACAAGAAATCATGGATATAATCAATAAGAGCATTTTGCCCACTCTCAAATTCTTGTAAGTGTATTTTTTTATTAGATATTTCATTAAACGCTGTTTCTTGCAAATTAATGATTCATTATTTCCCTCCATCAACCTATTATGCATTATTAAACGAGAAATGACCAAGTTAGACATGGTATTTCAAGTAAATAGCAAAATTCTGAAAATGTAACATAGATTCCTTAAATTTTATACCTTCCTCGGTAATACATTTAAAAAAATGGCAGCAGAAAGTCTGAAAACGATGACTAGATTTAGTGACACTAATAAGGAAACAGTAAAGCTATTGAATTTTTAATTTTCATGAAAAGAAAGGAAAATATTAAGTATAAAATTAAATGTAGCTCACCAAAAATATATTCAACACCGCAACAAGAGAATTCTGCAGGAAGGAACCTTAAGAAATTGCGACGCGTGAAATAGATGATATACAGAAATATCACCAGAACACAACTTCACTTCGGCACAGCCAAAAAATAACTGACTCCGAAAGAATATTTCGAGCTGAAACTGGCGGAAAGAGTACAATAAAATGAGTAACCGTTTTCCGCAAAATAATAGCTGGGTGTTATAAACTGAGCCCCTTCGAAAGTTTTACTTTGGTTTTAGGGCACACTCTGTCGCGCGCCCTCCTACCACAAGAGGGTCGTGCGAACGACAATATGAGTGAGTTTACTCATCTAGCAATTGAAGGTCGACGAGGAGAAGAGAGTCAGCCTCTATAACTTTAAGGATTTACTGTCAAAAATTTCAAATTTTAGAAATTGTGGCTCTATCAAGAAATCTGAGGGAAAGCAGTGACTTACCGCTAAATCCAATTTTCTTTAAGGATTAAATGAGAAAATTTTAAAAATCTTATTATTTTTCATCTTAATATATAAAACATAACTTCTCTTCAGCATAATATTTCCAAATTATAGCCATTCAGTTGCGTTTTTCTCCTCATGTCCTCTCAAAACCGAGGTCGTTTCAGAAAGTGGCGCTCCGCCGCGCGGACATTGCTCTTGCATCGCCATCGAAAAGTCGCTTTATTTATCGGCGTCGCAAATTGTCGCAGGATTTTATTTCAGATTCTCCTTCAGAAGCCTTCAAAGAACATTCTGGTATAAATAACTTTGCGTACACCGCGCTTATTCACTACTATTTTCCTCACTTTAGGTGGAAATTTGCCGTAAAATAAGGGTTCGCCATTTTGTTGTATAAATAATGCAAATATTCAACTGTGATCATTCAAATCCAGTATAATGAAGCATAAAGATTAGATTTATAACACTTCATCGTTTTTTACCCGATGATTTAGCTTATTTTAGTTCAGGATTGGCTTGAAATGGAAGAATTTTGCGAAAAATCGAGGACCGGCAATTTTCGTAAAATTTGGTCAACTTTGACCCCCTATAGAATTGTAACGCGTGGAAACCAACGGAAATGATTTCACAGTTATATGCAGAATTTATTCAAGAACAACTTTGCGAAGTTTCAAAGTCCGCACTCAAAAAAAGCACTTTTTTATTTTTGGCCAGCTTTTTTCGATTCTAGCCCACTGTGCGTCGTCAAGGTCCTCCCCTCAAGAATGAAAATGTCCCGAAGCCAAATAACGGCGGGAGGAAGGGATCTTTCCTACGGGAATAATACCGAGTCGCGGAATTCCATGGAAATCCGTGCAGTTTTCCAAAGAGGACGCCTCCCTCCACGAGTCCAATGCAATTTTCGCTAGGACAGAAATGGACTCTGTGAGGATATATCTCCCTGGGTCCCCTACGAAAACTCCTATGGTGTAATTTGACGGTTAGAGTCCCATTTTACCGATTCAGATTCCGACTTTTAAACCAGCCTAAATTTAAGTCAGTATTCGGGCCATTGTTGCTAGTGAGATAATTGCCGGATGGTGGAGGTATCAATTGTTGAAAGAATTATAGTCAACCTGCTATGACCACGGTGAAAAGCTTATCAATTTACTTTCTTAAAATATAAGAATACGATTAATTCGTGAATAGCATGATAAACGAACGGTTGTCTATTTGTTTAACTACATAACTTATTCATAAATAACGTATCACTCGAGATTAACAGATTATAGGGTAAGAAATGTTTTCTACAACAAAGACGCCCGTATGAAACAATAATCGGCTACGATATTGTTGAAACTAGTGTGCGCAACAATAAATGGTGGCGATATTGTTGAAATTATTGTCTAAAAAGGAAATTAAACAATTGACAGCTCTTTGGCAAGCAAATTTAGCTGCATCTTAATCACTCAATTAAGGCAAGCACTGGTAAGCGTATTCTGTGAGCATAAATCAAAAGAAAATATATTCGAAGCGTTTGTATTAATGATAGCAACACGTTTGTTTGCTCATACTTACAGTAGTGGTCGGCCTTGGTGTCGAAATACGGCAACTGCAAGATTAACGCAGTGATAATTACATCGTGGATAATTTAATTATGAGGAAGAACTTAAATATATTCAAAAGAAATTTATGTGCTTATTAGAACTACCTTAAGATACATCGAGTTTCTCAGTAGCTTGTGAAGCAATCCCAAATTCCTTTGGTTGTTAAGTGAATGTTTTTTAATTGGAGTGAAATGATAAGAAATGAATCTTCATTTTTTCGAGAGTTCTTGTGTTTAATTATCGGTGGCGTTATGTATTGATATTAATTCCAGGATTTATCGAATATCTCTCTTGAAATCAATCATGAACTTCATCCTATAAATGGGTGGGAATAACTGTGCAAAAATTCCACTTGTTTAAAAACAGTGGAATTTTTGCACAGTTATTCCCACCCATTTCTAGAATATCTCTCTTCGTGATTATTGCTTTGGAAATATCTAGAAGAATAATGATACTGGTTTGATGTTTCCTCATGGTCAAAACTAATTGGTTGATATCTACTCTAAGGAGTCAGTCATCTTCACATACCATTAGAATGAACTGCAATACTAGAAAAGTAGTTTTTATTGACGATGAATGTAAATATCTAATTCAAATTCATTTTTGAGCCTAAATTTTTAATTATAAGCAACTGCTAAGCACAATATAGTAATACATCTTCTAGTGGCTATTAAGGCTGTATATTACCAATAGCGGGTATAAGCTTGGGCAATCCTCCTCTGATGTTTAAATTCCTCTGGCTAATGCGTTATACCAGATAAAGTTGTACTTCTAGGCATTAATGTGTCCATCTTTTGATATAAATAATTGAGGTTGAATTTCATACACATTGAGATTCGCTATCCATTGTATGTTGGTCCATCGGGTCAACATTTTCCTGACAAATTCATATTTCTAACACTCTTGTTCAACCCACCTTGATCACCTTAGAAATACAGAGAGAAAATCCTACCAAATACACGGAACGTTTTATGTAATAATCATATCGATAAGTAATCGCAACTGCAGGAATCAGGTTAGATAACCATCAGGAATCCAGCCAGTCGATACTACTTCTGCGCATTAGTTGTTCGAGGCTTTAACTTAGTAGGTTAAAAGGCATATACCGTTTGTGCAGATTACGTGGCATACTTGCGATGGACAATGTTTGAGGCCTGAGGGCCCTTCTCTTGCGGATGTGTGTAGACGCATTCAGAAGGTTCCTCAGCTATGACAGCGTCATCTGGGTTCCGTTAGCGGAATGTCCGCGAAGGAACATTGGCCTTAAACGAATTTCCGATGCAAATAACGGGTTAATTATGAATCGCGATATATCGGCTTACATCCGATCGAAACAAACACATTAATGGAGAAATTACATGGATATTTTAGGTAAATGGGAATATGAAGCTTATGTTTATTTAGCATAATCTACTTTGGTGGTCATAATGATAATAATAATAATTTTTATATATCCAACGACATACATATGCATGTATAGGACATGTCAATAATATAAAATCAATAAAATCAACACAGCACGGTCAAATTTTATATTATAATCTCCTTATAACATACATTAGAGTAATGATAAAGCAAAAAATTTTTCTTAACCAATTTTCACAAACACGTAACACATTTCATCTCTACAACATATTCTGGTTCCCCTCTTTTAAAAATTCATCAACACTATAATATGACTTTGTTAGAAGATATTTTTTTTATTTTTTTACAGAAATGCACCATTTTATTGTTTTTGATAGAGCTAGGTAGATTGTTATACACTTTTAAGGCCATCACTTCAAAACCTCTTCCAGTAAGACTTAGTCGGTATGGTGGGATTCTCAAATTTTCTTTACCTCTGGTAAATTGAACATAACGTAATATCCAACCAAAAATTTATATTTACAATAGCAAGTTGCCACGACATAATCAAGTGTTACTACCAATTCACCGTTAAAATTACTAGCAACCTCACTAAGGGGATGTCAACCATCCGAATTAAAGGAATCAACCAATTGCGACTCAAAGTATATGTGGAAATTTTGCAATGCCTGTTATAAATTTAGAATATTTTTATAAAACTTTCGTTGGTATATTTTAAATGAAGAATCAACCTGAAAACAGTCGTGTAACAACCGAGCTATTCAATTGCAAATGAGATAATTATCTATGTAACTGAGTAGATATCACTTAGGTAATCTACCAATTTATTGCCAATACTTAAATATGTTTGCAAGCTCTCACAATTCATTGAATTCCCATAATTGAGCAATGAAACTCTTTATAAAGAATGAAATTCAACTAGTAGAATGATGACCATAATTATTAATCGTGATTATAATACTGTTTATTAATAAATTAATACTATTTTAGTGGTATTTAATTTTATTTTGTCGTCGTAACTTAATCACATTATATTTTGAAATTCTTTCAAATTATAACATTGTATGCTAATCTGATTTTCTCTCTTTTGCAGGTAAGTTACACCTCACCCCTGTGACCTCACCACACGCTGAAAGAGGATTTGAAGGGTATATATACGTAGATGTAGACCTCATTGGTAAATCAGTACTGTGAATCCAAGCCCATGAAGTAAGTACGGAATTATCTCTTCTCTATTGGAATTTTTATTTGTTATTCGATCAGATGGTTGAAATATTTCGAGAGATGTGAAAAAATTTAACTTTTGCCCTGACTTAAGAAATCCTCGTCGTTGAAGCACGTCTAACTTTCTTACGCAAAAATAGCATCCGAAGCTTTACAATGCGAGTGCGTACACGCAGTGGCGGTGTACAGCGAATGCGTTACACCTTTAACCCTTTAAGTAGTCCACCACTGCATACAACCTACTTGAGCAACGATCGGAAAATCACCGTGCTCTTTTACATTCAACTGTTTTACTTGGGAGAGCGAAATAATAGGAGGGAATTGCATGTTGCCGTGGTGATACGGGGAAGGAGAAAGCGAAACGGTATTCCTCGAGAGGATCCTAAATAACCCGAACAAGAGAAGGAAACTTTTTTAACGAGTTGAAAGATGGGTACCTAATTCCATTTTCCTGAAACTCCCAAGGCGGCCATAATAGGCGCTGCTTTTCTTTGCTCGAGAGGTCCGGTGACAAATGAAGGCGTCATCAATTAATGCGCAGGGTTTATCCTTTGGAGCAGGTGGATCGCCGGGAGAAACTGGTTTTGACGAAATGAAAGATGGAAGAATTTTCATCCAAAACACTAAGCTATTAGACAAGTGAAAGTAACTGCAGAGAATAAAAAGCACGCTCGTTTTTAGTTCGAGACGATAACTTCGCCAAGACTGAAATTGAAATTGATGTTTCACTTGGTTAAACTTCGCAAATTAGTCGCGTGGATTTAAAAATGAGCTTTAGAGATTATGACGCATTATTTTATATCTTAATGATCAAAACTCCCATTTTTTTATCTCAAGAAAATAAATTTCTTGCAAATCTTTCTTTAAGTTTTGAATTAAGATTTTGATTTACAACTGCCAATTAAGTTGATTTTTTATTTTAAAAGCGTATTTTGAATTTTATCCATTAAAAAATAATCGTTAATTTCTCGCAAAATAACGAACCATTTTTGTGGCTATGGCGTTTGTTAGACTGTCCGTCTCTGCAAAGCAGTGTGAGAAACCTTACGGAATAGGTTTTGTTCATATGCCTATTTACCTAAGGGAAAACAGCTCATTTTGAACAGAAAAAAGGAAACGACACAAGGAGTTCAAAACTGCAACTTACGCCAATATTTGTTCGGGTAAAACTTAGATTACTAAAATTTTACTTGAATTTCCATATAATCTTATATTATAAAAATTGATCTTATATATGTCTAGTAGGGAAGGATGGAGGAATTATTCCTCTAAATATGAAGGATAATCTTGAGTGATACATGAGGTCGAATTTAAAATCGCCTTTCAGATATACTATCCATGGTATAAAATTATAGGAGGTGGCAGGTTGAGGATAACTAACTTTTCTTTTCGAGACAAACAGATACAAAGAAGTTTGATCCAATGGCATCTGTAGAAGATAAAATCTATTTCTATACATCCGACAGTGATGAATGTAGATTGAATTGAAAATTTGACAAGATAAAGAGCAAAATTATTGTCTAAGATCTTCGTGGAAAAATAGATCTTGATTAAAATTAAAATTTTCTTTTAAATCGTAATGATTAAAAGCATACCATAATATTGGATCGTGTTGAAGTTATTGCATTAATCACACATTAAAAGGTAGATTATAATAATACTTACTGGTACTGATTCAGTGATAGGAACCACGGTCACTTACAAATAATTAAGCTTAATATTTGCAGATTTTCCTCGTACTTTATCGCCATACACTATCTTGTGTAACTCACTTCATACTATACTATATACGTCCTAAATCTTCACTGCTTTCCAGACCCAGCATATGAATACAATCTTAACAGACGAATTTTTAACTGGTACGCACGTATGTTAGCATGTGCAATATAAAAGAACAGCAGATATTAAGCATTTCAGTACATTTTATCTTAACTGTGAGAGGATTCGGTTGTTAAATTATGGTAATTAACTCCAGTGGTGCCAATGAATGTTCTAAGATTAGAGATTTCGTGATATTTCGTATTATGGCTTCGGAGAGCAATTTCGGAGCAGTTCGGTACTCATGTCACATTTGGAAGATTAAGTAAGATACGTAGGAATGTACAATTGATACAAAAGAAAGGAATTCAATTTCAGCAGAATTGACACTTTCTATCAAAATATTGTATTTAATGTGCTCAAACTGAATGAAGATATCTTATATGGTAATCCAATTAATGCTTTCGGCCTTAATTGTGTGGGCTCTATGTTTATTTATCTGAATAATTGTCTTTCTATTGATTGTATATTTTAAAATTTAAAAAAAATAAACTACGTAAAATTATCTCATATGTACTGTTTATGTGTGTGTTATAAATATATCTTCGGTCGGAATAATTTTGTGTAACTTCCTTTAACGTATCAACCGATTAGGAAGGATCAATCGTATATTAGTCCACATTGAAAACCTACCGATACATCTTCGTGTCCAAGTCGTCAGTGCATTCAATTAACACCTTGGAATGGAAGGTTTGATTTCAATTGCACACGAGTGTTTATCTATTTCTTTCTGAGTTTTCCACATCCAGACACAGTATTTCTGTTTCCGATGAAAGCAACCTTTCTCCAATCCACATACAGGGAGAAAGTCGTATTATTCCCTTCATATTCTACTTACAAAGAAAAAAGGTTCAATTGCGGTAATGTTGTGGTTGCGCTTGGCAGAACGCTATTTGTTTTTTTCGCGTGATGAGACGGTTTCCAACCTCTGATACATTCTAAATAGGCCTTTCGTCTGTGGGAGAGTGGGGAAAGTCATGAAAATGGGATTTGGTTTGAGGAGGGGAAAGAGAAACTTCTAGGTCAAGATCAGGGCGTTTGATTGACCCCTCAGGTTCATGGGAAGAGGCGGGAAAACTCGTTTTAGTGGGGCGCGTGTCCGCTCGCTTCCCATGAGCACTTTCGCGGTGAGAAGAAGAGGATGAAGGAATGAGAATGGCGGCAAAATTAAGGTTTTATCGAGGAGGGGATCTTCACGCCACTGAATTACATTAATGAGTCATCCCTTTAATGAATCCGTTGAAGATTCCCAACAATCCCAAGCCTACAAGAATGTGACTCGTAATAATAAAACGATTTGATTTCGTGTGATCATACTTTGATTGTTGTATAAATATAAGAGCTTGATTTTGAGACACGCAAATACATCGTCGTGTTATCCCCAACAATGAGAAGCCTATAAGAATGTTACTCATTATAATAAAACGATTTAATTTAGTCCGATCACATTTTAATTGTTATATAAATTTATCAGTTTGAATTTGAGATACGCAAATATTTTGTCGTGATATTTAGTTTTCTTTTGTGCAAAAGAAATGGAGCATGTCTTCTAATAGAGAAAATGATTATAACTTTCAAATAAAATACTTGGATCGCTGCTTCCTTTGAACGCATATGTTTTGACTCAAACATGGCGGTATACTTGGGGAATCAACGATGGTGATGCTTGGGCAAAATGATGGAGATAGTATATATCATAATATTTAGTATAGTATATAATGTAGAATGTACTTCGTATTGTATTCAGTACTGAATCGCGTATTGATTCAATTTATACATATCATGCATACATCTAATAAGTTTAATAGTATCAGGTCGTTCTTGATTGATGTTAAGCGACTGCAACTGACCTATATAATGTAAGCACTAAAGAGATAAATGCTCTATGTTCAACATCGAATACCACTGACACTATAGGATAAAATATTAGAATATTTGCCTGAATTTCCGTTTGTGATTATCATCGTGATTTATTTCTAATTTTTTTCCCATTAAAAAATTCGTAGTTTTGAATTCAGTTTGTTTTATCTATGTTTGAGAACGCTAGTTGAGTTTTTATTTATCAGAATGTTTTATGTATCTCCACACGCTGAATATGAGACCATGAGACATTGGCCATCTGTTTCTTGATTCACGCCTTCGCTACGCCATCCTTGTGATAAAAGGTTTGTGATCTCGAGTGTCTCAAAGGCCACATGCATACATTTACGGATCCAACTAAACACTGAATCAGGGTCAACCAAAACCGTCGACATATAAGCGTGACGACTTCATTGTTTCACGTTGAAAGATGATTTAACGGTAGGAATAATATTACCTTCAGAGAAGACGTTTTAATCTTGCATAAGAATTCTCAACTTTTGTTTCGACGCACGTTACTTTTGGGTTAATTTTCGTACGGTACTGTTTTGAACACTTTGGGAATGAACATAAAATGTTCCTCAGCGCTTTTTAATCAAGAATTCTTTACTTGGAGGGAGGTCTCTAGCTATCCATCAATAGATGAATGAAGTGCTTTTTCTTTTGTTCAAACACTGGGCATTTTGTTTAATCGAACTCCTACCTGGTGATGACCGTGTCGAAAGTTATTGTACATTGAATGATCTTTTGTGGGAAAGTTAACCAAGCCGTTTTAACCTCAATTCATCAAAATCCAGTCTCACAAATGACCGGCTAACTCAATAAGATATCCTTCACACCCGTTCAAATCCAACACACAGAGTAGTGAACTACCTTTTCTATAATTAATGTGACCGCCGCGTACATTAATTTGATTGACGCAATTAACTATTCATAGCAGCCCCTAGTCATACAGCCACTATTTCAAAATTAATTTTCGTATATCAAAGACAGCTCGAGTTTTCAACTTTCATCGCGCAAAGAACACGTGGCGATGTATAATAAGTGAAATTAAAACATAATTACTCGAAATTGTAAATACTAAGGCTCATCACGGGATTTCCTCCAGTAAAATTTTCCCTTAAATTTTCTTTACACCATCCGCTGTATACTCGTATTATAGTGTATCAGAGGAGAGTTTACTAGGCAAAAATTGCTGGATACGGTGGCAGAGAAAGTAAAAGGTTCTTTCTACTCATTGAAGTTTTTAAATGGTTAAAATGCTAAAGTAGCCTTTCTTTTGGTCATACTCCTGCTTCCGAAATGTGCACTTACTCGACAAAGGAAGCCTTCACGATGCGAAGGGAATTGCTAACTAGAGGTCTTGTTAAAAAATCAGGAAAAAGATTAGTAAAAATCCTTGAGTTGAGTATTTTGGTGTATGGGTGTGAAACGTGGACCTTAATAATGGAAAAATCAAACTTTTAGAAGCCTTTGACATCAGCGTATGGAATAGAATGGAAATAGTAAGTTGGGTGGATAAAAAAAGAAAACACGGAGATACTGGAGATAATTGGGGAGGAAATAGGTGGGTCAAATATTGAAAGGAGAGGGGCTGCTTATGAATGCTATTGAGGTTGGAATTCAAGGGAAAAACAGAGGGGAAGACAGAGACAAAAGATGTGGGTAAGGTAAGCTACAAGGAAATGAAGGAGATGGTGTTGAATAAGCATATTTGAATGCACATGAACCTACCGAAAGGTAGAACTCTCATATATATATCTAGTTCTAATTGATGGATCACTGTAACATTATCTCTCTTGATTAACTCAAATGGGACATTCTTCATATATCCACTATATCATGGGATATCAAATATACGTCTGAGAGTAACTTAAAATATACGAAATTATTAGTGATACTCAAATTAGCTATGTTAATCTTCATTTTTTCCAAGTTTCAAGAAGTTTTTCCTCATATTTCCTGATATAGTGCTCGTTATATGACGATTAAGCAAATTGGGATAACAGTATTTAGTATAATAATATCGTATAACCAATAATATTGCTAACATATAATATTTATCAACAAATAAGCATAGGTCGCGTTCCATCGGTATGTATTCGAAATGAATCCCGCTTCACTATCAGCTTGAATTTTGATGTAACTTAAATATTCTAAATGAGTTTTTGCGTGCGAATTTAGCAAAAATAATAAGAAATAACAATAAATATTGTATGTATCTTGGATGATAAATATCCTTGCAAAAACACCGAATATATCCCATGGCTAAACTGCGAACCAACTGTCATTTCGACTTTGAAAACACGCGCCAGCAGATGGCCCCGTATCGGAGTCACAGTTCCTAACCTTGTTAACGTGGGCGCCTTAACCTACGTCAATTCTCGGCGAAAGAAAAAGAAGACTCTCGACAACGCACGGCGTTATCACCGTGACCCAGTTAATCCAGCGAGGAAAGGATTGCTCGTCGATTCCTCGGAGTGACCTAGAAATGATAATCGCAAAAGGGAAAAGTCCCATCCGAAGGGGATTTTCTGAAAAACGAAATAAAACCCGTCCTTCCTCACTTTTGCCTGATAGAGTCGATTCGCAAGAGATATTCGCGAAAACATGCCCTTGGATGCGCCCTTAACCCACGGTGTTGACCGTGGGCATTGTGTGGACTTACGGGAGTGGTCCATTAGGCCGGAGTGGCTGGTTGCTGCACTCGATCCATAACGTCATTTCCTGGTTTATGCGCGTCTTGAGATGAATGGGAAGTCTTTGGTGAAGGAGGTAAGATGTTATTTTTAGTGCACAGGAGGGCATGCCCCCCGGGGCGCCTTTTTTTGGAAGGGAGCTGAATTCGCTATTATGAAAGACTTGCTACCGAATTGGTGCCAAAGCAAAAGTAGACATCCAGCCTTTGTCTAGATTAGTTAATTTCTTCGTCTTTTAAATTCTCGTTTTATCTGATTTCATCACTAAATTTAGTTTTCCTATCTGCAGAATTCGCAGGTGTTTCACGCCCCCCTTCTCGAGGGTGTTTTCCTGCTGTGGAAATTTTTTCCTAAGCTCTTAGATTGATTTCTTTAAATTCACAATGTGGTGTTCTTCTGTGTACTTTTTTTAAGCTATCTCTTTTTTATTTATATGACGAAGCACAAGATGTAAGAAGAGACTTTATGGTCTCAATCTTACCATAAATAAAGTCCATTTTTAATTCTACTATTAATTTTAATGTGCTTATTCACTAAATACCATTGAAAATTATCTGAATCCGTATTAATTAACGTTTACGCACTAAATTTATCAGTGAAAAATGCACAAAATCTATTTTTTACGTATATTTATTTAAAACTGTTTATTAGTGCGATATATTCTATTTTGGAAGATTCTCATTTTCCCAACAGCATGACCACCACCGAAAGACGAACTTACAAACGCTTTCAAATAAACGATCGATTTGCCAACCTAGTCACCCTGGGGCTAATATTTACGTACCTTTCATGCTCGTGTGTAAGCTGAGTTTTTCAGCACATTTTTTATGCTGAAAAAGCCTCCCTCGGCTTATACGCGAGTTAAGGTCCCACTTACCTGTACTCCGATGGAAAAAGTCTGCCGTAGCTGGAAATTAGCTTGAAAATTGTTGACCCTCTTTTCCACTTATATAAATAGTTTACTGTTTTACTTTTATGTAAATATAAAAAAAATAACCTACTGATGCTGAATTACTGCTACCTTATCTATCTTTGTTGTTAAATTTACCAGTAGCGGCTGCATTTCCCACCCTAGGCTAACATTCGAGTCAATTATTTTTTCCAGTTTTTGTGATAAAATTAGATGCCTCGGCTTATACTCTAGTAAGTACTGTATTTAAATAAGTGAAAGAAGATATTTTACAATTGTGCCACAAAATGACGCAAAGGTAAGCCGAGGACGAAACTTACAACGGCTGGAGTAAGTATTCTTTCCATTGTCTCAAGGTAAGCGTTCCAGAAAATTTGATGATTCAGAGTTAACTCCACTCCATCTGCGTTAGTTCGTTGTGCAGGAACACCGCACTTACTCCGCCGGGAGTTGATTTCCTCTTCAGGATGCAAATTTGAATCACTTTTGTGACACCGAAGACGCTTTAGCTCGGAGTGTACTCGGCTGAAATAAAGGGTTTGATAGACACTCTAAATGGGGAACTGAAGGAGTTGAAAGATTTCCCGTCTTCGCGGAATGCAATTGCTCTGAAAGGCATTAACCTAGCGTTGGAATGATGTAGATTGAATGGTGTATGTGAAAGGGGTATACTAAGTATGGCTATGGATGTGGCAACAAGAGGTAGCCTCGTTTCAACTCGTATTTGGCGCGTTTTAAAAATCCACCAATCTGATGAGCGATGGATGGCATCGATGTTTGTCTGATTACTTCGATGGATTATCGATTCTTGATGAATTTAAGAACAGTTCGTTGTTTTGTCTGCTGTTTGACAAGATGGCTACTGTTGCATTTTACAACTTGTTCAATCCCCATAATTCTTTGAATTCTATTGAACCATAAATAGCGCAAGGTTGTTTGTGTTCGTCAATTGTTGCATTATAAATACGATATATTTCCCTTTTTAAGTTGCCATTTACTGGCTTTTTATGAGATTATTGATATTAACATTTGAATGACCCGCTACTGTCATCAATACCATCGGCACTTCATCGGGCATTAATATCGATGGAAGCGATGGACATCGGTGGAAAGCATAGCAAATACATCGGTGAATGAAAAGAACGGTTTGATGGATCCATCGATGAATTTACTAACGTGCCCATTTGCTCGTATAATCTCTCTGCTATCAATGCAAAAAAACTTCGCCATCATTTTTAAATTAACTCTGCTGCTAAAATCGGCAAAATCTGATCCTCGAAAATCTCATTCAGATATCTAATATCGAAATATTTGATAATTTGGAGTTTTTTTGCCCTCAAGAACCCCAAGGCTACTTCTAGTTTATATAATTTTCTACCACATATTCGCTAATTCTTGTTGATATTTGGTGTATTTTAGTAAGTTTACGCGTTAAGAAATGGAATTTTGATGGATACGATGTAGACTCGATATCTCTTTGACGCCTTATCTACTACATGAATCGACTTCAACAGGAAAGAGTTCATTTTTTTCAAGTAGAATTTTTTTCTGTGATCATATTAAAGCTTGTATTTATCTACCTGACAACTATTTTTCGCTTCTTTAATTTTCTATTTTCTACTTCTCACAGAAATCACTTAAAATCCTTCCTCAAGTTCTCAACGGTTAATATGTTTGCTAGTTTACAAAAATATGTTAAATAAATTGTTAATATAACTCAGGAAAATAATTTTTTTTAGCAGAAAAAATATTATAATTATTTCATATTACGGTGCTGACATGAACACATAAATGCAATGGCCAACCCTGGACAGCATTCGTTGATGATAGGAACATCTCTTTGAAGGTCTGAAGCAGATTGTATCATTTTTCTATCTATATTGTCTATGTATAAAAGTCACATTTGTTACATCCAATTGATGGTACAGATACGATTTTACTTGAAATTAGTTACCCTTCGATGCTCGCAATACAGATATATTTTCGATTCAGCGCTTTTTAAATGCATGCATCCGAAATACGTTTCTGGCATTTTCAACCTTGAATACATACGTCTTTTCTTCACGAATCACAGAAGAGGAATCTCTAGCTCAAGGGTCTGTGTTAATCATAAGGTTGTTACCACATTACCACGTTTATCCATCAACGAATGTTTCGCGAAGGTTTAACTATGAAAACCTTCCATCTTACAGCTGTCGTCTCTAAAAACACTCAAGGCTCTGAAAAAGGAGGCTAGGAAAAAAATGCTGCAGAAAATGTGCCACTGTGAACAGTTCATGAAAAGAGATTATCGTATATTAAGAAGTACTAAATTAGTGATAATCCTAAGGTATTACCTGCGGATATTTCGCGTTAGATACCTTAACCTGCAACGAGTTATCGAATATTAACTAGTTCTTCTGCTCTCAGAGATCAAAAGGAATTAAAATTGCCCACAGCGGGATTCGAAGACCTCATCCCCTTCCCATAGAAAGAATATCACACTATTTTTACTACGAGGCTCACCTACGTTTTCTAGTCTTTTGGAGATTATTTAAATTATTAATCAAGAAGCTTTCTTGGAAAGCTTTTGATCTCCATATCTTTCCAAATGAATAAAACGCCCATGCAATATATGAACCTGGAACCTTTCTTAGTAAAGGAAACAAACAGACTTTTATATATGTACAAATAATTTATATTTTTCCGTAATTAGTTTCTGTGACTTCTTTTACTAGAATAAATGTTTGTCCCCATTTGTTAAAATATCTTCTGTGACAAGAATTATATTACAGCCAGTTCTGTTTATTAAATGCCAAGAATGAAGCAAATATCTTCCACTATTTTGGGTCACGGATGTATGCAACTAGCCAAATGCTACGCCTCTTTCAAATTGAGCCTAAGATGAGGTTTTAATTATTATTTTGCATCACTTTATATTAATTTTAGTATATAAATAGCTTCAATGAACCAACATGTCTTTGAAATAGTGGATTTCACAATTGAGCTCAGAGAGAACATATTTCAAAATACTGAAAGTTAATTTTCGTGCAGACTTTTCGCATTCGAGTTTCACAATCACCAAAACTCCACTAATTATCTCTTTTTTTAAGTATACCACCACTTTAAAGGAATTAATCGCAATTTTTCGTAATAAAGTTCCTCTATCGATCGAATCATATGATTTTCGGGTCACGTAGTTTTTCAATTCGCATTTCTTATTTTATATTCACATGCCATCACAATAATCAATTAATAGTAACAAAATTGTAATATAGTAACTTTATCAACTCATGATACACAGTCGATTTCTCGTGGGAATAAAATTAAACAATGCACACTGCCCATACCATTACCATCAACTCATCTGTCGTATGATTATCGAGCTTTATCGCTGTTTTTCATAAGCTGCATGAATGACTGACGACCCCTATATTTCCAAGTCAACTTCACGTGACGATGGATCACATACATTTAAGCCCACAGGGGGAGTGTTCCCGGTGTTTTCTTTCGCAGCTTTGGATATAAACCTCCAATAAAAAATCCTTCGGGAGATTTATGACCCAGAAACCGAACTTCAATTGTTTCCCATGAAACTCTAACGCTTTATCGACTCATAAAACCTTCCTGTGTCAAGGGTAACCTTGGCTTCAAACTATCACCTTTCCTTCATTTAGATGGTAAACAGCAGTCATGGCCACGGCTTATGTTATTTTGTCGCCCCATGTTAGGAGTGACCCCGACGGTATTGTTTTCTTTATTGCGAACCTTCTAACGTGACAACGCAGTATTGCTTCAAAAAATTGAAGTTATAGAAATGTCATTAAAAAAGGAAAGGTCGTCTTTGTATTACATTGATACTTTTTGATAACTCATCGTTATGAGTCTGCTGTTGTTTGCTGTCTTTTTTTGAATTGTCATGCTTGAAATCCAAGTTGAAAGAAGGATATTCCTATTTAACTTCAATCTAGTTTTTTACCAATACATAAATGAGTGTTCTACCTTTCGGTGGGTTCATGCGTATCAAAATTCAAAGAATACAATTCAGCACCATCTCATCCACTTACTGATAGTCTACCCCACCCCTTGTATCATCCAACAACTTCTGTCTTTGTCTTCCCCTCTCTTTTTTCCTTCGAATTCTACCCTCAATTAATTACTTAAGGAACCCATATCCTCTCAATATTTGAGCCACCCATTACCTCTGTCGTTGCTTAATCACTTCAATGAAATCCCTCTCCTCCCCAACCATCTCCAGCACCTCTGTGTTTGTTTACTATCTATACAACTTACTTTTTCCATTCCACCCCATTCCCACATCTCAGAGGCTATCTTTTGATATTCTCTTGTCTATAGGTCCACGTTTCAAACCCACGCAGCAAAACACTCCACGCCAAAGATTCCACCAATCTTTTCCTGATTCCTTTATCAAGACCTCTGGTCATAAATTCTCTTCGCTTCATGAAAGCTTTTTGGCCAAGACTATTCTTTTACGAACCTCATCTTTACATCTTCCATGTAGGAGAATTTATCCATATATTTTAGTTTTTCCCCATCCACCCTTATCGTTAACTAACTTTTCTTTCCTTCAGTGAACCTCATTACATTATTTTCATCCCGAACTGACTTGCTTCATCGTTAAGTGTATTTGCTAAAATTTGTAAAACCTAATTATTGGAAGCACATAATGTACCTTTATTGCCGGCATTTTATACCGATATGATTAAAAACTACATTCTTTAATTGTTCATACGTTCCCTGAATTTGGCATTAATTTTGAATTTTAGCAGTTCACCAGAGTTAGATCATTGACTGCTAAATCAATATTTCCCTCCCAAAGCTTATGACAACTCAGCGATGATTTTCTTGCATTGTTGATTCGGCCCTGAGTGGTCGACATATACGCATCTTTGGTCGAGTTAAAAATAGGGTATCATATTTATATGCAATTTTCGCTTCTCTCCTACGAAATTTTAAGAGATTCTCTACAGATCTAACTTCATGGAGTAATAGGTTGATGAGAATTTGCCGCACTTTTTGTGCCTGTTTGAGATTCTCATCTAGGTCTTCATTAAGTTCTTCGCGCCTCAGGCACTCTTAAGGTCTCTATCAGATGTTTCGCATAAGAGTTGCTTAGCGACCTGGATTTTTCATCGATCCATTTTTCGCTTATTGCCTGAAAAGGTCGCACATATTTCTACTATGAAATAAGGGCTTCGAAGTCGGATGGCCTAGGCTTCGAATCCGACCAAACCCCACGAGAGTAAAGTTAGCAAAATGGACTTATGGAAGCAAATAATCTAAATATATCACCAATATATACAACATTTACGTATCTAAAATTTTTCTTACTATCCTGAAAAATATCAATCGAAACCTTTCTCAGAGGAAAAGGATACCATCAAATTGATCCTCCTTAATGTTGTTGCCCCTCAAATCAGTCGGATGAACATTATCTGGCTCTGAGTCAATATCCCTTGATTTTTATTAATGTGGTTGTAAATACTTGATAGTATAACTTAGTAACAGATATTACGTGAGAATTAAAAAAAATCGAACGGAAAATTCATGATTTCATTATAGAAAACATGCAGAGCAGGCCATAATTGAATCTACGGAAATATAGATCTCAATTTACGTATATAAACCCGTTTTTCATGAATCTTACAAACTAGATCTTTATTTCACGTATTAAAAATATTATTTTAGCTTTTACGCGGCTAAAAACGATATTAAAAAAATCTTCTTATTTCTGGGGAAATGCGGTCTAACCTCCCACTGACTATTTCTGCATACGCCTCTGGTACAAAATGAAACATTATTGAATAATCTGCAGAGTGGATTAAAATATCTAAAAGGAATCTGAATCTTATATTTTAAGGAGGAATATATGCATTGAATTTAATAATTATTTGATGAAAGTTTCTATTTGATTTTCCCCTCCCCTTAAGCGTGCATTTAAATCATCTTTTCAATCAACTTTTCGTACGTTGGCGAATACGTTCCCGAGCTTCCAATCTGCAGTTAATCTTATAAATTCTCGATATTGCATTTCAGAAAATTTTTAAGGATTCATTTCACATATATTTTTGGCTTTCCTGCCTAACCAATATGCATTCACACTTCGGTTAATGAAGATAATTCACTCTATAAGCATAAATTTAATTTTCAAGTTTTTACCTTTTGAAATGTAAGTTGTCTTTTATCCTGTAATTTGTCTCTCTTTTTGTTTCAACCTTTCCTTCACAGTTCGTAGGTTTTTCACACCCTCTTATTTTTGTGGGTTTTTTCTGCATTTGATGTTTTTTCCTGTGATTAAAACAAACAAAGTTTATTTTATTTTCTCGACAAAACCATACTTTCTTCCCGTATTTTCTCTCTATTCCCATTCCAATGACGAACTGTATGTATTACTGTCGTATTTTGATTTAATTTGTTTTTATGGTTTTATGTGTATGGGTTAAATGGAAGAATTGGCTTCCTAGTTCCAACTAGACCAATGCAGACTTTTTGTATTGTGTTATAATTGGATTATAAGTGTTTAATATGATTTGGTAACTATGAGGTGTAAGCAGGTAATTTATAAATCCGGTTGTTGTCTGTACGATTTCCCACTAATGAGATGTCTATTGTTGATATTTTATAAGTAGGGCATTCATTTGGATGAGAATTTGTAAAGATTAAAGGACGACTCTGCCAAACAACTCAGCTGGACACCTTAACCCGATCTTCATTTCTGCATTACGGTTTTCATCCACATCTTCACGCAGCCCCTTCGGCAAAATAACAGCTCACTCCTTGTATCCCAGCGTACACAAACTCGGTAAATGAAAAACCAAAAAGACTCGTATGAATGGGATATTCGACCAAAAACACGATGCTTCCCTCGATCTGCGAATCCATCTTCCAATCGATGCCAAAAGTCTTCCGGCGTCTCACCAGAAGAAAATATTTACCGAGCTGTGAAAAGGGGGCCGAACCGTAAAGGCATGAAGTCACCACTGGAAGTAGGAAGGGAAGGTTCGAAAACTCTCGGGGAAGGAGGAAGTGTAACTTCGAATGGAGTTGGAACCTCACGCCGATTTTTATGGCCCACTAAATTCGGAGCGATTCTTTCGGTCGAAGACTTCCTTCTTTTGGTCTTCAAATCACTCGGATATCGTCCCTCCGGGGCACGGCGTATCCAGCTTCTGGAGACTTAGAGGGTTGCCACATTTTTTTCCTGCCCGCGACGAGGTTCACTTGCATTCGCAAGGACGTCGATTCCGGCTACGCCCCCTCGACTTACCAAACATCGTAAAACACGATCGAGTGGCCGTTGAGGACCGGAGGGCGCTTTGGGAAGTTTTTGCCAAAGAATTTCATGCGCGAGAACCGGTAAGAACAGTTATTGAGCATGGGTGTTTGTCGATCGTGTGACTACGTTGAGGAATTCGAATTAACAGCATCCGCGTGGATTCCGCTCTTGGAGAGATGTGCCATCGAGATGTCAACAAGGTGATGGGAATGTAAATCTTGAGAGTTCATTTATTTCTGCTCGCAAGACGCGTAATTAGTCGTTGGATATTTATCGTGAGGATATATTGATGAATAATATGAAACTGTCATAAAGGTGTGGGTGGTTTCAGCGCCAGTGGCTTCAATTACTTGTCCCTCCCGAGGTAACATCCACCATCGTATAAATCATTGAATTTTCCCCTTTCGACTCACATTTCAAAATTATTCACATGAATTCCTTCATTTCCACTGTTGACTTCTTTATCAAAGCCATGTTAGAGTCACCCATTATTACGTAACTCTCCACTAACTGAAACAATCTTTGTTATTCGTTGTTTTCTTTACCTCTTGTGCGTCATTGTTGATGGGTACTTCATTAGAATTAGAAATTATAAATAATTCTGAGTTTATTTCTGAGATCAAGTATATCAAAGTTGGAGAAAACTTTCCGGTCGGTTTAAACCTGTCAGTGGGCCGCATTCTGGAAACGTATGTAGGAAAACCCAGTTTTAAATTATGCTGTTCGGCTCCTATGCAATTTGCAGTAATCAAAGACATCCTTGAAATAATGTGTATGGAATGGTTAGCGCACTAGCTAACAAACGCTGATACCACAGGATCGAGTCCCATCTACGCGGGTTTTCCCTTGTTATGGAATAGTGGTAAATGTTAATCTATTGTTAGCGTCCGTACCTTACCTTAAATTGTTCTAAAAATGGATGCTTATGAGGAAAATGAATAAATAAATAAATTTGAGCTCAAAGAAGAATATGTTAGCTAATAGCTGCCATATATTTAAACATATGACGATAAGATAATTAGTCAGTGGCGCAGCCAGGATTTGCCAATGTGGGGGGATCCAAGTCTTCCTTTAAGAATGCCCAACTTACAGGGGCTAGTATATTCATGCCCGCTACTTACTACAATATATGTCAATTCTTTCAAAACCCAAATGAATTGGATACTAGAGGAGTTAAACGCTAATGTTATGTACCTTATGGAATCCTGAATAAACTCTCCTTCGAACTGTTCACTGTTAATTTCTCAAAAGCACTATTCTCGAGCCTAGCTTTGCATTCACAACCTTCAAACAGTCACATGCAGAGGATCTAACTGAGCGTTGTAGCAATCTGTTTGTCTCTCAAACGAAATCTTAATTTCTGTTTTCAGGGTGTAAGTTCCGATCACTTCTCGAATGTTCCCTTGTATTTTTGCGAGGAGTAAACAAATCAAAACTTTCGAATTTTTCTCATAGGAATCTTTTGGTGTGAGTCATCTAACTAAAGGATAGGCTTAAGAAGTGCACGCGTTGAACATTGTGAGCGAAACACTCGTATCATGGCGTCCCATTGATATCGATGTCGGCTATAGGACTACTCTGCTACCGAAAACATCACCTTAGCTGAAATCGGAGCTATTTTTACGGGTAAGCGAAGCTTTCGCTGAATTTATCAAGCAAACTAAGACCTGCGTGATGTTTGGTGCCTTCTACTTCTCAGCAGTAAATAAGCACAGAGCTAGTCACAGGACTTGACTTTTGGGGGGGGGGGGTTTGAACCCCTAAAACCCCCCTCGCTGCGCCACTGTAATTAGTCATCTGAAGTAAACTTTGTAGAGAATATTTGATATCTATCTTCGTTTTAATCATAATTTCTTTCCCCTATAAATTAAAACACCGATAGTTTGAATTTTTGGTTAAAACAGAATATGCGTCTTTGATATTTTGAATAATGTCTTTCCGTCATGTCGGAACATGACAAACAAATTGTGAGGTATTCCTAGCTTAAAATTGAAATAGAAAATAAACGAATAGGATTAGGAATAAAAGATTGGGAATTTTGTAAGTGTAAAAGGGTTGGTCAATTAATGATTGTTGGATATTATTTAGAATGTAGTTATTTCTGGTTATTATGTTAGACAAAATGTAATGAATAATGTAATGAGACACAGTTATGTATGGAATTGAAATGACGTTGCCACAGGATCGCTGTCCAATTGCAACAATTGTTTATAATATGTAATATGTGAAATTAAACTCTGAATATATATTTTCATTTTTAATATGCTAATATCTTCCAATAAGAGCTTCCGATGTGTATTTTGGGAAATGCGTCGCAAATAACAGAACGCGTGAGTCCATACGTAAGATACACTGAAAGATAAAGCACCGAAATATACAAATTTTCGTGACGAATATATTTAAACTTAAATGCGGAAGAGGTAAATATAAATATGCATGCATATGTGTATACAAATTACTGAACAGGTAACGTAAATTTGCAAAAAAAAACGTGACGGTTTCATTATTCTCTAGGTACTGCTTAAAATTAGTAGATAAAACTTTAAAAAATTCAAACTAAACGTTTAATCAATTTCTTGCAAATATTTTATATAGTCTTGTATATTGCCTTCACACAGATCAATTGAGCTAATTTTTCCAGTAATAATCTTAATCGAGGAATTAATTAACATAATGCGAAAAGTAGTATCTCCTCTCTCGCCCAGAATGAGATTTAATGGTCCGCAGAAAACACGGGAACCGCATTTACATTTTTATGCAACGTCCCGCGCGACTTTCGTAAAATACGAGCGAAATTTCGTTTCGGGTTTCGCATATTTCCCGCAACTTTTTAATATTTATGGGACGCGAGATATTCATGAAAATTCGATTAGGGAAAAACGGACCGGAGAACGGTCCTACTTGGTCGGGCATATTAAAAAAATAGGCTTATTTATCACCGCGTCTCACAGAAGGCATTTCCGTGATGTACTGTAAGCACTGAAATGGATATATTTAAATTGTAGCTATGAGTCAACAGTTTAGGAAATGGGACCTGCCAGAAAATAACCAATCAGAATTTTTCTATCCTTTAAATGTCTCGGAGAAAATATAACGCGATTATCTAACATATCCTCTAGTAAATTTAATTGTATTGAATCTACTAGTTATGATTAAATTCATATCACATTATGAATTAAGACTGGTAAAAATCACCATCATATTAGAGTAGTATTGTTAATTTGGTCTTGTATGTATTTTTAAATCGCTCTAAACTTCAATTTGTAAACAAGTTAGTTCGTTGATGGTCATTGTTGATGTTGACGTGGTTGTCATGTGCTTGTTTAGATAGCAATAATGTTATATCGAAAGGAACGGAATTAAACTAAATGCGGAGTGTTATAAAATCCTTAATTTAATCAAAGGAAAGGGTAAATTGCACATAAGGGCGTGCACCCAGGAAAAACCCCAAGGAAAAACGGACTTGAAAAAAGTCTGACTGGGCATTAGTCTGACTTAATTTAATCGCTTGACGCAGCAAGATCCATCTCTCCATATTGTATTGTGTATGTACAATGCTTTTATTTGTATTTAGAGGATTTATGGTTTATGGTAGCATATCTTGATTGAATATTTTCTATTTGTCTTTCGCTCTAGAGTAAAGAAAATGGTGTCTTACGATGTCTAATTGTTAGTTTTGCCTCAGTTTTTCTCTTGATTTCGGTAAGTTGGCTGCTTATGACTTATGAGGCAATCCGATTATTAATGTCCAATGTGTTCAATTTATTTTTAGTAACTCTATGAAAATAGTTTTACATCAAAGCCTTCCTACCCTTTATTGTGTCTTGTTTATGTCATTCCCTTTATAAAGGGAATGAAATAGGGTTGAATTTTCTTGGATTTAAATTGCTGATAAGTCGTAGGTTCATAATTGAAACTTTCAGGTTGACTTTAATCATCCCTCTGCTTTCCTTGTCATAAGAAATAATGAATTTTACCAAATCCCGTATGTGGATCGGACATAAACGCGATTCGGATATCAATTTGATAGATTTGCCTTGAGATAACACTCTCATTCATTGTAATGATCATACGACGATCAAGTATCGTTATTTATATAATTGATACAATATTTACGAGCATTACTACCAGACGACTTTAGAATAATCATTAAAAATGCATGTATCCGTCACTTTTATCGCTCATCTCCTGTGTTATACGGAAATTGAAGGATGATATAATCCTCCTTATAATTTGTTCACCATTTAACATGCGTGCTAATTAAATAATTAATAATAACATAGAATTGCTTCTGCGGCATGGCTAGCATGCCATTAATCTCTTCTGAAAATGCAATGACCATGCTTTTAATGAAGTCATCATCATATGTTATCTATAATTTATACAAATTCACAATTAAGCGGTTATGGTACTAAGTGGTTTTGCTTGTGACATCTTAATTATGAAGCCGTCCCGACGAAATATTTCGTTTATTAGAATTGAGAATGGATAAGTCCATATGTTACGTAAATACAAGCTGACAACCCGCATACAATATTGAAACGTATGGCATCTCATAAAACATTCAAGGTCTCCCGAGAAATATGGAATTGCTATTCTGCGAGTCCTTTTCCGTGGGTGACGAAAGATACAGACGAATAACTGTCTCTGACTAAGAGATTGATCTTTTAATATCTCTAAATCTGGGTCGATGAATCGACTTTCGCTGGGAATTTCGTCGTTGCAGCCTTGAAATGCGTGTTGCGTTATGCGAGGGAAATCTTTTCCTTGGCACACAACCTGGAACTTGAGTTTTAATGAATTCTATTGAATCTTACGTTGAGTACAAGAATATGCGATCGAAATTTGTATCCTTTTTGTGTGAAATTGTTGATGATTCTCTATTTGATTATGTGTAGTATCACCTTAGGAGTAACTCACATCCTATTGTCGGTTATATGTATTAAATTCAATCCAATACCGTATATTTCCGCAGATGAAATGAAAGTTGACCATAACAAGGTATTTCCAGCAATCCCAAAGCAGTGAGAATTCAAGAAAATGTAATTTATTGACTCAAAAATTACAAATTGGACATCATTCCTCATCCAATATACTGTATTTCTATTCAGATGATGATCGCTTATCTAAACATAATTCATAGGCCGTTCATAGTTTGGGGTTCGTCTTGTAGGACAATTATATGCTTTTAACTGTAAAATTTGACGAAAATTCATGCCTCGTTTTATTTAAAGGTGATCTTATCCACGGAAGTGTACGGTAATTAAGCTGAACAGCCTAATTTCATCTCGCAAATGCTCTTTTAGTTTTACAGTATGTCAACTACATGGCCGGAGACCCACAAAAAGATAGTCTAAATAATCATAGCAAAAATTTACATAGAATTAATTAATTATTGTAGATAATAATCATAAAAATAACCATAACATTATTAATAGATATCGCATACTATTCTATGCCAATAACTTAAACATTTCAATCAATCACAATAGCCAAAAAGGTTTTCCTTGATGTTACGAGGGCTTTAAGATTTGAAGAAATACAAGTAAAATAAAATTAGAAGGAACACACTTTCTAAATAGGTTTGATTCAAAATTTCCATTTTTGATTGCTAATCCGATTTCTTAATGCACAGAATTTATTTTTAATTAAATTTTTAAAATAAACAGAAATATATGCCCAAAAAGATCAATTGGGTTTCGAAATACTAGATATTGTAAACTAGATGCTTGTAATCCAACGACGAATTCTCGCAAAGTATTCAGTTTTTGCACTGAGATATTCCAATGAAAATATATTTCTGGCGTTCCAATTTCGATCAAAACTGCTTCTCGACATTTTAAAAGGGCGTTGCCGTCTATACAATGGTGTGCATGATAAAGACGCTCATCTCAAGTCTCCCAAAGCGCATTCCGGTTGCAATCTCATGGTCTGATTACTTGCAATTAGAATGCTTTCTCTATGCCATTTACGTGGGGAAAGTAAAAATCTCCTATGCAAATTGCAGCTAATGATGTGAGGGTAATGAAGATTCTCTTAACCTAGATTCCTCCAACCTATTTCTTCTAAGAGCAATATTTTTGTCGGTTTAATTTGACGTTAAATTGTTGATTTAGTCTTGTATATATTTTTTAAAACACCCGTAACTTAAATGTGTGAATAAGTTAGTTCGTTGATGGTCATTGTTGATGTTGACATGGTTGTCATGTAGTTGTTTATATAACAAGGATATTGAGATTATTGCCGTTATATTGAAAGTACGGAAATTAAAGCTATGCAATTTAATTTAATCGCTTGCGCATCAAATGATTAGACGGTTTTTGCTGCAACATCAAGATGAATGGAATATTTACATTAGCATTAACAAGTTGGAGATAAATTTATTTTTTTTATTTTGCCCAATGTTGTGGTAATATGAAATCTGCTGATATATATGAACACTGCTGATATATATGAACACTGCTGATATATATGAACACTGCTGATATATATGAACACTGCTGATATATATGAACACTGCTGATTATTGAGATTCTTTAGGTCACACCTCATATTGTACAGCTAACAGCAAAAAAAAGTTACCACCCCTGACCCACCAAGAAATTCTAAGTCCAAAATTCGGGCCGGCGAGCCTTTCTCTCGAAAAGGGAGGGAGAGAAAAGAAAGATGGAGAACATGGTACGTTACGCTAGCTCGGCTCTCGCGTTTGGATGGAGAATTTTCGTTATTTATATAATGATCATTTACTACTATCCATTATCTGCCGCAACATTTGATGTGTTAACGCGTACTATTTAATTTGACGACGATCAACTGGAAGATAACTAAAGAAATGAATCGAATTGAATGCAGCATTCAAAGTCACTCTCACTTTAATTTTCGATAACAGATTATTAAATAATTTCCAAAACAATACAAATTAATTTAACTGAATACAACATTCGGTATCAAATTAACTCACATTTCGTTTTTCGAAAATCGATCGTATAAATCACTTCCAACGATTGATTATGCTCATCAATGTGAACGAAACCAGCAACTTTTCTCTTCTTCCTAATTTCAAATAGGCCAAAAAGCAGGATCTCGGATTCAAAAATGGCATTTGTCGTCAGGGGGACCGGCTGTTTATACTCACAAAACTTTTCGTGTATTCCGTAAAATATCTCAAAAATTCAATTCGGAAACAACAATAAACGACCAAAATAAGGTTTTCTATTCATTTACTCTGCTATTGGTTCTTGTCTCAATCTCGTATGACTATTATTTTTAATTTAATTTTGCAAAAGAAATGAAGCATGCAGAGACAAAAATGAACTTTACGTGCATTTCTCACGGAAATGCTTTGACTCGTCTGGGATCGAAGCAAGGACGAAGTGTCACCATTTTTTACAATATAAACACTTTCGTATATATATATATATATTTGAATGCAATGTTCTGTAAAAAATTCAAGTCAATCGACCGAGTGGTTTTCGAGTTTTGCGGGCACAAACATACGCAGGTTGAATTTTAATATATAAGATATGTGCATGATTCGGTAGATCACTGTAATTTGATTGCTTTTAGACACCTTTCGTTTAACTTTCCCAATTGAAAATCTTTCTATTATCAAGAGAAATAAGTAAGGAATAAACACAAGGAAATAAAAGTGCCAAAACTTCCACACAGAAAGTCGTATAACTTTGACAAAATTATTTATTTCTTTGTGTTTAGTTACCTATGGAGTTCCTCAAAGTTAAAGCTCATTCGATTGATTTAAATAACGAATATTCTTTTCTAGATTACCATTTCCCCTTACTCTCGTGACTACTATAGATTGTATAATCCATTGATTTGTAAAATTAAATTATCCTGATAACAACACTGTAGAAAAATTCACACAATTAGCTTCGACGCTTACTATCACTATCTTCAACATTTACATAAATACGCGATCCTCCATATGGCATGTGCCTGGAGAAAAGAAGGGAACAAAAATGTTACCTGCCCTTGAAAGGGTAGAATACCGGGAAAACTGTTAAACAGGACAAAACGAAATAGGTGGGGGAGAAGGGCAAGATAATCCTTTTGTTGCCAAACGGGAATGGAAAGGAAAAACTTTCTCGTTGGGAGAAGAGTATTTGGGTTGCAATTTGCTTGATTCATTTTGATGTTATCTAAAATAATGTGTTCGCTAGCCTTCTCTGATATATGTTTAATTTTTAGCTCGCAATTAGAAGAATGACTCGAAGAAATAAATCTCTCATAAAGTGGGACTGCAGAGCAACAGATTAGAAATATTGTATGTTCTTCGGCCTAAAACTTACGAGATCTCACTGTTTATCTGATGTGGATTAAATGAAAATAATAATAAATAGCTTGATGAAACCACTGTCCTAAAAATTGGATCCATGGATTCCTTATCGTTTCAAAGTAATGGCTTCCAGTAAATACAGTAGTAAATGGCCAGCGGTAGACGTCCTTTTGGTAAAATTCTCGAAATTTTATTTCTCAAAAGTTACTCCTCTCGTATTTTTAGCTATTTATTGATCAACGAATCACCTCCGAAGAGTATTACAATTTGTTTATTTCAAAGTTCTCAGTATTTTAAGAAAACCATCTTTTAATTATCAGTTATTGAAAATGATAAGACCGCTATCCGTAGATCTGTTACTTTTGCATGACAATGGGTTAATCGAGGTCTAACCAAACCTAAGACTTGGCTAGAGGTATGAGTTTTTAGTACTTGACACAGAATGGGCAAGTTATTGCGTGTGTGTTACAGTAATGACGATTATAATTGAGTTTAAATACGTATTTAAATGACATCCTTATTTTTTATTTTATAAACCAGGTGAGATATACTAGCAAATTTTATAAGTGAATCAAGATGAGTTTAACGTTTTGGCTATCATCAACACTGAGAGAAAAAATATATTCACTTGCTTTTGGTGTTTTTTATATTAATTTTAAAGGTTCTTAAAATCTACGAAACTAATAACTGTGTCTATCTTTTAATGGAATAAAAGAATAGAAAACCCTATACATCCAATGATAGTAATAAAAAAGAACCAAAGGAACGCTAGTTTATGCAAATAGCTATCTCTTAAATTTTCCCGTTTTGTTGTTGATTGATTTGTAAGGATGTCCCAAAGGTTTATGAAAAACATTGGTTAGAAGAAATAGCGAAAAAGGCCTGAAAAGTTGAATGTAAATATTGAGAACGTAATATTGGAATTGGCATTTTACGAAGCTTAAGTTTCTACGGGAGTGATCTTTCTATGGTTAATATATGTTTAATTCTACTGCTGAAAGCAGAGACGGTCCGAGACATGGGCAGTCTGGGAGACCGTTCCCAGTGTTTGTGTGCTCTTCTCAGATCCCTTGAAGATTCTCAATGATAAAATTATACGCGTAGCTTACGGAATTTTAACGATTACACCCGGTCACAATATTTAGTTAAACTTTCTTTTATTCATTAAGTGGAACTAGTTCTAAACGTCTGCCTGCCCAGAATATCAATAATCTTCAGATTACCCCTTCCCGATGATTGTAATCAATTTCCTTCGCAATGGATGCAGCTTTCTTTGGTTCAAGTTCTCTGAATAATTTCCTTATAGTCAAATTGATTGAAGAAGCCGTTACTTTGTGAAATAGCGTTATATAAGAAATTTTGAATCTTTGTCCTTAGTAATTTCCGCCATTTCTTATAGTCGTTGAGCAATGACTATATTTTTACGGAAATTACATTTAGTAAAACTACTAAATCAGGCGTAATCAATTTGAGTTGCCCTTACATCGGTAACAGCCGTTTAATAATTAGAATTTAGGCTTCGTATTTTACCTTTCCTTTTTTTAATGAGAGGCCAGTTAAGTCCATCAGCCATTATCAGATACAGCACTAGAAATACTGACATCTCATACTTATTACCCATAATTACTCTTAAATAAGATGGGTAAAGCTTCCCTTCTGGGGAAATATTTCTTATTGTCAGGAGAATCTATTACTGCTGAATATTAATGCTGGTTTCATGGGCCTCGCCTATTCTTCCTTAAAACTTTTTGGTTTAAAGATAAGGAAGACATTTACGATATCTTGAAGGTGCAGAAATTTAAATGTGTGAATTCCTCGGCATTTATGATTAACTGGCGGAAGCTCTAATTATATGCATGAATGTATGCAAATTGTATGCATATTTTTATATGCCTACGTGATTATATCCTACTAATTTTCGAAGCAAAATAAATTTACAGTGATAATAAATAATTTCGACTATGATAGGTCTATTGTTAATGGTTTATGAATTTTGGATGTAAATGAACGATTTAGAAGTAAGTTCACATAACACCAAATGCAGTAGGTAAGGAAAATGAAACTTGAACACTGCCACAAAAATCGGAACTTTTTCGAATGGTTGATCTCATTTACATTCTCTTTGGCTGAACCATTGAAAAAGTATTTTTCCGGTCACCTTCTAACCTGCATTATTTTCTCTTAAAATGGCTTACATCGTTTTCTCAATCATGTAATTGAACCATTTTCTCAATCTTATAAACAGCCTACATCCCAGGATCTGTGCACATCACTTCTGAGCCTGTTTACCAAATTATCTTTACATTTTTAGATGTATTGCCTTAGTGTTGAAGAGAATCAGCATTCTCTTCTTAGTAAGCATAAAATTTTCCATATCCCCATTGTTTATTTTCCTATCATCGTCTCCATGCTTTATGTAAAAAATATATAAGTAATTAACTGTAACACCATTCATATTCCTTCATTGACGAACTTTTCATTATATTTCCGTCCACATCTAAGAATGGCATTTTCAAGCAATTTTCTATCTCACACAAATACCCTAAAAGATGCGTCGAATTTTAGTCGGACTGAAAACGTATCCTGTCACCACTGCATGGAAGACCCTTTTTCTTTCCTCTCTCACCCCCACGGAGAAGCCACCTTTGTTTCGTCGAGAAGGCCGGTATGAATGGCACTCATATACCGTTATGTAGACGAAAACAAGGAGAGCAGAAATAGCACCAAAGGGGACTGACCGCTGAAATCCGTAGTAGCAGATTTAAATTTGTTATTCATGCATGAGTGCATTACGTGTATATTTTAAAAATGGAGTTGTTATGTCTAAAATTGTTGGCTCATACCTTTTTCCAATGTTGAAATTATTAATCGTTTTAGCATTCAAACATTTATTACGGAGAAGGTGTAAATGAAAGGAATTAAATAATTAGAAGTATATTATTCAATTCTTTTGGTGCTTGACTCGACTCTGCGCGACTAGTCCTTCTGATTTAATTATTCAAAAGAAATGTTCGCACATACAATATAAAGCGGTTTGTTAAAAGACTACAGGTTCGATAGTAGTAAGTCCTAAACGACCGGAGCCCTCGGCTGAGTATCCTTCATGAATATAACTCTGTATAGACCATAATTATTTGATATATTCCTTAGCTGTGATTTACATGACGAAATACGCGACAACATGACCCTATTCTCAACGATAATGATTTTCGCAGCCCGATGGTGAAAAGATTATTGCGAGATTATAGCGAGGACAGATGGCCTATACTGGCCTATCTCACATATAGTATAAAGTGTGCTACTATTTAAATTATTTAAATCAAAATTCCCTGCAAATGTAAATGGCGTCCAAACAACGTGGCGACTTTCACAAATTCGTTTTCAATGAAAAATAGCAACTTATTTCCTATTTGAATTCCACTATCACATATCATTATTTTTAATAGCAGGTATTGTTTCATTATTACCCCATTTTTATTCTTATTACATTTTTTTAATTTCCCCTTCTTCCGTTGACCTAATTTACAGTAGTTCATATTCTCTTAATTATCGTATCATAATCTTTACGAAAACGATCATCCTGCGGGCATGTGGAGCATTAACTGAAATAACCAATTTCATTCTAAATCTGCATTGATGGAATATTTTATGTTAGGAGGAGATATGAGCAGCCAAAGTAATTCATGTCCAATATTTTATGAAGAAGAGCGAATTACGCTTGAGATTCAAGCCGATTTAACGAAATACGAATTTAATACTTTCATAATACAATACTGCTTCTACCGCAGCAAAAGCAATGACTTTCAGCAATTATTTATAAAATATATATCATCACAAAAGCCTTCAAAACGTGCCAGGCATAAAGAGGAAGACGAAAAGCGCGCTCAAAACAGAGAATCTGAAAGACTCGCCCTTCTCGAGTTATGCTGGTTGCATCGAAGGTGGTAACTTTTTTATGCTGCTAGCTGTACTATAAAAAATACTATTCTAAGCATAATTGTGCTGTAATTACGTCTATATTTTCCTCTCGATAGGTCTTGGTTGAGTATCGGTAGCAAAGGGCAAACTACCTCACTCCTCCTGTCTTTATACGTCTTATTTTCTGTCCTCGGCTTTTAGGAGAGGGTTTCAAGTTCAAAAAGGGCTTGGTCTGAGTGATGTACTCACAGCCCTGGTAATGAACAGACTAAATATGTTTTTCCGCTTTGATATGATTTCATGTTCGTCAAATCATCTTTTAAGTGGTAACAATATCTTCAAAACATTTAAGGTTCTAGCTCACTAATGTTTTCCTATCATTAATCGTTCGTGAAGTTGAATATATTAAACTAATACGGAGCATAACAATCCTTAGAAACAAAACTGACAGCTGCGAGGCATTGTTTACTAATTCTATACCAACGATATAAAATATAAATGCAACTTACCTATCTAAATTACAAAACTACCGTTCAAATCAAAAGTAATTAAATTGTCTTATGATGCCTCTCAACTATCAGTCGAAATCAAATGATTATTTAAGGATTGAAGCTATTGTGTTGTGAATGTTTTAGTTATTTTTGCAAGTATTGATATATTTTCATTATTTAATATCATTAATTGAACGCACTGTTATACAGTACAATAATTTCATATTTTTGGCACATTTATTTAATTGAGTACTAGTATAAATAAATGAAGCCTTTAACAATAACGCCACAATAAGGGTCTGCGGTGAATTTGTGAACCAAAGTTCTCACTGGGAAGAATAAAACCATATTGTTTCGAAAATGCCCTCTCTAAGCCTTAAAGCATTCCGTGAAAGCGCCAAAGATTAACTATTAAACTCCTCAAGGAAAGTTGCCGCAAAACAATGAGACCCATTAGCTGTAATTCTCGATAGACGCTTCGAATCCTTTTAGGGACTCGAAAGCTGTCAGAACAAAAGGAATTATCCAAGATAAGAAGCCTCCAAATAAAAGGGGAAATATTTCGTGCGGCTGATTTCGATTCCAGACGCCGGAAGATTAAGCGTTCTTATCCTAATTATTACCTTTCTTGAGTAATTTTTATCCGTCAGGTGCTATTACAGAGATAATGAATGGATTTGAGCAACTTGGAAAGAATTCCAAATGTGATAGTTCACTGCGCATATCGTGTTCCTCTTGCCAAAGTTGGAGATACAAAGACCTCTTGTTTCTTTGTGTCTAATTCTGGCGATGAAATCGAGTACAATATTTATAGCCTGGATTGCAGTTATGTATATTATATTATAAGATACGTATTATAACCAGCTTCACGAAAATAATGCATGACATTAAATTTATTTCTTCTCATTTTTCTTAGCGTAGTTAAATCGCTGTAATGAGTCAATTTTTTATGTCAGTACCTAATTTTCGTAAGAAATGTACGTAAAATTAATTTTCAGTTTTGTTAAATTCTTTTGCTAAATGAATAATGAATAATAGTCTTACGATATCAAAAGAAGTGCTACAAGATATAAAATCTATTAGATCCTCATTTTTATCATCCACCGTTGTTTATAATGTATAATCAATCTATAATAAATTACGTTAATTTTCGTTAAATTTGCAGTGTAATTTCAGTGGGTGTTTACGTTGCTATCAATAAAAGCTTGGTTGCTATATCAGTGTTTGAGACGCTTTACTTTTCCAGATTTGTTTACATTGGTCACTGAATCTACTAAGGTGGCTAATCTCATTTATTACCATAAATGTCGATGTACTTAGAATAATTTTCCTATGAATGACAGATTTAAAAAAAATAAGAAAAACATAGCTTACAGTTTTATCCGTCGAATAAAACACGTTCTATGCAAATATGCTCCCATTTAATTATTTTAATGAATTAAGAGACTAAAATTTACAATTTGGAAAATGGAAAATCAAAAAAACGAGATCCATTTACCTCGTAGTCTTGGAGAAACTTATTAGTGACTCCTAGGTTCGAACCCACGTCCTCTAATAGATTTTCTGTAGCTTACAACAATGTACAAATCTAACTCATTTAACTGTCAGGGATTGTTGGCCTCATTTTCGGTGTCACGTTCCATTATTAAATTATTTATTTATTCAACGGGATATGCCCATTATTATACATAATAAATATATCCTGTCACAACATTAACTATAATTTGATTCAAAAATATATCACAATGATAAAAAATAAATATATAAAATACATAAGTTTACATTAGTGCACATATTACTACATTATATTACAAATTAAACCTGTTACAGCAGCACAAACACATCATGCATCACAAATATTTAGTCCTAGAAGTATTTTAAATAGAAGAACATACTCGTACATGAATAAATCGTATTTTATATGAAATTGGTAAATAAAAGGTTTACGTTAAAGGCTGAACACCTGTATGGCCGATTTACAGCTTTATCTACTAGTCAGTCTGAATTGAAAACAATAGTTTATACATAATAGCATTGTCTTACGTAACAGCATTGTCTTAGATAACGGCAACATCACTGGTTTCCCTGCATTTTAACAGGACAATGTCTTTCATCAATTTTTCGTGTTACGCAAGCATTCGATATTCCAGGAATCATCCTCCAGCAACTCCTCAGGATCCCCTTAAGATTCCGAGGTTACGTATCGTCATGGGGGATAATTGAAGCCCGTCGGTGTTAGTCCAGGAAGCGGCCATCGAGTCTCTTCACCGCGACGGACCCACTTTCTAATTTCCACCGTCATATCCCTTTCTCGCGGGATGGCTCGTTCGTCGACCCCAAAACAAACAACAAACGCCGACGCTCGTCTTTCTTCACAGGCGTCGATTAAGGTCTCCAGCACCGATTTTCTCCCCACGAGATACCTTGTTACGCCTTTTGAAATTACCCGGCAATTTGCAGACCGATCACTTGAGTCCTATCGAACGAGTCTGTCCGGAGTACTCGTCTCAGTACTTAATACCCTCAACAGAAGCTGCTACGATTCCTTTCGTATGATTACAACTCGGTTGCTAGCAAAACCAGAAATTAGTGCTTTTTAGAAAATTGGACGATTATTTTCATGCACAAAATACATTCCTTCGGGTGAACTTTTCAATAATTTATCCCTAGATTCTACAGCTGGATTTCCCGACATGAAGTTACTCTAGACACGTTATCCTGTTTGCGGTCCATGGAGCTCCCCTTAAACTAGACAACCCTGTGCGCATTCCGTACTTCCGTGTTAATATTTTACGCTAATGTTTCACGCCAATGAGCACGAATCTATCTGTCAAGTCATCAGCGCCATATCTATGTATATTTTAATATTTTTACGATAAAGATGGAGGTTTCTTCAAAATTCACGCGTATCGTGAAGAACGAAAATTTTAGACCGTATTTATCAGAATTGCCAAAAAGGATTCCTTACTAACTTGAATTTAGAGACATTTACCCAATTAACACTTTCATTTCATGTCTTCATAGGATTAGCAATCCTCGGTTAAACGTATCATGTGCTTTTGACTTTCTATTTATCTGTAGGTTGTGGTTTACATTTCATTACTCAATACTTCTCTTTAATTGTTTAGTATTGACCTTACGATCCAGGTTTTCTAAATGAGATTCGTTATAGATTATATATTTTCCTAAACACATTTCGCAAATATTTCTGTTTATTTATCATGAAAAAAGGCAATTTCAAACGGCTGATTAAAATGGATTAAAATTACTCAAATATCAAACTTGCAATTCAAAGTGTACGGAGATATTAATTAAATCTTCAAAGTAATTTTTTGAAATTATGCTTCAAATCAGATTCCACGAATAAAGAAAAACAATCTTAGCCAGGCTATCTATAGTAATATAGTAGTTGAGTGATAAATCAGATTTTGTTTATGATACGAGGAAGTTATGAATAAGCTCCATTTGCCATGCAACTTCTTTAATGTTTTAAAAAGGTATCACGAAATCGCGTTCTTTTAAATATTTCATCAAATATATCCTTCTACATTTGAAAAAGCACCCTCGAACCAGGAGGCACTTTGTTTACGTTGTCTTTGTATCGTAAGTAAAAACTCTCACAAATCTGATGCAAGGTTTCGGGGAAATTCACCCCATGTGACAGAATGGTTCTTCAAAGGAAAGCACCGAAAGTTCGGGTGAAGACGCTGCGTCAAAGAGTCTGTGGAGTCAGTCCGTATCGATGATGGTCCAGCGGAGAGCCAGCACCGACGACTGCAGCGTCCTGCAACCGCCTTTTGTTTTCACTCCCCTGAGGGGAGGAGGTTTCCCAACTCCTAAAGACCGCTTCGGAAAACGCTCTCCGCATCTCCATTGCGCAAATAGCCCTCGGTGTACCGCGACAAAACGTTTCCAAGCTGTCTTCGCATCATTTTTTCTCTTTATTTGGAAAGGCGACTTTCGATGCCGAAACGGGTCAGCAAACGGAGCGTTAACAGTTTTGATGGTGCAATGTGCTTTACTCGAGCAGTGCGCGGCTTTTTCTTTCATCTCCACGCTCATTACGCAAATGGGGTTCAGTAGAAACTCATTGTGCAACGATAAAAAGTGCACTTTTCTAATTTTCATCTCTTCAACAATTGGAACGGAAGTACTGTGGACGATTATGTTCACCAGACTGTGAAAAATGCAGTTTCTCCAATCCTGTTCATTTTTCAGCGTTAAATTGAATTCTCAATCAGATCTCGCGGCTTTTGCCATCGGGCATTTTTCACTCAGTCAAAGGCGTGACCGACTGGGTAAATATTTACGTCTCCAAAATGTCTGCGTTGGATTTCGAAAATTTTATGTATCCGAAAGGGCTTTCAGTGGTTTAATCTAATTTATTTTCTGCGTTGAGGTTTGTTATCGCGATAGCTTTTTCCATCGACCCAATACTGAAAATGAAAATTTTACTGTCAACTATATCGAACGCAAGGGTTTCTATCCTTTCAGCTTTTTCAAACAATAAAAATATGGATCATTCTGTATAAAATCGCAGCTTAGTTACTCATAGCAAACACGAATTACTTTTCGCGTCTCTTATCCTGTTATGAAATAAATTTCGATGTTTATTTTCTCATCGGAACTGTAGCTGATTGAAATTTTATTATTTCTACGTACACTCTGTTGCTACGTTATCATATTCTATTACTGTTTAATGAAATTGAAACATGTGTCTCATAAACGCAATTTTTTTATTAAGGAGTCGTCACAACAGTTTTTTGATCAGGGACGTAGATTAAGAATTATCCTCGTTAGTTTATTTTTCCTGCTTCAAAGAAAAGAAGCGATAAATTGTCTAATAAGATAGATTTTTCCGCTTTTTGAATTCTAGATTAGTATATACCCATGTATACTCGATATTTG
Organism: Sympetrum striolatum; assembly: GCA_947579665.1. NCBI lineage: Eukaryota > Metazoa > Arthropoda > Insecta > Odonata > Libellulidae > Sympetrum > Sympetrum striolatum. Next base: position 33,009,606 of record OX388346.1, read on the forward strand.
TCTATTTTTCAGCCAAGGCTGCAACTTCCAAAGCAAGGAATATATTCAACCATTCTTCATAAATATACACCAATGTTTATTGTGTAATATACCTGAGGATGGCCGTAACTTTGGTAGAAGTTACAAAGAACTGATGGAGATTTATTTCTTTCTTTGCTATAATGGTATTCCACGATATCCAGCCTATTGTTGATTATACAACTTCCATGTCTGATGAAATATTGGATTTTTGCCCCATATCCAAAGCGAAATTACTGAGAAACTGGATTCTTAATCACAAAAAGCACTTTAATTATTTGAAAATCTGAGTGCCAATCTTCCCGAGTGACTCATACGACGGTGCGAAGCTTTTTCGGGCGTAATTGCTGCGGTGGTTGATGAAACTGTTCGAGGAAGTGATTCTTCTTCTTCTTCGGAATCGAGAGAGAAAGTAAAAACTTTTTACTTGGTCGAGAAACTGGGTATAAAGAAGTTGCGAGGGATGTCTTGAGAATTGGAGGATTTTCTCGTAAAGGTCGAGAGTGGAGAGATGCAGACGCTTGTGGACACCGGTTGAGAACAAACCGCTTCCCCTTCTGGGACACCTCTTCCACCCCTTCGTCTTCCTTTCTTCTTACGTCTTTAGTTCCCATCTGTCTCTTTCATTATTACACCTTCCATTATTCTGCCTAGTTAAATACTCCTTATTTTTCTTCTCCGGGGAAGGTCGTTTCATTGGCTGTGAGCTTATGTTGCGTAACAATACGGAATGGCCCACTCCATGCTAATCGCTACAATAGAAGCAAAGAAAGCGGTACGGCTCTTCCATTTCTATATTAAGAACGAGGGATCTAATTGTGAATGTTGTCTTGTTCTGTATTTAATTATCACTAGGTATTCTGTCATGTTGTAAGCCTACCTCACACGGTCAATATTATTTACTCATTAATGAAATTCTTTGATATATTGAAGATCTGAGGATTATATTGAAAAAAAAAATGTTCATGGAAAAAGTATTGAAGAAAATTAAAACGTCTTAATTTTTATCGTAGCCCCGTCATTATATTGAAGGGATGTCAATATTAATAACTCGTGTGAGAAGTAACCATTTTTGTCAATGTATAACGTCAATGTATAACGTCAATAATATTGGCTGCGTGAGATAGGCTTTATACTTCAGAGTAGATCGTATAATTGGCTGAGAGCTTATGTTACGTAACAATACTGAATGGCTCACACCAGTCTGACCGCAACAATAGAGACAAAGAAATTTAAACCGTATGGTTTGTCAAACGAATGGTTCTTCCATTTCCGTGTTTAGAACAAGGTATTTTATTGTGATCATTGTCATTATTTGCACTTATTCATCTATTGTTACAAATTTCTTTATGTTTTAAACCAAACAGTGTGAAAGGACGTGCATGGCTTTATATTTTCCATTTAGAGGTGAATTGAATCATTTTAAGAATGCTCCGAAGATTTTGCATATTTTTATCTACGAGAATGGAATTGTCCTGAATATGATTGGACAGTCTAAAACGGTGAATTATTTCCTCGTCCATGATTGTTAATTAGTTGCTTCAAATTTTTCTAATAATGTCGTGGCAGGACATTTGATATCCGAAAGTCATGGGAAAAATCATTAACATTCAAATTCAATAACAAGGAAAAAATTAGTGATATTTCGCTAATCTTAATCAAGAATCTCATTAATTGTCTGAATTTTTTCTGCACGGAACGCAATTCTTCATACTATTGTGAATAATTTCGTTTACTGACTCATAGCTCCGTTACTTCAAAGTCGTGATTCCGTATTGACCAATTTCAGATGGAAGCGTGGCAGTTAATATCATGAAATATTCATCAATGTGGTACAAGTAATTCCATTTTCAGCTTGGATACCTCAATTTAGTTCAATCGTAAACTCGAGGCATCTCTTCTGTGGACATTGAGTTCACGAACTTGTTTTCCAAGTCGCTTGATTTTAATTGGTTCATTGGATAACTTTGACGGCGATGGAATTCAAATTTCGTGGAACCATGGTGGGAAAAAGTTAGGAGAAAAATTCGATTAAGTTTTGGCTAAATTGAGTCAACTCTTCCTACCCTGAGTTCACTTTTTTATCATTTGAGTTCGAATGGAATTTTTCGTAATTTTTGAAAACATTAGTTAGGAGATAACATCTCTAGATCCTAAATCATGGTCGGAGAACTTTTGAAATGTAAAAATTCAATAATTAAAGTTACCATCAAATTACTCTTTTCAGAGATTAGATTTTAGAGCTTAACTTAGCGTGATTATTCTCTTGACGAAGATTTTCAAGCGAAAAATATATTTGGATGTAGTTAGAACTAAAATAATTACAACATGATGCAATGAGAATATAAAGTGACACAATGAGAATGCAATTTAATTGAATACAGTAAATGATACAATTTGAATGTGGATAGGATTTATGCGATAACCGTAGGCATGCGCAGGATTTCGCCATTGGGGGTGCCAACGATAAAAATTCCACCTTTTGCCATTGACCGTAATCCCAAGTGCTCGGGTGACATCCAGTTCGATAAAGCAATTCCCACAACAAAATTAGAAGGCCCAATGTCCGGGTAAAACAAAACATCCATACATTACGTTTTAATTTTCGATGCTAGGAAAAGCTATTTCTTATTAAATACTTTTGAAAAATTGCAATTAAATAAACTTTGGGTTCGCATAAAATAACTTAACATTTACTTTTCATCGGCAAAAAGATGAGCAATTACAGGGAAGAAAATTAGATTAAAAAATACGAAAAACTTTCCGCAACAGCTTTATTAGAAAAATTTTTTCAATATTCGTATAAACTCTGAATTTTATTCATTGTATTTACAGAACATAAAGAATCTAGAAATATAATAATTTAGAAATTAAATAATATCAAAATTAAACGTTTTCTTACTGATTATCAATAGGATAACAAAATCAAAGTATGTCAATGTTCAATTTTGTTGCCCCTACATTTTTTTGGGGATGCCTCGGCATCCATAGTGCGCACGCCTATGACGATAATTACTGTTTTTAAAATAAAAAATTCTGACTTTTTGCTGACGATGTATATTTTATTACATTTTCAGTCTAACAAGTCTAATCCGAATTCTTAAAATGAATTCAAAGGTCTTGCAGTTTGCTCAAAGCAATTTCATTACTGGTGTCTATAAATGTTCAAACACAATATATAGAAATACATACAATCTATAGAATGAGTGAAGGTAGAAAGGGAACAATAATTAAGAAGTCAATGCGAACAATTAACAATGAATAATGACAAATATACGCATGGTAATGGTGAATCTGAGCCCAGTATGTAAAACTCCAAAAAAACAACTTAAAATCGATCTCCACAGTGAAGTAGATGAAAAATGTAGTTAAGTAAAATTGTTTAATAATATCAGAGCAAGAACTTCACTATGAGGTATTTGAATTCCTTCCATTCTATCGACTTTTGTCTTGTTGAGTACTCTCCAATCTCATACAGATGACTTTAATGGCTTTTTAGACTCGTTTGTAGTAAAGGATGGAACTTTTTTCTTTTATCGAAAAACTTGTGGCTAATATTCTGCGACGATATTAATTCCAACTTTTTCCGCCCGAATTTTATTCCCTCGGACCCATTCACTTCATCTGCGTTGAAGAGGGCTTTTATCCTTCGGTTGAGGCCAGAGGACAGCAGCCTGTTGAACACGACTCTCTGAGCACTCGAGAAAAATGAGGGGAAACGTACAATATAAATTGCGAGAGAGAGAGAGATGCTCGCTGGAGCACGGATATGAAAATAAAAGCACGTGGAGACGCAGGCGTTGAAATGACAGCAGTTGACTCGACGATGACATTTAAACATTTCGCCATGGAGATGCTTGGAGTAAACAGAGACCTTTGGTGCGAAAGCGAGACATTTATGACGTAGGGAACAAAAAATCCGGGACTGATTTAATGTAATTTTTCTGTAATTTCATAGATTTTTTAATATAAACAAATATAAGTGAATAATTCGCTTTAGAGTAACACCTGGCTAATGACTACTCAAGTAGTAGTAGTATTATTAAAAGTGATTCGACAGCTTTGGTCATTTCGCACATTGGCTCACACCGGGAATCGAACCCGTGATCGCTTTCACCGAAGGCAAAGGCGCTGTCCACATGACTATCCGGGAGCGTAACTACTCAAATATAATACGACATGCCTTCGGCGTTACAAAGATTATTTTTGAGTTAAAATTTCTCTTCTAATTGTCGAATTGAATCCCATATAGGCTCCAAACAGCTTTGCCCAACGTCAAACACGATTTTTACATCATGATGAACAGTTATCTTTTCCATGAATGCAACAAAATGATGATAACGTATCTAATAATGTCATTGTACTCTAACGAAATAAATAAAATATCACTACGTGATAAATAGTAGTCAAAATTATATCGTAAAGCAGTTGCTTTTCCAAGTTATAATACAAATCATGCTTTGGTGGTTTTATATTAATAATTAAGGACTTTATTCAGGCTATAAAGTCTCTTATTACATCTAACCCATCGTCATGTTGGATACGAAATAAAGAGATAGATTAAAAAAGTACACAGAAGAATTAAATTATTAATTTGGAAGTTTCCACAGCAGGAAAACACCCACAAGAAAGGATGTTGAAAAACCTGCCAATAGAAAACAAAATTTAGTAATGAAATCAGACTCAATGAGAGGTAAAAATGTAATTATACAAAGCTCTCCAATTCTTGCTGTAGTATTTAATTCTTCTTGAAAGTTAAATACGATTTCCTAAATTGAAGTTCCTATTTTATTGTAGTTATAACTCAGGGGAAAAGACAAAATTTGGTTCAGATGTACCAGCCCATTCCTTTGAAATATTAATGCTCTTAAAACATTATTGTAGTAAAATAAAGAAAATTAGATTTTTCCATCAATGAATATCAAAAATAGTTTGTTTTTGTTATTAAAATCTATATCTGCACCGAGCTGCATCCATTTACTCCCTACGAGCTATAGCTGGGGATAAGAATTGATGCGTTCCGCTGTAGATCCCATACCTTGAACCCCCCTGATCTAAATGAGAGCAATTCAAACGGGAAAGACGCTGATGTCATCCTTCAGACACTCGCGATCGGATAGACATGGGAAAGTTTTTTCCGACACTTTTGCGAATCTCCTTCGGTGCAGAGTTTCCGCGAATCTAGAGCAGGGAAGAGAGAATTCGCGAGAGTCTCGCTTTTTTCGAGCTCGCTTTTGGTGTTGGTGCTCCGATTTCGAGAACACCGGGGAGACCGGATCTCCAAGACATTCTCAATTTGCGAGTCTGCTCAAAACGCTAAAGATAAACTTGGTCGAAATTCGAATGTGAATTCAATGTGTGATCTTCTTCATTACCACTGATCTTAAAGGATAATAAAATTAAAATTCTACGCCATTATACATAAGATGTTAATAAGGAAGGAAAGCGAAATTGAGGCTCATCAAGGTTGTCTTTTAAGTGACTAATATTTGTTATAAGATGGTGCGATAGTCATCTTCTTAATAATGCATTTTCGCAGCTAATCCTGTTTTTATTTAATATTATGAACAAAGCCAATCATTGGTGTTCCATAACAGTCTGTGTCACTATCTCATATTTTTATTTTGGTCATTATATTTATTTTAATGTTATTTTATTCTAGTCCAATAAATAATAATAATTTATTAATGGGCAAAGCCCTTTTAAATGTCGAAAATACAATAATTACCATAAATTATCAAGTATAAAAATGCTCAAAGGTTTCAAATATATTGAGATATTGTAAAAGAAATTATGTTTTTTTTTATTATGGACAATAATGAATGGATTTATCTATAGTATAAAAATGAACAAATTCTAAAATCAATTATTATCTACAAAAACGCGTAACAGTTTCAAATAGTAAATGAAAACATTATCAGAAAATTTATATAAGCTTATTATTTTTACATTAATTTTATCAAATATTATCTTACCCTATTTGCAGTTAAGAGACAGTACATTCATATACCCGAATAAGATACACAGGGCTTTAATAAAGAATATAATCGCTAATCTTTAGCACTTACTTATCAAAAAGTGGTATACTCTTTATAAATACACATAAAATTAATTGATTTTAATGTTATCTCAGTTTTCTTATAAAGCTTGATAGAATAGCATTGAACATATCAATTTTATCGCTTAATATGTCGTATGAAAGTGAATAATGAATTCGCCTTTCTAATAAATTACGAATCTTCACTTGGCGCTAAAAATTAGGTTGAATTTTAAGACTAAACCTTCATCTTCGTATCCCTTGTTAGCAAATAATGGATATGATACTCTAGGTAAGAAAATCACGAAAAACTGCATGTGTAATATGACTAATATCTGAGGTATGACGAACAACGGCTCGAGATTGTCTCACATCCTCAACTGCCCGTCTGAACGTCGTCGATTTGAGAATCATGTGCATTTTATCATTGCGCCTACTTGTCCGGCTAAGGCTTGAGCTTGAAATTGCGGGGAAATTAAATACAACCGGTTCTGAAATCGCTTTCAAAAGACCAAATTGGACGTCAGTGCGGTCTCGTTAAATCGGTCACAAATATTGTACGCTACGTCACTGGGAGCTAATAAACATTTCACGAGTCGATTGCTTTCATTCTTCTGTTAACAATAGCCTTTGTTTTCACAGTATATTAATTATTTTCTTTACGTAAATAGCAAAATGAGGAAAGATACCTTACCTAAAAACAAACAGAGTGCAGAAAACACCCTGTAGCGTATACCTTTATAAGTTTTGAAACTGAGTAAATGGAGGTCAAGGTTAATGATAACCATTTGAAGTATATTTTAATTAATTAACATCTTCAAGTATCGTTTACATCGATTCTTCAATCCTTCTCTGATCATAGTGATACGTTACGAATATGTTATTATTATTTCTAAACTACAAAAAATAGCAGTTACAAAACACATTTTGAATAGATCAAATGAAATTGAAATCAACAAAGGTGACATGAATTTCAAGCAATATTTTCGGATTCAGATTTGGATGTTTCTCTAAGTTTAACTTCTCTTTATAATGAAGCTCTGTAATTGTATTTTGTACATCCTAGAAACTTTCATTGGATGAATTAATAAGTAATTATTGTTCTGGAAGCTCTTTTAAATTAATTTGAAATAGATTTGTATTATTTGCATAATTTGCTCGATTTGCACATTCGTTGTTTGGAATGATCGCTAATTTGTATCGTCCTAATTTGTTTAACGTAAACAAACCATAGCAACGCTGCCTAAGCAAACATGGCTTCAACTTTCTCACGGATCTGTTTCATATTATAGAATCTGGAGCACGAACTGATCTACATACATGACTCTAGCTCTTTCAAAGAATCCGATTTAACGAATCCGCTGATGCACATCTCTTTTGCAATACCGTATCGCAGTTTTTTCCTGATTAAAAGAAAGGAACAAAGCGAGATGACCATACCAAGTTTATTGAAATCGACGGAAAGGAATGTTTTATAATAACTTCCCCAATTATTTTTTTTAAGTAAGGGTTTTTAATATCATTTATACAGCAACGACAAGATTCACGTGATATTATATTCCGTAAATTTATTCCTAAATATTTTTATGTCAAGCTTAAGTTTCATAACGATATAGGGCTACTGTTCTATAGCAAAACTAAATGGGTAAATCTATTGATATATTTATTAATTTTGTATCTATTATATATAATTTACAACATCACTTTAGCGAATATATTCGCTCACAATGAATCCTGTGGAAATCTAAAACGATTTATCTTTCACTCAATGTGGCTCTTAACCTTGGCAATTTATCACTGATTATAGGTATTTTCTATTTTAGTAAGATCATAGAATGCTCGATAGTTCTAATCGAAATTAAATATGATTTACTTATGACTTTCCATCATGCTGATTTTAATTGATTTTTTCTGTAAATAAAATGTTATTGACGATAGAAAAACCTCTCTCTGAGGGAGATCTGATGTATGTAAATGGCAAAATGGAACAAACTGAGCAAATCTTGAGAAAAGTGCTGAAATGAAGAACATTCCCATGCATTTAATGTCATAAAGTGAAGGTGCAATAACGTAAATATGATGACTTGAGAGTGGAGAAGTATAAGGAAAATCACGAAATTCTGACATTCCTAAAACCAACAATTTAAAGTTATCTAGAGGTTATACAAGTTATTTTGTGCGAGTACATGTCAATATTTCTTGCCACCGAATATAATTATAATGCTTGAAATGGAATGTTAGTAAACAAAAATACGAAAAAATAGGAAAGCATCTTTTTTTAGTGTAAGATTTCGACCATTAAGTCTCTTCTTACATCAACCCCTTACTTCTTGAACTAACGAAGAATATTTTTGTGGAAGGAGAATAATTCTGGCATCAATTAATGATAAAATTTTTCTGCCATAGACAAATCCTGTTTTTTGAAGTCTCTTTCCTGATTAAAACCTATAACTAATTTACACCGTAAAAGTTAAGCTCATATGAGCATATGAGAGATGATAATTTTCAGCATTTACGACATAATTTTTCAGTTTATCAATCCATCCTATATTTATCACTATTAACCACGCAAAGAATCACGCATAGGTCAAGAAACAATGGTTTTGCGTAACTTTCTCTGCGCAGTTGATTCTTCCTCAATCGCATGGGTAGGATGGCTTTTGTTTCGCTGTCGGATGCCACCCACAACAATAGAGAGACATCTGCTGGGTACGTTACCCAAGGTTATCTCAGAAAATCTCCCCGGAAGCAGGCAAGTGAGGACATAAAATCTTCCGAAATGCAAAATCTTAGTGAAATGGTATTTTCTGGTAACAGGAACTCGGGAAGAAAAAATTGACGGTTTTAATTCGGATCGGGTTCCAGAATTTCAATTTTTCGGTTCAAGTTCGGTTAAATGAGGTTCTTTTGGTTTCTTTTTGGATAAAGTTCTGTGCACTATACATACGATCCATCATCTACCTCCAAAATACTGCCATGTTATTCTTTATGCCGCAAAATTGAGAGGAGGCATGACAATTCTAGCGGGTTGTAAAATTCAATGAAAAGTCATCGTTTGATCTAGCCCATTGGTTCTCAACCTACCCCCAGGGGTCCATACAGATTTACAGGGGGTCCATGTCAGGGAGAAACAAAATGATCATCCAATTTTTTCCCTAATTTGATAGTATTTTAGAGTTTTAGGAACCCAAAGATCCCATTTTAAAGATAATATAATCAAATGGAAACCAGATATAGGTTTTTAAACGAAAAATTCAATATTAGGCAGGCTCCATGGGAAATTACAAGGGGTCCATGAGGAAAAAAAAAACCTGGGAAACCTTTGATATAGCCTAGGCAAATTTTTGCTCTAGTTACACTATTCATAGATCCTCCATACCAGGAAAGATCTCAAAATCGAAGGAGAGATTGTTCTATTCGTTTTTATTCTTCTAAATGTCTCTATTATTGATGTACTTGATTTTACTTGTACTTTTTGCCAAGTTTTAACTACCTACTAACCTACTAACCTACTAACTAATGAGTATATGGATATATTGTTATTGCAAGATTATATTGTATATGTATAAACTTAAATATATATTATGTGTATGTATGTATGTATGTATGTATGTACTTGTATATTGGCTTTAGGATATGATTAAGATTTAAGATGTATATTGATTTATTTTTGCAAATGTGATCTTAGTATACATTTATTACTTTATATTCTTTTTCTTTCTTTGTTATTGATGTCATGGAATTTACTTGTATGTTTTGATTTATTCTAAGTGTATTTTTATATTGATTTAATATTATGCAAATGGGTATGATACTCGTCGTAAATTTATTAATATTCTACCGTGCTCAATTGGCTACAGGAACCACCCTGCTCGTTTATTCTTTACTATCAACTATTTATCGTGTGTTATTCATCGCACAAGCGAGTTTTATAGGTAATTTGGAGACCCAATCGCTGTATTGGATCCTGTTTCGTCTACAGTGTTACTTAAAATGATATCCCCAATATTTGAGATAAAACTTATCATTGGAGTTGAAATCTTCATTGAAGCGAATTGTGATCCATCTCGTTGATTTTCCTTTAAAAATTGTTTCACTCAAAATATGTTAGTTCACCTTTGTTGACGAATTCCTTAAGTGCATGGCACTAAGATAATATTTCCTAATGGAAAAGTATCAAAATTAAAAGAACTAATTGAAATTTGGAGGAATTTCATTTTTTATTCGTATAATAATCGCTTATAAACTCCCACAAAATGTACTGATGCGAAATGCACCAGACGATGCCAGTCCGCTAGTGAAACATTTCGCATCCATAAATTCTGTGGAAGTGTAGAAGGATTCTCAACCATCAGTATGCCTTCCTTTCAGCCTTCCACGAAATAACTCCTTCGTATATCGAGTATATTTTCTATTTTATTCAGCAATACCTTAATAATGGTTTCATCCACATGCGTAGAACGATTCCGGCACGAGAGAAATAAACTCAATAAATGCTAATTGCTTTATTTTTCTTTCACCAGGTGGCCATGAGCACCACCACCACCATGAAGATGAGGTAGCTGATCACGATCACTCCCACCTGACGGAAGCTGTCACCACAACCGTAAAAGGAGTCACGGAGGCTGTGCTTCACGCGACAGTTGGTCCCCACAACCATCCTCACGAGCACAGATAGAAAGCACTAAGGAAAACCACTCGAGGACCTTGGCACGCACAATTTGGCAGACAGTTTCGCCCATTGTTGAAATTTGGCTGTATCTCCTGAAAGTGGACCCATGGCGGCCAAAGAACAATGGAGAATGTGATAAACGGTGTGTTCCGATTGTTGTCTCGGAAACAAACATTGATGAAGACCCTGTTAATTGTTCGAGGGACTCAAAAGAATCGTGTTTCCTTTTTGTGATGGGTCGTTAGAATATAAAGTTGACCGATGATTTACAAACCATGACGGATGGATATTTCGTCCCTGGGCTGTCTTCCGCGGATGTGCTACTGGATCCTTTGTAATAAAATTATGAGATGTTAAAACGTTTTATTCAGTCTTCCGAGAATGGGAATGACTCAATTATCAAGACATTGGTTTGATTATACGTACATTCCATTACTGCCTCTAAAGATTTTTAAACGGAGGTCGCTGTGTAAAGCGACTCAATGTTCACTCATAGCCTTGCGGGAGAATATTCAAAATTTTGAAACAATGGCGGCACGAAGCGATTATTACTATTAACAGTGAAGTACTTAGAGAAGTTAGCTTTCGGAACCATGCTGCCAATCGAATTCGATTCCTTATCATGGAAAACAAGTTGATTCGTTAGAAGAGCAAATTGATGGCTGCACAAATAAAATTTACGATATCTATAATGAATAGAGAAGTTAAAAATGAACTTAGTGATCAGAGTTATACATATGTTGAATCACGAAAGTGATTTTGTAAATAAAACTGGAGAGAACGGGATATTTCATCCCGGTAATCCTGAATGCGATAATTCTAACTTAATTTATGCTCATGATTCACGAAAATGATTCATGCCAACCTCACGGTTGCTGATGATTTCTCGATGAGAAAACTTAACTGCTTAAAATTTTGACTTTCCGTAGGGAAAAGCGATTTGATTATAAATCTAAGTAGTGAAAGTTACAACCCTGAGTCTAATCCACTGTTTTCTGCCCAAAAGAATAGCAAGAGAGACATCCTCCTTTTAACTATTCTAATCTATTTTTCTCTAAGATTTGCAATCTTCGTCAGTATAGCTGATCGATAGTAAAGAAAAGATATTTATCCAGCTACGTTTACCAAATCAAATAAATCAATGTTTACTAAACTTGAGATAAAAGGTTTCTACTTTGGGGCATTTTTCAAGTGAAGAATGTTCCGTTGTCATTCAATGTCACTATAACATAGAGAAGGCTTGGTGGTAAAAATCCAGCAGGCCTGTAGAGCATACAACAAGGTTTCTCTTTGTATGAAAGTTTTTTATATTTATAATTAAAATCTCTCGATGATTCATTAGTTCCATGCTAAAGATGGTGTCAAAAACTTTGAATTTGAATAAACCATTCGCCGATTGGCAGATCAAACTTTTACTATAGGACCAAAAAAAATTGATGTGATATTTTTTTGATTGTATATGTTCTCTTTACCCACTAAGTGGAGTATTTTATTAAATAATTATCATGTAACTTGATATCTGAAAGAAAATACATTGTCTTTGAGCTTTGAATATTTTTCTTCTCCCACCTTTCAAGTGACAAAATTTAGAAAACATAAGAAAATGGAGTTGGGTAAAATATTTAAATGAATACCTTTTCATTCATGATTATAATATATCTGAAAGTGTTGGTTTTTACCAGAATTATCAAAAGAAATTTAGAGTTTTGTGCAAATATATCAAATGGATAAAAAATATACAATTTTAAATAATGGTACATGATCCTTTTTTTTATTCATCATTTTCATAAACACCGCACAGTCAAAACGACGTACTTCAATATTTTTATTATTTATATAATCAAACCCAGAACTCAAGTAATATCACAGTTATTTGGCTTAATTTCTCTAAAAATGTTCTAAATATTTGCTCTCATGAGAAGCATGATTCACCATTGTCAATTTCAGTTATTTTTTAATGAAATAAGACTTATCAATATAGAGAATATTTTTCTTGTAAACAATTATTGTTGGAAAAAGTCATTTATTTTTATTTAATTTATATGTTTATATTGATATCAAGCTTAATGGACAACCATTCTGTAACCTTGGTGATACTAATTCCTTAGCAGATACTAGAGGAAATGAAATGGCCATTGATGACTTTCAATCTGCCCAGGATCTTACTAGAAGTTTGAATTGAAATCAGATTGTGAAGTTTTTCTACTATCACTAAATATCGAATTTATTTATAACGAAAAAGACATGTTTAAAATTAATTTAGGGATGAGTTTATAGCAAAATTATCATAAATCACCCTGCCTTGACAGGTAATATCCCCCTACTGGATAGGGGATACATCTAGAATATGGATAGGGCTGAATATTAAAAAAAAGCAGAAAAAATATGTACAAGAAACCATAAAGATATCCTACATTTCTCAGAGAAAAATAGGAACTCTCTAAGTTTTTCCTCAATGGAAACTGGAAGAGATACTTTTTTGGATTTGAAATAATTACAAATGTTCCTTCACATGAGGTCACAGATAATACTATTTCTTGAAGTAAATTACAAAATTGTTAGCAATAAAATTTCCATTTGGCATTTCAACACATAGCAGTAGAACAGAGTATAAGACAAAGTATTGGAATTAGATATTTCCTTTGCTTCTGGAATTTTGATCTTCCTCGCAAACCACTATTTTCTTCTATCAAAAAGAAAAACAATTTAAGTTTACTTGTTGCTTGAACTATAAAACAATGCTAAAAATAATACTTTTTAATGAAGCATATTCAGAGCAAGAAAAGTAGCAGATTATTACATAAAGATTACATCTTACACTAATAGGTAGTGCTTCCAACTCAGATGGAAGAGGTTTCATGTTTAACCCATGCAGGAGTCAAGTTTTCCCAAATAAAGGTTTGTAGTAAGAAGAGCATTAAGACGAAAATTGATAAATGCTATGCTATAAATTGATATGCTGAAAACCAACATTTATCATCATCATCCCTGATCATAAAAAATCAGCAGCCAACCTCACAAGCAATGAGAATAAAGGTAAGTAGAATTAGATTATACATAAATTATTATTTTATGAAGATAAATATATTTATGTTATATCTACCATGGAAACAAAGCCATTAAAATAAACACTTGCAGGAACTGAACCAATCTTTGAACTGAATCATATATTTTAAACATATTACCTAGGATTTACAACAAGGAAAGTGCATGAATGAAATATTTATCAAGTTTATGATTCTTAATTCGAGTATATTTGAAATAAAAACATTATCAATTTTTTTTTATTTTACTTAATCGTTGAGATACCTTTCACTTAATCAAGCACTTCCCAACTGTATGAAATATGATAAGTTTTAAGTAAATAATAAATTGATTGAAGACAAAAACAGGATATTTCTGTTATATAAATTTGCTTATCTGCCTACTTTTTCCAATCATCCTCTGCCACATACCATTAATCTTCTTGTAGGGTGTCATTATGAATGTAGATGTATAGAGTCTTGTGAATTGTTCATCATAGAGGCTCCCGGATAGTCATGTGGACAGCGCGTTTGACTTTGGTGAAAGCGGTCCCGGGTTCGAATCCCGGTGGGAGCCAATGTGCCAAATAACATAAGCTGTCGAAGCACTTTTAACAATACTACTACTACTGTTCATCATAGTCGTCCGAACAGCAGTTCTGATAGCCATCAGAACTCTTCCATATACTTCATCAGTATGATTCCCTGGATCTTTCTCTGATAAAGGAATAAATTAGAATAAACATATGCCATCATGAGAGAAGATTTACTTCACAATTGCAAAGATTCTTAAATATTCATCAAGCTTAACATGGAGGGTGATCACTTTTATTGCTTTCACTCAAAACATAAAGCAATTTAAATGAGATGTAATACCTTGTCAGTATTCAATTTTACTACTATTCAGTAATTTTACACATGGTTTTCATTTTTACTTTCTCCATATACGAAGTATAGAGAAAGTATTGTTTTCATGAAAAAAATCAACTTCGAGATTTCAATGGAAATACATGTTTTAGGGTCCTTAGAACATGTTTTGACCATTTTCGGAATGATGTCTTTGTGTATGCGTGTGTGTGTGTGTGTGTGTGTGTGTGTGTGTGTGTGTGTGTGTGTGTGTGTGTGTGTGTGTGTGTGTGTTAGTGTGTGTGTGTATGTGTGTGTGTGATAGTGGGCGCTCTTACGTGAAAACTATTAGTCATATCAATATCAAACTTCATATATAGTACTGTGGTGTGTGCTGTCAGAGTTGATTACTTTTTGGAGTAAATCGATCAACCGGAAGTCGAGCTTTATTCATTAAAGCTCATTTCCGGTTTTCAAAATATCTCCATAAATATGATATATAGGTATATTGTATACCTTATAAAAGTTTTAGATAATCTATTTTACTATAACTTTTGTATTTAACATATTTTTGTATCACCGGTTGATTAGGAGTTATTCGTGAAATACTGATAAACCGGAAGAAGATGATTATGTACTTTGTGGGCGCTCTAACATGAAAACTGTTTGTCGGATCAACACCAAATTTCATTTGTAGTAATTTTATTACAGTCGTTAGAGTTGATTAGTTTTTGGAGTGAATCGGTTAACCGGAAGTTGAGCTTCATTCTTCAAAGCTCATTTCCTGTTTTCAAAATATCTCCATAAATATGATATTTAGGTATATACTATTATTTATAAATGTTTTAGAAAATGTAATTTACTTTAACTTTTGTATGAAACATATTTTTGTATCATTGATTTTTTAGGAGTTATTCATGAAATACTGATAAACTGGAAGTTGCTGATTATGCACTTTGCGGGCGCTCTGGGCTCTATGGGCGAAAGGCCAAATTCATCGTGTTTCATCGAGCATGTCCCGAAAAACATTATTTATAATGTTGGTGACGTAAAAGATAATAATATATAAATTAATCACTCATCTTCCAAGTTTAGATGGAATATAGATTTTGAAATTACTGTCATAGATAAATATTTACATCTTATGTATGGAGAAAGTCATGTGCTGGCCACATCAGATTTTTAACTTTGTATAGAGCTACTATAATACTACTGAGGTCCATCAGTGAGGTTATAATTTAAACCAAGTAATGAAAAATAACTTCAGTTGTAGACATGCTACAATCACTAATACTTAAGTATTGAAAAACATTAATCTATCACTATAGAATGCAGCTTTTTCATGTCTTAACTCCTACTTACCTTTATCTTCCATAACAATGAAGAAGATGGAAATATTGTAATATTGAAATTTTAAGTACAAAATACAAAATATATTTTTAAGATTAATATAAAAAAGAGTGAGGATGTGATTACCTAACCTGACTTGAAATGCTAATTATATGAGTCAGACTGTGAATAAATTTTCCCTTGGTACATTTTGGCTCACACTTCACTACAAATTTATGTCTATTTTGAATTGACTCATCAACTGTGTTGAGTATGGAAATACTAACACTAAATTTATTTTGATCAGTAATGAGTGCTGATAGGCTTCACTCATTACTTTTTGAGAATCTTTGTAGAAAAGAGGCTCAATTGAAAATGAATGTGAACTTATTCAACTACAAAATATTCATCTTCCGAAGAATTCTGTGCAGCTTTTACATTTAATATAACCGAATTACTAAAATATATCGCAATTGCTATGCTTATCTTAATTTTGTGAAGGACCAACACTTCTAAATTGATAATATTAAAACACCACTGACAGCAATGTTAATAATAAGAGTCACAATATACCTTATGCTGTCAAAAAATAATGAAGGAATCTTGACGTACGTTTCGCTACTATGTGTAGCATCTTCAGAAGAGAATTCATGACTTCTCTTCTGTAGATGCTACACATAGTAGCGAAACGTACATCAAGATTCCTTTGTTATTTTTTGATAGTATAAGGTATTTTGTGACTCTTATTACTTCTAAATTGAATGGAACCAAAGATCAGTTTCATAAAATTCTCAATTTTATCCATTTCTCCTCCTTTTTGGCTGGCTTGTATCATCTAGGCAGATGAGCTGAAAAAGTATTCCCTTGACTGTGACTCTAAAATCTCTTAATTGGACAGCTATTCAATAAAATATAGTTATGGGCTAATAATTCATATACTTGAAACAGCATATATCTGATATGATTTTCAAATATCAGTTTAAAGTAGACTCAATGTCAAAGAGATATTATTCAGCTACTTAAGAAATTAATAACTTGCATAGATGAAAAAATATTACTAATACCACAAATAAAATATTGAAACTTATATTCAGTAATATGTGTGATAAATAAGCTTCATATAATAAATATTTAATCAGTATCTATTAGCATTAACACTTCTCTGTGCTTTTCAAACAGAGGTATGAAATTTATAATCAACATGTTATCTTAAATCGATAACGTTGTAATTTTAAATCATCCTTCAATAAAATTCTTTTATGGTGAAAAATAATTTCATTTGAAATTAAAAATGTAAGTTCCTGATGCTCTTATGAATAAATAAATATATAATAGGGTGTGGCTCTTGGTTATACTTAATATATTTTTTACATTAAATCCTATATCTCAAATAAAATTCCACACCAAAAGTAGAAAGATAATTAAATACACCGCCAAATTTTACACTAGTGGCATGTTCTAATTATCAATAATCTAAAGTAGTTTGACAAAAGATTCTGCACTGCACCGGAACTAATTTCCTTGTAGGAAAAGGAAAAAACAATATAAGGCCATACACTGACATACCATTTTTAGTTGACTGTTTGATTGCCTGAATGACTACCAAGGGTTCTCATAAGACTTCGTTCACATGGAACAATTTAGTTGGTTAATTAATTAGTTTGTTTTACCTCAAACTGAATGAAACTCAGTTACTCACACTTGCATTACCATGGTCAACCGATCGTGAGCAACTGCGATGCTATAAATAACAACGATCGGCCGATTAAATAGTCGCGTAATTAAATATTGCATGCCAACGTCTAGTCTTTGATTATCTTACTTTATGACCTTATTCTACATTTAAGAGCAGTACGAATTTTGCTGATAATAAACATGACTTATCTTAGATTCCATCAAAGGGTACTTTGTTAATTTATTTGTAGTATGGGATTCCATCCATAAGACAACAATGAATCTGTAGTCGATGCTTTTGTTTTGATAATATTTATAATTAACTCTCTCGATTACACACGAAAAGGGGTATATATTTGCGCAAAACGAATTAAATTCACTGAAATTCACGAATTACTGGTGTGTAAATATTGTGTTCGTCTCGTAAAAATGGCTGCTCGTTTTCTCGGTCCAACAATGAATGTTTCCACAACTTCAACCCAACAATTGTAAACAAATAGCGTAGTGTAGGTGTAGTGGTGATTGCGGATTATCTTCACACTACTCCCCCCATTATCTATTGTTGAGAGTCTTATATTATATGCCTTAATTCATTAGTTTACACTTTCGATAGACTTAAATGTATGGCGGGAACAAGAACGATTGCAGTGATTTGTAGATATTTTTAGAGGCCGTAGTGGCGCAAACGCTGATCCTCGATCGCTGCGCCGCCAATCTAGAACCTCCGGAAGCGTTTCAATTGTTAGCAGTCACAGAACAAGATGGCTGAAACTGCAGTCGATGATAAAGCTAATTCTACTGAAAAACTCGAAATGGTAACAGTGAAGCAAGAGAAAACATCCGATAGTCCCAATCCGGACACAAAAGCAACAGCCGACAATGAAGACGTGGATTCAGTTGAAGAACAACCTTTAGATATCGGCGAGCATTACCTTGTGCGTCGCTCGGACGGCTCTTGGCGTAAGGCATTGTTCGCATTGTTAAGTTTTTCCTTTTAAAGAATACTAAATTCTAAGTTAATTAATTTACCATTACAGATCCAGCAGAAATAATCCAAACTCGCTACAACGATCAAGAGAGTCACTTTGAGTACTATGTGCATTATGAGGGTTACAATAGACGGTTGGATGAATGGGTGGCGCGAGATCGGTGAGTTCAAACCGGCTTTGCGTAATAATCTTTAAATTATATTATTTCTAGTTATACTTTATAGTCTATTTGTGCTTGCTTGATTTTAAGGCTTAGTTTTACATTGATACAGCTGACTCAACCATGAAAACAAATTTTGTGTATGACGCAATGTTTGTTTATATTAGTTACGTATATTGTTTTTAATCACCCAGTCTTATTCCTATATTTATTTATATTTAATTATTTTTCAGGGTAATGAATTCTAGATTCGAAATGTCGGATCAACAGCGTAAAAACGAGATGAAGCCAGCTGGTGATCTGCTTTCGGATCAATCAGACAGGAAAATAACTCGTAATCAAAAAAGAAGGCATGATGAAATCAACCACATACAAAAGGTATACATGAGGATTATCGCTGTTTATAAAGTACCAGTACCGCTACAACTGTCAAGTAACATTTACAGCTCTAATACAATTTTCTCCATTGGTAGACCTATGCTGAAATGGATCCCACTACAGCTGCTTTGGAGAAAGAGCATGAAGCTATAACCAAAGTAAAATACATAGACAGAGTTCAGATTGGTAGATATGAAATAGACACATGGTATTTCAGCCCTTATCCTGATGAGTACGGGAAACTGCCCAAATTATGGATTTGTGAATTCTGTCTGAAGTATATGCGTTTGGAGAAAACGTATCGATACCACATGGTAAGCCAATAATTACATCATGTGGATGGTTTATAATTATATGATGGAATTCTTATTGAGGTTTCTTGTCACAGGTGCTATCTTTAATGGGCTAACAGCTGTAGAAAGTGATAATACAATGAAATTTATGGAGTGACATCTTAGGAAACTAGAATATCAAGTAATCAATAAACACTCTTTGGTCATGATTTTTAGTAAATAATTGCGATTGACCTCCGATAGGAAGTGCATCAACGATACCGATTCAGGGTTAATTTTGTGGTACTTATCAACTTGTAAAAAAATCCATGGTAAACAAACTGTTACTAGACCACTAATTTATTATCCGAATAACAAGACCCAGGTTTCGTAGCGTCGCTAAATCATCAGGTGATGATGAACGTGATGATGTAGCGACGCTACGAATCCGGGGTCGTGTTATTCGGATAATAAATTTGTGGTCAAGTAAAAATTTGTTTACCATGGATTATTTTTTAGGAAGTGAATCATTGACAAGAAGTGACAGTGTTAACCTTTGTGGAAAATTGTTTGGTAGAGAAAGGCAAATAAGTAGTATAAATGGTTGTGCTGGATTACTTGATTCGTTTTAATTTAGTGACCATTATATTTGAGCAATTATGGAGTGGTACTTAGAAAAAAAAATTGATTCTAAAAGCTGTGTAAAATCAGAAATGCGAAGGTGTTTATGAATGAGATATAGTGGTTATTTTCGAAATTTTTGTTCGACGGTCTTGCTTTAACAGTGAAATAGCTCATTAATTGAAAAGTTTCTTTTGCATATGAGTGCAGTTTGCAAGGAAAAATTTAAGATTAATTAGTGACTGAACAGCTGCATGATTATTACTCACTGCTCTTGTCCCTTTAGTGTTGCGACTAGGGATGCGCTGTATACGTAAGAGTTACTTATGTTTAGTTACTTTTGGGAGTTAATAATTGTTAGGTGATTTCAAGAACGTTTTTTGATGATGTCATAATGACATGTGATGGTGATGAAGTGAGGGATGCCAATCAACCCAACGTAATGCAGTTATTTTGTCCCAAATAAGTATGGTGAAGATATTTATTTATGTCATCCCACAGGGAGAGTCTATCGGAAGAAAAGTGAAGCCAAAAATAACGCAACCCGCAGAGCACTGGGTTGCACTTTTCTCCAGCTCCCCTTTAACTACATGCATTTTTGGGGTTTTATTTTACTCTCATACGGGACTCAGGAGCTTGTCTATCCTATGAAATGGACTCAGATAGTTTAAATGAACCTTTCACTTAACGATCATTTTCGATTATTTTCTCTAAGTCCTCTTGATTCCTTTTATTATGGAAAATAAAACATGCCTGCAATGTAAACTTCCCGGATGCCGGTGTCGTCTGCTAGAGCTATATAGAAAACGAATCATCTGCCTACCTCCCGCAAACTCTATTAAACATCGTTGATTATTATGTTAATTTTATATATATTATAATGCATTAATTCGTCATAGTTTTTAATTGATCAATACCAAGTATGGCATAAAATTACTTAATAGTCGTTTACCGCAATGAAATAAAGCTACTCTATAATACATTATAATAGCTTATCAGGGTGATTAGAGATCTTCCGCTTGTGCAAATGTTTGTTCTAATTCATAATTGGGGCTCAATGCAGTAAAAGTTGTCAAAATGACGAATACGAGAACTTGTATACCATGCAAGACCTGCAGGTGCAGCCAAGAGCACAATGAAATGTTCATTAAAACGCCGTGGATTAATACTGACGTTCGTTCTGCTTCATAGATTTCAGATAATTAATGAAATAATAAAATTAAGGAAGATGCATAGATTCTAGTTCGGAACATTTTGTGGGGGCAGCTGTTCTGATGCGCAGCAATTGACCATACTGCAGGCAGAAACAGGCTCCTGCTTATTTACCTATAAAACCTTTAAAAACTTGAAAATAACAAAATTGCTTCGTGTTACGCATTGTTCAAACTACATTTTGTGTTTCAAAACGTTCGACTTATTCGATCAAACCTTGATAACTCTGTATCAGAACCGCAAAATCACGAAAAAACAATGTATTGGTATAGGGAGATACGAAAAGTGCTACCCAGCATGGCTAAATGCGCAATCTGCCGCTTTACCCCTGGCTTCACTTTTGGGCAATCGAGGGAGATAGTAATACTACCCCTGTGATGTCATCCACACTACATTTCGAACACCAGTGATTATTAAAATAGTACCACAGTTTGTTTTGTATTACCATGTATTCATATCACAAATATCAACATCGTCTCCATGTTTTATTTACAGAGTGAATGCACCTGGAGACATCCCCCTGGGAAGGAAATTTACAGGGTTGGAACTCTTTCTGTTTATGAAGTGGATGGGAAAGATCATAAAATATACTGCCAGAACTTATGTTTGCTTGCCAAGTTATTTCTAGACCACAAAACTCTATATTTTGATGTGGAACCATTTCTGTTTTATATTCTCTGTGAAGTTGACAAATATGGATACCATATTGTTGGATATTTCTCCAAGGTAAGCACTATTCTTAGTCGTCTGTATCTCTTTTTGCATCTAGAAGACTCTGTTTTGAATATCAACAGTTAGAAGAGGAAAGTTGCTGTGACTTTCTGATAGTGCTACATTTACCAAAGGGTTTTGTAGTATGTGATGTTTAAATAGTTTTTCAGCCTGAATTCAAGCAGCATAAATTATTGTATTTTTCAAATAAATATTCTAAGTTTTCTATTTTGTAACTGATGTTTAGCTGACACATTTTGATTAAAGTGAATCAGCATGCTTAAAATGACTTGAACATTATATAGTAATTTGTGCTAGACTATTAATTCGTATTTCCACTACCGAAACAGGTGGCGGAGTGGTTAGTTTGCTAGAATTCCAATGCCATAGTCCCAGGTTCGAATCCTGGCTAGTCTGATTTTTCTGGTTAGGGAATGGTTGTGTCTTTGTAAATAGTAATAATTATTGAAGGGAGAAAGTCTTCTGGAAAATGCTGCACATTGTGCTTGTTTTGAAGGTTGCATATGGATTTATGTGAAAGGATTGCAATTACATAAAGCGACCAATTGTTTGATTGTGTCTGTTGCTATGGGAGATAAGTTATTTTTTCTGTATATCTGAATGAAAAATTAAGGTGCTTTCATTGAGTGATAAATTATAGCTGTATGTATATTAGAGTTTGAAGTCACATAATGAATTACCATGTATGCCTGCATATAAGTCGATTCCTAAAATTTTGAGGTGAATTTCAGGTTTTAGCCTATGTTCAGCATATAAGTCAACCCAAAAAATAAGGCAGCACCACTTCCCCAGCTTCCATTTACCGCATAAGATTAAGACGCTAAAATTGTTTCTTTCAGCTGCCATGTCAGCTTCTCGCCTCTGCTTAACTATCACACTAGTTTCTTTCGTTGGTATCACTCAGGCTACATGAATAAAAATGTATTACGAAACAGAAACACTATGGTGTTAAAAATTTATTGTAGAAATAATGGTATTATAGCAAGGTAATATCAACACTTCTAAAAACAACTTCCATTAACTCCTAACGCTAAGCCAAATCATAACCATTATAGAAACAAAAACAAACCATGATTTACAATCTGATCTTCATTTGTAAAAAGAAAACATCAAAATATATACTAAATTTTTGTTAAATAAAAATACATGTGAAGATATTAATATAATTTGTGAATAATAAATATGCATTAATTTATTTTAAAGATATGAAAATGGTTTAATAATTTAACTCTTTTTATTATGAAAACATGCCATAACATACTTTCGGCCACAATCATATTTTGTGATGAAATTTGTTTTATATAATATCTACATTATGGACTTGCCAGTTTTAATAAGAAATAATTGTGGTTGCTAGAGTTTGTGTGCAACAAGTGTAAAGCAGGCAATATCACCTATTTAGCCCTCGGTGGTAAAGGATTAAATTTGATGTTCGGCGTATAAGTCGACCCCTGGTTTTTGAGAGATTCTTTTAAGCTTCAAAGGTTGACTTATATGCCGGCATGTACAGTAAGTATTCCCGTAGATGTTGACACATATCTGGATTCATGTTACTGCCAGAAGTGCAGAAAAAATATATAAGTGAGAAACATCTTTAAGCAAGAACAAAGTAAATCTTTTGAACTCTTGTATATATCCAGGTGTTTCAATTCGTATGTATCATTACCTTAATTATTTTGTGTTTTAGGAAAAAGAATCCCCGGATGGAAACAATGTTGCTTGTATTCTTACATTACCACCTTACCAAAGACAAGGCTATGGAAAACTTCTAATTGCCTTTAGCTATGAGTTGTCTAAAAGAGAGAGTGCAGTTGGCAGCCCAGAAAAACCTCTATCAGATCTTGGGAAGTTAAGTTATCGCTCATACTGGTCGTGGGTTCTTCTAGAAATTCTCAGGGACTTCAGGGGAACTGTTTCAATTAAAGATTTAAGGTAACTTAATATTTAAAAATATTTCATTCATGTGGTAATATTTTATATGGATTAATGATTATGTTGATGCTTATTGCTTGATTTGCTACTTAGGTAGCGTATTGAAATTCTGGTATAATTTTTATTGTATCTAAGACTTATTGATTTGTATTCAGTTGTTTCACATTTTGATTGCTTTGTCTCATTGTCAGTTTTAACTAGTTTATGGGAATGGGAAACTTCAATAGGAATATGAACTGATGAAAATTGCATATATGATTCGTGTAAGCATTAGATTCAAAGAACATTTGTTATTCATCAAAGTTGGTTAGTGAAAATTCCTTTTGAAATTTACCAGAGTAGCTTTTATTGTCTTTTAATCAATCAGCTAAATGGTTGAGTAGGTAAAACTTGGAGTTTATCTTCTTTTTCATCATAATATTTATTTTTAAAAATTCATTTCCATAAAGATCAATTGCCATCAGAAATACGCTCTTCTTTCATTGATTTGTTTTAAAATTGTATTTCCTTTTAATTTTTAGTCAGATGACGAGTATCACACAAACTGACATCATATCCACTCTTCAGTCAATGAATATGGTCAAATACTGGAAAGGACAGCATGTAATTTGCGTTACGCCTAAGCTAGTTGAGGAACATATTCGTTCCTCTCATTTTAAAAGACCTCGGCTCACTGTTGACTCAGACCAGCTGAACTGGACCCCTCCACGGAAGACTATAGGCAAAGCAGGAAAGAAGTAGATGACCATATTTCAGCACGTTGATTGCTTTGATGTTCTCCCATATCCGTGGCAGTTGGGTTTGCTGCTATGATTGCACGCTCCTTCGAGTGCATTTGGGTAACCAATATACAAAATCTGCCCTCGCAGTTAATCTCAGTCTAATGAGTTGATCTAATTGGAGATTTTGAGATTTGCAGGAGTAACAATACCTAATTGTATCAAACAGTAGGTGATTGTTAATTGTCACTATGATGTGCATCCTTCGACTCTCCTCACATTTAGGGAGCTGTTTAAGTAACCACATTTTGTTGTGGAAAGAATTGCTTTTAAAAAGTTGGAGTACCTGTCTGGCTAACAGTTGATCTGTAGCTTTACATGTGGTAAGAAAGATTCAAAAACCTTACCTGTATCTTATCATCAGCATGAGATGTCATTCATAAGTATTACCTATGTAATTTGCCATATTTCATAGCATCTCTGTTTCTCATTTTTGTTGTCAAAATTTAAATTACTGAAATCCCTTGTAAAGGCGAGTTTTCATTGTAAGGCCTCATCAATAGCTATATTTCTTTTTCTGATTACTGGAAATTGGTTCCACAGAAATAAAACTATGACAACACATACAATTGTTTTATTTTTCACCGTTCTCAATGGCTTCCTACCTCAAAGTCATGCCGGATTCAATTGATAGCAACACATTCGAGTGTAATGGCCACCAAATCTTGTAGGTGGGCCATTGCGATAACTGGTAATTGTATCCCGCACTCGTCCCACCCCCACCCCTTCGGAATTACGCCTAAGAGAGGATCCTTAGCTAGACGAATACCCACGTGGAAACAGACTTTGTCCCTCGATTGTGGTGGGCATAAGAAAGGCCCTTTGTTCCGATTCAACCTCTCTGGTTGTGGTGGACATTGGAGGACTTGGCATCACGTCTGATACGCATTAACGCGTGTCGGTGAAGGCCCGCGTGGAAACAGACTCTGTCTCTCTCAACCTAAGCACGATCGCCCCCCTCCCCTAAGTTCAACCCTACGAGACTGGCCCCAGTACTGCGTAGAGAAAGGCCTTTGTTTTAATACAACCCCTCTAGTCGCAGAGGACCCGGCGTCACGTCTGATACATATTAACGCATGCCGACGGCTCTGCTCCCATCCTCATCTCGGTGTGGCATAGAGAAGGGCCTTCGTTCTCTCACGTCCCAAAACCTCCATCACGTGTCGTCCCTTTGGGCTCCCTCGTGCGACCCCCTCACCGACGACATTTTTCTCTATTTCCCCTTTTCTGATCAAGAAAGCATATCTAGTATATGTCAAAAGGGGAAATAGCTAGTTTTTAGTTCAGTTCGGTTCAGTTCGCTCAGTTCAGGCTCTCTCAAGTTCACTCTCGCACCAAGGCTCACGCTCTCACTCTCGCACGGAGATACGTCAGACTCTCGCAGATTCGGAAGGACTCCCTCTCATACGAAGCTCTCCCAACGGACCCGGACTCTTTCTCGCCTCCACACGGACCCTCGTTCTTGGACCAACCCCTTTTGAACCCAGTAGCGTAGATTCATTTCCTTATTTAAAAAGTCTCTTTTTAAATAATACAGTCGTGTCGTGGCTGTTTGTAAATTCCCCCCTAGTTGCGAAGAAGCTACGTCCAAAAGGATCCTCCGTGAAGGCGATCAACCCTTTTTATTCCAACTTCCCGAGTGTGCCCAATTCCCGTGGACTCAAGGTAATAAAGAATATTTAATTTATCTTTTAAGGAAAGTGTTTTCTTCCGGCAATCAAGAGACAACCAAGGGCAAGAATCCTTAAAAATAGTAATCGCTAAACCTTCATTTAAATCGGGGGCGCGGCATTACACGAGTAAAGTGTTATCATTTATTCCTTTTTGAAACTCCTCCACCAGCATTTCGACCCATGGCTTCTTAATGGTATAATGACAGAAAATCCACCAAGATGATATGGAAATACATAGAAACAAATTCGAAATAATAAATACTTATCCATGAAATCTATAATCACTGGAGAGCCGGTTTCGATGTTATCATCGTCTTGTCTACTCTGAAACCCAAACTGACTCACTAAGTATACGCAAATCAGGATAATAAGAGAAGAGGGTGGGAGGGTTAGGAATGCTTAAAGTAGATAGGAATGGCTTTATAGGAATTTGAGGGCAGATTCTAAAATGGGCAAAGAAAACAAGAAAAGTTGCTCATTAGTTAAAGAAGAATAAGGTAAGGTAATGATATTGAGTTTCTCAAGAGCTTTTAGACGAGAACCTTTTGGAGAAAGGAAGAGAAAATAATAATTTAAGGAAACTTTCATGATGCTCTCCCTCCCAAACTTTTATTCTTCCTGAAAACCCAAAAAAATGAACTCGATATTTACCTGAAACCCACCTATACCAATAACTCCAAACCTTCCATCTTTAATCGCTTACTACTCCTACAAGCAAGCCTCTTTCTATAGTCTAATTAACCCTCTATATGTGGACTGATTTTCGAACTTTGCAAAGATAAAACAGAAAGCAAAGCCATACCTTAAATGATAACTAATGATGAAAAATAACTATTTGTACTTTTTCCACAGTATTTTAATACTGTGAAAAAAGTACAAATTGATATTTTCCATCATGACGTATTTCCACAAGACATTGCTAGAGACTGTGAAGTTTATTGATAACTAATCACATGATCCATTTAAGGATTCAAGCGTATAGATTACTCCCTCTCCCTGAAATACACCAGATGCAGGAAAGGGACCACTCGAGCGGCCAGGCACCACCAGCAGAGCACTTGAGCTGTTCTTCCCATTAAAAATGTTAATAAATTACGCAGAGAATACTATCTCTCCAAAACCTTTCTCACAAACTTAACATTACGAAAGTTATTTCTTAGGCCAGTAGCTTTTCCCTCATTATCATGGACTAACTTTTAAATCAAACAAAGATAAACTTTGTTACAAAAGGACCTTTTCCCCGTAATTTAATATTTATCCTAACATGCTTACCTTTGGGTTTAAAGGTTATGGTGGCAGTACATACAATAAAATTCAATTCACTTTCATAAATTAATTCAGTAGGTAAGTTCTACGAATTCGACAATTTATTTGTGAATTGGCATTATAGAACTCATCTTTAAATCCTTTAGGAAGTGCTCTTGGTTACATATTTCAGAAGGTTCTTCCGGAACTTACCCAATTCCTATTCAATTTGATCAATCTCAGCTCTAATTATTCTTTTTGATAATGCCTCTAATTACGTATTCTATAAAAACTTATTCCATATTCTGAAGATATTACACGATCATTTGTTACTCTCCATAAAAATCTTAACTATTTACACTCATCCAATTTGCTACATTGTTGTAATATTTATTCAATGCTTCTACTACATCTGTATAATATTTACCCATCATAAATATTAACATTTCATCAGCAAATAAAAACATTTTGCCATTCTTAACGGCTGTAGAGGTAGGTCATTGATGTATTAGATAAAAAGCATATCCCAATTGTTCATGGAACTATATTCCTATTTCTTGTATGTAATTGTACAGCTTTTCACATTCTGGAACCTCTCGCTCTTGGTATAGGAACAATTGTAGGAACTTCTAAGTCCATAGGGACTTTTCCTTCTCTAAATGAAGTATTAATTAATCCTAACAATTTTCTTGATAAAACATCCCACTTGTCTTTTATGAGATTCAAATCAATCTGATCCATTCTTACCACTCATTTCGTTTCCATAAGAAATCTGTTTTTTACTTCTTTTAACTTCATCATTTGGAAATCATCAAGGTAACCATGAAAATCACCTCCACAACTTTCATAGTTCTGATGTTATGTTGCAATAGAATGAACACCATCAACAAAATAATTTTTCAGAAATGTTTCTTCTTGTGTAGTGATATTCCTGCAGTCAGGCTCTATTTCTTGCAATGTCATTATTTTTTTGTTGGAAAAAAGTGTTTCTATTTTTTTTGCACATCGTCTTTGAACCAACTTTAACACCATTAATCCACTTTAAATACCACTTATTATTAAGCCTAAGTACACTTACTGCTTCATTTCTGCTGCCCAGATATTTCTTCCTCTTCTTCTGAAACTACCTCATGATTAAGTCTTGCTCCTTTATTCAATTTGAAATCCTTATAATAAGTATCTCTATTCTTCAAAGCCTGCTTGACTTCATCTACATCTACATCTACATTAATACCCTACAAGCCGCCTTCCAGCGTGTGGCAGGGGGTGTAAACACCAGTCGAATCTAAATTACTTCCTTATTCGGTTATTGTCACATATTGTTCGCGGAAAGAATGAATCTCTAAAACGTTTCGTCCTAGCATCTATTTCTCTTAACTTACAGTCATTATCGGATCGACCGACGTAGCAGGGGGGTTGCATGATACTGATTGTATCTTCGGAAAATGTAGTTTCCCTGAATTTATTAAGCAATCGCAGCCTAGCTTCCAATCTCCTTTCTTTCAAGGATTCCCAACCTACGTCTGAGAGCATTTTTGTAACGCTTGCTTTTTTATCGTAGCATTTCTTAACAAAACGTACCGCTTTACGCTGCACTTTCTCGAGCTCGCGAGTACACGTTTCATCTGCCGGATCCCATATACTTGCTGCATATTCCAGAAGGGGTCTGACCAAGGTAAAATAACATCGCTCTCTCACCTTTTCATCGCATTTACTGACAATGCGCTTTACAAAGCCAAGCCTTTTACTTGCTTTGCCGCAGATTTTTTGAATATGCGTGCTCCAATTTCAGTTATTAGTAATGTTGATCCCGAGATATTTAACTGAATCTACTGCTTTGATACTAATTCCATTAATTTTGTATGGGTGATTTGGACGCATTTTTTTCTTTTCGAAGAAATTAACTACGGAGCATTTACTTACGTTAATATCTAATTCCCATTTTTCGCACCACCTTTGGATAAGGACTAAATCGTTTGAGAGAGATGTCCGGTCTTCCTCGTTTGCTATTTCCCTATATATAACCGAATCATCCGCAAATATCCTCACATTACTAACTATCTCGTCACTCAAGTCATTGATATAAATAAGGAAAAGAAGAGGTCCAATTACACTGCCTTGAGGTACGCCAGAGGTAACTTTGACTCTATTTGAGCTAACGCCATCCAGTACAACTTGTTGTTCCCTCTCATAGAGAAAATCCTTAACCCAGTTGACTACTTCCTTGTTAATGCCCGCTAGTTTAAGTTTGTGAATTAGTTTGTAGTGGGGGACTCTATGGAATGCTTTTTTGAAATCTAGGAAAATAGCGTCCACTTGCTTTTTACATTCCGCAGACTTTAAGATATCGTGTACAAATAGAGCAAGTTGGGTTTCACATGATCGGGACTTCCGAAAACCATGCTGGTTTGCGTCGAGGAATTCATTTCTATCTAAAAATCCCATGAGTGAGCTTACGACGATATGTTCCATTACCTTTCCGGACAGCGAAGTTAATGATATGGGACTATAATTTCCTGGGTCCTCCTTTAATCCACTTTTGTAAACAGGAGTAATATTAGCTAATTTCCAATCAGATGGGACCCTACCTTCATTTATCGATTTACAAAATATAATTTTGAGATAAGGGGCGACGCTTTCTGCCAGTTCTTTAAGCACTCTTGCTGGAATGCCTTCTGGCCCTGGTGACTTATTTGGCTTAATTTTGCGTAATATTTTAACTATACCGTTTGTCGTAAAAGTTATATTTGGCATGGAATCCAGTATATTAACCTTAGGGAGGATCTCTATGTTACAACATAGAGTTCATATAGTTCAACATAGACTTTAACATTGAACCAAGGTCTAGGCTCCTGCTTATTTCTCCAATGTGTAACTGTGCTGCTTCTTTCTACAGCCAGTGAGATATCTTAAATTTTCTCTTATATTTTGTCCTCATTCATTTCTTCTTCATCTCCCCACCTCAACGTTTCGAATTCTACTTCAAGCTTTTTTTATCCAGCTTTTTGATGTATATATATTCCTATTGATTTATTTGGTTTCACGGACTTACGGACTACTGACCTAGATCAATAATTGCATTACTATGGTCTGATATCACTGGTTTATGCTTCACTTTAAATTTTACTTTTCTCTATTAGTAAAACAACATCTATAAGAGTTATTTGATGTTGGTGTAACGCTAGTTGGTTTTTAATTCATTGAGTCATGGTTTCAGGCCATTTATTTAGTTTATTGGTGTTTGACATCCTGTCATCTGCCCCATTTACATTCCAATCTAAATGAATTTAGTTTCTTGTTTCTTTTCTGCTATCCAATGCTAATATTTTTTTCAAACTTGCTGTAACTTTTCAAACTGCAAACATGGATAATATCATCAGCCTGACTATTTTTCATTTAGTATTGAATTTTAATTAGTGACTTATGCCCTGTAAAATTTTTAACTCAGTATTACCTCTAAATTGACATTCATATTGATTAACAATTGGAGATATGCTTTTACATGATGTTTAATCAATTTAATTTTTCAGGAATTTTGTAGTAATGAAGGAAATATCCAAAGCTCTTAGACAAATTAATGTGTTTGTGCTTGTTAAATATGATCAGTACTGTTTTAGTTATTACATGGTACACAAAGTAAATTATCGCCACTGTCTGATACTAAGGAACTTAGCACAGGAAGAAGTTTAGGAGCATCTAAATTGAGATAATGTTTTCATCTCTAGAGCTATACATTTTAAAAACTTATTGGTGTTTATATAGTTATTCAGCCATTAGGGGGATTTTATTTTAAACTTTTTTCACTGACTAATGGACATAGCTTTAACTTAAAACTAAGTGAATAAAGTCAGGTTACTCTTCCTAATAATATTTTTTTTTCTACCAAAAACAAAATCAGTTTACCCTTTTATTTCATTCTTCATTAATTGCTGCAGTTCATTAATATTTCTGATGTTGTCTTTGTATACATACGAAAATATAATAATTGAAGGATCTTTATTTGAATAGTTTTTTAAGTAACTTAACAATTACAAACTGTAAAATTTTAGTGCTTCTGTGCTAAGTAAAGTGAAAAATAAATGTCTCTTTTCGCTAAAAGCTTGAAAATGAGGTGGAACATTAAGTAATTTAAGTTAAATTCTCATTAGTTAAAATAATACCCAAGGAAAGCTTTGTATCTTGATTGTTTCTTAAAATTCTTACTATTGAATTAGATTTGTAAATACAAGGTATCTTAAATTATTGTACACTACTTCTCATTGAATTATCATGAATAAATTTTTAATTTTTATCTCACTTAATAAGAATCTCATATAAACTTTGTTTTTCTAAAATTAAGATTTGATGACCCTAATCTGTAATTAAGTTTGTTCATTCTGATTCTTAAACATTGGAAATAGATTTCGATATTCACAGTTAAGGACTTATTGATGATGAATTTAAGAATGAATTAGCGGCAATATATAACAATATAATTTCAGACAATACACTTTGTGATGAGGTTTTTCATCATGTTTACCTCTTTCAATCAAGTTGAATTGAATTCTACACCTAAACTTATTCTACTTAAAATTATTTAATGAGATTAATTTAAAAATGAGAATTTCTGACATATGTGATGAAATAATTGGTTTAAAGTAATTACAATTTTTGTGTAAGTTCATATCCAATTTATAAGCAACCAAAAATACCGTCAATTTTGGTTGTTTCTGATTAGATCCCCTTTTTTCAGCCATGCTAATTTAGTTTTAGTAGATATGCAGAGCAGTTGAAGGAAATGTTTCGTATTTACCAGATGTTTAATTCTTTTTTTTAATGATAGATTTCAATAATTTTGAAACTTTGATGGCATATCCGTAGATGAGTTCATAAGTACCGTATTTTCTGGTAAATAACACGCACCTACTAGATAACACGCATTTTAAAAATCTCTTCACTGTGAGAAATGTATAGATAACACGCATTTCATAAATTTCTTCTCTGTGATATATGTATTGATAACGCGCATTTCAAATTTGTACTATTTTTTTCATAAAGCGCTTTAAAGATCGTTATGTTGCTGTTTAAGCCGCAGCGAAATCATTATAACTACCTTTCTATGGACAAATGAACCAGGATATAAACAATTCTGAAAGTGGTATCCAAGGTATTTCAAAAGTACCTAATTATATTTATTATTGTAAGGCCATGGAAGAAAGAAAAGCAAAAACACGCAAATCGTACACGGCTCAGTTTAAGCTGGAAGTTATTCAGTTTGTAAAAGTTGAAATTTATGTAGCTTTTTGGATCAATCATTTAGATTTATCGGGTCAAATTCACTACTGTTGTCTTTTATATCCATGTGAATAAAAAAGCTAAAAATGTTATAAAAATAACCTTTTTAGTAGCATACTTGTTCATTAGACTTGCTCTCTATATGAAAGTTATTATTATTTAATCGTTGAAACAATGTAGTGATTAATTTTTCGTGGTACTGAATTCCAAATAGCAATGTATATTAAGAATTTTAGGCAAAAATTATGGAATTTTTCTTGAGATGCAAAGGATGAGATTTTAATCTATGGTGAACTTTCCAAATAGTGTTTTTGTTTTTAAAATTATTCCTTTCTTTAACGGAAGTTAATCTATGATCTCAGAAATTTTTCCCTTTTGGATATTTTGCATAGTTTTCCTGTCATTACCTTAATTATCATTTTCATTCATAAGGATTTTTCCCCCTTTTGATTGATAAATACTATTCTTAGTATTAAATATCAATTAGTGATGAATACGTAGAGTTTTATGCGACAAATCTTAGAATTTGACTCTTTCAATTTTCAGAGGAGGAATTTTCTATATTATGAACTCTTATACTAGTAATTAATTTTTTAAATAATCAATTTCACTTAATTTAAATTCATCTATCATCATAAATTTTTAGAGAGAATCATCAAAATGTTCAAACTTCTTTAAAAATACAAATTTTATTATCAATTGATTAACTTATATGCCAGAATTGCTTATTTAAGAATTAACATTCTTTTTGTGTACTTTTTTATTGTTTCCTTGTGGCAATCTTTAATTTTCTTTCTTTCTTGAAGTTCTCAGGATTTTCATATATTTTAAAATTAATTCACTACTTTTGCTTAAATTTTGATCTTCTTAATAATATTACATAACGTATTCAGCTGGATTTGCTGTAATTATTTGCTATTGCCTAAATTATTCTAAGTCTAGACTTGATTTTTCTTATTTATTCCTTGCTTATCAGCTTGAAAAAAATTTCTTTCCTTCTCAAATTCAAATAAATATTTTCTTTCCTTATCAGCTTGAAAAAATATTTAAGTCCACAAGGTCATTTGTTTGTTAAAAACTTTTGCTTTTCATAAATACTCATTTAAATTTGTTACAATAAGCTATTCTCAATTTTTCTAAGCGTTATTCATATCATCATCTTTAAAATTCTTTTCTTTTAACTTTTTGTTTAACTTCTTGTAATTTGTATTCATATTCTCATGTGTTGACTTCTTTTATTTGTATTTTCTTTGAATAACATTGTCTGTATCTTTCAGATAGTTGAGTTAATTTTTGGCTGATTCAAGTAGAGGAGTTCTGAATACAGTCATCGAAAAAACCATCGAAAAGGGAAATTTCAACAAAATTTTAATCTATTTTCGTCTACTTTGCCAAGATATGATCGAAAAAAGCATCGAGAGTGGATAATTTATACGAAATTTCAATCTTTTTCTTCTATATTGCCTTACTTGTCGTGATATTGCCAAGATAAGATCGAAAAAGCATCGAAAACGTATAATTTCACCGAAATTTCAATCTTATTTCGTCTATTTTGCCGTACTTTTCGTAATTATGCCAAGAAATGGTCGAAAAAAGCATCGAAAACGGAATATTTCAAAGAAATTTAGAACTTTTTCCTCTGTTTTGCCTTAGTTATCGTGATTTTGCCAAGATATGATCTAAAAAAGGATCGTAAACTTATAATTTCACCGAAATTTCAATCTTTTTCCTAAACTCTGCCTTACTTTACGTGATTTTGCCAAGATAAGATCGAAAAAGCATCGAAAACGTATAATTTCACCGAAATTTCAATCTTATTTCGTCTATTTTGCCGTACTTTTCGTAATTATGCCAAGATATGGTCAAAAAAAGCATTGAAAACGGATAATTTACATCGAAATTTCAATCTTTTTCTTTTATTATCCTTTATTTTTCGTGATTTAGGCAAGATATTTCCGAAAAAAGCATCCAAAATGGATAATTTCAACGAAATTTCAATCTTTTTCCTGAATTTTCTCTTAGTTTTCGTTATTTTGCCAAGATATGATCTTAAAAAGCATCGAAAACGGATAATTTAAACGAAATTTCAATCTTTTTCTTCTATTTTGCCTTACTTTTCGTGATTTTCCCAAGATATGATCGAATAAAGCATCGATAACAAATAATTTCACCGAAATTTCAATCATTGTTTCGTCTAGTTTTTCCATACTTCTCATAATTTTGATAAGATATGATCGAAAAATGCATACAGAATGGATAATTTCACCGAAATTTCAATCTTTTTCCTGAATTTTGCCTTAGTTTTCGTGATTTTACCAAGATATGATCGAAAAAAGCATCCATAACGGAAAATTTCACCGAAATTTCAATCTTTTTCTTCTATTATGCCTTTTTATTCCTGATTTTGCAAACATATGATCGAAAAAAGCATCGAAAACGGATAATTTCACCGAAATTACAATCTTTTTCCACTATTTTGCCTTAGTTTTCGTGATTTGGCAAAGATATGATCGAAAAAAGCATCGAAAATAGATAATTTCACCGAAATTTCCGTTTTTTTCCTGAATTTTGCCTTACTTTTCGTGATTTTGCCAAGATATGATCGAAAAAAGCATCGAAAACGGAGAATTTCAGCGATGTTTCAATCTATTTTCGTTTAATTTGCCTTACTTTACGTGATTTAGTGAAGATATGATCGAAAAAAGCATCGAAAACGGATAATTTCAACGAAATTTCAATATTTTTCCTTTATTTTGCCTTAGTTTTTGTGATATTGCCAAGATATGATCGATAACATCATCGAAAACGGATAATCTCAAAGAAATATTAATCTTTTTTCGTCTATTTTCCTTACTTTTCGAGATTTTGCCAAGATATCACCTTAAAAAGCATCGAAAACTGATAAATTCACCGAAATTTCAATCCCTTCTAAAACTCTGCCTTACTTTTCGTGATTTTGCCAAGATATGATTGAAAAAAGCATCGAAAACGGATAATTTCAACGATGTTTCAATCTTTTTTCGATTAAATTG
Source organism: Sympetrum striolatum (assembly GCA_947579665.1). Lineage (NCBI taxonomy): Eukaryota > Metazoa > Arthropoda > Insecta > Odonata > Libellulidae > Sympetrum > Sympetrum striolatum. The sequence goes on from OX388346.1 coordinate 33,045,504, forward strand.
CCTTACTTTACGTGATTTAGTGAAGATATGATCGAAAAAAACATCGAAAACGGATAATTTCACCGAAATTACAATCTTTTTCCTATATTTTGCTTGTCTTTTCGGGATTTTGCCATGATTTGATCGAAAAAAGCATCGAAAACGGATAATTTCACCGAAATTACAGTCTTTTTCCTCTATTATGCCTTTTCTTTTCGGGATTTTGCCATGATATGATGGAAAAAATCATCGAAAACGGATAATTTCAAGGAAATTTCAATATTTTCCCTTTATTTTGCCTTAGTTTTTGTGATATTGCCATGATATGATCGAAAAAAGCATCGAAAACGGATAATTTCAACGTAATTTTAATCTTTTTCCTCTATTTTGCCTTACTTTTCGTGATTTTTGCCAGGATATGATCTAAAAAAGCATCGTAAACTTATAATTTCACCGAAATTTCAATCTTTTTCCTCTATTTTGCCTTAGTTTTCGTGATTTTGCCAAGATATGATCGTAAAAAGCATCGAAAACGGATAATTTCAACAAAATTTCAATATTTTTCCTTTATTTTGCCTTAGTTTTTGTGATATTGCCAAGATATGATCGATAACATCGGCGAAAACAGATAATCTCCAAGAAATATTAATCTTTTTTCGTCTATTTTCCTTTATTTTTCGTGATTTTGTCAAGATATGATCGTAAAAAGCATCGAAAACGTATAGGTTCACCGAAATTTCAATCTTTTTCCTCTAGTTTGCCTTGGTTTTCGTGATTTTGCAAAGATATGATCGAAAAAAACATCGAAAACGGATAACTTCACTGAAATTACAATCTTTTTCCTATATTTTGCCTTACTTTTCGTGATTTTGCCAAGATATGATCGAAAAAAACATCCAAAACGGATAATTTCAACGAAATGTCAATATTTTTCTTATATTTTGCCTTACTATTCGTGATTTTGCCAAGATACGATCGAAAAAAACCATCCAATATGGATAATTTCACCGAAATTTCAATCTTTTTCCTCTATTTTGTCTTAGTAATCGTGATTTCGCCAAGATATGATCGAGGAAAACATCGAGAACGGATAATTTCACCGAAATTTCAATCTTTTTCCTCTATTTTGCCTTAGTTTTCGTGATTTTGCTAAGATGTGATCGTTAAAAGCATCGAAAACGGATAATTTCACCGAAATTTCAATGTTTTTTTCCTATTTTGCCTTACTTTTCGTAATTTTGCCAAGATATGATCGTAAAAAGCATCGAAAACGGATAATTTCAACAAAATTTCAATATTTTTCCTTTATTTTGCCTTAGTTTTTGTGATATTGCCAAGATATGATCGATAACATCGGCGAAAACGGATAATCTCAAAGAAATATTAATCTTTTTTCGACTATTTTCCTTTATTTTTCGTGATCTTGTCAAGATATGATCGTAAAAAGCATCGAAAACGTATAGGTTCACCGAAATTTCAATCTTTTTCCTCTAGTTTGCCTTGGTTTTCGTGATTTTGCAAAGATATGATCGAAAAAAACATCGAAAACGGATAACTTCACTGAAATTACAATCTTTTTCTTATATTTTGCCTTACTATTCGTGATTTTGCCAAGATACGATCGAAAAAAACCATCCAAAATGGATAATTTTACCGAAATTTCAATCTTTTTCCTCTATTTTGTCTTAGTAATCGTGATTTTGCCAAGATATGATCAAGGAAAACATCGAGAACGGATAATTTCAAAGAAATTTCAATCTTTTTCTTCTATTTTGCATTACTTTTCGTGATTTTATGAAGGTATGATCGAAAAAAAGCTTTCAAAATGGAATATTTCACCGAAATTTCAATCTTCTTCCTGAATTTTGCCTTAGTTTTCGTTATTTTGCCAAGATATAATCGAAAAAAGCATCGAAAACGGATAATTTACATCGAAATTTTAATCTTTTTCCTTAATTATCCTTTATTTTTCGTGATTTTGCCAAGATATGTCCAAAGAAAGCATCAAAAATGGATAGTTTCAACGAAATTACAATATTTTTCCTGAATTTTGCCTTGCTTCTCTTTATTTTGCCTGGATATGATCGAAAAAAGCCTCGAAAACGGATAATTTCAACGAAATTTCAATATTTTTCCTTTATTTTGCCTTAGTTTTTGTGATATTGCCAAGATATGATCGATAACATCATCGAAAACGATTAATCTCAAAGAAATATTAATCTTTTTTCGTCTATTTTCTTTACTTTTCGAGATTTTGCCAAGATATCACCTTAAAAAGCATCGAAAACTGATAAATTCACCGAAATTTCAATCCCTTCTAAAACTCTGCCTTACTATTCGTGATTTTGCCAAGATATGATCGAAAAAAGCATCGAAAACGGATAATTTCAACGATGTTTCAATCTTTTTTCGATTAAATTGCCTTACTTTACGTGATTTAGTGAAGATATGATCGAAAAAAACATCGAAAACGGATAACTTCACTGAAATTACAATCTTTTTCCTATATTTTGCTTGTCTTTTCGGGATTTTGCCATGATTTGATCAATAAAAGCATCGGAAACGGATAATTTCACCGAAATTACAATCTTTTTCCTCTACTTTGCCTTACTTTTCGTGATTTTGCCAAGATGTGATTGTAAAAAGCATCGAAAACGGATGATTTCATTAAAATGTCAATCTTTTTCTTCTTTTTTGCCTTATTTTTCGTGATTGTGCCAAGATATGATCTAATAAAGGATCGTAAACGTATAATTTCACCTAAATTTCAATGTTTTTCCTCAACTCTGCCTTACTTTACGTGATTTTGCCAAGATACGATAGAAAAAAGCATCGAAAACGGATAATTTCAACGAAATTTCCATTTTTTTTTTCGTTTAAATTCCCTTACTTTTCGTGATTTTGTGAAGAATTGATAAAAAAAGCATCGAAAACGGATAATTTCACCAAAATTTCAATCTTTTTCCTCTATTTTGCCTTTCTTTTAGGGATTTTGCCATGATGTGATGGAGAAAAGCATCGAAAACGGATAATTTCAACGAAATTTAATATTTTTCCTTTATTTGGCCTTAGTTTTCGTGATTTTGCCATGATTTGATCAATAAAAGCATCGGAAACGGATAATTTCACCGAAATTACAATCTTTTTCCTCTACTTTGCCTTACTTTTCGTGTTTTTGCCAAGATGTGATTGAAAAAAGCATCGAAAACGGATAATTTCACCAAAATTTCAATCTTTTTCCTCTATTTTGCCTTCCTTTTAGGGATTTTGCCATGATGTGATGGAAGAAAGCATCGAAAACGGATAATTTCAACGAAATTTAATATTTTTCCTTTATTTGGCCTTAGTTTTCGTGATTTTGCCAAGATATGATCGAAAAAAGCATCGAAAACGGATATTTTCACCGAAATTTCCATCTTTTTCCTCTATTTTGCCTAAGTTTACTTGATTTTTCCAAAATATGATAGAAAAAAGCATCGAAAACGGATATTTTCACTGAATTTACAATCTTTTTCCTCGGCTCTGCCTTGCTTTTCTTGATTTTGCCAAGATAAAATCGAAAAAAGCATCGAAAACAAATAATTTCACATAAATTTCAACATTTATCCTCAATTTTGCCTATATTTCCCTGATTTTTCCAGGATATTATCGAAAAAAGCTTCTAAAACGGATATTTTCACAAAAATTTCAATCTTTTTTCTCTATTTTGTCTACGTTTTCTTGATTTATCCAAGATATGATCGAAAAAAGCATCGAAAACGGATAATCTCAAAGAAATATTAATCTTTTTTTCGTCTATATTCCTTCCTTTCAAGATTTTGCCAAGATATGATCGTAAAATGCATCGAAAACGGGTAATTTCACCAAAATTTCAATCTTTTTCCTCTATTTTGCCTTACTTTTCGTGATTTTGCCAATATATGATCGAAAAAGCATCGAAAATTGATACTTTCTCGAAAATTTAAATCTTTTTCCTCTATTTTGTCTACGTTTTCTTGATTTATCCAAGATATGATCGAAAAAAGCATCGAAAACGGATAATCTCAAAGAAATATTAATCTTTTTTTCGTCTATATTCCTTCCTTTCAAGATTTTGCCAAGATATGATCGTAAAATGCATCGAAAACGGGTAATTTCACCAAAATTTCAATCTTTTTCCTCTATTTTGCCTTACTTTACGTGATTTTGCCAAGATACGATAGAAAAAAGCTTCGAAAACGGATAATTTCAACGAAATTTCCATTTTTTTTTTCGTTTAAATTCCCTTACTTTTCGTGGTTTTGTGAAGAATTGATAAAAAAAGCATCGAAAACGGATAATTTCACCAAAATTTCAATCTTTTTCCTCTATTTTGCCTTTCTTTTAGGGATTTTGCCATGATGTGATGGAGAAAAGCATCGAAAACGGATAATTTCAACGAAATTTAATATTTTTCCTTTATTTGGCCTTAGTTTTCGTGATTTTGCCATGATTTGATCAATAAAAGCATCGGAAACGGATAATTTCACCGAAATTACAATCTTTTTCCTCTACTTTGCCTTACTTTTCGTGTTTTTGCCAAGATGTGATTGTAAAAAGCATCGAAAACGGATGATTTCATTAAAATGTCAATCTTTTTCTTCTTTTTTGCCTTATTTTTCGTGATTGTGCCAAGATATGATCTAATAAAGGATCGTAAACGTATAATTTCACCTAAATTTCAATATTTTTCCTCAACTCTGCCTTACTTTACGTGATTTTGCCAAGATACGATAGAAAAAAGCATCGAAAACGGATAATTTCAACGAAATTTCCATTTTTTTTTTTAGTTTAAATTCCCTCACTTTTCGTGATTTTGTGAAGAATTGATAAAAAAAGCACCGAAAACGGATAATTTCACCAAAATTTCAATCTTTTTCCTCTATTTTGCCTTTCTTTTAGGGATTTTGCCATGATGTGATGGAGAAAAGCATCGAAAACGGATAATTTCAACGAAATTTAATATTTTTCCTTTATTTGGCCTTAGTTTTCGTGATTTTGCCAAGATATGATCGAAAAAAGCATCGAAAACGGATATTTTCACCGAAATTTCCATCTTTTTCCTCTATTTTGCCTAAGTTTACTTGATCTTTCCAAAATATGATAGAAAAAAGCATCGAAAACGGATATTTTCACTGAATTTACAATCTTTTTCCTCGGCTCTGCCTTGCTTTTCTTGATTTTGCCAAGATAAAATCGAAAAAAGCATCGAAAACAAATAATTTCACATAAATTTCAACATTTATCCTCAATTTTGCCTACATTTCCCTGATTTTTCCAGGATATTATCGAAAAAAGCTTCTAAAACGGATATTTTCACCAAAATTTCAATCTTTTTTCTCTATTTTGTCTACGTTTTCTTGATTTATCCAAGATATGATCGAAAAAAGCATCGAAAACGGATAATCTCAAAGAAATATTAATCTTTTTTCGTCTATATTCCTTCCTTTCAAGATTTTGCCAAGATATGATCGTAAAATGCATCGAAAACGGGTAATTTCACCAAAATTTCAATCTTTTTCCTCTATTTTGCCTTACTTTTCGTGATTTTGCCAATATATGATCGAAAAAGCATCGAAAATTGATACTTTCTCGAAAATTTAAATCTTTTTCCTCAACTCTGCCTTACTTTACCTTATTATGCCAAGTAATATGATAGAAAAAAGCATCGAAAACGATTAATTTCACCGAAATTTCAGTCTTTTTGCTCTATTATGACTTAGTTTTCATGATTTTGACAAGATATGATCGAAAACAGCATCGAAAACGGATATATTTCAACGAAATTTCAATTTTTTTTCGTTTATATTGCCTTTACTATTTACTGTTCGTGATTTTTCGAGGATATTATCGAAAAAAGCATCCAAAATGGATAATTTCACCGAATATTTTAATCTGTTTCCTCTATTTCGCCTTACTTTTCGTGATTTTGCCAAGATGTGATCGGCAGATAATGTCAAGAAATATTAATCGTTTTTCGTCTATATTCCTTACTTTTCTTGATTTTGCCAAGATATGATCGAAAAAAGCTTCCAAAATGGATAATTTCACCGAAATTTCAATCTTATTTCACTATTTTGCCTTATTTTTCAAGAAATATATCCAAATTTAGAAGTAATATTTAATATTACGTAGCAGTTAACCCAAAAAGCGTCAAAACCTCAAAAATATTGGTGAAATTTCAGGTTTTTGGCCATATTATGCTAAACATTGAGCAAAACTAGTAAATATTTCTTTCATTTTTTATTTTTTGAAGAGATTAAACCAAATTCACCACAACTGTTCCATTTTTCTAAGCAGTAAATCCAAAAAACTTCGAAAACTCGAAAAAAAATCGTTGAAATTTCAGGTTTTTGAGCATATATAGCTGAAAATTGAGCAAAACAAGTCTACATTGGTGTTTTTTTTAATATATGACGTGATATTTCCAAATTCATTAGAAATATTCCACTGTTCGAAGCAGTTTACTCAAAAATCGACGAAAACACGAAAAAAACCGAAAAATTTCAGGATTTTGGCCACATTATGTTAAAAATTGGGCAAAAGTATATACAACTTCACTCATTTTAAAGTTTTTGATGAGATCATTCCAAATACAGAAGTAATATTCAATAATTCATAGAAGTTTCCCCAGAAAACGTCGAAAACTCGAAAACTATTGGTGAAATTTCAGGTTTTTGGCCATATTATGCTAAACATTGAGCAAAACTACTAAATATTTATTTCATATTTATTTTTTTGACGAGATCAAACCAAATTCACTACGATTATTCCATTTTTCTCAGCAGTAAACCGAAAAAACGTCGAAATCCCGAAAAAAATCGGTGGAAATTTCAGGTTTTTGTCCATAATTAGCTAAAAATTGAGCAACATTAATCTACTTTGGACTTCTTTTTAAAGTATATGAAGAGATATTTATTAATTCAATAGAGATATTACACTTTTCGAAACATTATACTCAAAAAACGTCGAAAACTCAAAAAAATCGGTGAAATTTAAGGTTTTTGGACATATTTAGCTAAAATTTGAGCAAACCTATACAAATGTGTTCTCATTTTTAAGTTTTTGACGAGATCTATCCAAATTCATAAGAAATATTAAATAATTCATAGTAGTTTACCCAGAAAACGTCGAAAACTCGAAAAATATCGGTGAAATTTCAGATTTTTCGCCATATGTTGCTAAAAATGGAGCAAAACCTAAATAATTTGTACTCTTTTCAAAGGTTTTGACGAGATCAATCCATAATTATTTGAAGTATTTAATAATTCTTAGAAGTTTTCCCAGAAAACGTTGCAAACTCGAAAAAATATTGGTTAAATTTCAGCTTTTTGGCCATATTTTGCAAAAATGGAGCAAAACTATAAATATTTGTACTCATTATAAAGGTTTTGACGAGATCTATCCAAATTAAAAAGTATAATTTAATATTTCGTCGCAGTTAACCCAAAAATCACCGAAAACTCGAAAAATATTTGTGAAATTTCAGCATTGAGCAAAACTAGTAAATATTTATTTCATATTTAACTTTTTGACGAGATCAAACCAAATTCACAACAATTATTCCATTTTTCTCAGCAGTAAATCGAAAAAACGTCGAAAACCCGAAAAAAAATCGGTGAAAATTTCAGGTTTTTGGCCATAATTAGCTAAAAATTGAGCAAAATTAGTCTACTTTGGACTTCATTTTAAAGTATATGGCGAGATATTTATAAATTCATTAGAAATATTACACTTTTCGAAACATTTTACTCAAAAAAAGTCGAAAACTCAAAAAAATCGGTGAAATTTCAGGTTTTTGGCCATATTTTGCTAAAATTTGAGCAAAACTATACAAATTTGTTCTCATTTTAAAGTTTTTGACGAGATCTATCCAAATTCATCAGAAATATTCAATAATTCATAGTAGTGTCCCCAGAAAACGTCGAAAACTCGAAAAATATCGGTGAAAATGTCAGGTTTTTGGCCATAATTAGCTAAAAATTGAGCAAAATTAGTCTACTTTGGTATTCTTTTTAAAGTATATGACGAGATATTTATAAATTCATTAGAAATATTACACTTTTCGAAACATTTTACTCAAAAAACGTCGAAAACTCGAAAACTAGCGGTGAAATTTCAAGTTTTTGTCCATATTTTGCTAAAAATGGTGCAAAACTAAAAAACATTTGTACTCTTTTTAAAGGTTTCGACGAGATCTATCCATAATTATTTGAAATATTTAATTATTCATAGCAGTTACCCCAAAAAAACGTCGAAAACTCGAAAAATATTTGTGAAATTTCAGGTTTTTGGCCTTATGATGCTGAACATTGAGCAAAACTAGTAAATATTTCTTTCATCCTTAACTTTTTGACGAGATCAAACCAAATTCACCACAATTATTCCAGTTTTCTTAACAGTTAATCCAAAAATCGACGAAAACTCGAAAAAAACGGGAAAATTTCAGGTTTTTGGCCATATTCTGCTAAAACTGGAGCAAAACTATACAAATGTGTTCTCATTTTAAACTTTGTGACGAGATCTATCCAAATTCAGAAGAAATATTCAATAATTCATAGCAGTTTCCTTAGAAAACGTCGAAAACTCGAAAACTATCGGTGATATTTCAGGTTTTTGGCCATATTTTACTAAAAATGGAGCAAAATTATAATCATTTGCACTCTTTTTAAAGGTTTTGACCAGATCTATCCAAATTCATAAGAAATATTAAATAATTCATTGTATTTTCCCCAGAAAACGACAAAAACTCGAAAAATATTTGTGAAATTTCAGGTTTTTGGCCATATTTTGCTAAAAATGGAGGAAAACTATACAAATGTTTTCTCATATTAAACTTTGTGACGAGATCTATCCAAATTCAGAAGAAATATTCAATAATTCATAGCAGTTTCCTTAGAAAAAGTCGAAAACTCGAAAACTATCGGTGCAATTTCAGGTTTTTGGCCATATTTTGCTAAACATTGAGCAAAACTAGTAAATATTTATTTCATATTTAACTTTTTGACGAAATCAAACCAAATTCTCTACAATTATTCCATTTTTCTCAGCAGTAAACCGAAAAAACGTCGAAAACCCGAAAAAAATCGGTGAAAATTTCAGGTTTTTGGCCATAATTAGCTAAAAATTGAGCAAAATTAGTCTACTTTGGACTTCTTTTTAATGTATATGACGAGATATTTATAAATTCATTAGAAATATTACACTTTTCGAAACATTTTACTCGCAAAACCTCGAAAACTCAAAAAAATCGGTGAAATTTTAGGTTTTTGGCCATATTTTGCTAAAAATGGAGCAAAACAAAACAAATGTGTTCTCATTTTAAATTTTTTGACGAGATCTATCCAAATTCATAAGAAATATTCAATAATTCACATTAGTTTCCCGAGAAAAGGTCGAAAACTCGAAAAATATCGGTGAAATTTCAGATTTTTGGCCATATTTTGCTAAAAATGGAGCAAAATTATAAACATTTGTACTCTTTTTAAAGGTATCGACGAGATCTATCCATAATTATTTGAAATATTGGATAATTCATTGCAGTTACACCAGAAAACGTTGAAAACTCGAAAAATATTTGTGAAATTTCAGGTTTTTGGCCATATTTTGCTAAAAATGGAGCAAAACTTTAATAATTTGTACTCTTTCAAAATGTTTTGACAAGATCTATCCATACTTATTTGAAGTATTTAATAAATCTTAGAAGTTATCCCAGAAAACGTTGTGTTATACAAATGTGTTCTCATTTCAAAGTTGTTGACGAGATCTATCCAAATTTATAAGAAATATTCAATAATTCATAGTAGTTTACCCAGAAAACGTCGAATACCCGAAAAATATTGGTGAAATTTCAGGTTTTTGGCCTTATTATGCTAAGCATTGAGCAAAACTAGTAAATATTTCTATCATTCTTAATGTTTTGACGAGATCAAACCAAATTCACCACAATTATTCCAGTTTTCTAAGCAGTTTATCCAAAAATCGACGAAAACCCGAAAAACACGGGAAAATTTCAGGTTTTTGGCCATATTTTGCTAAAAATTGAGCAAAACTAAACAAATGTGTTCTCATTTTAAACTTTGTGACGGGATCTATCCAAATTCAGAAGAAATATTTAATAATTCATAGCAGTTTCCCCAGAAGTCGTCAAAAACTCGAAAACTATCGGTGCAATTTCAGGTTTTTGGCCATATTTTGCTAAAAATGGTGCAAAACTATAAACAATTGTACTCTTTTTAAAGTTATCGACGAGATCTATTCATACGTTTTTGAAATATTTAATAATTCGTAGCAGTTACTCCAAATATACCGGTGAATTTTTAGGTTTTTAACAATATTTTGCTAAAAATTGAGCGAAACTATGCAAATTTTTGTACCCATTTTATGGTTTTTGACGAAATATATCCAAATTTAGAAGTAATATTTAATATTACGTAGCAGTTAACCCAAAAAGCGTCAAAAACTCGAAAAATATTGGTGAAATTTCAGGTTTTTGGCCACATTATGCTAAACATTGAGCAAAACTAGTAAATATTTATTTCATATTTAACTTTTTGACGAGATCAAACCAAATTCACAACAATTATTCCATTTTTCTCAGCAGTAAATCGAAAAAACGTCGAAAACCCGAAAAAAATCGGTGAAAATTTCAGGTTTTTGGCCATAATTAGCTAAAAATTGAGCAAAATTAGTCTACTTTGGACTTCTTTTTAAAGTATATGGCGAGATATTTATAAATTCATTAGAAATATTACACTTTTCGAAACATTTTACTCAAAAAAAGTCGAAAACTCAAAAAAATCGGTGAAATTTCAGGTTTTTGGCCATATTTTGCTAAAATTTGAGCAAAACTATACAAATTTGTTCTCATTTTAAAGTTTTTGACGAGATCTATCCAAATTCATCAGAAATATTCAATAATTCATAGTAGTGTCCCCAGAAAACGTCGAAAACTCGAAAAATATCGGTGTAATTTCAGATTTTTGTCCATTCTTTGCTAAAAATGGAGCAAAATTATAAAGATTTGTGCACTTTTTAAAGGTCTCGACGAGATCTATCCATAATTATTTGAAATATTTAATAACTCATAGCAGTTACCCCAGAAAACGTCGATAACTCGAAAAATATTTGTGAAATTTCAGGTTTTTGGGCATATTTTGCTAAAAATAGCGCATAACTATAAATATATTTGTACTCATTATAAAGCTTTTTGCGAGATCTATCCAATTTTTGAAGTATATTTTAATATTTATTAGCAGTTAACCCAAAAATTGCCGAAAACTCGAAAAAATTGGTGAAATTTCAGGTTTTTGGCCATATTTTGCTAATAATGGAGCAAAACTATAAATATTTGTACTATTTTTAAAGTTATTGACAAGATCTATACATAATTATTTCCAATATTTAATAATTCATAGCTGTTACCCCAGAAAACGTCGAAAACTCGAAAAAGATTTGTGAAATTACAGGTTTTTTTGCATATTTTGCTAAAAATGGAGCAAAACTTTAATAATTTGGACTCTTTTAAAAGGTTTTGACAAGATCTATCCATACTAATTTAAAGTATTTAATAATTCTTAGAAGTTATCCCAGAAAACGTTGCAAACTCGAAAAAATATTGGTTAAATTTCAACTTTTTTGCCATATTTTGCTGAAAATGGAGCAAAACTATAAATATTTGTACTCCTTATAAGAGTATTGACGAGATATATCGAAATTTAGAAGTATAATTTAATATTTCGTAGTAGTTAACCCAAAAATCGCCGAAAACTCGAAAAATATTGGTGATATTTCAGGTTTTTGGCCTTATTATGCTAAGCATTGAGCAAAACAAGTAAATATTTCTATCATTCTTAATGTTTTGACGAGATCAAACCAAATTCACCACAATTATTCCAGTTTTCTAAGCAGTTAATCCAAAAATCGACGAAAACCCGAAAAAACGGGAAAATTTCAGGTTTTTGGCCATATTTTGCTAAAAATTGAGCAAAACTAAACAAATGTGTTCTCATTTTAAACTTTGTGACGGGATCTATCCAAATTCAGAAGAAATATTTAATAATTCATAGCAGTTTCCCCAGAAGTCGTCAAAAACTCGAAAACTATCGGTGCAATTTCAGGTTTTTGGCCATATTTTGCTAAAAATGGTGCAAAACTATAAACAATTGTACTCTTTTTAAAGGTATCGACGAGATCTATTCATACGTTTTTGAAATATTTAATAATTCGTAGCAGTTACTCCAAATATACCGGTGAATTTTTAGGTTTTTAACAATATTTTGCTAAAAATTGAGCGAAACTATGCAAATTTTTGTACCCATTTTATGGTTTTTGACGAAATATATCCAAATTTAGAAGTAATATTTAATATTACGTAGCAGTTAACCCAAAAAGCGTCAAAAACTCGAAAAATATTGGTGAAATTTCAGGTTTTTGGCCACATTATGCTAAACATTGAGCAAAACTAGTAAATATTTATTTCATATTTAACTTATTGACGAGATCAAACCAAATTCACAACAATTATTCCATTTTTCTTAGCAGTAAACCCAAAAAACGTCGAAAACCCGAAAAAAATCGGTGAAAATTTTAGGTTTTTGTCCATATTTTGCTAAACATTGAGCAAAACTATACAAATGTGTTCTCATTTTAAACTTTGTGACGAGATATATCCAAATTCAGAAGAAATATTCAATAATTCATAGCAGTTTCCCCAGAAAACGTCGAAAACTCGAAAACTAGCGGTGAAATTTCAGGTTTTTGGCTATATTTTCCTTAAAATGGTGCAAAACTATAAACATTTGTACTCTTTTTAAAGGTCTCGACGAGATCTATCCATATTTATTTGAAATATTTACTAATTCGCAGCAGTTACTCCAGAAAACATCAAAAACTCGAAAAATACCGGTGAATTTTTAGGTTTTTAACAATATTTTGCTAAAAAATGAGCAAAACTATACAAATTTTTGTACCCATTTTAAAGTTTTTGACAAAATATATCAAAATTTAGAAGTAATATTTAATATTACGTAGCAGTTAACCCAAAAAGCGTCAAAAACTCGAAAAATATTGGTGAAATTTCAGGTTTATGGCCTTATTATGCTAAACATTGAGCAAAACTAGTAAATATTTATTTCAAATTTAACTTTTTGACGAGATCAAACCAAATTCACTACAATTATTCCATTTTTCTCAGCAGTAAACCCAAAAAACGTCGAAAACCCGAAAAAAATCGGTGAAAATGTCAGGTTTTTGGCCATAATTAGCTAAAAATTGAGCAAAATTAGTCTACTTTGGTATTCTTTTTAAAGTATATGACGAGATATTTATAAATTCATTAGAAATATTACACTTTTCGAAACATTTTACTCAAAAAACGTCGAAAACTCGAAAACTAGCGGTGAAATTTCAAGTTTTTGTCCATATTTTGCTAAAAATGGTGCAAAACTAAAAAACATTTGTACTCTTTTTAAAGGTTTCGACGAGATCTATCCATAATTATTTGAAATATTTAATTATTCATAGCAGTTACCCCAAAAAAACGTCGAAAACTCGAAAAATATTTGTGAAATTTCAGGTTTTTGGCCTTATGATGCTGAACATTGAGCAAAACTAGTAAATATTTCTTTCATCCTTAACTTTTTGACGAGATCAAACCAAATTCACCACAATTATTCCAGTTTTCTTAACAGTTAATCCAAAAATCGACGAAAACTCGAAAAAAACGGGAAAATTTCAGGTTTTTGGCCATATTCTGCTAAAACTGGAGCAAAACTATACAAATGTTTTCTCATATTAAACTTTGTGACGAGATCTATCCAAATTCAGAAGAAATATTCAATAATTCATAGCAGTTTCCTTAGAAAACGTCGAAAACTCGAAAACTATCGGTGCAATTTCAGGTTTTTGGCCATATTTTGCTAAACATTGAGCAAAACTAGTAAATATTTATTTCATATTTAACTTTTTGACGAAATTAAACCAAATTCTCTACAATTATTCCATTTTTCTCAGCAGTAAACCGAAATAACGTCGAAAACCCGAAAAAAATCGGTGAAAATTTCAGGTTTTTGGCCATAATTAGCTAAAAATTGAGCAAAATTAGTCTACTTTGGACTTCTTTTTAATGTATATGACGAGATATTTATAAATTCATTAGAAATATTACACTTTTCGAAACATTTTACTCGCAAAACCTCGAAAACTCAATAAAATCGGTGAAATTTTAGGTTTTTGGCCATATTTTGCTAAAAATTGAGCAAAACTAAAAAATGTGTTCTCATTTTAAATTTTGTGTCGAGATCTATCAAAATTCAGAAGAAATATTTAATAATTCATAGCAGTTTCCCCAGAAATCGTCAAAAACTCGAAAACTATCGGTGCAATTTCAGGTTTTTGGCCATATTTTGCTAAAAATGGTGCAAAACTATAAACAATTGTACTCTTTTTAAAGGTATCGACGAGATCTATCCATATTTGTTTGAAATATTTAATAATTCGTAGCAGTTACCCCAGATAACGTCGCAAACTCGAAAAATATTGGATAAATTTAAGCTCTTTGGCCATATTATATATGATATATGATGATTATAACTAAAAATATGTGTACTCATTTTAAAGGTTTTGACGAGATCCATCCATACGTTTTTAAAATATTTAATAATTCGTAGCTGTTACTCCAGAAAACATCAAAAAATCCTAAAATACCGGTGCATTTTTAGGTTTTTAACAATATTTTGCTAAAAATTGAGCAAAACTATACAAATTTTTTACCCATTTTAGAGTTTTTGACGACATATATCCAAATTTAGAAGTAATATTTAATATTACGTAGCAGTTAACCCAAAAAGTGTCAAAAACTCGAAAAATATTGGTGAAATTTCAGGTTTTTGGCCATATTATGCTAAACATTGAGCAAAACTAGTAAATATTTATTTCATATTTAACTTTTTGACGAAATCAAACCAAATTCTCTACAATTATTGCATTTTTCTCAGCAGTAAACCGAAAAAACGTCGAAAACCCGAAAAAAATCGGTGAAAATTTCAGGTTCTTGGCCATAATTAGCTAAAAATTGAGCAAAATTAGTCTACTTTGGACTTCTTTTTAATGTATATGACTAGATATTTATAAATTCATTAGAAATTTTACACTTTTCGAAACATTTTACTCAAAAAACGTCGAAAACTCAAAAAAATCGGTGAAATTTCAGGTTTTTGACAATATTTTGCTAAAATTTGAGCAAAACTGTACAAATGTGTTCTCATTTTAAAGTTTATGACGAGATCTATCCAAATTCATAAGAAATATTCAATAATTCACATTAGTTTCCCGAGAAAAGGTCGAAAACTCGAAAAATATCGGTGAAATTTCAGATTTTTGGCTATATTTTGCTAAAAATGGAGCAAAATTATAAACATTTGTACTCTTTTTAAAGGTATCGACGAGATCTATCCATAATTATTTGAAATATTGGATAATTCATTGCAGTTACACCAGAAAACGTTGAAAACTCGAAAAATATTTGTGAAATTTCAGGTTTTTGGCCATATTTTGCTAAAAATGGAGCAAAACTTTAATAATTTGTACTCTTTCAAAATGTTTTGACAAGATCTATCCATACTTATTTGAAGTATTTAATAAATCTTAGAAGTTATCCCAGAAAACGTTGCAAACTCGAAAATATATTGGTTAAATTTCAGCTTTTTGGCCATATTTTGCTAAAAATGGAGCAAAACTATACAAAAGTTTTCTCATATTAAACTTTGTGACGAGATCTATCCAAATTCAGAAGAAATATTCAATAATTCATAGCAGTTTCCTTAGAAAACGTCGAAAACTCGAAAACTATCGGTGCAATTTCAGGTTTTTGGCCATATTTTGCTAAACTTTGAGCAAAACTAGTAAATATTTATTTCATATTTAACTTTTTGACGAGATCAAACCAAATTCACTACAAGTATTCCATTTTTCTCAGCAGTAAACCGAAAAAACGTCGAAAACCCAAAAAAAATCGGTGAAAATTTCAGGTTTTACGCCATAATTAGCTAAAAATTGAGCAAAATTAGTCTACTTTGGACTTCTTTTTAAAGTATATGACGAGATATTTATAAATTCATTAGAAATATTACACTTTTCGAAACATTTTACTCAAAAAACCTCGAAAACTCAAAAAAATCGGTGAAATTTTAGGTTTTTGGCCATATTTTGCTAAAATTTGAGCAAAACTATACAAATGTGTTCTCATTTCAAAGTTGTTGACGAGATCTATCCAAATTTATAAGAAATATTCAATAATTCATAGTAGTTTACCCAGAAAACGTCGAATACCCGAAAAATATCGGTGAAATTTCAGATTTTTGGCCATATTTTGCTAAAAATGGAGCAAAATTATAAACATTTGTACTCTCTTTAAATTTTTCGACAATATCTATCCATAATTATTTAAAATATTTAATAATTCATAGCAGTTACCCCAGAAAACGTCGAAAACTCGAAAAATATTTGTGAAATTTCAAGTTTTTGGCCATATTTTGCTAATAATGGAGCAAAACTATAAATATTTGTACTCTTTTTAAAGTTATTGACAAGATCTATACATAATTATTTCCAATATTTAATAATTCATAGCTGTTACCCCAGAAAACGTCGAAAACTCGAAAAAGATTTGTGAAATTACAGGTTTTTTTGCATATTTTGCTAAAAATGGAGCAAAACTTTAATAATTTGGACTCTTTTAAAAGGTTTTGACAAGATCTATCCATACTAATTTAAAGTATTTAATAATTCTTAGAAGTTATCCCAGAAAACGTTGCAAACTCGAAAAAATATTGGTTAAATTTCAACTTTTTTGCCATATTTTGCTGAAAATGGAGCAAAACTATAAATATTTGTACTCCTTATAAAGGTATTGACGAGATATATCGAAATTTAGAAGTATAATTTAATATTTCGTAGTAGTTAACCCAAAAATCGCCGAAAACTCGAAAAATATTGGTGAAATTTCAGGTTTTTGGCCTTATTATGCTAAGCATTGAGCAAAACTAGTAAATATTTCTATCATTCTTAATGTTTTGACGAGATCAAACCAAATTCACCACAATTATTCCAGTTTTCTAAGCAGTTTATCCAAAAATCGACGAAAACCCGAAAAAAACGGGAAAATTTCAGGTTTTTGGCCATATTTTGCTAAAAATTGAGCAAAACTAAACAAATGTGTTCTCATTTTAAACTTTGTGACGGGATCTATCCAAATTCAGAAGAAATATTTAATAATTCATAGCAGTTTCCCCAGAAGTCGTCAAAAACTCGAAAACTATCGGTGCAATTTCAGGTTTTTGGCCATATTTTGCTAAAAATGGTGCAAAACTATAAACAATTGTACTCTTTTTAAAGTTATCGACGAGATCTATTCATACGTTTTTGAAATATTTAATAATTCGTAGCAGTTACTCCAAATATACCGGTGAATTTTTAGGTTTTTAACAATATTTTGCTAAAAATTGAGCGAAACTATGCAAATTTTTGTACCCATTTTATGGTTTTTGACGAAATATATCCAAATTTAGAAGTAATATTTAATATTACGTAGCAGTTAACCCAAAAAGCGTCAAAAACTCGAAAAATATTGGTGAAATTTCAGGTTTTTGGCCACATTATGCTAAACATTGAGCAAAACTAGTAAATATTTATTTCATATTTAACTTTTTGACGAGATCAAACCAAATTCACAACAATTATTCCATTTTTCTCAGCAGTAAATCGAAAAAACGTCGAAAACCCGAAAAAAATCGGTGAAAATTTCAGGTTTTTGGCTATAATTAGCTAAAAATTGAGCAAAATTAGTCTACTTTGGACTTCTTTTTAAAGTATATGGCGAGATAATTATAAATTCATTAGAAATATTACACTTTTCGAAACATTTTACTCAAAAAAAGTCGAAAACTCAAAAAAATCGGTGAAATTTCAGGTTTTTGGCCATATTTTGCTAAAATTTGAGCAAAACTATACAAATTTGTTCTCATTTTAAAGTTTTTGACGAGATCTATCCAAATTCATCAGAAATATTCAATAATTCATAGTAGTGTCCCCAGAAAACGTCGAAAACTCGAAAAATATCGGTGTAATTTCAGATTTTTGTCCATTCTTTGCTAAAAATGGAGCAAAATTATAAAGATTTGTGCACTTTTTAAAGGTCTCGACGAGATCTATCCATAATTATTTGAAATATTTAATAACTCATAGCAGTTACCCCAGAAAACGTCGATAACTCGAAAAATATTTGTGAAATTTCAGGTTTTTGGGCATATTTTGCTAAAAATAGCGCATAACTATAAATATATTTGTACTCATTATAAAGCTTTTTGCGAGATCTATCCAATTTTTGAAGTATATTTTAATATTTCTTAGCAGTTAACCCAAAAATTGCCGAAAACTCGAAAAAATTGGTGAAATTTCAGGTTTTTGGCCATATTTTGCTAATAATGGAGCAAAACTATAAATATTTGTACTCTTTTTAAAGTTATTGACAAGATCTATACATAATTATTTCCAATATTTAATAATTCATTGCTGTTACCCCAGAAAACGTCGAAAACTCGAAAAAGATTTGTGAAATTACAGGTTTTTTTGCATATTTTGCTAAAAATGGAGCAAAACTTTAATAATTTGGACTCTTTTAAAAGGTTTTGACAAGATCTATCCATACTAATTTAAAGTATTTAATAATTCTTAGAAGTTATCCCAGAAAACGTTGCAAACTCGAAAAAATATTGGTTAAATTTCAACTTTTTTGCCATATTTTGCTGAAAATGGAGCAAAACTATAAATATTTGTACTCCTTATAAAAGTATTGACGAGATATATCGAAATTTAGAAGTATAATTTAATATTTCGTAGTAGTTAACCCAAAAATCGCCGAAAACTCGAAAAATATTGGTGAAATTTCAGGTTTTTGGCCTTATTATGCTAAGCATTGAGCAAAACTAGTAAATATTTCTATCATTCTTAATGTTTTGACGAGATCAAACCATATTCACCACAATTATTCCAGTTTTCTAAGCAGTTAATCCAAAAATCGACGAAAACCCGAAAAAACGGGAAAATTTCAGGTTTTTGGCCATATTTTGCTAAAAATTGAGCAAAACTAAACAAATGTGTTCTCATTTTAAACTTTGTGACGGGATCTATCCAAATTCAGAAGAAATATTTAATAATTCATAGCAGTTTCCCCAGAAGTCGTCAAAAACTCGAAAACTATCGGTGCAATTTCAGGTTTTTGGCCATATTTTGCTAAAAATGGTGCAAAACTATAAACAATTGTACTCTTTTTAAAGGTATCGACGAGATCTATTCATACGTTTTTGAAATATTTAATAATTCGTAGCAGTTACTCCAAATATACCGGTGAATTTTTAGGTTTTTAACAATATTTTGCTAAAAATTGAGCGAAACTATGCAAATTTTTGTACCCATTTTATGGTTTTTGACGAAATATATCCAAATTTAGAAGTAATATTTAATATTACGTAGCAGTTAACCCAAAAAGCGTCAAAAACTCGAAAAATATTGGTGAAATTTCAGGTTTTTGGCCACATTATGCTAAACATTGAGCAAAGCTAGTAAATATTTATTTCATATTTAACTTTTTGACGAGATCAAACCAAATTCAGAACAATTATTCCATTTTTCTCAGCAGTAAATCGAAAAAACGTCGAAAACCCGAAAAAAATCGGTGAAATTTCAGGTTTTTGGCCATATTTTGCTAAAATTTGAGCAAAACTATACAAATTTGTTCTCATTTTAAATTTTTTGACGAGATCTATCCAAATTCATCAGAAATATTCAATAATTCATAGTAGTGTCCCCAGAAAACGTCGAAAACTCGAAAAATATCGGTGTAATTTCAGATTTTTGTCCATTCTTTGCTAAAAATGGAGCAAAATTATAAAGATTTGTGCTCTTTTTAAAGGTCTCGACGAGATCTATCCATAATTATTTGAAATATTTAATAACTCATAGCAGTTACCCCAGAAAACGTCGATAACTCGAAAAATATTTGTGAAATTTCAGGTTTTTGGGCATATTTTGCTAAAAATAGCGCATAACTATAAATATATTTGTACTCATTATAAAGCTTTTTGCGAGATCTATCCAATTTTTGAAGTATATTTTAATATTTCTTAGCAGTTAACCCAAAAATTGCCGAAAACTCGAAAAAATTGGTGAAATTTCAGGTTTATGGCCTTATTATGCTAAACATTGAGCAAAACTAGTAAATATTTCTTTCATTCTTAATTTTTTGACGAGATCAAACCAAATTCGCCTCAATTATTCCAGTTTTCTAAGCAGTTTATCCAAAAAGCGACGAAAACTCGGAAAAAAACGGGAAAATTTTAGGTATTTGTCCATATTTTGCTAAACATTAAGCAAAACTATACAAATGTGTTCTCATTTTAAACTTTGTGACGAGATATATCCAAATTCAGAAGAAATATTCAATAATTCATAGCAGTTTCCCCAGAAAACGTCGAAAACTCAAAAACTAGCGGTGAAATTTCAGGTTTTTGGCCAAATTTTCCTTAAAATGGTGCAAAACTATAAACATTTGTACTCTTCTTAAAGGTTTCGACGAGATCTATCCATATTTATTTGAAATATTTAATAATTCGTAGCAGTTAACCCAGAAAACGTCGAAAACTCGAAAAATATTGGTTAAATTTAAGCTTTTTTGCCATATTTTGCTAAAAATGGAGCAAAACTATAAATATTTGTACTCATTTTAAAGGTTTTGACGAGATCTATCCTTGCATTTTTGAAATATTTAATAATTCTTAGCAGTTACTCCAGAAAATATCAAAAACTCGAAAAAAACCCGGTGAATTTTTAGGTTTTTAACAATATTTTGCTAAAAAATGAGCAAAACTATACAAATTTTTGTACCCATTTTATAGTTTTTGACGAAATATATCCAAATTTAGAAGTTATATTTAATATTACGTAGCAGTTAACCCAAAAAGCGTCAAAAACACGAAAAATATTGGTGAAATTTCAGGTTTTTGGCCACATTATGCTAAACATTGAGCAAAACTAGAAAATATCTATTTCATATTTAACTTTTTGACGAGATCAAACCAAATTCACAACAATTATTCCATTTTTCTTAGCAGTAAACCCAAAAAACGTCGAAAACCCGAAAAAAATCGGTGAAAATTTCAGGTTTTTTGCCATAATTAGCTAAAAATTGAGCAAAATTAGTCTACTTTGGACTTCTTTTTAAAGTATATGGCGAGATATTTATAAATTCATTAGAAATATTACACTTTTCGAAACATTTTACTCAAAAAAAGTCGAAAACTCAAAAAAATCGGTGAAATTTCAGGTTTTTGGCCATATTTTGCTAAAATTTGAGCAAAACTATACAAATTTGTTCTCATTTTAATGTTTTTGACGAGATCTATCCAAATTCATCAGAGATATTCAATAATTCATAGTAGTGTCCCCAGAAAACGTCGAAAACTCGAAAAATATCGGTGTAATTTCAGATTTTTGTCCATACTTTGCTAAAAATGGAGCAAAATTATAAACATTTGTGCTCTTTTTAAAGGTCTCGACGAGATCTATCCATAATTATTTGAAATATTTAATAACTCATAGCAGTTACCCCAGAAAACGTCGATAACTCGAAAAATATTTGTGAAATATCAGTTTTTTGAGCATATTTTGCTAAAAATAGCGCATAACTATAAATATATTTGTACTCATTATAAAGGTTTTGGCGAGATCTATCCAATTTTTGAAGTATATTTTAATATTTTTTAGCAGTTAACCCAAAAATTTCAGAAAACTCGAAAAAAATTGGTGAAATTTCAGGTTTATGGCCTTATTATGCTAAACATTGAGCAAAACTAGTAAATATTTCTTTCATTCTTTATTTTTTGACGAGATCAAACCAAATTCGCCTCAATTATTCCAGTTTTCTAAGCAGTTTATCCAAAAATCGACGAAAACTGGGAAAAAAACGGGAAAATTTTAGGTTTTTGTCCATATTTTGCTAAACATTGAGCAAAACTATACAAATGTGTTCTCATTTTAAACTTTGTGACGAGATATATCCAAATTCAGAAGATCAATAATATATTCAATAATTCATAGTAGTGTCCCCAGAAAACGTCGAAAACACGAAAACTAGCGGTGAAATTTCAGGTTTTTGGCTATATTTTCCTTAAAATGGTGCAAAACTATAAACATTTGTACTCTTTTTAAAGGTCTCGACGAGATCTATCCATATTTATTTGAAATATTTACTAATTCGCAGCAGTTACTCCAGAAAACATCAAAAACTCGAAAAATACCGGTGAATTTTTAGGTTTTTAACAATATTTTGCTAAAAAATGAGCAAAACTATACAAATTTTTGTACCCATTTTAAAGGTTTTGACGAAATATATCCAAATTTAGAAGTAATATTTAATATTACGTAGCAGTTAACCCAAAAAGCGTCAAAAACTCGAAAAATATTGGTGAAATTTCAGGTTTATGGCCTTATTATGCTAAACATTGAGCAAAACTAGTAAATATTTATTCCAAATTTAACTTTTTGACGAGATCAAACCAAATTCACTACAATTATTCCATTTTTCTCAGCAGTAAACCCAAAAAACGTCGAAAACCCGAAAAAAATCGGTGAAAATGTCAGGTTTTTGGCCATAATTAGCTAAAAATTGAGCAAAATTAGTCTACTTTGGTATTCTTTTTAAAGTATATGACGAGATATTTATAAATTCATTAGAAATATTACACTTTTCGAAACATTTTACTCAAAAAACGTCGAAAACTCGAAAACTAGCGGTGAAATTTCAAGTTTTTGTCCATATTTTGCTAAAAATGGTGCAAAACTAAAAAACATTTGTACTCTTTTTAAAGGTTTCGACGAGATCTATCCATAATTATTTGAAATATTTAATTATTCATAGCAGTTACCCCAAAAAAACGTCGAAAACTCGAAAAATATTTGTGAAATTTCAGGTTTTTGGCCTTATGATGCTGAACATTGAGCAAAACTAGTAAATATTTCTTTCATCCTTAACTTTTTGACGAGATCAAACCAAATTCACCACAATTATTCCAGTTTTCTTAACAGTTAATCCAAAAATCGACGAAAACTCGAAAAAAACGGGAAAATTTCAGGTTTTTGGTCATATTCTGCTAAAACTGGAGCAAAACTATACAAATGTGTTCTCATTTTAAACTTTGTGACGAGATCTATCCAAATTCAGAAGAAATATTCAATAATTCATAGCAGTTTCCTTAGAAAACGTCGAAAACTCGAAAACTATCGGTGCAATTTCAGGTTTTTGGCCATATTTTACTAAAAATGGAGCAAAATTATAATCATTTGCACTCTTTTTAAAGGTTTTGACCAGATCTATCCAAATTCATAAGAAATATTAAATAATTCATTGTATTTTTCCCAGAAAACGACAAAAACTCGAAAAATATTTGTGAAATTTCAGGTTTTTGGCCATATTTTGCTAAAAATGGAGGAAAACTATACAAATGTTTTCTCATATTAAACTTTGTGACGAGATCTATCCAAATTCAGAAGAAATATTCAATAATTCATAGCAGTTTCCTTAGAAAACGTCGAAAACTCGAAAACTATCGGTGCAATTTCAGGTTTTTGGCCATATTTTGCTAAACATTGAGCAAAACTAGTAAATATTTATTTCATATTTAACTTTTTGACGAGATCAAACAAATTCACTACAATTATTCCATTTTTCTCAGCAGTAAACCGAAAAAACGTCGAAAACCCAAAAAAAATCGGTGAAAATTTCAGGTTTCACGCCATAATTAGCTAAACATTGAGCAAAATTAGTCTACTTTGGACTTCTTTTTAAAGTATATGACGAGATATTTATAAATTCATTAGAAATATTACACTTTTCGAAACATTTTACTCGCAAAACCTCGAAAACTCAAAAAAATCGGTGAAATTTTAGGTTTTTGGCCATATTTTGCTAAAAATTGAGCAAAACTAAAAAATGTGTTCTCATTTTAAATTTTGTGTCGAGATCTATCAAAATTCAGAAGAAATATTTAATAATTCATAGCAGTTTCCCCAGAAATCGTCAAAAACTCGAAAACTATCGGTGCAATTTCAGGTTTTTGGCCATATTTTGCTAAAAATGGTGCAAAACTATAAACAATTGTACTCTTTTTAAAGGTATCGACGAGATCTATCCATATTTGTTTGAAATATTTAATAATTCGTAGCAGTTACCCCAGATAACGTCGCAAACTCGAAAAATATTGGATAAATTTAAGCTCTTTGGCCATATTATATATGATATATGATGATTATAACTAAAAATATGTGTACTCATTTTAAAGGTTTTGACGAGATCCATCCATACGTTTTTAAAATATTTAATAATTCGTAGCTGTTACTCCAGAAAACATCAAAAAATCTTAAAATACCGGTGTATTTTTAGGTTTTTAACAATATTTTGCTAAAAATTGAGCAAAACTATACAAATTTTTTACCCATTTAGAGTTTTTGACGACATATATCCAAATTTAGAAGTAATATTTAATATTACGTAGCAGTTAACCCAAAAAGTGTCAAAAACTCGAAAAATATTGGTGAAATTTCAGGTTTTTGGCCATATTATGCTAAACATTGAGCAAAACTAGTAAATATTTATTTCATATTTAACTTTTTGACGAAATCAAACCAAATTCTCTACAATTATTCCATTTTTCTCAGCAGTAAACCGAAAAAACGTCGAAAACCCGAAAAAAATCGGTGAAAATTTCAGGTTTTTGGCCATAATTAGCTAAAAATTGAGCAAAATTAGTCTACTTTGGACTTCTTTTTAATGTATATGACTAGATATTTATAAATTCATTAGAAATTTTACACTTTTCGAAACGTTTTACTCAAAAAACGTCGAAAACTCAAAAAAATCGGTGAAATTTCAGGTTTTTGACAATATTTTGCTAAAATTTGAGCAAAGCTGTACAAATGTGTTCTCATTTTAAAGTTTTTGACGAGATCTATCCAAATTCATAAGAAATTTTCAATAATTCATAGTAGTTTCCCCAGAAAACGTCGAAAACTCGAAAAATATCGGTGAAATTTCAGATTTTTGGCCATATTTTGCTAAAAATGGAGCAAAATTATAAACATTTGTACTCTTTTTAAATGTTTCGACGAGATCTATCCATAATTATTTCAAATATTTAAAATTTATAGCATTTACCCGAGAAAACGTCGAAAACTCGAAAAATATTTGTGAAATTTTAGGTTTTTGGTCATTTTCTGCTAAAAATGGAGCAAAACAAAACAAATGTGTTCTCATTTTAAATTTTTTGACGAGATCTATCCAAATTCATAAGAAATATTCAATAATTCACATTAGTTTCCCGAGAAAAGGTCGAAAACTCGAAAAATATCGGTGAAATTTCAGATTTTTGGCCATATTTTGCTAAAAATGGAGCAAAATTATAAACATTTGTACTCTTTTTAAAGGTATCGACGAGATCTATCCATAATTATTTGAAATATTGGATAATTCATTGCAGTTACACCAGAAAACGTTGAAAACTCGAAAAATATTTGTGAAATTTCAGGTTTTTGGCCATATTTTGCTAAAAATGGAGCAAAACTTTAATAATTTGTACTCTTTCAAAATGTTTTGACAAGATCTATCCATACTTATTTGAAGTATTTAATAAATCTTAGAAGTTATCCCAGAAAACGTTGTAAACTCGAAAATATATTGGTTAAATTTCAGCTTTTTGGCCATATTTTGCTAAAAATGGAGCAAAACTATACAAATGTTTTCTCATATTAAACTTTGTGACGAGATCTATCCAAATTCAGAAGAAATAATCAATAATTCATAGCAGTTTCCTTAGAAAACGTCGAAAACTCGAAAACTATCGGTGCAATTTCAGGTTTTTGGCCATATTTTGCTAAACTTTGAGAAAAACTAGTAAATATTTATTTCATATTTAACTTTTTGACGAGATCAAACCAAATTCACTACAAGTATTCCATTTTTCTCAGCAGTAAACCGAAAAAACGTCGAAAACCCAAAAAAAATCGGTGGAAATTTCAGGTTTTACGCCATAATTAGCTAAAAATTGAGCAAAATTAGTCTACTTTGGACTTCTTTTTAAAGTATATGACGAGATATTTATAAATTCATTAGAAATATTACACTTTTCGAAACATTTTACTCAAAAAACCTCGAAAACTCAAAAAAATCGGTGAAATTTTAGGTTTTTGGCCATATTTTGCTAAAATTTGAGCAAAACTATACAAATGTGTTCTCATTTCAAAGTTGTTGACGAGATCTATCCAAATTTATAAGAAATATTCGATAATTATAGTAGTTTACCCAGAAAACGTCGAATACCCGAAAAATATCGGTGAAATTTCAGATTTTTGGTCATATTTTGCTAAAAATGGAGCAAAATTATAAACATTTGTACTCTCTTTAAAGGTTTCAACGATATCTATCCATAATTATTTAAAATATTTAATAATTCATAGCAGTTACCCCAGAAAACGTCGAAAACTCGAAAAATATTTGTGAAATTTCAGGTTTTTGGCCATATTTTGCTAATAATGGAGCAAAACTATAAATATTTGTACTCTTTTTAAAGTTATTGACAAGATCTATACATAATTATTTCCAATATTTAATAATTCATAGCTGTTACCCCAGAAAACGTCGAAAACTCGAAAAAGATTTGTGAAATTACAGGTTTTTTTGCATATTTTGCTAAAAATGGAGCAAAACTTTAATAATTTGGACTCTTTTAAAAGGTTTTGACAAGATCTATCCATACTAATTTAAAGTATTTAATAATTCTTAGAAGTTATCCCAGAAAACGTTGCAAACTCGAAAAAATATTGGTTAAATTTCAACTTTTTTGCCATATTTTGCTGAAAATAGAGCAAAACTATAAATATTTGTACTCCTTATAAAAGTATTGACGAGATATATCGAAATTTAGAAGTATAATTTAATATTTCGTAGTAGTTAACCCAAAAATCGCCGAAAACTCGAAAAATATTGGTGAAATTTCAGGTTTTTGGCCTTATTATGCTAAGCATTGAGCAAAACTAGTAAATATTTCTATCATTCTTAATGTTTTGACGAGATCAAACCAAATTCACAACAATTATTCCAGTTTTCTAAGCAGTTAATCCAAAAATCGACGAAAACCCGAAAAAAACGGGAAAATTTCAGGTTTTGGCCATATTTTGCTAAAAATTGAGCAAAACTAAACAAATGTGTTCTCATTTTAAACTTTGTGACGGGATCTATCCAAATTCAGAAGAAATATTTAATAATTCATAGCAGCTTCCCCAGAAGTCGTCAAAAACTCGAAAACTATCGGTGCAATTTCAGGTTTTTGGCCATATTTTGCTAAAAATGGTGCAAAACTATAAACAATTGAACACTCTTTTTAAAGGTATCGACGAGATCTATTCATACGTTTTTGAAATATTTAATAAGTCGTAGCAGTTACTCCAAATATACCGGTGAATTTTTAGGTTTTTAACAATATTTTGCTAAAAATTGAGCGAAACTATGCAAATTTTTGTACCCATTTTATGGTTTTTGACGAAATATATCCAAATTTAGAAGTAATATTTAATATTACGTAGCAGTTAACCCAAAAAGTGTCAAAAACTCGAAAAATATTGGTGAAAATTCATGGGTTTTGGCCATATTATGCTAAACATTGAGCAAACTAGTAAATATTTATTTCATATTTATTTTTTTGACGAGATCAAACCAAATTCACTACAATAATTCCATTTTTCTCAGCAGTAAACCCAAAAAAACTCGAAAACCCGAAAAAAAATCGGTGAAAATTTCAGGTTTTTGGCCATAAATAGCTAAAAATTGAGCAAAATTAGTCTACTTTGGACTTCTTTTTAAAGAATATGACGAGATATTTATAAATTCATTAGAAAAATACACTTTTTGAAACATTTTACTCAAAAAACGTCGAAAACTGAAAAAAAAATCGGTGAAATTTCAGGTTTTTGACAATATTTTGCTAAAATTTGAGCAAAACTATACAAATGTGTTCTCATTTTAAAGTTTTTGGCGAGATCATCCAAATTCATAAGAAATATTAAATTATTCATAGTAGTTTCCCCAGAAAACGTCGAAAACTCGAAAAATATCGGTGAAATTTCAGATTTTTGGCCATATTTTGCTAAAAATGGAGCAAAATTAAAAACATTTGTACTCTTTTTAAAGGTTTCGACGAGATCTATCCATAATTATTTGAAATATTTAATTATTCATAGCAGTTACCCCAGAAAACGTCGAAAACTCGAAAAAATATTGGTTAAATTTCAACTTTTTGGCCATATTTTGCTGAAAATGGAGCAAAACTATAAATATTTGTACTCCTTATAAAGGTATTGACGAGATCTATGAAATTTAGATGTATAATTTAATATTTTGTAGTAGTTAACCCAAAAATCGCCGAAAACTCGAAAAATATTTGTGAAATTTCAGGTTTTTGGCCTTATTATGCTAAACATTGAGCAAAACTAGTAAATATTTCTTTCATTCTTAATGTATTGACGAGTTCAAACCAAATTCACCACAATTATTCCAGTTCTCTAAGCAGTTAATCCAAAAATCGACGAAAACCCGAAAAAAACGGGAAAATTTCAGGTTTTTGGCCATATTTTGCTAAAAATTGAGCAAAACTAAACAAATGTGTTCTCATTTTAAACTTAGTGACGGGATCTATCCAAATTCAGAAGAAATATTTAATAATTCATAGCAGTTTCCCCAGAAACCGTCAAAAACTCGAAAACTATCAGTGCAATTTCAGGTTTTTGGCCATATTTTGCTAAAAATGGTGCAAAACTATAAACAATTGTACTCTTTTTAAAGGTATCGACGAGATCTATCCATACGTTTTTGAAATATTTAATAATTCGTAGCAGTTACTCCAAAAATACCGGTGAATTTTTAGGTTTTTAACAATATTTTGCTAAAAATTGAGCGAAACTATGCAAATTTTTGTACCCATTTTAAGGTTTTTGACGAAATATATCCAAATTTAGAAGTAATATTTAATATTACGTAGCAGTTAACCCAAAAAGCGTCAAAAACTCGAAAAATATTGGTGAAATTTCAGTTTTATGGCCTTATTATGCTAAACATTGAGCAAAACTAGTAAATATTTATTTCAAATTTAACTTTTTGACGAGATCAAACCAAATTCACTACAATTATTTCATTTTTCTC
Source organism: Sympetrum striolatum (assembly GCA_947579665.1). Lineage (NCBI taxonomy): Eukaryota > Metazoa > Arthropoda > Insecta > Odonata > Libellulidae > Sympetrum > Sympetrum striolatum. The sequence goes on from OX388346.1 coordinate 33,074,800, forward strand.
AGCAGTAAACCCAAAAAACGTCGAAAACCCGAAAAAAATCGGTGAAAATGTCAGGTTTTTGGCCAGAATTAGCTAAAAATTGAGCAAAATTAGTCTACTTTGGAATTCTTTTTAAAGTATATGACGAGATATTTATAAATTCATTAGAAATATTACACTTTTCGAAACATTTTACTCAAAAAACGTCGAAAACTCAAAAAAATCGGTGATATTTCAGGTTTTTGACAATATTTTGCTAAAATTTGAGCAGAACTATACAAATGTGTTCTCATTTTTAAGTTTTTGACGAGATCTATCCAAATTCATAAGAATTATTCAATAATTCATAGTAGTTTTGCCAGAAAACGTCGAAAACTCGAAAAATATCGGTGAAATTTCAGATTTTTGGCCATATTTTAATCAAAATGGAGCAAAAATATAAACATTTGTACTCTTTTTAAAGGTTTCGACGAGATCTATCCATAATTATTTGAAATATTTAATAATTCATAGCAGTTACCCCAGAAAACGTCAAAAACTCGAAAAAGATTTTAGAAATTTCAGGTTTTTGGCCATATTTTGCTAAAAATGGAGCAAAACTTTAATAATTTGTACTCTTTTAAAAGGTTTTGACAAGATCTATCTATACTTATTTGTTGTATTTAATAATTCTTAGAAGTTTTCCCAGAAAACGTTGCAAACTCGAAAAATTATTGGTTAAATTTTAGCTTTTTGGCCATATTTAGCTAAAAATGGAGCAAAGCTATAAATATTTGTGCTCATTATAAAGGTTTTGACGAGATCTATCCAAATATAGATGAATAATTTAATATTTCTTAGCAGTTAACCCAAAAATCACCAAAAACTCGAAAAATAATGGTTAAATTTCAGCTTTTTGGCAATATTTTGCTAAAAATGGAGCAAAACTATAAATATTTGTACTCATTATAAAGGTTTTGATGACATCTATCCAAATTTAGAACTATAATTTAAAATTTCGTAGCATTTAACCCAAAAATCGCCGAAAACTCGAAAAATATATGTGAAATTTCAGGTTTTTGGCCTTATGATGCTGAACATTGAGCAAAACTAGTAAATATTTCTTTTATTCTTAACTTTTTGACGAGATCAAACCAAATTCACCACAATTATTCCAGTTTTCTAAGCCGTTAATCCAAAAATCGTCGAAAACTTGAAAAAAAACGGGAAAATTTCAGGTTATTTTGCCATATTTTGCTAAACATTGAGCAAAGCTATACAAATGTGTTCTCAATGTAAAATTTGTGACGAGATCTATCCAAATTCAGAAGAAATATTCAATAATTCATAGCAGTTTCCCCAGAAAACGTAAAAAAACTCGAAAACTAGCGGTGAAATTTCAAGTTTTTGGCCATATTTTGCTACAAATGGTGAAAAACTATAAACATTTGTACTCTTTTTAAAGGTGTTGACGAGAACTATCCATATTTGTTTGAAATATTTAATAATTCGTAGCAGTTACCCTAGAAAACAACAAAAACTCGAAAAATACCGGTGAATTTTTAGGTTTTTAACAATATTTTGCTAAAATTGAGCGAAGCTATGCAAATTTTTGTACCCATTTTAAGGTTTTTGACGAAATATATCCAAATTTAGAAGTAATATTTAATATTACGTAGCAGGTAACCCAAAAAGAGTCAAAAACTCGAAAAATATTGGTGAAAATTCATGGTTTTTGGCCATATTATGCTAAACATTGAGCAAACTAGTAAATATTTATTTCATATTTATTTTTTTGACGAGATCAAACCAAATTCACTACAATTATTCCATTTTTCTCAGCAGTAAACCCAAAAAAACTCGAAAACCCGAAAAAAAATCGGTGAAAATTTCAGCTTTTTGGCCATAATTAGCTAAAAATTGACGAAATTAGTCTACTTTGGACTTCTTTTTAAAGAATATGACGAGATATTTATAAATTCATTAGAAAAATTACACTGTTTGAAACATTTTACTCAAAAAACGTCGAAAACTAAAAAAAAATCGGTGAAATTTCAGTTTTTTGACAATATTTTGCTTAAATTTGAGCAAAACTATACAAATATGTTCTCATTTTAAAGTTTTTGGCGAGATCTATCCAAATTCATAAGAAATATTAAATTATTCATAGTAGTTTCCCCAGAAAACGTCGAAAACTCGAAAAATATCGGTGAAATTTCAGATTTTTGGCCATATTTTGCTAAAAATGAAGCAAAATTATAAACATTTGTACTCTTTTTAAAGGTTTCGACGAGATCTATCAAAAATTATTTGAAATATTTAATTATTCATAGCAGTTACCCCAGAAAACGTCGAAAACTCGAAAAATATTTGTGAAATTTCATGTTTTTGGCCATATTTTGCTAAAAATGGAGCAATACTATAAATATTTGTACTCATTATAAAGGTTTTGACGAGATCGATCCAAATTTTGAAGTATAATTTAATATTTCCAAGCAGTTAACCCAAAAATCACCAAAAACTCGAAAAATATATGTGAAATTTCAGGTTTTTGGCCTTATGATGCTGAACATTGAGCAAAACTAGTAAATATTTCTTTTATTCTTAACTTTTTGACGAGATCAAACCAAATTCACCAGAATTATTCCAGTTTTCTAAGCAGTTAATCCAAAAATTAGCGAAAACCCGAAAAAAACGGGAAAATTTCAGGTTTTTTGCCATATTTTGCTGAAAATTGAGCAAAACTATACTAATGTGTTCTCATTCTAAACTTTGTGACGAGATCTATCCAAATTCAGATGAAATATTCAATAATTCATAGGAGTTTCCCCAAAAAACGTCGAAAACTCGAAAACTATCGGTGAAATTTCATGTTTTTGGCCATATTTTGCTAAAAATGGGGCAAAACTATAAACATTAGTACTCTTTTTAAAGGTTTCGACGAGATCTATCCATATTTATTTGAAATATTTAATAATTCGTAGTAGTTACCCCAGTAAACGTCGCAAACACGAAAGATATTGGTTAAATTTCAGATTTTTGGCCATATTTTGCTAAAAATGGAGCATAACTATAAATATTTGTACTCAATTTAAAGGTTTTGACGAGATCTATCCATACGTTTTTGAAATATTTAATAATTCGTAGCAGTTACTCCAGAAAACATCAAAAACTCCAAAAATACCGGTGAATTTTTAGGTTTTTAAGAATATTTTCTTAAAATTGAGCAAAACTATACAAATTTTTTGCCCATTTTAGAGTTTTTGACGACATATATTCAAATTTAGAAGTAATATTTAATATTACGTAGCAGTTAACCCAAAAAGTGTCAAAAACTCGAAAAATATTGGTGAAATTTCAGGTTTTTGGCCATATTATGCTAAACATTGAGCAAAACTAGTAAATATTTATTTCATATTTAACTTTTTGACGAAATCAAACCAAATTCTCTACAATTATTCCATTTTTCTCAGCAGTAAACCGAAAAAACGTCGAAAACCCGAAAAAAATCGGTGAAAATTTCAGGTTTTTGGTCATAATTAGCTAAAAATTGAGCAAAATTAGTCTACTTTGGACTTCTTTTTAATGTATATGACTAGATATTTGTAAATTAAATTGAAATATTACACTTTTCGAAACATTTTACTCAAAAAACGTCGAAAACTCAAAAAAATCGGTGAAATTTCAGGTTTTTGACAATATTTTGCTGAAATTTGAGCAAAACTGTACAAATGTGTTCTCATTCTAAAGTTTTTTACGAGATCTATCCAAATTCATAAGGAATTTTCAATAATTCATAGTAGTTTCCCCAGAAATCGTCGAAAACTCGAAAAATATCGGTGAAATTTCAGAATTTTGGCCATATTTTGCTAAAAATGGAGCAAAATTATAAACATTTGTACTCTTTTTAAAGCTATCGACGAGATCTATCCATAATTATTTCAAATATTAAAAATTCATAGCAGTTACCCCAGAAAACGTCGAAAACTCGAAAAATATTTGTGAAATTTTAGGTTTTTGGTCATTTTCTGCTAAAAATGGAGCAAAACAAAACAAATGTGTTCTCATTTTAAATTTTTTGACGAGATCTATCCAAATTCATAAGAAATATTCAATAATTCACAGTAGTTTCCCGAGAAAAGGTCGAAAACTCGAAAAATATCGGTGAAATTTCAGATTTTTGGCCATATTTTGCTAAAAATGGAGCAAAATTATAAACATTTGTGCTCTTTTTAAAGGTATCGACGAGATCTATACATAATTATTAGAAATATTGGATAATTCATTGCAGTTACACCAGAAAACGTTGAAAACTCGAAAAATGTTTGTGAAATTTCAGGTTTTTGGCCATATTTTGCTAAAAATGGAGCAAAACTATACAAATGTTTTCTCATATTAAACTTTGTGTTGAGATCTATCCAAATTCAGAAGAAATATTCAATAATTCATAGCAGTTTCCTTAGAAAACGTCGAAAACTCGAAAACTATCGGTGCAATTTCAGGTTTTTGGCCATATTTTGCCAAACATTGAGCAAAACTAGTAAATATTTATTTCATATTTAACTTTTTGACGAGATCAAACCAAATTCACTACAATATTCCATTTCTCTCAGCAGTAAACCGAAAAAACGTCGAAAACCCAAAAAAAATCGGTGAAAATTTCAGGTTTTACGCCATAATTAGCTAAAAATTGAGCAAAATTAATCTACTTTGGACTTCATTTTAAAGTATATGACGAGATATTTATAAATTCATTAGAAGTATTACACTTTTCGAAACATTTTACTTAAAAAACCTCGAAAACTCAATTAAATGGTGAAATTTTAGGTTATTGGCCATATTTTGCTAAAATTTGAGCAAAACTATACAGATGTGTTCTCATTTCAAAGTTGTTGACGAGATCTATCCAAATTTATAAGAAATATTCAATAATTCATAGTAGTTTACCCAAAAAACGTCGAAAACCCGAAAAATATCGGTGAAATTTCAGATTTTTGGCCATATTTTGCTAAAAATGGAGCAAAATTATAAACATTTGTACTCTTTTTAAAGGTTTCGACGATATCTATCCATAATTATTTGAAATATTTAATAATTCATAGCAGTTACCCCAGAAAACGTCGAAAACTCGAAAAATATTTGTGAAATTTCATGTTTTTGGCCATATTTTGCTAATAATGGAGCAAAACAATAAATATTTGTACTCATTATAAAGGTTCTGACGAGATCGATCCAAATTTAGAAGTATAATTTAATATTTCCTAGCAGTTAACCCAGAAATCACCGAAAACTCGAAAAATATTGGTGAAATTTCAGGTTTTTAACCTTATTATGCTTAACATTGAGCAAAACTAATAAATATTTCTTTCATTCTTAACTTTTTGACGAGATCGAACCAAATTCACCACAATTATTCCAGTTTTCTTAACAGTTAATCCAAAAATCGACGAAAGCTCGAAAAAAACGGGAAAATTTCAGGTTTTTGGCCATATTCTGCTAAAAATGGAGCAAAACTATACAAATGTTTTCTCATTTTAAACTTTGTGACGAGATCTATCCAAATTCATTCAGAAATATAATCAATAATTCATAGCAGCTTCCTTAGAAAACGTCGAAATCTCGAAAACTATCGGTGCAATTTCAGGTTTTTGGCCATATTTTGCTAAACATTGAGCAGAACTAGTAAATATTTATTTCATATTTAACTTTTTGACGAGATCAAACCAAATTCACTAATATTATTCCATTTTTCTCAGCAGTAAACCCAAAAAACGTCGAAAACCCAAAAAAAATCCTTGAAAATTTCAGGTTTTTGGCCATAATTAGCTAAAAATTGAGCAAAATTAGTCTACTTTGGACTTCTTTTTAAAATATATGACGAGATATTTATAAATTAATTAGAAATATTACACTTTTCGAAACTGTTTACTCAAAAAACGTCGAAAACTCAAAAAAATCGGTGAAATTTCAGGTTTTTGACAATATTTTGCTAAAATTTGAGCAAAACTATACAAATGTGTTCTCATTTTTAAGTTTTTGACGACATCTATCAAAATTCATAAGACATTTTCAATAATTCATAGTAGTTTCCCCAGAAATCGTCGAAAACTCGAAAAATATCGGTGAAATTTCAGAATTTTGGCCATATTTTGCTAAAAATGGAGCAAAACTTTAATAATTTGGACTCTTTTAAAAGGTTTTGACAAGATCTATCCATACTAATTTAAAGTATTTAATAATTCTTAGAAGTTATCCCAGAAAACGTTGCAAACTCGAAAAAATATTGGTTAAATTTCAACTTTTTGGCCATATTTTGCTGAAAATGGAGCAAAACTATAAATATTTGTACTCCTTATAAAGGTATTGACGAGATCTATCCAAATTTAGAAGTATAATTTAATATTTCGTAGTAGTTAACCCAAAAATCGCCGAAAACTCGAAAGATATTGGTGAAATTTCAGGTTTTTGGCCTTATTATGCTAAGCATTGAGCAAAACTAGTAAATATTTCTATCATTCTTAATGTTTTGACGAGATCAAACCAAATTCACCACAATTATTCCAGTTTTCTAAGCAGTTTATCCAAAAATCGACGAAAACCCGAAAAAAACGGGAAAATTTCAGGTTTTTGGCCATATTTTGCTAAACATTGAGCAAAACTAAACAAATGTGTTCTCATTTTAAACTTAGTGACGGGATCTATCCAAATTCAGAAGAAATATTTAATAATTCATAGCAGTTTCCCCAGAAACCGTCAAAAACTCGAAAACTATCAGTGCAATTTCAGGTTTTTGGCCATATTTTGCTAAAAATGGTGCAAAACTATAAACAATTGTACTCTTTTTAAAGGTATCGACGAGATCTATCCATACGTTTTTGAAATATTTAATAATTCGTAGCAGTTACTCCAAAAATACCGGTGAATTTTTAGGTTTTTAACAATATTTTGCTAAAAATTGAGCGAAACTATTCAAATTTTTGTACCCATTTTAAGGTTTTTGACGAAATATATCCAAATTTAGAAGTAATATTTAATATTACGTAGCAGTTAACCCAAAAAGCGTCAAAAACTCGAAAAATATTGGTGAAAATTCATGGTTTTTGGCCATATTATGCTAAACATTGAGCATACTAGTCAATATTTATTTCATATTAATTTTTTTGACGAGATCAAACCAAATTCACTACAATTATTCCATTTTTCTCAGCAGTAAACCCAAAAAAACTCGAAAACCCGAAAAAAAATCGGTGAAAATTTCAGGTTTATGGCCATAATTAGCTAAAAATTGAGCAAAATTAGTCTACTTTGGACTTCTTTTTAAAGACTATGACGAGATATTTATAAACTCATTAGAAAAATTACACTTTTTGAAACATTTTACTCAAAAAACGTCGAAAACTGAAAAAAAAATCGGTGAAATTTCAGGTTTTTGACAATATTTTGCTAAAATTTGAGCAAAACTATACAAATGTGTTCTCATTTTAAAGTTTTTGGCGAGATCTATCCAAATTCATAAGAAATATTTAATAATTCATAGCAGTTTCCCCAGAAATCGTCAAAAACTCGAAAAATATTTATGAAATTTCAGGTTTTTGGCCATATTTTGCTAAAAATGGAGCAATACTATAAATATATGTACTAATTATAAAGGTTTTGACGAGATCGATCCAAATTTCGAAGTATAAATTATTATTTCCAAGCAGTTAACCCAAAAATCATCGAAAACTCGAAAAATATTTGTGAAATTTCAGGTTTTTGGCCTTATGATGCTGAACATTGAGCAAAACTAGTAAATATTTCTTTCATTTTTAACTTTTTGACGAGATCAAACCTTATTCACCACAATTATTCCAGTTTTCTAAGCAGTTAATCCAAAAATCAACGAAAACCCGAAAAAAACGGGAAAATTCAGGTTTTTGACAATATTTTGCTAAAATTTGAGCAAAACTAAACAAATGTGTTCTCATTTTAAACTTTGTGACGAGATCTATCCAAATTCAGAAGAAATATTCAATAATTCATAGCAGTTTCCCCAGAAATCGTCAAAAACTCGAAAACTATCGGTGCAATTTCAGGTTTTTGGCCATATTTTGCTAAAAATGGTGCAAAACTATAAACAATTGTACTCTTTTTAAAGGTATCGACGAGATCTATCCATATTTGTTTGAAATATTTAATAATTCTTAGCAGTTACCCCAGATAACGTCGCAAACTCGAAAAATATTGGTTAAATTTAAGCTTTTTGGCCATATTTTGCTAAAAATGGAGCAAAACTTTAATAATTTGGACTCTTTTAAAAGGTTTTGAATAGGTTCTGTCCATACTAATTTGAAGTATTTAATAATTCTTAGAAGTTATCCCAGAAAACGTTGCAAACTCGAAAAAATATTGGTTAAATTTCAACTTTTTGGCCATATTTAGCTGAAAATGGAGCAAAACTATAAATATTTGTACTCCTTATAAAGGTATTGACGAGATCTATGAAATTTAGAAGTATAATTTAATATTTCGTAGTGGTTAACCCAAAAATCGCCGAAAACTCGAAAAATATTTGGGAAATTTCAGGTTTTTGGCCTTATTATGGTAAACATTGAGCAAAACAAGTAAATATTTCTTTCATTCTTAATTTATTGACGAGATCAAACCAAATTCACCACAATTATTCCAGTTCTCTAAGCAGTTAATCCAAAAATCGACGAAAACTTCAAAAAAATGGGAAAATTTCAGGTTTTTGGCCATATTTTGCTGGAAATTGAGCAAAACTATACTAATGTGTTCTCATTCTAAACTTTGTGACGAGATCTATCCACATTCAGAAGAAATATTCAATAATTCATAGCAGTTTCCCCAGAAAACGTCGAAAACTCGAAAACTATCGGTGAAATTTCATGTTTTTGGCCATATTTTGCTAAAAATGGTGCAAAACTAGAAACATTAGTACTCCTTTTAAAGGTTTCGACGAGATCTATCCATATTTATTTGAAATATTTAATAATTACTAGCAGTTACCCCAGTAAACGTCGCAAACTCGAAAGATATTGGTTAAATTTCAGATTTTTGGCCATATTTTGCTAAAAATGGAGCATAACTAGTAAATATTTATTTCATATTTAACTTTTTGACGAGATCAAACCAAATTCACTACAATTATTCCATTTTTCTCAACAGTAAACCCAAAAAACGTCAAAAACCCAAAAAAAATCGGTGAAAATTTCAGGTTTTTGGCCATAATTAGCTAAAAATTGAGCAAAATTAGTCTACTTTGGACTTCTTTTTAAAGTATATGACGCGATATTTATAAATTAATTAGAAATATTACACTTTTCGAAACATTTTACTCAAAAAACGTCGAAAACTCAAAAAAATCGGTGAAATTTCATGTTTTTGACAATATTTTGCTAAAATTTGAGCAAAACTATACAAATGTGTTCTCATTTTTAAGTTTTGACAATATCTATCAAAATTCATAAGGAATTTTCAATAATTCATAGTAGTTTCCCCAGAAATCGTCGAAAACTCGAAAAATATCGGTGAAATTTAAGAATTTTGGCCATATTATGCTAAAAATGGAGCAAAATATAAACATTGGTACTCTTTTTAAATTTGTTTACGAGATCTATCCATAAGTATTTCCAATATTTAATAATTCATTGCTGTTACCCCAGAAAACGTCGAGAACTCGAAAAAGATTTGTGAAATTACAGGTTTTTTTGCCATATTTTGCTAAAAATGGAGCAAAACTTTAATAATTTGGACTCTTTTCTAAGGTTTTGACAAAATCTATCCATACTAATTTGAAGTATTTAATAATTCTTAGAAGTTATTCCAGAAAACGTTGCAAGCTCGAAAAAATATTGGTTAAATTTCAGCTTTTTGGCCATATTTTGCTAAAAATGGAGCAAAACTATACAAATGTTTTCTCATATTAAACATTTTAAAATTTCAGGTTTTTGGCCATAATTAGCTTAAAATTGAGCAAAATTAGTCTACTATGGACTTCTTTTTAATGTATATGACTAGATATTTATAAATTCATTAGAAATTTTACATTTTCGAAACATTTTACTCAAAAAACGTCGAAAACTCAAAAAAATCGGTGAAATTTCAGGTTTTTGACAATATTTCGCTTAAATTTGAGCAAAACTGTGCAAATGTGTTCTCATTTTAAATTTTTTGACGAGATCTATACAAATTCATAAGAAATATTCAATAATTCACAGTAGTTTCCCGAGAAAAGGTCGAAAACTCGAAAAATATCGATGAAATTTCAGATTTTTGGCCATATTTTGCTAAAAATGGAGCAAAATTATAAACATTTGTGCTCTTTTTAAAGGTTTCGACCAGATCTATCCATAATTATTTGAAATATTGGATAATTCATTGCAGTTACACCAGAAAACGTTGAAAACTCGAAAAATATTTGTGAAATTTCAGGTTTTTGGCCTTATGATGCTGAAAATTGAGCAAAACTAGTAAATATTTCTTTCATTCTTAACTTTTTGACGAGTTCAAACCAAATTCACCACAATTATTCCAGTTTTCTAAGCAGTTAATCCAAAAATTGGCGAAAACCCGAAAAAAACGGGAAAATTTCAGGTTTTTTGCCATATTTTGCTGAAAATTGAGCAAAACTATACTAATGTGTTCTCATTCTAAACTTTGTGACGAGATCTATCCAAATTCAGATGAAATATTCAATAATTCATAGCAGTTTCCCCAAAAAACGTCGAAAACTCGAAAACTAGCGGTGAAATTTCAAGTTTTTGTCCATATTTTGCTAAAAATGGTGCAAAACTAAAAAACATTTGTACTCTTTTTAAAGGTTTCGACGAGATCTATCCATAATTATTTGAAATATTTAATTATTCATAGCAGTTACCCCAAAAAAACGTCGAAAACTCGAAAAATATTTGTGAAATTTCAGGTTTTTGGCCTTATGATGCTGAACATTGAGCAAAACTAGTAAATATTTCTTTCATCCTTAACTTTTTGACGAGATCAAACCAAATTCACCACAATTATTCCAGTTTTCTTAACAGTTAATCCAAAAATCGACGAAAACTCGAAAAAAACGGGAAAATTTCAGGTTTTTGGTCATATTCTGCTAAAACTGGAGCAAAACTATACAAAAGTGTTCTCATTTTAAACTTTGTGACGAGATCTATCCAAATTCAGAAGAAATATTCAATAATTCATAGCAGTTTCCTTAGAAAACGTCGAAAACTCGAAAACTATCGGTGCAATTTCAGGTTTTTGGCCATATTTTACTAAAAATGGAGCAAAATTATAATCATTTGCACTCTTTTTAAAGGTTTAGACCAGATCTATCCAAATTCATAAGAAATATTAAATAATTCATTGTATTTTCCCCAGAAAACGACAAAAACTCGAAAAATATTTGTGAAATTTCAGGTTTTTGGCCATATTTTGCTAAAAATGGAGGAAAACTATACAAATGTTTTCTCATATTAAACTTTGTGACGAGATCTATCCAAATTCAGAAGAAATATTCAATAATTCATAGCAGTTTCCTTAGAAAACGTCGAAAACTCGAAAACTATCGGTGCAATTTCAGGTTTTTGGCCATATTTTGCTAAACATTGAGCAAAACTAGTAAATATTTATTTCATATTTAACTTTTTGACGAGATCAAACAAATTCACTACAATTATTCCATTTTTCTCAGCAGTAAACCGAAAAAACGTCGAAAACCCAAAAAAAATCGGTGAAAATTTCAGGTTTCACGCCATAATTAGCTAAACATTGAGCAAAATTAGTCTACTTTGGACTTCTTTTTAAAGTATATGACGAGATATTTATAAATTCATTAGAAATATTACACTTTTCGAAACATTTTACTCGCAAAACCTCGAAAACTCAAAAAAATCGGTGAAATTTTAGGTTTTTGGCCATATTTTGCTAAAAATTGAGCAAAACTAAAAAATGTGTTCTCATTTTAAACTTTGTGTCGAGATCTATCAAAATTCAGAAGAAATATTTAATAATTCATAGCAGTTTCCCCAGAAATCGTCAAAAACTCGAAAACTATCGGTGCAATTTCAGGTTTTTGGCCATATTTTGCTAAAAATGGTGCAAAACTATAAACAATTGTACTCTTTTTAAAGGTATCGACGAGATCTATCCATATTTGTTTGAAATATTTAATAATTCGTAGCAGTTACCCCAGATAACGTCGCAAACTCGAAAAATATTGGATAAATTTAAGCTCTTTGGCCATATTATATATGATATATGATGATTATAACTAAAAATATGTGTACTCATTTTAAAGGTTTTGACGAGATCCATCCATACGTTTTTAAAATATTTAATAATTCGTAGCTGTTACTCCAGAAAACATCAAAAAATCTTAAAATACCGGTGTATTTTTAGGTTTTTAACAATATTTTGCTAAAAATTGAGCAAAACTATACAAATTTTTTACCCATTTAGAGTTTTTGACGACATATATCCAAATTTAGAAGTAATATTTAATATTACGTAGCAGTTAACCCAAAAAGTGTCAAAAACTCGAAAAATATTGGTGAAATTTCAGGTTTTTGGCCATATTATGCTAAACATTGAGCAAAACTAGTAAATATTTATTTCATATTTAACTTTTTGACGAAATCAAACCAAATTCTCTACAATTATTCCATTTTTCTCAGCAGTAAACCGAAAAAACGTCGAAAACCCGAAAAAAATCGGTGAAAATTTCAGGTTTTTGGCCATAATTAGCTAAAAATTGAGCAAAATTAGTCTACTTTGGACTTCTTTTTAATGTATATGACTAGATATTTATAAATTCATTAGAAATTTTACACTTTTCGAAACGTTTTACTCAAAAAACGTCGAAAACTCAAAAAAATCGGTGAAATTTCAGGTTTTTGACAATATTTTGCTAAAATTTGAGCAAAGCTGTACAAATGTGTTCTCATTTTAAAGTTTTTGACGAGATCTATCCAAATTCATAAGAAATTTTCAATAATTCATAGTAGTTTCCCCAGAAAACGTCGAAAACTCGAAAAATATCGGTGAAATTTCAGATTTTTGGCCATATTTTGCTAAAAATGGAGCAAAATTATAAACATTTGTACTCTTTTTAAAGGTTTCGACGAGATCTATCCATAATTATTTCAAATATTTAAAATTTATAGCATTTACCCGAGAAAACGTCGAAAACTCGAAAAATATTTGTGAAATTTTAGGTTTTTGGTCATTTTCTGCTAAAAATGGAGCAAAACAAAACAAATGTGTTCTCATTTTAAATTTTTTGACGAGATCTATCCAAATTCATAAGAAATATTCAATAATTCACATTAGTTTCCCGAGAAAAGGTCGAAAACTCGAAAAATATCGGTGAAATTTCAGATTTTTGGCCATATTTTGCTAAAAATGGAGCAAAATTATAAACATTTGTACTCTTTTTAAAGGTATCGACGAGATCTATCCATAATTATTTGAAATATTGGATAATTCATTGCAGTTACACCAGAAAACGTTGAAAACTCGAAAAATATTTGTGAAATTTCAGGTTTTTGGCCATATTTTGCTAAAAATGGAGCAAAACTTTAATAATTTGTACTCTTTCAAAATGTTTTGACAAGATCTATCCATACTTATTTGAAGTATTTAATAAATCTTAGAAGTTATCCCAGAAAACGTTGCAAACTCGAAAATATATTGGTTAAATTTCAGCTTTTTGGCCATATTTTGATAAAAATGGAGCAAAACTATACAAATGTTTTCTCATATTAAACTTTGTGACGAGATCTATCCAAATTCAGAAGAAATAATCAATAATTCATAGCAGTTTCCTTAGAAAACGTCGAAAACTCGAAAACTATCGGTGCAATTTCAGGTTTTTGGCCATATTTTGCTAAACTTTGAGCAAAACTAGTAAATATTTATTTCATATTTAACTTTTTGACGAGATCAAACCAAATTCACTACAAGTATTCCATTTTTCTCAGCAGTAAACCGAAAAAACGTCGAAAACCCAAAAAAAATCGGTGAAAATTTCAGGTTTTACGCCATAATTAGCTAAAAATTGAGCAAAATTAGTCTACTTTGGACTTCTTTTTAAAGTATATGACGAGATATTTATAAATTCATTAGAAATATTACACTTTTCGAAACATTTTACTCAAAAAACCTCGAAAACTCAATAAAATCGGTGAAATTTTAGGTTTTTGGCCATATTTTGCTAAAATTTGAGCAAAACTATACAAATGTGTTCTCATTTCAAAGTTGTTGACGAGATCTATCCAAATTTATAAGAAATATTCAATAATTATAGTAGTTTACCCAGAAAACGTCGAATACCCGAAAAATATCGGTGAAATTTCAGATTTTTGGTCATATTTTGCTAAAAATGGAGCAAAATTATAAACATTTGTACTCTCTTTAAAGGTTTCAACGATATCTATCCATAATTATTTAAAATATTTAATAATTCATAGCAGTTACCCCAGAAAACGTCGAAAACTCGAAAAATATTTGTGAAATTTCAGGTTTTTGGCCATATTTTGCTAATAATGGAGCAAAACTATAAATATTTGTACTCTTTTTAAAGTTATTGACAAGATCTATACATAATTATTTCCAATATTTAATAATTCATAGCTGTTACCCCAGAAAACGTCGAAAACTCGAAAAAGATTTGTGAAATTACAGGTTTTTTTGCATATTTTGCTAAAAATGGAGCAAAACTTTAATAATTTGGACTCTTTTAAAAGGTTTTGACAAGATCTATCCATACTAATTTAAAGTATTTAATAATTCTTAGAAGTTATCCCAGAAAACGTTGCAAACTCGAAAAAATATTGGTTAAATTTCAACTTTTTTGCCATATTTTGCTGAAAATAGAGCAAAACTATAAATATTTGTACTCATTATAAAGGTATTGACGAGATCTATGAAATTTAGATGTATAATTTAATATTTTGTAGTAGTTAACCCAAAAATCGCCGAAAACTCGAAAAATATTGGTGAAATTTCAGGTTTTTGGCCTTATTATGCTAAGCATTGAGCAAAACTAGTAAATATTTCTATCATTCTTAATGTTTTGACGAGATCAAACCAAATTCACAACAATTATTCCAGTTTTCTAAGCAGTTAATCCAAAAATCGACGAAAACCCGAAAAAAACGGGAAAATTTCAGGTTTTTGGCCATATTTTGCTAAAAATTGAGCAAAACTAAACAAATGTGTTCTCATTTTAAACTTTGTGACGGGATCTATCCAAATTCAGAAGAAATATTTAATAATTCATAGCAGTTTCCCCAGAAGTCGTCAAAAACTCGAAAACTATCGGTGCAATTTCAGGTTTTTGGCCATATTTTGCTAAAAATGGTGCAAAACTATAAACAATTGAACACTCTTTTTAAAGGTATCGACGAGATCTATTCATACGTTTTTGAAATATTTAATAATTCGTAGCAGTTACTCCAAATATACCGGTGAATTTTTAGGTTTTTAACAATATTTTGCTAAAAATTGAGCGAAACTATGCAAATTTTTGTACCCATTTTATGGTTTTTGACGAAATATATCCAAATTTAGAAGTAATATTTAATATTACGTAGCAGTTAACCCAAAAAGCGTCAAAAACTCGAAAAATATTGGTGAAAATTCATGGGTTTTGGCCATATTATGCTAAACATTGAGCAAACTAGTAAATATTTATTTCATATTTATTTTTTTGACGAGATCAAACCAAATTCACTACAATAATTCCATTTTTCTCAGCAGTAAACCCAAAAAAACTCGAAAACCCGAAAAAAAATCGGTGAAAATTTCAGGTTTTTGGCCATAAATAGCTAAAAATTGAGCAAAATTAGTCTACTTTGGACTTCTTTTTAAAGAATATGACGAGATATTTATAAATTCATTAGAAAAATACACTTTTTGAAACATTTTACTCAAAAAACGTCGAAAACTGAAAAAAAATCGGTGAAATTTCAGGTTTTTGACAATATTTTGCTAAAATTTGAGCAAAACTATACAAATGTGTTCTCATTTTAAAGTTTTTGGCGAGATCTATCCAAATTCATAAGAAATATTAAATTATTCATAGTAGTTTCCCCAGAAAACGTCGAAAACTCGAAAAATATCGGTGAAATTTCAGATTTTTGGCCATATTTTGCTAAAAATGGAGCAAAATTAAAAACATTTGTACTCTTTTTAAAGGTTTCGACGAGATCTATCCATAATTATTTGAAATATTTAATTATTCATAGCAGTTACCCCAGAAAACGTCGAAAACTCGAAAAAATATTGGTTAAATTTCAACTTTTTGGCCATATTTTGCTGAAAATGGAGCAAAACTATAAATATTTGTACTCCTTATAAAGGTATTGACGAGATCTATGAAATTTAGATGTATAATTTAATATTTTGTAGTAGTTAACCCAAAAATCGCCGAAAACTCGAAAAATATTTGTGAAATTTCAGGTTTTTGGCCTTATTATGCTAAACATTGAGCAAAACTAGTAAATATTTCTTTCATTCTTAATGTATTGACGAGTTCAAACCAAATTCACCACAATTATTCCAGTTCTCTAAGCAGTTAATCCAAAAATCGACGAAAACCCGAAAAAAAACGGGAAAATTTCAGGTTTTTGGCCATATTTTGCTAAAAATTGAGCAAAACTAAACAAATGTGTTCTCATTTTAAACTTAGTGACGGGATCTATCCAAATTCAGAAGAAATATTTAATAATTCATAGCAGTTTCCCCAGAAATCGTCAAAAACTCGAAAACTATCAGTGCAATTTCAGGTTTTTGGCCATATTTTGCTAAAAATGGTGCAAAACTATAAACAATTGTACTCTTTTTAAAGGTATCGACGAGATCTATCCATACGTTTTTGAAATATTTAATAATTCGTAGCAGTTACTCCAAAAATACCGGTGAATTTTTAGGTTTTTAACAATATTTTGCTAAAAATTGAGCGAAACTATGCAAATTTTTGTACCATTTTAAGGTTTTTGACGAAATATATCCAAATTTAGAAGTAATATTTAATATTACGTAGCAGTTAACCCAAAAAGCGTCAAAAACTCGAAAAATATTGGTGAAATTTCAGTTTTATGGCCTTATTATGCTAAACATTGAGCAAAACTAGTAAATATTTATTTCAAATTTAACTTTTTGACGAGATCAAACCAAATTCACTACAATTATTCCATTTTTCTCAGCAGTAAACCCAAAAAACGTCGAAAACCCGAAAAAAATCGGTGAAAATGTCAGGTTTTTGGCCAGAATTAGCTAAAAATTGAGCAAAATTAGTCTACTTTGGAATTCTTTTTAAAGTATATGACGAGATATTTATAAATTCATTAGAAATATTACACTTTTCGAAACATTTTACTCAAAAAACGTCGAAAACTCAAAAAAATCGGTGATATTTCAGGTTTTTGACAATATTTTGCTAAAATTTGAGCAGAACTATACAAATGTGTTCTCATTTTTAAGTTTTTGACGAGATCTATCCAAATTCATAAGAATTCTTCAATAATTCATAGTAGTTTTGCCAGAAAACGTCGAAAACTCGAAAAATATCGGTGAAATTTCAGATTTTTGGCCATATTTTAATCAAAATGGAGCAAAAATATAAACATTTGTACTCTTTTTAAAGGTTTCGACGAGATCTATCCATAATTATTTGAAATATTTAATAATTCATAGCAGTTACCCCAGAAAACGTCAAAACTCGAAAAAGATTTTAGAAATTTCAGGTTTTTGGCCATATTTTGCTAAAAATGGAGCAAAACTTTAATAATTTGTACTCTTTTAAAAGGTTTTGACAAGATCTATCTATACTTATTTGTTGTATTTAATAATTCTTAGAAGTTTTCCCAGAAAACGTTGCAAACTCGAAAAATTATTATTTAAATTTTAGCTTTTTGGCCATATTTAGCTAAAAATGGAGCAAAGCTATAAATATTTGTGCTCATTATAAAGGTTTTGACGAGATCTATCCAAATATAGATGAATAATTTAATATTTCTTAGCAGTTAACCCAAAAATCACCAAAAACTCGAAAAATAATGGTTAAATTTCATCTTTTTGGCAATATTTTGCTAAAAATGGAGCAAAACTATAAATATTTGTACTCATTATAAAGGTTTTGATGACATCTATCCAAATTTAGAACTATAATTTAAAATTTCGTAGCATTTAACCCAAAAATCGCCGAAAACTCGAAAAATATATGTGAAATTTCAGGTTTTTGGCCTTATGATGCTGAACATTGAGCAAAACTAGTAAATATTTCTTTTATTCTTAACTTTTTGACGAGATCAAACCAAATTCACCACAATTATTCCAGTTTTCTAAGCCGTTAATCCAAAAATCGTCGAAAACTTGAAAAAAAACGGGAAAATTTCAGGTTATTTTGCCATATTTTGCTAAACATTGAGCAAAGCTATACAAATGTGTTCTCAATGTAAAATTTGTGACGAGATCTATCCAAATTCAGAAGAAATATTCAATAATTCATAGCAGTTTCCCCAGAAAACGTAAAAAAACTCGAAAACTAGCGGTGAAATTTCAAGTTTTTGGCCATATTTTGCTACAAATGGTGAAAAACTATAAACATTTGTACTCTTTTTAAAGGTGTTGACGAGAACTATCCATATTTGTTTGAAATATTTAATAATTCGTAGCAGTTACCCTAGAAAACAACAAAAACTCGAAAAATACCGGTGAATTTTTAGGTTTTTAACAATATTTTGCTAAAATTGAGCGAAGCTATGCAAATTTTTGTACCCATTTTAAGGTTTTTGACGAAATATATCCAAATTTAGAAGTAATATTTAATATTACGTAGCAGGTAACCCAAAAAGAGTCAAAAACTCGAAAAATATTGGTGAAAATTCATGGTTTTTGGCCATATTATGCTAAACATTGAGCAAACTAGTAAATATTTATTTCATATTTATTTTTTTGACGAGATCAAACCAAATTCACTACAATTATTCCATTTTTCTCAGCAGTAAACCCAAAAAAACTCGAAAACCCGAAAAAAAATCGGTGAAAATTTCAGCTTTTTGGCCATAATTAGCTAAAAATTGACGAAATTAGTCTACTTTGGACTTCTTTTTAAAGAATATGACGAGATATTTATAAATTCATTAGAAAAATTACACTGTTTGAAACATTTTACTCAAAAAACGTCGAAAACTAAAAAAAAATCGGTGAAATTTCAGTTTTTTGACAATATTTTGCTTAAATTTGAGCAAAACTATACAAATATGTTCTCATTTTAAAGTTTTTGGCGAGATCTATCCAAATTCATAAGAAATATTAAATTATTCATAGTAGTTTCCCCAGAAAACGTCGAAAACTCGAAAAATATCGGTGAAATTTCAGATTTTTGGCCATATTTTGCTAAAAATGAAGCAAAATTATAAACATTTGTACTCTTTTTAAAGGTTTCGACGAGATCTATCAAAAATTATTTGAAATATTTAATTATTCATAGCAGTTACCCCAGAAAACGTCGAAAACTCGAAAAATATTTGTGAAATTTCATGTTTTTGGCCATATTTTGCTAAAAATGGAGCAATACTATAAATATTTGTACTCATTATAAAGGTTTTGACGAGATCGATCCAAATTTTGAAGTATAATTTAATATTTCCAAGCAGTTAACCCAAAAATCACCAAAAACTCGAAAAATATATGTGAAATTTCAGGTTTTTGGCCTTATGATGCTGAACATTGAGCAAAACTAGTAAATATTTCTTTTATTCTTAACTTTTTGACGAGATCAAACCAAATTCACCAGAATTATTCCAGTTTTCTAAGCAGTTAATCCAAAAATTGGCGAAAACCCGAAAAAAACGGGAAAATTTCAGGTTTTTTGCCATATTTTGCTGAAAATTGAGCAAAACTATACTAATGTGTTCTCATTCTAAACTTTGTGACGAGATCTATCCAAATTCAGATGAAATATTCAATAATTCATAGCAGTTTCCCCAAAAAACGTCGAAAACTCGAAAACTATCGGTGAAATTTCATGTTTTTGGCCATATTTTGCTAAAAATGGGGCAAAACTATAAACATTAGTACTCTTTTAAAGGTTTCGACGAGATCTATCCATATTTATTTGAAATATTTAATAATTCGTAGTAGTTACCCCAGTAAACGTCGCAAACACGAAAGATATTGGTTAAATTTCAGATTTTTGGCCATATTTTGCTAAAAATGGAGCATAACTATAAATATTTGTACTCAATTTAAAGGTTTTGACGAGATCTATCCATACGTTTTTGAAATATTTAATAATTCGTAGCAGTTACTCCAGAAAACATCAAAAACTCCAAAAATACCGGTGAATTTTTAGGTTTTTAAGAATATTTTCTTAAAATTGAGCAAAACTATACAAATTTTTTGCCCATTTTAGAGATTTTGACGACATATATTCAAATTTAGAAGTAATATTTAATATTACGTAGCAGTTAACCCAAAAAGTGTCAAAAACTCGAAAAATATTGGTGAAATTTCAGGTTTTTGGCCATATTATGCTAAACATTGAGCAAAACTAGTAAATATTTATTTCATATTTAACTTTTTGACGAAATCAAACCAAATTCTCTACAATTATTCCATTTTTCTCAGCAGTAAACCGAAAAAACGTCGAAAACCCGAAAAAAATCGGTGAAAATTTCAGGTTTTTGGTCATAATTAGCTAAAAATTGAGCAAAATTAGTCTACTTTGGACTTCTTTTTAATGTATATGACTAGATATTTGTAAATTAAATTGAAATATTACACTTTTCGAAACATTTTACTCAAAAAACGTCGAAAACTCAAAAAAATCGGTGAAATTTCAGGTTTTTGACAATATTTTGCTGAAATTTGAGCAAAACTGTACAAATGTGTTCTCATTCTAAAGTTTTTTACGAGATCTATCCAAATTCATAAGGAATTTTCAATAATTCATAGTAGTTTCCCCAGAAATCGTCGAAAACTCGAAAAATATCGGTGAAATTTCAGAATTTTGGCCATATTTTGCTAAAAATGGAGCAAAATTATAAACATTTGTACTCTTTTTAAAGCTATCGACGAGATCTATCCATAATTATTTCAAATATTAAAAATTCATAGCAGTTACCCCAGAAAACGTCGAAAACTCGAAAAATATTTGTGAAATTTTAGGTTTTTGGTCATTTTCTGCTAAAAATGGAGCAAAACAAAACAAATGTGTTCTCATTTTAAATTTTTTGACGAGATCTATCCAAATTCATAAGAAATATTCAATAATTCACAGTAGTTTCCCGAGAAAAGGTCGAAAACTCGAAAAATATCGGTGAAATTTCAGATTTTTGGCCATATTTTGCTAAAAATGGAGCAAAATTATAAACATTTGTGCTCTTTTTAAAGGTATCGACGAGATCTATACATAATTATTTGAAATATTGGATAATTCATTGCAGTTACACCAGAAAACGTTGAAAACTCGAAAAATGTTTGTGAAATTTCAGGTTTTTGGCCATATTTTGCTAAAAATGGAGCAAAACTATACAAATGTTTTCTCATATTAAACTTTGTGTTGAGATCTATCCAAATTCAGAAGAAATATTCAATAATTCATAGCAGTTTCCTTAGAAAACGTCGAAAACTCGAAAACTATCGGTGCAATTTCAGGTTTTTGGCCATATTTTGCCAAACATTGAGCAAAACTAGTAAATATTTATTTCATATTTAACTTTTTGACGAGATCAAACCAAATTCACTACAATATTCCATTTCTCTCAGCAGTAAACCGAAAAAACGTAGAAAACCCAAAACAAATCGGTGAAAATTTCAGGTTTTACGCCATAATTAGCTAAAAATTGAGCAAAATTAATCTACTTTGGACTTCATTTTAAAGTATATGACGAGATATTTATAAATTCATTAGAAGTATTACACTTTTCGAAACATTTTACTTAAAAAACCTCGAAAACTCAAAAAAATGGTGAAATTTTAGGTTATTGGCCATATTTTGCTAAAATTTGAGCAAAACTATACAGATGTGTTCTCATTTCAAAGTTGTTGACGAGATCTATCCAAATTTATAAGAAATATTCAATAATTCATAGTAGTTTACCCAAAAAACGTCGAAAACCCGAAAAATATCGGTGAAATTTCAGATTTTTGGCCATATTTTGCTAAAAATGGAGCAAAATTATAAACATTTGTACTCTTTTTAAAGGTTTCGACGATATCTATCCATAATTATTTGAAATATTTAATAATTCATAGCAGTTACCCCAGAAAACGTCGAAAACTCGAAAAATATTTGTGAAATTTCATGTTTTGGCCATATTTTGCTAATAATTGGAGCAAAACAATAAATATTTGTACTCATTATAAAGGTTCTGACGAGATCGATCCAAATTTAGAAGTATAATTTAATATTTCCTAGCAGTTAACCCAGAAATCACCGAAAACTCGAAAAATATTGGTGAAATTTCAGGTTTTTAACCTTATTATGCTTAACATTGAGCAAAACTAATAAATATTTCTTTCATTCTTAACTTTTTGACGAGATCGAACCAAATTCACCACAATTATTCCAGTTTTCTTAACAGTTAATCCAAAAATCGACGAAAGCTCGAAAAAAACGGGAAAATTTCAGGTTTTTGGCCATATTCTGCTAAAAATGGAGCAAAACTATACAAATGTTTTCTCATTTTAAACTTTGTGACGAGATCTATCCAAATTCAATCAGAAATATAATCAATAATTCATAGCAGCTTCCTTAGAAAACGTCGAAATCTCGAAAACTATCGGTGCAATTTCAGGTTTTTGGCCATATTTTGCTAAACATTGAGCAGAACTAGTAAATATTTATTTCATATTTAACTTTTTGACGAGATCAAACCAAATTCACTAATATTATTCCATTTTTCTCAGCAGTAAACCCAAAAAACGTCGAAAACCCAAAAAAAATCGGTGAAAATTTCAGGTTTTTGGCCATAATTAGCTAAAAATTGAGCAAAATTAGTCTACTTTGGACTTCTTTTTAAAATATATGACGAGATATTTATAAATTAATTAGAAATATTACACTTTTCGAAACTGTTTACTCAAAAAACGTCGAAAACTCAAAAAAATCGGTGAAATTTCAGGTTTTTGACAATATTTTGCTAAAATTTGAGCAAAACTATACAAATGTGTTCTCATTTTTAAGTTTTTGACGACATCTATCAAAATTCATAAGACATTTTCAATAATTCATAGTAGTTTCCCCAGAAATCGTCGAAAACTCGAAAAATATCGGTGAAATTTCAGAATTTTGGCCATATTTTGCTAAAAATGGAGCAAAACTTTAATAATTTGGACTCTTTTAAAAGGTTTTGACAAGATCTATCCATACTAATTTAAAGTATTTAATAATTCTTAGAAGTTATCCCAGAAAACGTTGCAAACTCGAAAAAATATTGGTTAAATTTCAACTTTTTGGCCATATTTTGCTGAAAATGGAGCAAAACTATAAATATTTGTACTCCTTATAAAGGTATTGACGAGATCTATCCAAATTTAGAAGTATAATTTAATATTTCGTAGTAGTTAACCCAAAAATCGCCGAAAACTCGAAAGATATTGGTGAAATTTCAGGTTTTTGGCCTTATTATGCTAAGCATTGAGCAAAACTAGTAAATATTTCTATCATTCTTAATGTTTTGACGAGATCAAACCAAATTCACCACAATTATTCCAGTTTTCTAAGCAGTTTATCCAAAAATCGACGAAAACCCGAAAAAAACGGGAAAATTTCAGGTTTTTGGCCATATTTTGCTAAACATTGAGCAAAACTAAACAAATGTGTTCTCATTTTAAACTTAGTGACGGGATCTATCCAAATTCAGAAGAAATATTTAATAATTCATAGCAGTTTCCCCAGAAACCGTCAAAAACTCGAAAACTATCAGTGCAATTTCAGGTTTTTGGCCATATTTTGCTAAAAATGGTGCAAAACTATAAACAATTGTACTCTTTTTAAAGGTATCGACGAGATCTATCCATACGTTTTTGAAATATTTAATAATTCGTAGCAGTTACTCCAAAAATACCGGTGAATTTTTAGGTTTTTAACAATATTTTGCTAAAAATTGAGCGAAACTATTCAAATTTTTGTACCCATTTTAAGGTTTTTGACGAAATATATCCAAATTTAGAAGTAATATTTAATATTACGTAGCAGTTAACCCAAAAAGCGTCAAAAACTCGAAAAATATTGGTGAAAATTCATGGTTTTTGGCCATATTATGCTAAACATTGAGCATACTAGTCAATATTTATTTCATATTAATTTTTTTGACGAGATCAAACCAAATTCACTACAATTATTCCATTTTTCTCAGCAGTAAACCCAAAAAAACTCGAAAACCCGAAAAAAAAATCGGTGAAAATTTCAGGTTTATGGGCATAATTAGCTAAAAATTGAGCAAAATTAGTCTACTTTGGACTTCTTTTTAAAGAATATGACGAGATATTTATAAACTCATTAGAAAAATTACACTTTTTGAAACATTTTACTCAAAAAACGTCGAAAACTGAAAAAAAAATCGGTGAAATTTCAGGTTTTTGACAATATTTTGCTAAAATTTGAGCAAAACTATACAAATGTGTTCTCATTTTAAAGTTTTTGGCGAGATCTATCCAAATTCATAAGAAATATTTAATAATTCATAGCAGTTTCCCCAGAAATCGTCAAAAACTCGAAAAATATTTATGAAATTTCAGGTTTTTGGCCATATTTTGCTAAAAATGGAGCAATACTATAAATATATGTACTAATTATAAAGGTTTTGACGAGATCGATCCAAATTTCGAAGTATAAATTATTATTTCCAAGCAGTTAACCCAAAAATCATCGAAAACTCGAAAAATATTTGTGAAATTTCAGGTTTTTGGCCTTATGATGCTGAACATTGAGCAAAACTAGTAAATATTTCTTTCATTTTTAACTTTTTGACGAGATCAAACCAAATTCACCACAATTATTCCAGTTTTCTAAGCAGTTAATCCAAAAATCAACGAAAACCCGAAAAAAACGGGAAAATTCAGGTTTTTTGCCATATTTTGCTGAAAATTGAGCAAAACTAAACAAATGTGTTCTCATTTTAAACTTTGTGACGAAATCTATCCAAATTCAGAAGAAATATTCAATAATTCATAGCAGTTTCCCCAGAAATCGTCAAAAACTCGAAAACTATCGGTGCAATTTCAGGTTTTTGGCCATATTTTGCTAAAAATGGTGCAAAACTATAAACAATTGTACTCTTTTTAAAGGTATCGACGAGATCTATCCATATTTGTTTGAAATATTTAATAATTCTTAGCAGTTACCCCAGATAACGTCGCAAACTCGAAAAATATTGGTTAAATTTAAGCTTTTTGGCCATATTTTGCTAAAAATGGAGCAAAACTTTAATAATTTGGACTCTTTTAAAAGGTTTTGAATAGGTTCTGTCCATACTAATTTGAAGTATTTAATAATTCTTAGAAGTAATCCCAGAAAACGTTGCAAACTCGAAAAAATATTGGTTAAATTTCAACTTTTTGGCCATATTTAGCTGAAAATGGAGCAAAACTATAAATATTTGTACTCCTTATAAAGGTATTGACGAGATCTATGAAATTTAGAAGTATAATTTAATATTTCGTAGTGGTTAACCCAAAAATCGCCGAAAACTCGAAAAATATTTGGGAAATTTCAGGTTTTTGGCCTTATTATGGTAAACATTGAGCAAAACAAGTAAATATTTCTTTCATTCTTAATTTATTGACGAGATCAAACCAAATTCACCACAATTATTCCAGTTCTCTAAGCAGTTAATCCAAAAATCGACGAAAACTTCAAAAAAATGGGAAAATTTCAGGTTTTTGGCCATATTTTGCTGGAAATTGAGCAAAACTATACTAATGTGTTCTCATTCTAAACTTTGTGACGAGATCTATCCACATTCAGAAGAAATATTCAATAATTCATAGCAGTTTCCCCAGAAAACGTCGAAAACTCGAAAACTATCGGTGAAATTTCATGTTTTTGGCCATATTTTGCTAAAAATGGTGCAAAACTAGAAACATTAGTACTCCTTTTAAAGGTTTCGACGAGATCTATCCATATTTATTTGAAATATTTAATAATTACTAGCAGTTACCCCAGTAAACGTCGCAAACTCGAAAGATATTGGTTAAATTTCAGATTTTTGGCCATATTTTGCTAAAAATGGAGCATAACTAGTAAATATTTATTTCATATTTAACTTTTTGACGAGATCAAACCAAATTCACTACAATTATTCCATTTTTCTCAACAGTAAACCCAAAAAACGTCAAAAACCCAAAAAAAATCGGTGAAAATTTCAGGTTTTTGGCCATAATTAGCTAAAAATTGAGCAAAATTAGTCTACTTTGGACTTCTTTTTAAAGTATATGACGCGATATTTATAAATTAATTAGAAATATTACACTTTTCGAAACATTTTACTCAAAAAACGTCGAAAACTCAAAAAAATCGGTGAAATTTCATGTTTTTGACAATATTTTGCTAAAATTTGAGCAAAACTATACAAATGTGTTCTCATTTTTAAGTTTTGACAATATCTATCAAAATTCATAAGGAATTTTCAATAATTCATAGTAGTTTCCCCAGAAATCGTCGAAAACTCGAAAAATATCGGTGAAATTTAAGAATTTTGGCCATATTATGCTAAAAATGGAGCAAAATATAAACATTGGTACTCTTTTTAAATTTTTTTACGTGATCTATCCATAAGTATTTCCAATATTTAATAATTCATTGCTGTTACCCCAGAAAACGTCGAGAACTCGAAAAAGATTTGTGAAATTACAGGTTTTTTTTGCCATATTTTGCTAAAAATGGAGCAAAACTTTAATAATTTGGACTCTTTTCTAAGGTTTTGACAAAATCTATCCATACTAATTTGAAGTATTTAATAATTCTTAGAAGTTATTCCAGAAAACGTTGCAAGCTCGAAAAAATATTGGTTAAATTTCAGCTTTTTGGCCATATTTTGCTAAAAATGGAGCAAAACTATACAAATGTTTTCTCATATTAAACATTTTAAAATTTCAGGTTTTTGGCCATAATTAGCTTAAAATTGAGCAAAATTAGTCTACTATGGACTTCTTTTTAATGTATATGACTAGATATTTATAAATTCATTAGAAATTTTACATTTTCGAAACATTTTACTCAAAAAACGTCGAAAACTCAAAAAAATCGGTGAAATTTCAGGTTTTTGACAATATTTCGCTTAAATTTGAGCAAAACTGTGCAAATGTGTTCTCATTTTAAATTTTTTGACGAGATCTATACAAATTCATAAGAAATATTCAATAATTCACAGTAGTTTCCCGAGAAAAGGTCGAAAACTCGAAAAATATCGATGAAATTTCAGATTTTTGGCCATATTTTGCTAAAAATGGAGCAAAATTATAAACATTTGTGCTCTTTTTAAAGGTTTCGACCAGATCTATCCATAATTATTTGAAATATTGGATAATTCATTGCAGTTACACCAGAAAACGTTGAAAACTCGAAAAATATTTGTGAAATTTCAGGTTTTTGGCCATATTTTGCTAAAAATGGAGCAAAACTTTAATAATTTGTACTCTTTCAAAATGTATTGACAAGATCTATCCATACTTATTTGAAGTATTTAATAAATCTTAGAAGTTATCCCAGAAAACGTTGCAAACTCGAAAATATATTGGTTAAATT